>CM040171.1:36883251-38083251 GCA_022606695.1 Vaccinium macrocarpon | reverse complement strand
TGTTATATTAAACCCCTGGATGAAGAGGAATCCCTCCTGCCGTCTAACCCACTGAATGGTATAACTTGCTGAGAGGCAATCATTGTTTCTCGATCTGGATACATATATAGGTAAGCATAGGATCATTTTATATGGTGGACTGTTGGAAGCAAAACTGTATCTGCATACACACGTCACTTAATTAATACTTTAATTACTTAGATAAATCTCTTGTTGATTGGTCAACTTATAAGTTTGCCATCTTAATGACTTCTCTCACTGACTCTGTTGTATTTTCATCTTTTATGCACATGGAAAAAGGTTTTAGGTCCCTCATAAAACTGACAAACGATGACAGCTCTTGGTATTGGGGGAAACTAACATGCCTAAAGTTGGATATAATTTATCTACCCTTTTGATACGAGCTCGGACCAGAAGTTGTGGTCAACAATGTGCATCATGTTAACATTGAGTTTTATGTATCTATCTAGGCCATTGCCTTATGTGTTCTACAGGTGATAATGTTGTTTATTAACTCTTACCATTTCGTATGACACTTGTCTTGGTGTTCTACACATCGCTGTGTTGCACCTGGTTTACCTGTTTCAGTAAATTTCACAGATTAGCACATATCCATGCCCAAGTTACAAGAGTCCAATGGCTGTTCCACGGCCTCTTTAGACTGAAGTTCTTTTTTTTTTTTTTTTTTAAACTGAAGTTGACCTGAATCTCAAAACTCGTCTTTCTTTGTCTCCTCCGCAGAAGGACCAGCCGTACTGTTGACCTTGGAAGGTGTCCAAGACAATCTAAACTTCTTAAAACTTCGAAATGTGGTAAAATTTACAGAAGAATAAGGCGCGTTAAGCAACGCGATGTTAATACATGGATACTAGAAGCTCAAGAGCTTAGGGGAGAATATGAACTTAATGGCAACAAAATCTATGGCTACTGAAACTACAGCCTAATTTCTGAATGCTAGAAAACAATTATGCAAATTTGTCCCGCAATAAACAAAAATAGCTCATCCTAGGCAAGCATATTATTAAATTACTCAAAAGAGAAAGATACTGGTTCAGATCAAAACATTAAAGCATACAGAAGCAAATGAAAACAATGAATACTTGGTCAATCATCTTGCCAACTACAGCTCTGGTTGCATCCCAACCAAGATAATCCCTAAGAAACTCCACACTTTGATCATATGAGGCAAGCATTCCCATCTTCAATGCCATTGCTCGTACCACAGTGGGACCTACACCTTTCCAGAGTGCAAGAACACCCTTCATCTGCTATTACCCGATAGATAGCATGGAAAACATTTTTGTAATGCTGCCGTTGAGAAGGTGATAAAGTGGCATCAGCTTGCATACGAACAAGAGCTAAATCTGCTGGAGTTCCTGCACAAGCTCCTATTGCCCCAGCAGTTAATCCACAAAGAGCTTTTTGATATAGAGGTATGGGCTTTCCAGCATTGGCAGCAACTGTTTTTTTTTTGTCAAAATCCTGTGCAAAAGAGAGATCATATGATCTTCAATCAATTGAAACATATTATCTGAGAATGAAAAGGAGAATACATGGTTTTGAGCTAAAAAAGATGCAACACCAATTAGGTACCAAGGAAGAGGATAACAACATTTCTAAGATGGTGCATTCAAATTTTAGCAACATTTATCTGTCGATGAATGAACCAGAAGAATTTTCTTTCAAATTTTTATTCCAGAGGTACTATCACGAGCCCAAGCTGCTCAGTCATCCACATTATACAAGAGAGTTACAGAAAATGACAAGCTGCTCAGTCATCCACACTACACAAGCTTCTACATCTCATATAGAGTGCTACATGCTACATTCCAGTTGAGGAATCTATGTAGCACCATGTAGGGAGGAATCAATTGCAGAGATACTGAAAATGAAAGGGCAAAGAAAGTCCCTTTTGCTAGAATAAAAGCAGCTAAATTATCAAGAATTTCAATCTCAGTTAAATCCTTAACTTTCATTACCAAGACCAAAATACATCTGTTTTGGCCAAGGAAAGTCGTAGGAGCAGCAGATGTGGAAAAAAAAAAGAAAAAAAGAGAGAGACTACGTTTAGGCACAATAGCTGGGTACCTCAAGGCCCTATAAACCTTGTATTGGAGCAAGAGCTATAAATTGCATCATATGAATGAGCCTGTCATTACTGTACAACATTGTTTAGAAGAGGATGAAGATCAGACTGAACTGAACTCTGAAGTATTACCACCCCTGCAACATCTTCAATTTAAGTATTGTTGCTAGCAGAACCTATAATAATTAATAACGTGTTACACGTCGAACTCTTTTCTAAGATCAGAAAGTTAACCCTTAATTAACAAAAGAAACAAAAACTAGACAAAATCAGACTGAAAAACAACCAAGTTCTAAAATTCTCTGATGCAAAAACAAGACAATTTTTATACCTTGGGACACCATTGATACATGACTTGGAGACCAAAAGAGGTCCTGGCCCTGGTTTCTTGGAATTGTGGTCAACTTGTCTAGCGACCAATATTGACAAGCATGCATTGACGGAGGATTCACTTCCCCTAAATCAAGTGGCTTCTCATCAACAACTTCAGAGGAATTTTTCACATTTTTTTGAGTTTTTATTGGACATCTTTTGATGCCTTCATCTCCAACTAATCTCTCCGATCAGATATCACTTTCCAAGAACAGAACAGGCCTTCAGCGGAATTCTTTTTTACAAGCTTTGAAGGAACTAGTGAACACTTTCCCATCCTCAGCTGTTTCGAATCCCCATGAGATGATAAAGTAGCTCATTCTTTCTCCAACTATACTAGAATTTAATTCAGCTTTCTTCTCTTTGTCAATCATTTCACGGGATTTCCAATCTTGAGATACCCCTTGAAAGCTGTTCACGTCATCCACATGACGTGTATCCATTTTTTCCGTAAACTTCAGTAGAGTCAGCTGTGTTGGACTCACAGATACGTTGGAATCTGGTTTAGCTCTAGAATTCTCTATTGCAGTCTAAGTTGTGAGGCATTTTGTTGTGATACTTTGCAATCTCCTGTCAGATCTTCCATCTCTTTTTGACTGAACCACAGGCAACATGAAGAATAATATTCTTCTATCAAACCTCTCAAATTAATCTCAATTTTTTAAGGAACCACAACAAACAACTTTCGAACCATGACCGTGCTTACATAAGGATTCCATGACGTTGGTTAAAAAGGATTCCATGACATTCCGCTCTACAAACTATATCCAACTGCAACCAGGTATCTTCTGTATCCCTCTTTCGTTTATTTCGTTCCTAACAACAGAAACTTCCAACCACCGATCAGTTGCTGCATAGATGTCAGACAACAACACATAATTAGAAGCATTCTGAGGCTCAAGCTCAAATAGTCGTGAAGCTATTTCCTTCCCCAGTTCGACATCACCATGCAGTTTACAAGCCCAAAGTAGTGCACCCAAAGCACCGGCATGAGGTTCCACAGGCATTGAATTCAGTAACTCATAAGCTAGTCTTAGCTTTCCTGACCGGCCGAGAAGATCCACCATACAAGCATAATGATCAGTGGAAGGAACCAGAGAGTATTCATTTATCATGGAATCAAACAATCGACAGCCCTCTTCAACAAGTCCTGCACGACTACAAGCAGTAAGAATGACCGTGAAAGCCACACCATCAGGAGTATGCCCCTCATTTATCATCCTATAAAAGAGGGAAACTACCTGAGCACCGCAGCCATGAATTGACAGGCCTTGCATCATAGAACAATAAGAAATCAAGTCCCGTTTAGGCATATCCTCAAACAACATTGTCGCTCTGCCCATATTCCCACACTTGGCATTCATGTCTACAAGAGCCGCAACAACATGAGGCTCCTGGAGATTAAGTGAGCTTTGTTGGTTCACATAAGAATCCACCCGTTTAGCCAGTTCTAAGCTACCAATTTGGGAACAAGCAGACATCAAGTTAACTAGTATGAATTCGTCTAGTTTAACATTCCATGACTGCATTTCAAGGAAAAGTTTAACAGCGTTGGCAGGCTGACCATTTTGGACATACCCCAACATCAAAGCCGACCAGGACACAACGTCCCTATCCGGACACTGCTCGAACAAATCCCTGGCAGAAGCCATGTCACCCGCCTTGGCATACCCATTGATCATCGCTGTGAAAGAAACTACATTCTTATTGGGCATTTCGTCAAGCAACTTCCTAGCACTCTTCAAGTCACCAAACCTCACAAATCCACTAATCATGATATTCCAAGAAAACACAGTCCTCTTGGGCATTTCGTCAAAAACCTTCTTGGCTTCAACAATATCTCCCGCATTAACATACCCAACAACCATAGAAGTCCAAGAAACCTCGTTTCTCTCATGCATTCCATCAAACACCTCACGCGCACACTTAATCTCTCCACACTTCCCATAGAAATCAACCAAACTCGACCCAACATAAAGATCATTATCACACCCGTACTTCACGGTCAACCCATGAATCCCCCGGCCTAAATTCAAAGCCAATGATTTACAACAAGATTTAACCAACACAGGAAAAGTATATTTATCAGGCACCACATTGAGTCGTGTCATGCGGAGGAAAACGGAGAGAGAATGATAGAGGGAGGAGTGTTGGGAGTGGAATTTGAGGAGGGCGTTGCAGACGTAGATGTTGGGGCGGGAAACGCGGTCGAAGACGGCGGAGGCGTAGGATATGGTGGTAGTGCTGGGAGAGAGAGAAGTGAGGGCGGAGATGAAGAGGGTAATGAGGTAGTGTTCTTGTTCGTAGCCTCTGCGGATGATTTGGGTGTGGATTTGTTCAAGGTTACGGAGGGTTTTGCATAAGGAGATCAGACGTGTGATTGAAAGCTTTGAAGAAGAAGGTGAAGATTTGAGATTGCACCGGTTGATCAGAGTCATGTATCTGATAGCAGGATGATGAGGTTTTCTTTCCTATACTACAAAGTACAAATCACTCCCCTCGTCCATTTCTCATCTCTTTCTCAATGGAAAATCAAATAATGGTGTTGTAGACATGGCGGTTAGGAAGCAAGGGTCTGAATCTCGTACCGGCTAAGGTACCGGTTTCCCCTACTGGTATGGTACCGGTGCAATACCGGTACCGTTTCGGATTTAGCGCTATTCCTATTATATATGATTATAAATATATATTTTATAGCATATTTCATACAAAAATATATTTTTTATAGCATATTTCATACAAAAAAATATTTTTTAGAGCATATTTTATCCTTACAAAAATTAATAAAGTAAAACAAAATGTTATATCCATTTTAACTATAAATATATATATATATATATCACTACCTATTTGCTTTCAGTGCAAATGTCAACAATCTTAGGGGCTTTGAGTGTGATTTAATGAAAAAACAATAGGGTGAAATGTCCAGCTGTCTTTGTCTTCTTCACAGTGATTTTTTTTCCAATTTCTCATCGCACAAAGGGAAGGCGACTCCAGATTCCAGAATCCAAATCCGGCGACTCTGGAACTCCTCCGGCAGCGACACCCATCTCCGGCGGCGACCTCTCTCTCTCTCTCGGTACTCCTCTCTCACTCTCTCTCGGTACTCCTCTCCTCTCTCACTCACTCTCTCTCTCTCTCTCTCATTTTTTTTCAGATCTGCAATTTCTCGGACGAAATTGCCGGTAAGGGAGTACCGGCCGGTATTGTCCGGATTGACCGGAACCGACCGGTATAACCGACCGGTATTGTCCGGAATTGAAGATGGGACGGAATCATAGGGCAAGGTTACCGGTTTTCTTCAAATCCGATACGTACCAGCCGGTACGGTACGGGATTAACAACCTTGTTTGGAAGCCACCGTGCTAAAAAAAGGAACCTCACAGGAAAAATCGAGTTCAATCTGTCCCGAATCCCGATACCGGCGCATATCCAGTTCCAGTCCCGAAGTTTGTTGTAATTTTTCATATACTCCGTACTCGCTCCGTCTCTTCTACCGCGACGACATTTCTATTTTGAGCTGTTGTTTATGTGTTTCGAAAAATTTGTGCAAATATCATCTTGTTGTTTTAAAAAAAAATTAGGGGGTAAATAATTAATGGTTTAGAATAGAGGATAATTTTGGAAGGCAAAAATTACAAACCACTCTTTAGGTGGTCAATGGTGGATCACAAGCAGGCTCTTTTGAAGAGTTTACTAATAGCTTCATATGTATACAAAATAAACGGTTCCAATTATATAACTAACTAATAGGAGTTTCTAGGAAAATGCTAAATTTCACAATTGAGACAAAGGATAATGTGCAAAAGATGCAGCAATATCCACAAAAAATGTACTAATATCTGTGAAAATGTATTATTATTATTGAGATGTGTAATAAAATCTAAGCTTATTTATATTTATGCTCCTATTATCCTTCACCTAAATTTTCCTTTGCCTAATAGGCAGAGGTTAACAAGACCCTAATATCTATATGACTTTTAACTAAAGATCACGAAATAGTGGAATCAAGCCTACGTTATTTGAAAAACAAACAAATAAAACTCAAGATAAAGCTTGATTTTATGGTACACTATTCGCTTTTGTATTTCCACGAACAAAATGCAACAATTATTAGTGGATTTTCTATTGAAAAGTGCAACTCTCTTAGCCAAATCTTGACTCCGTCCCTAATATGCATCTTTCATATTTTTAAATTTCATAATTGAGTCTTACGAATTAGTGATGTAGCCGATGGAGGTGGGAAGGGGATGCAGAGAGGGTAGAGGGAGGAGTGACGGAAAGGGATGATTGGAGTTCGCTAAGTGATGGTGATAATGCCAAAAAACTTGTAACGCTCCACGCAAATCACTACTGATACCTTAATTTGATTGATAAGCCACACTACATGGTCAAAAATGCTTAAGCTATGATACTAATAGTCTTATATAGTTTGTTATATGCCCAAAATCACTCATTTAGACTGCTAATGTGGGACTAAACAATCTCTATGCGCCTATCTCCAAATCGCGGGTATTACAAAACTTGCTCATATCAAGCTGCAATTATTTGCCCCCTATCCCACTGAAATGCAAATCCCCGCTGATTTCAAGCTAAATAGCACAATTTGAATGCAAATCTAAACGGCACCGTTTCCCCAGTCCCAGCCTTCATGAAAATCTAAACCAGAGAAGTATTCTCCACTCTCCAGTAGGTCTCGTCGATCCACAACTATACAGCAACCAATGCCGTCGCCGAAACCCTTCGCGACAACCGCAGGTATGCTCCGCTCCCGCCTTACATCCTCCATCCGCACCCGCGGTGGCGGAGAACACGGTCCGAGCCGGTGGACTTCGCCCGGCCACCAGGACCGCCCCAACGGGTACCTCTTCAACCGCATACCTCCGCCGCCTGGACAATCGAGGAAGTGGGAAGACTGGGAGCTTCCTTGCTACATAACAAGCTGCCTCACCATTGTCATCCTTGGTGTTGGCCTCAACGCCAAGCCCGATCTCACCATAGAGACCTGGGCCCATCACAAAGCCCTCGAGCGCCTCGAACAAGCCAAGCAATTGGTTGATGATGCCGAATAATCTCTCCGATCGTTTGTCGGTATGGTTTTTATCGTCCCTCTTTTGGCCGCTCTCTGTCAAATTAGGGTTTTTTTTTTTTGGGAATGATGTGTTGATATGGTGGTTGACTGGTTGTAGTTGAAATAAGGTATCAACTCTTGAAACTGAGATTTACTTTTGTTCTTGTCTGAGAAGCTAAGTTACCGCAATTTTAGCTGTTAATTTTGATTTTCGCCGGTATGACATTTCTGGAGAGTCTTTTGTTTCTCATAATGATATGGTTCTTGTTTTAGTTGTGCCCTTTTGCGTCAAATTTGGGTTTTTTGTAATGATGTGTGGATATGGGGTATGGTGGTTGTAGTTGTTGGAATAAGGTATCAACTATTCAACTCTTGAATTGAGATTACGCAAGTTTTAGCTGTTAATTTCGATTCTCAAAATTATAGTCGTTCTGGAGAGTTTTTTTTTTTTTTTTTATTTTATTTTTCCCCATGATTATACGGTTCTTGTGTCTTGTCTTGATTAGCTTGTTACATAAAATGGGTTTAGTTTGTCCCTCACCTGGCCGCTATCTGCCTTTTGGGTGAAATTAGGTTTTTTTTTTTTGGAATGATGTGTTTGCATGGAGTATGGACGTATGAGAGTTGTATAATGCAAGCATCTTTCAAGTGCTACCGTGAATGCCATATAATTAGGATTTCTTCATCTTGAAATTGCTAGTAAAGCAACAATGGTTTCAATGCACCATGGATATCTGTGGAATGTTTCAATTTTTCTGTTTAGCCTTGTTGTTAACTGCTCAGTGTGAAACAAACGCAAGACACATTTCTCCATAGTTTTGAAATCCAGAATTGCATTGTGCATCAAAATTACCTTTGAATTGATACAGTTGCTGAACATACAGCAATTATAACTTACTAGAGACATATGATTATGAACAATTCAATGAAATGACTTTCTTGGAATGACAAACACAAATGAAATGGGTAAGATACTTGTCTCTAAAAGAGACACCCCTCATTGCGCACAAGATTCTCTACTTCCTAAGTTTGAGTAACAACCATCTCTATTTTGCTACCCAGACTAAAATGTTTGAATACCCTTTACTGTGAAGAGTTGTGTGTACAAAACACTACTAGTGTAAGAAAAGGCCATTCAGAAAATGAAAGTCATGAGTCAGAAATTTGAAGAAATGAAACCATTTGTAGTTATTCATTCTTTTTCATCAAGTGAGTGGCAATAACAATTTTTTACAATTCATGTAAACCTTGTACTTACATCACTTTTTTTTTTTAAACATCTCTTTGATGACTTCTAGATATTACTTTTGTCAAAGAAATGTTAAATAAAGTGAACCATCTGTTGGGTGTATCCAACCGATTCGTACAACAGGTATTGTCAATTGTATTATTTTACCATAATCCTTGGTGTGTCGGATCGATTCACATGATACTATCATTCATTCTTTTCATAGGTTGGTCGGCGGCTACTTGATCTTATTCATGTTTCAGTGAGTTATACGTGGTGAAATTCCTAAATCAATACTTGGAATACGACTTGCTTTAGATTAGTTCAATTGCGAGGAATAACAGTCTTACCAAACAAAATGATTTACGTGGAAAACTCATAAATGGGTTAAAACCACCCCTTAATCCCACCTGTTTTGTGTTGCAATCAAACATATCCATAGAGAAGTGGAAGAAACAACATGATATCCTCAGAATTGACCCATTATTATTCAATTGAAGAAGTTCATTGACACAAATACATCATCAATCATGTGGAATGTGTTCAACCATGTTGATAGTTGTAGTTTTATTGATGTTCTGTCAAATTTGATTGCATTTGCCGGACACTAAGAATTACCCATTGCACCCATATTTTTATGGCAAGGGCCAGAATTACTTTCTCTTATATTACGTATGAGAATATTTTTACGTCCACCGACATCATCATCATCATTATTATTATTATTATTTATTTATTTATTTTTGGATAAGAAAAATATATATTATTTAATAGAGAGAACGATTAAAGACCGCACTAAACCCGGATCAAAAGAAAGGTACCTAAAAAACTAAAATGACGGAGTTGGCAAGATACCTACAACAAAAGACCCTAAACCCAAAACACAACCTCTAATGCGAAGTAAAAAAGCATAGCTCAGATAATGAAAACAAAATATGGCATCTAGATGCAGAGCCCCAAGGCTCCCGACCAAAAAGAGATTGTAGATAACCAACATCAAATAGAGATGAGCTATATGAGGAGTGCATGGGGTCATGAATTAGTTTGTGCATCACCTGAGGACATTTCCATTGATATTAATTTTGCCCATTCTGAGTGTTTGCCATTCAACTCATACCTGAATACATCGCTCCTTGGGGTATTTCTCTATATCAAGTAGATCATACTCTACTTTTGTTTTTGATTTCCCAATCAACTCAATTCATTGGCAACAACAAACCTCCTTCTCAATTGATTGGGATTTCGGTCCCAAGAACAACAGAAAATGGGAACGCAAGTCTTTATTTTTGGGTTAGATTATGAGTGCATGGGGTCATGAATTAGTTTGTTGCTAGAACCTTCAAGTTCCATAAGATCACAAGTTTTATTGACAATTGAATCCTGTTCAGGTGCACGCCTTAACACAGTAACAAGTCCTGTACTTGTCTGTTCTTTATGAAGGGCCATGATATATCTGATATGATTTCTCTTGGTCAGCTTGTAACCAGCGGCTTAGTTATTTCGTATTTCTCGTTTACTTCCTAGGTTGCTTATCCAGGGAAGTTCTGATCGACATTGTCTTTCTCCGACTCTTATTACTTGACCCTATGAGTTCTGACAACTAGCATTTCACTGCCAGCGAGCAATGTGGTCTTTTCTGTGCACGTTATTTGACTGAGGATTGGGTATTGATATCTTGTTCCAGCTTTATGTAGATTTTTTTTGCATCCATTGGTTGTATTCTTGGATTTACTTCCGGGTAGTCCAGTACGTTGCAATCGTGGATGCTTTGAATAAACGGAAATCAGTGTTGGCATTGTATTCACTCTGATATTAATAATGGTAGTAAAAAAGCGACTGCCCTCTCTTTTGCTTGATCGTTTTCCTTTTGATCATGCTTGACTGTTGCATATCGGCTTCATTTGGCAGTGTTTTGCTTGGTTGAGTATGCTAACAACATCCTGTCTTGAACAAAGACCTTTCTAGTTCTCCAGGTAGTGTACGTTGAAGGACCAAATGTTTAAAGTTCAAACAGAAAATTGGCCTAAAGGCCAAGTTTGGGGCTTTAAATGGTGTTTAGTCTAACTTAATTTATTTTAAAGCTTGCATTCATGTGAAATTTTTTAGGGTTCAAGGTCAACACTAAACAAAAATACCCTTAATGATAAAAAAAATTACAAAAAAATGACAGGTACAGCCCGTCACCCTTTCTGTTGAGTGTTGACCGACTAACCCATTAAAGTGAACTCTGTGTCACTTTTCCTTTCATGCAACCCGTCACTCCCTCTCTTGCTAAGGCACTTTGATTATTTTTTTGTCTCTTTAATTTTGGGATTGGGTTCAATTTTAGGGGAGTTAGGCTCTTTGGGATAGGTTATAGTGAGTTTGGGCATTTGGGTTTCACTTTCCAATTATGGAGTTTTAGTAGTTTAGGCACTTTCATTGGGTATCCTAGGATGTAGGTTTAGGGTGCACTTTTCAATTGTAGGGTTTTAGTGGTTAGGCACTTAGGGTTTTAGGCACTTTTATAGGATACCCTAGGGTTTTAAACACTTGCATAGGGTACCCTAGAGTTTAGGCTTAGGCACTTTCATTAGGTTTGGGAGTTTAGGCATTTTCATGGGCTAACGGGGGCATTTTTGGAATGTGTTGGTGATTTGTTCTCTTGGCATTAAAAAATTACTCCGTGTCCTATTTCCGTGATTAACTCCTACACCATGTCCTTGTGGAAGAAAGACTCATGTTCAAATTGATTATTGAGTTTAGTACTCGTTTGTGTTGTAAGGCTTCATTTTGATGAGAATGCCCAGATGACTGTTCTTTTCAGTCTTACACTCCAGGCACTGACAGTTTCTCATTTTTGAATTCCACTTCTCAGGCCTTAATGTATATAACCATTTTCCTTTGTTGCATGCCATGCCATGCCATGCAAATATACTCCTTACCATTTTGCTTTCATCTAATATATTATCTTCTAGCCTAGTTACCCCCGCTGGACATGATATGAGTACGCTCTGGATAGAAACCATGGGGGGTCTAGCTTTTGCTTATCCAAGTACGGCTTTTGGGGTTAGAGTTGGTTAGTGCTCGATGAAGCGTTACAATAGATTAGTTATGGTTATATATCGTTTTTTAGATGTTAATTTCTTTCTTGTTCACAAAACTAATTTTGGCCCCTAATAAGTCTAATTCTGGCTTCGTCCCTGCAACCTCCACGTGTTCTCTTGTTTTATGGGTTCATGGAGATGTTCCATGGTAGTGAAAGTGATCCAATGGAGAAGTAAGATCCAACTTCCTGTTCTCTTTCCCCTTGTCCTTGACATTTGGGTCTTTCTTCTTCATCATATCCTGCGAAGTTGCTGTCACGCAGGATTTCAAGTGGAGATGGCCTGGAAATCCCACATGTGCTCTGCTTGTATAATTACCGGGTGCTCGGGTCAGAATAGAGGCACTCCGACTGATTTCGAAGTCCAAAAGTAATGGAGTAATCTTGATAAACCTCTCAAGTAGGCCCATGGGTCATTTTGCTAGTGGCAGAAATTAAACTGCGTACAAGTGGACTTGGTATATCGCCCCATTGGACTGTCTCTTCGGAATTATCTTTTCCTTAAAGATTCGGTAAAGATACGTGCACAGACCAAAGGGTACCGACGGGGTACCGACGGCGTCGCCGACGCCGGTGTGGGTCCCAAACGGTCGATCCGAGCCGTTCATCGTTCTCAAAATCAAATTCCGAGTATTTTTTGAATGAAATTGGGTGATTTTGGATCGAGCTCATACAGCCGTCCGATTGTCTCGATTCCCGCGGAGGCCCACTCGGAATTTGATTCTGAGAACGATGAAATTTCGGATCGGCCGTTTGGGGACCTAATCGGCGGCGCCGCCGCCGTCGATCTCCGTTTTGATGCTTTCTGGCCCAATAATATAGACGGACTCTTAAAGATTGCATTTCCCAAAAATATAAAGCGGTACTTAAATATTTGTCCTCATAGGACGTTGTAAGTTTTTTTTTTGATCGTAGACGTTGTAAGTTTTGATCCTGGTCATTTTGAACTGTTATATTTACGTCTGAGTCACACGTTTTGCTTTAAGTTATACCCATCTGCACTTTTAAGTATCTCAGTGCCTTTTGAATGCTAAATAAATCGAATAGGAAAAGGGTGTGACGCTGAAAGTGGGATTGTGTAGCCATTTTAGACCCATCTTGACATCCTCCATCAACATTTTCTTAGTTTTATACTCCTCTTTTATAAATTCGTTTCTGTGAACGGATATTATTCAGATTCTTTTTTCTTTTTTTGGACGTGATTAGATTGTGTGTTTAAAAATTGTCGGGTCAATGTAGTGGTGGTTTGTCCATATGTATGCGTCTTAGCTGGCAACCTGTGGATATATTCCCCTCTCCACCTATTTGTCCCTATTATTTTGGTGATTTGTGTAAACGGTTTAAAATTTTTTTTAGAATTCTACTAAAACTTTTTAGAAAATTTGAAAATTTAGGCTATCCCGCTGAACGTCGGTCCGTCTGAGCGTCCTACAAAATAAAAATTGATAATCACCATGATAAGGCTTCCTTTTTCAAAGAATTTCACGCCAGGATGTTGTCTTATTTTCAGTGATTTTATTTTTACGACAAGGGTTTTGCTAGTTACCACCCTTAGGGTGTTCTAAAATGACAAAATAAATAAGCATTTTCAGTCACCACTGAGCCGACTGACCTCTCCGTATGTACTTTTTCTTTGTGAGCATGGATTTTGCTGTTTGCTCCATACTTTTTCTTTTTCTTTGTGAGCCAACACTATATACGAAAAAGATAAGGGTTTTGCGATATAACATGGGTTTTGCTATTTGTGAGCTTTATTGGGTGATGTCATTTTTCTTTCTTTCTCGGTATTAATGATTTTTAGGTGGAGGAAAATAATATGGGTACACTATATGTGCAATCCAAATGCACACCACTCTGAGGTGGCAAATGAGGAGAAATCCAATGTGAGGCTCACCAAAAAAATGGGTCGGGTGGCAAATGAAGAGAAGTCCAACGTGTGCCCAATAGGCAAATTATTTACCAAAATATTTTTTGAATTTTTTTTGCACCATATAAAAATTCTCGATGAGATCTATTAAATAATATTCATATTGACTAAAAAAATTATTTTCGTGAGCACGTTATTTTTTAGCTTAAAAATTGCACGCAGTTTTGTAGAGACCAAACTTTATGAAATGAAGGGAGTGTGTGTGTGTGTGTTTTTTTGTTTAATTATGTGTTTATTGAACACTGTAGTGTGTGGTTTTTATTTGTTTGTGTGCTTAAAGTGTGTCCATTTGGCATCCGTCAGTAAGACCCAAAAACCTTAAAAAGTCATTTTATTAAAAAAAATTGTCTTAGTGGAACACCCCTAATTGAAAAATGATATGGGTACACCATAATAAAAGATCCCAATTAGTTTTTTATTTTGGTGCAATAAAAAATTTAGAAATTATGATCGAAGCTTAAATTTTTTTCAATAAAGACAAAAATATGTCAAAAAGTTAGTTTTTTTTTTCATTTTTTTCGATCTTATTCAAAAAATTGAGAGTTTTAATCATAATCTTTTACTTTTTTGAATTTCTTTTGTTGAGACGAATCAATAATACTCAAAATTTTTGAGTAGGTACTATTCACGCACCAACTTATTTTTTATTGTTTTTTGCGGTGAGGAACCAGAAAACCAGTGGACACGCCCAAGAACCAGTCGATAGTAAGGAACCAGTGGATATTAATAACTAGTCGATAGTTTAATTGTTTTCTACCGCACCAAGTTGTCCTTTTTCAACCTTTGTCCTGACATAAACAGTAACTCCCCAGCGGGTTCTATTTCTTGTCATCAACCTCTTAAGTATCCCAACCCACGCGCGTGTGGCATGCAATGCTGACCACCCTTAGGGTGGTTTCTAGCTTTTGCCCTATGACAAAATTATATTACCTTTTGAAATGAATAGGGATGAAAAAGGTTTGTAATTTTATAGGTTGATGAAGAATATATATCTACATATTTTGCAATATTATTCACGTATTTTGCATTGGCATTAATTACAAATGTACTTTTAATGGTCGCTCACCGAACACTAAAACCGACTACATTTATTTAAAGGTTTTGAGAGCTGCTTTTTGAGTACTGGTTTTAAGAATCAATTTTTAAGGAAAAAAAAAAACTTTTTAAAACCCAAAACAAACCAACCCTATAGGTCGTGTTCATTTAAAGATTTTGAAAAATATTTTTCGAAGGTAAAAATCTCCTCTAGTATTCAAAACAAACAAACCTATGGGGGGGATGCCATAGATATACGAATTTACGCCCACAAATTATTGTGCACCAGAATTATACTCGTGGTCATCAATGTTGTAATACAGATTATAGTATATTATAAAGTATAAAATAAGCTAGCTAAGCTAGGGTCATGTCGATGCTTGTGAACTTAATTCTTTAATCAAATCTATCCATGTGAACTTGATCAAGCTTATTTGGTGCCTTGAATGGTTTCAAAAATATTGACTGAGATATGGCAAGATCTATGTCATATATCATGGGAGGGGAAAATTCTATGTACAAAGTTGACCAAGCTAGGTTAAATTAAAAGTTAGAGCAGGTATGAGAAAGAGAAACATTGGAAGTAGAAACATTGCGTAATCAACATATCAGATTTCATCTTGGTACTTGCATGATCCGAGTTGTTCATTGGCGAGATGAAATTTGAGTCGTTCATTGCCGAGATTAACGACTCATGTGCTGCACTATAGAGTTGTAGTGCGGCACCGCCCTACAGGATCTCCGGATCATGCATGCCCTACATGACTAACAGGCATGTGAGATCCATCAGTTGTATGCATGGAAGACATATGAGAATTTGATGATATTGAAGAAAAAGAAGTAGAATCAGAAGTCATGTGATTACAACATGGAGAATCAGAGAACAAAGAAGAAGTAATTGAGGTGAAGATAAAGCAGTGGAGTGGTGTGTACCAGAATTAGAGAGAACTGTTTGTGCCTCAATGTCACTCAAATACCACACCACATTCACATCTTTTGGAAAATAAAATGACTTTTAAAAAGCACATATAGAACAGAGAGAACGAATATTATTTATCCAAAGGTCACAAATTGGTGGAATAATAGTACTCAAGTAGTATGAGTTAGGAGACCACTTGGGGCGGTAGCCTAGTGGCTCATGGCTGACTCCCACGTTTGTGTGGCCAGGAGGTCACGGGTTCGATTTGTGTTAACGATGCCTTCTCAAACTTTGTCAACATGTATTTTGGAAAATAAATTACAGAATGGTGAATTGAAAATTCACATTTGAAGGAGCTTTTTGGATTCTGATTATACTTTTAATCATAAAATTTTCTTAACAAAGTACTAATCTGCATATAGCGTCCCAATATTTTAATTTTGTTCAATAATCTATAAGTTATAAATCACAGTCGAAAATCTAAAAAAATATTTGGCTCCCAAACACTGGAGAGTTGGCCACTACCGAAATGCAGATGTCCAGATTTTCACTTTTTGAAAGGTGAAAAGTACTTTTTTTTTATCACTAGGTGAAAAGTACTTTGATGAGTTGGTCTTGTAGGTGTACAATTACAAAGGTGGAAAAGCCGAATAAATGCTTTACATTCTTTCATCATCGAAGTAACATAAAGACCAATAAAGATGTTTAAATTGCCAAATATTTAATGATGTCACAAAGCGAGAAAAACTTGAGTGCCCGATAGGTATCATGTGATGGTATCTAATGCATATCTCAGTTGTTCAACAGTATCTTGAACCATCCAAATTTTAGAGGGAGAAAGAGGGAGAGAAAGAGAGGGAGGAAGAAATCTAAGTCATCTAAAATACTTTTGGACAGCCAAGATACTCAGTATGCACGACAAGGTAGTGGATTCTTAGAGCATGTGAAAAGACATGAAGCAAAACCAACCTTTATCCGTATTTAAAAAAGAGCCATGTAAACAAAATATTGCTCTCCAAAAGAAGAATAAAAAAGCTTCATTATTTAGTTGGAAGCAGCTTTCTCCCTTTTAAAACTTCGCGAGAGCCGAGCGAATTGCTGTTCAACTTGTCTAGGAACGCTGCTAGGGGTACAAACCCCTTTTGGCACCGAAAATGCACCCCACTTCTTTGGGGACCCGCTTTTGGATCCTACATGATTGATTCAAACCGTTCATTGTTCTTAAAACATTTTTCCGAGGGGCACAAAAATCAAATTTCAATCGAATCGGTTAAGTCTTGAACCAAAGTCCCACCGTTTTCAAATCACGTATAGGGCCAAAAGCGGGTCCCAAGAAGATGGGTTCAGATTTTCGTCTTAAAAAGGGGTATACTTCCCCAGTTTTTTCGTTTTTTTACTTGTCTAGTCATCGATAATGGATGTTAAAAAAATTAAATTAAATTCGGAAGAAATAAATTCATATATTATAAATTGATTGGTAATAGAATTAATTTGAAGATTTCCAGTACAGTTTTTGTAATGGCTCTTCAATTTTTTGGGGGGTAAATAATGGCTCTTCAATTGGCCACATTAATAAGCAATTTCTATAATTGGTATGGAATTTTGCTGCTTCTTTGTAGCATGCTCTTTTGCTTTGGGTAATGATTAGGCCTCTGATTAAAACAAAGGAAAGACTGAAAAGCTAAAGATCTAGCAATTTCACGCGCTATTTAACTTAAGAGTTCACATTTTGTTTTCGTTGACTATTTTTTTAATAACCGGTGTTTCGGCTAATTTATGCGTTACTAGGCTTAGTTTTGCAAAAGATTTTAACAATTCATCTGTTAAAATCAACCATAATTTTAACAAATGAGTTGAGTTGCTAAAATCATGGAAATTTCAAATCATAAAATTAAGTGATTCTATTTATCGTTTTTTTTTTGCACCAAATTAAAGTATTTCTCGAGTATTTTAATTTGGTGTGAAAAAAATCAAAAAACGATAAACAAAACCACTTAATTTTGTGATTTAAAATTTATATAATTTTAACAACTCAATGTATTTACTAAAATCATTTGCAAAACTAAGCCTTAGTAAGATGCGTGCCTTTTCAATATGTAGGTTCGAAATGATCACGAAAAAGGTGGCATATGCTTTTATACAGAGGATCTAACCCTCCTATCCTTTTATTCCCATTTGCCCATCGGTAACGGATTAACTTCAAATCAGACAAAGCCAGAACATGGCAATATGCTCAGTTACATAATTTGTGTGCATGTGTATGAGCGTGCGCGCAAAAACGTGTTTGAGACACATCCTAACGTATTAAAACCTGTGAGTGCGAGAATTGAGTGCCCGAGCTCAGTGCAAGAATTGAGAGCAGAAGCGCATGACATTTTGAAGGATTATAAAAAAGCTCCCGGTCCTATATTGTTTTTCCATTTATAAATTTTTGTGTCGTTGACAGTAAAATAAATTATTTTCAGACATACTTTAAATGATTTTAAGCACTGTTAAGTGCAACAAATTTAAAAGTATAAATGAACATATTTCAATTGTTTTTAAATCTGCCAAGTAATGAAATTTCTAAAACTGAACTAAACAAGTACTAATATGGGACAAAAATTTAGAAACAGGCCATTGGTGGAAGATTGGAAGTAGAAGATATGCCTGTTTACAAAGATTGGATAGGGACACGTGATATCCGACACCAATCCGAGTCGTCCAAACACGTTTTGGACGGCTTAGATTTGAGGGTGGCATTGCCGTCCAAAACGTATTTGGACGGTTCAAATTGGGTGTCGGCTACCACAAGTCCCTACCCAATCTGCACCTCAAATTTTCTCTTAATTTTCTCCTGTTTACATGATGCCATCGACCGTGTCGGTGGTGTTTGACACCATCACCATACCAACCATTCATTAACTTTGAGCTGCCCCACTCTCAAGGTGGACCTTACAAGTACATCATTTTAGAGCATACAACTGTTCAGATAAAAATCATTTGATACACGTGGGATCCGGGACCTTAAGTCACATAATCGTTCAAAATGTCTTGTGTTCCTATTCTCAACTCTCGTACTACACTCACACCGCTCGCACATTCGATCTTTGCAAATTTAGAGGTTAAAATGTGTTTTAAAGACGTTTTCACGCTTTTGCTGGCATAAAATATTTAAGTATTCCGTTAATGGTGTTTTTAGAATAAACTGATTTTTTACGATTTTTTATGTGATGATATTGTGAGAGAATGACATTCTTAATTTTAGAAAAAATTATTTTTTGTTAGTGGAACACCCTAGTCCCGGACTGTAATGCCGGACCCACAATGGGGCACATGCCCCCATTCACGTCCTTTTTTATTTTTATATTTTCAATTTTGGTTGTTGCCAAAAGAAGGGTGGATTGAAAACCGACATACAGTTCAGTAAACCAAACTAGCAAAAACTCCATAGACCTTTTTGCTTCTGCATATTAATGTAGACTAATTTTATAAAGTAGGTCGAAAAATTAGGCAACATTGTGTAGGGCGTAGACTGAACTTGGATTCAAAACAAATGATTCAAGTTGTTCATTTTGTAGAGAATAATTTTCTACCTTTCTTTAGAAAAGTTAACTTAATCGAATGAACAATGTTATGACTTATGAGTATACCACTTGTATACTTTAAATGCACACTACCTTGAGGTGACAAATGAGGAGAAGCCCAATGTGGATTTGGGGTGCACACTACCAAAAAAATAGGCTTCTCCGTATTTGTCACCTTAGGGTGGTGTGCATTTGGGGTGCACAAATGGTGTACTCACATCATTTTTCCAATCAGACATCATTAAGTGCTTAAATGATTTGTTCATGGGAATTGATATTAGCAATCCACTTTTCTCTATTGGCACTCCCTTTTTTATATCTTTTTTTAGGTAAAGTTACTCTTATATTTTATGAAAAGAGACAAAAATGGAGTGTCAATAAAGAAAAGGGGAGTGTCAATAGCAATTCCCTTTTGTTCATTTGATATTTTGATTCAAATTCCGTACTGCGATATTGATATTAACACTCCATTTTTCTCTATTGGCACTCTATTTTTTAAAAATCTTTATTAGGTAAAGTTACTCTTGCATTTTATGAATAGAGACAAAAAGGGAGTGCCAATTAAGAAAAGGAAAGTTTCAATATCAATTCCCTTTGTTCATTTGATATTTTGATTCAAATTCCGTACTGCGAATTCCGAATAATCAATTGACTCTGATTGAGCTAATTTTTTTTTTTGATCTCTTGATTGAGCTAATTGACTCAACATGTATAAATAGTATTGTCGACAAAACAAACGATACGTTTCGATCATTTGGGTGATACTAGACATGGCATATTGTACTCAGATATACAACATTAAAGTACATATTTATCCATCCAGTAATACAATTTCGAAAAAACTGACAAAAATTATTAAACAAATGGAGCTGTCTATGTTCGCAGTCGATGGTTTAGATATGCAAAAGCACCCTCACCGGTAGGATGAGTTAACAAATATATCTAAACCATTTATTTCTACACCGTGGAGAGCGGATGGGGGCGCTACAGACACCTCGGGAAGTTGTGTGGTCAAAATCACGGTTGAACACGACCAAATTACCAACGGTTAGGAGTAGAAGTTGTTTTTTGTGTAATTAAGCAACGTTGGCGGGTGATTCGGTAAATAACAACTACCCACTAACGACGCGTAACGTAACCGGCAACACCCGGTCACTTTCTCCCCACCGACACCCCCTCCCCTCTAAACACCTTCTAATCCCCTGACGTACAGCTCATAATCATGCGCTCTCTCATTATTTTAAGGAAAATTATTCCCTGCATTCTAGGTACATTATAATTTATGGAGGATAATGGTTAATTGCTTGGGTAAATTACACTGACCTCCCCTAAGGTTTCTGACTTGTATATTGACCACCCTTATTTTATCTGAAATAGCACTGACCTCCCCTGAGTTTTCTATTTTAGTATCAAAAGCACTCTCTGTTACTAAAATAGCACTGACCTCTCCTAAGTTTATATTTTAGTATCAAAAACACCCTTCTGTTACTTGGCTGTCAATGACAGTATCGGGAATTGATGAGGTAAGCCATTAATCTTTATTGAATTCCCAAAATAGCCATTGACACTAGTTTTGGATTACACTAATACGGTAGAAAATTTATCATTTTGCATATCACAACACCATAAGTAGCAGAATTTTCTATGTCAGAAACTTTCTACTGTATTAGTAGAAAATTCAGTACCTAAGTGATGCAAAGCAACTGAAAATGACTTAATTATTCTCTTATTTGATGTATTTTATGAACTATGACACATCCATTTGTTAAACAAAAAATTTAATTAAAAGACATGTATATTTGGTAGCATTCCCATGTTTTGTTATCTTGGTTTCATTTTTTTTTTTAAGGCTTTTTTTTTAATAGCAAAAGCTAAAGGGGAATCCATTTCATTTTTCTTTATAGAAATTGCCCACCAATAAATTATATTCTAAGTATTCATGCATGATCATTATTTAGAAGAAAAAAGAGCCTTTTGCATTTAGATTGTAACTAGTGTCAAGAGCTATTTTGGGAATTCAACAAAGGTTAATGGCTTAAATCATCAATTCCCGTTACTTTCACTGACGACCAAGTAACAGAAGGGTGCTTTTGATACTAAAATATAAAACTCAGGAGAGATCAGTGTTATTTTAGATAAAATAGGGGTGGTTAGTGTATAAATCAGAAATCTTAGGGGAGATCAGTGTAATTTACCCTAATTGCTTCATGACGAATTTAGTCATCGTTTTTCTAAGATTTTGAATTCCGTATTTTACTGACGGCATGTGTTGAATTCTAAAATTTGGTAATTTAACCCTCAAATACCGTCCCGGCTGTATTATCAATGCAAATCCGAATAATACCGGGTGAGATGACAGTACCGCATATTTCAATCGAAATTTTACAGTAAAATATAAGAGAAACTACTGGACTTTCAGTGTTGTGTTGATACTCCCCGTTCAATTGCACGGAAATGATGAGAATTAGTAAAAAAATAAAAATAAAAATCAATTTCCCTGTAATTTTCTGTATATCTAGTTACCAAGAAAGTTATGCGAACCACAAATAATTTATTTATTTTTCATTGGAAACACTTTCATGCAAAATAGATTTTGTAAACAGGAATAAATTTTATTTTTCTCGTAAAATTCTTGGTCAAAAGAACACAAACAAGAAAGCAATTATCTTTTTTCTTTGTCTTGAGAATTTATTTTTCATTCAACATTACCGACAATTTAACAGAGCCCAGTATTTGGGAAAAAAAGAAGTGTGAACGGCTGAGTAATCACCGATTAGGCATTAGAAGGCCCCTTACCGACTAGACGTCAAATACTCAACTTGGAAATGTCCAACTGTCCTAGGAGCGCCTAATGAATTTTAGAACTTTGGCGGAGCCTAAAAACAATGCTAGAGACACCTAAAATGCATAAACAGAAATATTAGAGACCCGAAGTGCATCTCGATCGCTTATTAGGGTAATCTAGATGGTGTTCACACAAGTAGCATCGCTGTACCGGAAAAAAAACCAAGCGGTTATTAATCCCTTTTAAATAAACGTTTCCCGCATTCATAACCTCCCAACTCCTCAATCACAGAGAGAGAGAGAGAGAGAGAGAGAGAGAGAGAGAGAGATTTACAGAGTGTGCTTACTGCGTAAACCAGGAGGAGGGAGAAAGTGACTGCTCACTGCGTAAACCAGGAGGAGGGAGAAAGTGACTGCTTTTTTTGTTCTGATTTCGAGAAATATTTGCAGTAAGATCGAAAAGCTGACAATTATCTCCTTCTCTTTCTCTCTCTCCACTTGTTCTGTGGTGGGGCAGAGTGTACAGCCAAGCTTTTCTTCTTCGATCTCACGAAATTCCAAGTCAGGGCCTTAAGCATTTCGGTAAGTTTCAAAATTATCGATTCTGTTTTGTATTTTTACCCGTGTAAAATTACAACTTTCCCAAAATCGAAATGCAATTTCTGTTTTTTTCTTACCATTTTCTCTGTTTCTCCATTATTTTGTCGGCGTCTCGGGCATTTTTTTTTTTTTTTTGTGTGCTGCAGAAATGACCACGCCAAAAGCATACTCTTTTTAGCCTTGGGAATTTGGAACCTTGTGATATGAAAGCAGTGTAGTGTTTTAATGCCTACATCTTGTCAATCGCTTTCTCTGCTTCCTCGTCTTCTCAATTTTGACCCATCTTACTCTCTCTACATTTCTTTTCTTCTCCCTCTCTCTCTCTCTCTTCGCTTTCATTGCCTCGATTGCTTAGTTCTCTAGTTGTTGATTGTTGATTTTTGATTTTAAGGAGATTTTTGCCTGCATTGCTCTTCATATGACTGCAAGTGTCTAAATGCTTTGCTTCAGAATGGTCTCTCTCTCTCTCTCTCTCTCTCTCTCTCTACATTTTGTTTGCTCTTGTAGCAATTGTGATTCCATTTGATAGAAGAACTCTTTGTATTATGTCCCAATGTAAAAGAATTGATTTGATTGCTTTTGACCATATCCCCTCCTTTTGTCAATTTTCACGCAATTGAAGTGAAAAGTGCTGCAATGGCAAGCCTCAAATCTAGATTAATTAAAAAAACTGGGTAATTCTCTGTTCTTTTGTGTTTGGGTTGTTAATGAAACCTTTAGATTTAGAGTGTGTATATATCCCCTGTGCGTACCGCTGCAATGTCAAATTCTTTCCATATATTCCTCCAAGAGGCTGTTTCTTTGACCCGAACCCGTGACCACGACTTTTCAAATTTACTCAAACCTGAGCCGAGTCCTCCCACGATTTTATTCAAGCCGTATCAGTTGTTTATCTACTTCCATTCTGAGGATTTGGGATTGTCCTGGATAAAATGTTTATGTTTGAATGTTCTGGTGTTATGGATGAGTTTTGTAATGATCCAATACATTCTAGTTGGTTCCCTAAATAGTGAGGTTCAATATACTTTTGAATGAGCTTATCATGCTGCCATGTTTTGGGTTCTATTTTCTTCGTTTATGTTTTTTGATCAGTGCTAATACACTTTTCGACCAAGTCATAGTGCTGAACTGAGCGTCTATCACTGCAAGGGATTGACTTTAAATGGAATTAACCCTTGATATCCGGAAAAGCCCTTAAGTGAATCAATCTGTTGCGCCCTTAAGTGAATCAATCTGTTGCCAACCTCGAGCACTCAATTCATCCTACAAGTTTAGTTTTTTGGAAATAGTGAATAATTGGTAATCTAAGCACTGTTATATGGTTCCATAACCTACTAGGGAGCATACTTATGAGCAGGTTTTGCAACCTAAGTGGGTAGCTATTTTGCTCATTTCGTTCAGATCTTCTGGGTCTCGCCCATTACATGGTTGATTGGAAAATCGGCAATCTCTAAGAAAAACTTGCTTCGTTACTAAAGATGGCAAAGCTCAAAGCATTTTCCGAATTGGTTGAGAATATACTGTCTTCGTATAGGTTATGATATTGTTAAAGTTCCTGCCTTGAGTCTGTCATGTGTTTTGGTCAATGATTATGAGGGCGTGTTGTGGGAATTTGCGTTGGCAGAAAATGTATTTGTTTTTTGATTAGCACAAGGCTTAAAAAATTCAAGGGTTTTTAAAGGTGTAGTCAGAATATTCTTGTCCTTGTTGATCCAGCTCACGGATCTAGGGTGCATTTTACTTCTGGCTCACATGCTTGTTAATGTATAGGTCTAACTTTTCAATCTGTGTGTGGGAAACCGCCCTCTTTTTAAATTTGTATCGTGAAAATCTGTTCATGGTCTCCAATTGACGCTTCAGCTGAACTCATACAAATATTTGAGTTGCTATTGGTAATACATTCCTACAAACAATTATTTAAATGGTTGTCAGCTCTCTGCCTGCCTTTATAAGGCTTATACTCTAGGATGGCTGTCTGGGAGGATTTATATCCGTGGACTTCTATTTTGATATTTTTTTTGACAAAATCCTCCTGCCTTAAATCCAAAAGTTGTTTGCTGCGATTCCATGAAAGATGAATAGTAATCTGATTGCTTGTTGTCTTAGCCTTCATGATAAAGAGTCTTTTGTGTGCATTTGCGATTGCCTTTCATGAGGTTGAGAATATAGTCTTAGTTCAAATAGGTTTTGATATTGTTAATGTTTCTGCCCTGACTCTGTGATGTCTTTTGGTCAATGATAATGATGGTGTTTATGGGAATTTCTGCTGGTAGAATATGTATTTGTCTTAAAGAATTCAGGGGTTTTTGACGGTAAAATCGGAATATTCTTTACATTGTTGATTTAGTTCATGGATCTACTGCACATGCTTACTTCATGCTCGCTGTTAAGTTTAGGTGTAATTTCCAATTTATGTACGGGAAATTGGCCTCTTTTTTAATTGGTATTGTGATATGCTGCATGACTATAAATATCTGTCCATGTTCTCTTAGTGACGCTTCAGCTGATTTTATATACTATATGTTTTTGAGTTGCTATTGGTAATGCATTTCAATAGAAGCCAGAATTTCAATAGAATCCAGATATTTGACATTTATTATTAATTTCATAAAATTTCCCTTTGTATTTCAACCAAACTAATAGTTAAATGGTCGTCAGCTGTCTTCCCTGCCTTTATACGGCTTAACTCTAGGAAATGCATTTATATTAGGATTAACTTTCCGTGGACTGCTATTTTGTTTTCGTTTTTGATAATTTCCTGCCTCTATCCTAAAAGTTGATTGCTTGTGTCTTAGCTTTCATGATAGAGAGAATCTCGTGTGTGCATTTGCGATTGCCCTTCCTTAGCTTTTCGATGTTTCCTGATTGTATCTTTTCTCCACCGTCACAGCTGCTTCTTTCTTTGCAGGTGAAAAAGTTCATATATATCTAGGATGAGGGAGATTGACAACAAGAAAAATCCAAGTAGTCTTCAAACAAAACGTTCCGGAAAATCTGATAGAAGAGATCGCAAAGTGCCACTACAAAATGCTGTCAAAACTTTGACTGCAAAAGAAAAATCTAAAGCTTCACATGCTAAACCAGATTCCAACACATTTGCAAGAGAGTCAAACACGTCCACAGACTCCACTGAAGTTTATGAAAACATGGATATACATTATGTGGATGACGTGAATAGTTTTGGAGAGGCGTCCCAGGATTCAAAATCCGATGTAATGATTGACAAGGAGAAGAAAACTGAATTAAATGATATTTCTAGTGATTTGGAGAAAGAATCAGATACTGTATCTTCCCAAGGGGATTCACAAACAGCTGAGGATGAGAAAGTGGTGAGACCTTCAACTGTTCCTGTAAAGGTTGCGAGAAAGGATTCTGCCGAAGGCCTATCCAGAGTGAAATCTGATCGGAGAACAGATAAGTTGCAGATAAAGACATCAAATAACACTCCAAAGACAGACATAAATTCCAATAAAGGGCCTGGTAATGCTACTACGGGAAAAATGTCGGATAAGAACTCAGAAATTATGAAAGTTGCGCCAAAACCTTCATCAGAATCTTCCGAAGGTGTTGATGAAAAGCCACTTGATGTCAAGGAAGTGGATGTTTTGGATGAGGCCTCAAATGGTGCCCAGAGTTTTGGTAGTGATGATGAAACAATCAATGACAAGGAGAATGGTATGGATGAAGATCGAGCAGCTTTAGACCAAAAGATTGGGGAAATGGAAGCAAGAGTTGAAAAACTTGAGGAGGAGCTTAGAGAAGTGGCTGCTCTTGAGATTTCTCTCTATTCTGTTGTACCAGAGCATGGTTGTTCTGCACACAAAGTTCACACACCGGCTCGACGCCTTTCTAGACTATATATTCATGCTTGCAAATACTGGTCACTAGACAAGCGGGCAAAGGTAGCTAGAAACTCAGTGTCGGGACTTGTTTTGGTTGCCAAGTCATGTATCAATGACGTCCCAAGGTATAAAAGTTGTCATGTTCTTGCATCTGTGGATATTAGAACTTGGTTTTAGATTTTTGTTTACTTCAGACTGAACTTTTTTTGTTGTTTCTTTCATTAATTTAAGGTTGACTTTCTGGTTGTCGAACACTGTGGTGCTGAGGGAAACTATCTCTCAAGCATTCGGAAACTCATGTAGCTCAAGTTCCATTTCGAAGGTTTTTGAGTTGAATGGGGGAGTAAAGAAAAGTGAAGGAAATTCTTTGTCAATTAAATGGAAGGAGAATTCTGGTATTAGACAGACAAGTAAGAATGGTTTAATGCTACTGGGAGATGATTGGAAAGAGACACGAACATTCACAGCTGCACTAGAGAAAGTTGAGTCCTGGATTTTCTCTAGGATAGTCGAGTCAATATGGTGGCAGGTAAAACCGACAATCCTTCTTTTTTAAGAGAAATGCAATGTGTTTGCATTTGAACTAGTCTTCTAGTTGACAAATTAGTTGATTTAATTATTGAAGTGGCATTGATTTGCTCTCCACTCTTATGGTAACTTAGTTATTGTGGTTGCAGACCTTAACTCCTAATATGCAATCTCCAGTCGAGGAATCAAGTAAGAATAAAAACCATGGTAGGTTATTGGGACCTGCCTTGGGTGATCAGCATCAAGGAAACTTTTCAGTTAACCTTTGGAAAAATGCTTTTGAAGATGCTTTCAAAAGACTTTGTCCTGTTCGGGCTGGAGGGAATGAATGTGGTTGCTTACCCGTGTTGGCAAGAATGGTATGTAATTTTCCTTTAGTGTTCACCCTCTATGTAGTTTAGTGGTATGTTTTTTCAATTCTTTCTTTGGCTCGACCTAGGACTTGAATTTGTTCATTAGTTGCTAATTAGATGTTTATCTTTGGTTAGGTAATGGAACAGTGTGTTTCCAGACTAGATGTGGCCATGTTCAATGCTATTCTCCGCGAGTCGGCCGAGGAGATTCCAACTGATCCTGTCTCAGATCCTATAGTCGATTCCAAGGTTTTGCCAATTCCAGCTGGGGATTTGAGCTTTGGATCTGGTGCACAACTCAAAAATTCTGTATGTACCATATTCTATTCACATCTATCCAAAATACAAATATATCTAAACTAAAACTTCACATGGCCTGTGCTGTCAGGAGAAGTATCAGGAGAGTATAGTTTCTCCCTTGATATTCTAATCGTTTGATCTGCGCCTGCCAGTTGGATTCTGAATGTAGGAGGGGAAGAAAAACTGAGGCTTGATAATTTACCATTCGTGAAGTTTTTTATATCGATTGGTAGAAAATGAAAATTGTTGTTGATTTGCCCCCCCATTTATATGTTTAAATATATTTCTTTTTGGGATGTGAGTATGTATATAAGCTTCTCATAACTTTTACCAGCAACTAAAATTTTCAGTTCGTAGCTAAAACCTTCATCGTCTGAATGATACCCAAATGAACAACTTAGGCCCTTCACAGACGTTATTTTACAGGACAGATATGTGTATGGGTGACTTGCATATCTTCCATATATTGCCAATAGAAGCAGAAAACAGGTCTGATTGATTTCCAATTAAAAAATGGAGCCTTTTACGGAAATTTTTTCATGGATGAACAATTGTAGTTTAGTTGGTTACTATAATATTTTCTTTGGCAATACTTCTGAAACAAGTTACATCCAACAGTTACACTTTGGTCTATGTACTCAATACTGCTGCAAGCTAGCTCCTTTTTTCATTGTTTGATCACTTATTTTAAATCTTTCTTGAGGGTAATTTCTACCTACTCAAATTTAGCCTTGCACGTCTATTCTTTTTGAGCTTTGTAAATGCTGACATAGTCATTTCTGAGATGAAATTTTGAGATGCCACATTAAATATGGAGAAAAAATCTCATTTGTAGTGCTATTGCGCACGTGTAAGCAAATGAATCTACATTCTGACCTTATATGGGTCTTCGTACTTTTGATTGTGCTTAACTGTGGAAATATTCTCATATTGCAGGTTGGCAATTGGTCTCGAGGGCTTACTGAACTATTTCGAATGGGTGCTCAAGATCAGCATCCCAATAAGAATGACATGTGGGGACCAAAACACTTTAAGCTTCTCAATCACCTGAGTGATCTTTTGATGCTTCCAAAAGACATGCTTATGGACAGTTCGATCATGAAAGAGGTCATTCATACAATTTCGGTTCATTTATGTTACAGATACAGATTAGCCTTCCCTTGTTAGATCTTTAATGCCTTCTGTTCGGTTGAGCTGTGTAGGTGTGCCCATCCATTACCCTTCCGCTGGTTAAACGAATACTCTGCAACTTTACTCCGGATGAGTTCTGCCCTGATCCTGTCCCAGGTGCTGTCTTAGAGGCAGTGAATGCTGAGGTATGATTCATGTTCTTCTATATCAATATATTTTTATAGCGTTAACACTTAATAGTTGATAAAATCGGTGGAAGTCCTCGAAAGCTTCAGTTATACCTTTACATGGTCTCATGTTTTACCACTAGAGGTAAAAAAAAACTAGAGTAAAGCAAAACCTAGTGTCAGCCGTGGATACAGGCAGCCTTATCGACTTGTGTTTATTGAAGGGATATGCATATTGATATTAGAAAGAAAGCGTGGTGAAAAACCTTTAACTCTGAGTGTCTGT
Source organism: Vaccinium macrocarpon (assembly GCA_022606695.1). Classification (NCBI taxonomy): domain Eukaryota; kingdom Viridiplantae; phylum Streptophyta; class Magnoliopsida; order Ericales; family Ericaceae; genus Vaccinium; species Vaccinium macrocarpon. The sequence continues at coordinate 38,053,971 of CM040171.1, read as the reverse complement.
TTTTTCAGTGTATCATAGAGCGCAGAATATCAGGCGAAACAGCCAGCAGCTTCCCTTATAGTGCTTCACTTGTGGTCTACACCCCTCCTTCCCTTGCCAATCTGGCAGAGAAAGTAGCGGAGGAAGAAGGGAAATCTCAGTTGACGAGGAATGCGTCTGCTATACAGAGGAAAGGATATACCAGTGATGAAGAATTGGAGGAGTTGGAATCTCCTCTAACATCCATCGATGACGTTGACAAGTCTCCAACGTCTCTGTCTATTGTGGCAAATGGAAATGGAAAACACAAGGACCGAACGAATTGCAATGGTGGAAATGCGAGGTATGGTCTCCTCCGTGAAGTGTGGTTATCGTGAATGATACTAAAAGTTGTACGTGTGTAATTATAACACCTTTGGTATTGAAGATAAAAAAATAAATAAATAACGCAGTAAATAGGAGTCAGAATGGGAGTCGAAATGGGAGGTTGGTTTTCAGGATACATTGAAACTTTGTCTTATAGCAGTAAGCTGGCTTTCTTGTACATTAGGATTTTGTTTGTGATGTTGTTACAATTCTGAAAGGAAATGCTGCATTATAGAAAATGTTACGATCCAGGAAAAGTTTCCCGAAAAATGTCCGGGAAAGATTAGTGAACGGTTCAGATTCACATGATTTTCAATCTGAACTATTCATCTATCTTTCCTGAACATTTTCAGTGGTTGGAAACTTGGCCTTATGGCAATTGCTTTCTTCACATCATACAAATCCTCGTGCTTCACCGGCTTATATGCTTGAAACCCGTTAGAACTTGAATGCCGGAATGCTGGGCGCTTATGAGGTCAAAATAGACTAGAACTTGAATGCCGGAACCCCAAGGTCGTTGAACTCCTGCTCGAGTCTTTTGATCCCTTCATTGCCATCATTTCAGGGTACCAATTATTAATCGCTTTAGAAAAACTTGACTCTGATATAGCAGCGATTTCATCTTCTTTTCCGAAACCAAGGTTACGTATCGTTGTTCTTTGTTTGTTCAAAGTGCCAAATATTGAGTCGCCACCATTTTTTTCGCCGGTTCTTTTTCAACAAGAGGTAATTTGCCTCGCAAAATGGATTCAGCTTTGTATTGATTTTTGCCAAAGTTTGTTAATGCTCTCAGGCCTTTTCCCCTTGCGGTTGTAATGTCGAATGCCATTGCTGCTTCTTCTTTAATATTTGTTACATATCCATGCGCTTCTGTTAAATAATAGATTTTTCAAACAACATTTTCCTTTTAGAAGATCGACGGAGATTGAGATAGAAGAATGACAAATTGTAAAGATGAATGGTAGTACTTGACTATAAGTCCCAAGGAATGCTCCTTCTTTGCATTTTCCCTTGTTTGATGGCCATTTTCTTGAGCCTGGTTGCCTGTTTCAGCTAGAAATTACAAGGATCATTCCAAGATAACAAACGTAAAAAGAGGTTACATGCGAAATACCTCAAACATGATTGCATATGAGGGGTACGTTAAGGAATACAATAATGCATTGATTGGAAATAGAGATTTTTATTTTTATTTTTTATGACTACACAACCCAAACCTTCAGGAGAAACTAGCGCAGCCACACCACCAAGACCCCCCACTTACGTTTTGGGTACTCGCCCAGCTTACAATCAAACCCTATACCTTGAGGAGTCCCCCATTGACTGACATCCGTCCGCAGGGGCAACCCTTGGGTGTGTATTTTTGGGTATAGAGTTAGTGATTACTTAATATATATGAAGTTTCTACGATGGAGTATGCCGCTAGCTAAGTGTACGCGACAAGAAGATGTCATCTTAGGTTGACTCTAACATCCAGGTCAGAAAAATGAAAAACATAGAAGGGAAAAGCCATTCAAATGAATCAAATCATTTTACCTTCTAACGTAAGTAAGAATTTCTTGGTCAGTCAAGTGTGCCACTAGTAAAAGTTCCTCTTCATAGCAGCTTATCTGCATTAGACACCAAGTTTTAGATTATAAAACACAATATCTAGAAAATGCCTGAAAATTGATGTGCCTGAAATGTGTTAAGAAAACAGAATTGACGAGAAGCATATAAAGCATGATAGGTAAGATACAAGACTTGGGGACTAAGAAACCCAAACCAACTAGGAAAACCTACACTAATTAGGAAATATTAATAATAAGCCAATTACGAAAAATGAATAATAACCTAGAAAATAGGGTGACATGATATTTTCCATAATATTTTATATAAAATCCCTCTTTAAAATCAAGAAAGTCTACCAACGTGAGATTAAAAAAGAAATCGCACACACATAACCCCCAAGATTTTTTTTTCCCCGGAAAATGAGATTTCATGTATTATTAAAGACGAAAAATATGAATACAGTAAAACAAAAAAGACATCGAGAGAGTTTTGAAGAGTAAAACAAGGAATCGACAACTACATACCGGGAAATTCATTGTTGCGTAGATTCCCCAGTACTTGAGGGAGACCAAATCGTATGCCCTTGCTGCCTCTTCTTCTTTGTCAAATGTACCTGCTCAAATAAAAACATACTATATAAATCGTAAATGAACATCCATTTTTATTTGTTTGACATATTACATGAAAATAGTTGAGGCTGTCACTCACCCAAATATACTACAGGATCAGCTGAAACAAGAAGCAGGATAGAAACACAAAAAATCAGTTGCGCGCAAGTTAGTGATTTTGAAATTTAAATAGCACAATTTTGGAATTATAGAAATTTTACCTGTTTTCCCTCCGTTGCGTATAAGGCCGCCGTTTGAGTATACGTATGCCACATGTACATCTGTATTGACCCTATAATAATTTTACGAATAACCCGTTAGCCTGTTTTGAATTTTCCTTAAAGGGAGTAACTTATAACACAAGTCCAAAATTAAATTAATTTAAGAAATATTGAAAAACTGAATCTATGTACGCCTCGGCATTTTGAGCTCCATTCTCTGATCTTTGATCCTTCCGCTAAATCCAATATTCTTATTGCACTAAAGCCATCCATTAAATCCGTATTGCGCGCTCAAATCTGCAATACAAGAAATAGCTAGCTTGCGTAAATTCTTATTTCATTTAGTTACAATCTTGGAAATTAGTATTCTCCAAAAAAAAAAAAAAGGAAAAAACATTATATGACCTGTCATAATAATAAATAAATAAAACTCCCCAAAAAAAACCTCTTTTTGTTGTAATGTACTGCGAGCTCACTTACACTATTATTATTATTATTATTATTATTATTATTATTATTATTATTATTATTATTATGTTCAAATTCTAAGAGGAACAGTTATACAAACTCTCATATTCACATAGAATATGTTGGACCCACATATGAGTGGTAGGTCCCACACATTCCAAGTCACAGAATTTGTGTAATTATTGGTACAAGTGTTAACGCTTGTATCACTTCTCAAAAAGAAAAGTTAACTATACAAGTAAAATCGGTCGACCTAAACATCACATATACATTAGTACCTCCGTGCAGCGACACCAAAACTTGAAAACTTTCGTATTTATTTATTTATATGTGTGAGTACGAATGTATGATTATCAAAGTTAAAATACAAACCAGAATTCACCTTATTTCTTCCAAAGATCAAACAGAAATCTAATGAAGAACATCGATCAGCTCGCAATTCTCACCCGCTGGTTTTGACACTGAAATCTTAGAACTTGAGGCAATGGATATGTCATATGTATGTGTTTTTCTTTCTACTTTTATAGTTACGAAATCACAAAAGGGCTTACCCTTTTTTATTTGGTAAGTGAATCTCAGAAGCTATTCCGTATGGATTCGGTGATAAATGCTCAAGGATTTTGTCAACCATCTCTCAATTCTCTACGCATTTACATTCGCCGTCAAATCGTTTGACTCTATGGAAGGATAATATGGAAATTATTTATTTTAAACGTTGCGGATTATCTTAATCCACCATGAATTTTCGAAGTTGACATTTTCAACATCTGAAAATTTTCATTCCTTGACCGAGCAGTGATGTGAGAGTCTTCATGGAGCTCTTTGTAAATTGACCTAGACATCCATCAACTCTAAGGGGTGCTTTGGCTAAATTTGGTTTTTTGGTTTATTGGATTATTTGGTTTTGTCCTTATTCAATTTTTTTTTGCATTTGTTAGTTTTCGGTCGATTTTTTGAGGTTTCTTGGCTTGTCTCGACGAGAGGAATCTAAAAAGTATAAAATTATTAACCAAACTTAAAGTTTTGTAAATAAAGACAAAAATAAACCAAATTGGATTATTGGTTTTTGGTTTTTTGGTTTATTTTTGTCTTTATTCACAAAATTTTAAGTTTGGCTAATAATTTTATACTTTTTAGATTCCTCTCGTCGAGACAAGCCAAGAAACCTCAAAAAATCAACCGAAAACTAACAAATGCAAAAAAAAATTGAATAAGGACAAAATCAAATAATCCAATAAACCAAAAAACCAAATTTAGCCAAACTCCCCCTAAATCATAAGAAAATGTCATTTTTTTTTATATTCAATTGTCCAGACCAGCTTACTCGTATCGCCTACGATTTTTTTTATTTCAAGAATTGGATTACATATAATGCTATGAAAACGTACAAATTAAAACTACATTTTGACGGTGATTTGCAATTGCAGTATTTCACTGTTCGACATCAGATTGATTGGCAAGAGAGGGCATGCCGTCAAGGGGATTGATACCTAAGATGATGCCCTAGCTAGCCTCATTATAATTAACTTGTCTTTTGAGGGAAATATGGCGTTTATTGTTTAATTAACGCAAGTAAAATTTTAAACTTTTATCGCGTTTGAAAATCGCCGTTAAACGATTAGTATCAATGAGTCGTGACTTAATTCATTGGCTGAGTTTTAATTAAATTGGTACAGTTAATATCATGAATCACAGATGATATACGTACAACCATTGCAATCTGGATCAAAAGCAATTTTGACATTGGCATCTACTCGATTCAAATCTGATTTTTTTTTTAACTGCTGATATATATAATTATAAAATATGAAGCACTTTTCCTTATTTTCTTAGCTAATAACTACGCAATGAGTACGGATTTTCTGCAATTTCAATGTCATGAATTGCATGGTTCTATCATTCTTCTTTGCCTCTAGCTTAATTTCGTGAGAAATTTAGCTGAAACTATTATGCATAACATTCAAAATATGAGAACTTGTCGATCGGGTCATTATATTTTGAAATTATATTTAGTTTACTTTTGAGTTAGCATTTACTCAATTTCATCTTTAGATTATGAAATACTACCTTCGTCCCAAAATGTTTTTTCAACTTTTAAATTTCAACTTTCAACATTTTATGCACAATGCACATTCGTACCCAAAACTTGTAACTTTTCAAGTTGAGCCTTCATTAGTTGACACTAATAAAATATGAGTTAATCAAGTTTTTGAATTTAAATTATTTTCCCGAAAGCAGAAAGTCTTGCCGCTGATGTAATCAGAGAACTTTTTTCAAAATTTTAGAGCACACTTTAGACTTTAAACTTTTCAATTATTTTTCTTTTGATCTAATTGTATTGATTGTTAAAAACATCTCAATGACAGAAATGAAATTTTACAACTTTCATTTGTTGAAAATTTTAAATTGGCCTTATATTTTGGGATAGTCCAAAAAAAGAGAAAGTAGGACAAAAAATTTGGGACGAAGGGAGTAGTAAAAGCGAAGCAATATGTGGTTATGGGTTTTTCATGGAAACGCATACCTAAAAAATTCTTCCTCTGTATGCATAAGAAAAATAAGCGCAATTTGATCTGATAATCAAATAGTACATAAATTCTCAAAAACCTAATGAGAGTTTATGAAAATTTATTACACCACCATAAGCGTTCATCCGATTTTAATTCTCCAAGCAAAGATGACACCTTATTTAAAACTCTCGAAAAATCAAATAACTAGACAAACAACAATTACTCACCAAAACATTCCCAAATGTCATCACCAAGAATTTATGCTCCTCACTCGAAGTCATCAGAATCATCGGTCGATTCGGAATCAAGGTTAACCTCATTCTGATCGTGCTCTAAGAATTCCATACCTTCAACTGAGAATCCTCCCATGGTGGATATGTTCACATTCTCTACAAATGTAGATTGCTGATTAGGGTTTCTCTCGCTGGCAATGAATCCTTCCACAAAGTCATCGACTGAGATTTCGCCGACTTGCTGTCCACTTCCGGCATCAATAACCTAATCATGGAGGAACGTCAGGGTTTCTTTGAGGGTGACTATAATTGTACATTGTGGCATATAATAAAAAATACAAACTAAATTTGAAAACACTAATAAAAAAATAATGGCAAACTTTTTTTTTTTAATTCTAGCTTTGGTACATAAAATATATACATTTAGATTTTTCTCGTCAAGACAAATCAAAAAAGTCTAAATTCTGATCCTGATGTATCATCAGTTTTTTAAAACAAGCCCTTTTTTTTTAATCTCAGTTTTTGAAATGTTTTTTGGTAGGCAATATAAGAAGAAAAAGTAGGGTTTTGTTGTAAGACCTGGTCGGTGCAACTTTTGTTCTGTGAATCTGGGAGGATATAACAGTCAGCATCTTCATCAAATACTGGCACTGGCGGCAAAGGATTCAAATCCTCCCAAATTTCAGATAAGTCCTCCTTGTTGTCCAATATTACAATACTCCCCTCTCCATTGCCCTTTTCCATCCCCATCCCATTTCCATTTAAGCCATCGATCCCATCTCCATTGCCGAAATTGAAGCTTGGATTGTTTGCGAATTCACTGTTTTGACAACCTTGATAAAGCTGGGGAGAGGTCATCCCAAAGTTTCCATTTCCATTTCCATTTCCAATTATGCTGTCAATCCCATGTCCATCGCCGAAATTGAAGCTCGGCTTGGTTCCGAATTCAGTGTTTTGACAACCTTGATCATAAACCCGGGGAGAGGTTTTGGAATTCATTTGAAGTGGTTGTTCGGTAAAATTGTTGTTCGCGTAACTCTGGAAGGTTTTATTCTCTCCTCCTTGTCTATTGCTATACAAAACACCAGTAGTCTTTCCAGTTTGAATCCAGTTTGCAATGCCTTTCAAGTCAATGTGTGGGATGTTGGAAGCTTGAGTATCTGTATTTTTTCCTATAAAATGATGGTGTAAAAGAGAAGATACTTAATTGAGGGTACACTAAAATACTTCCATTTGGTAATATTTAGAAGTAGATTGGGGAAAAAAATTATGAGCAAGGTGAAAATTAAATGAATTTTGCGGTTAATTTTAAATTTTAGTCGCCAATTAACTACTTACATTATAAATAACTGAAATCTATTTATTTTTTTAACCAAATTTTTTTCATTGATCTTTGAAAAAAATATAACAAAGATTAAAAGAATCAAAATACACAATGTATCACGATGAAGAGACCAAGACATCATTAAAATTTCATAAATTTCGATGGGGTGCAGTAGGGTAATTTGGGGTACATTTCCCCCGGCCACCTAGCTTTGCCCCTGAAAATAAAAATTAGAAAAATATTTACAAAGTTCTTCCAGTTTTTTTATTATTATTTAAAACCATTAAAAGGGGTGACACTCATTGCTAACATCGTTTTTGTTAGTATTTTTGTAGCCAAACGTCTCGGATTTGAAATGACATCATTTTTCCATCCACATTGACAGTGATTTTAAAAAATGCCGCAAACAGTTTTTAATTGTGGAGTAGAATTAGATGGAAATAACCAAATTAACTAACATTATCTTAATGAAGCAAATTTGATTTTAATTTTATCATCAAAGTATTAGTGTAAGATTGTATCAATAGAAAAAAAAAATTGAATATCCTGCTGGAAAATCATGCATTCCACTTCCATTCAAAGAAAAAAGTAATTCTCTTTAAATCATACCTCCATAACCTTGAGCATTCCAAAGCTGGGGAGTGGTGTTGGAATTCATTTGCGGTGGTGGTTCAGTAAAATTGTTGTCCGCGTAACTCTGAAAGGTTTGATTCTCTCCTCCTTGTATGTTGCTATACAAACCACCGGTAGTCTTGCCAGTTTGAATCCAGTTTTCAATGCCATTCAAGTCAATGTGTGGGTTGCTGGAAGCTTGAATATCTGTATTTTTTCCTATAAAATGATGGTGTAGAAGAGAAAATTCTTAAATACTTGAACTTATGCAAGACATCATTCAAATTCCATGAACTTTGATGGGGGCAATACGGTAATTTCGGGGTATCTTTTCCGTTGAATTTAAAATTGGAAAAAAATTCCCGGTATTAAAAAAAAAACATGAAAAGGTGGCGTTTGAAAAACATTAGCGTTTGTTAAAGGCTATAATTCGTCGACAGTTATTGCTAATATCGTTCTTGTTGTTTTTGTAGCCATACATCTCAGATTGAAATGATAGCGATTTTGGAAAAATGCCGGCAATAGTTTCTAATTGTGGAATAGAATTAGATGGGAATAACCAAATGAGCTAACATTATCTTAATGAAGCAAATCTGATTTGATTTTTAACATCTAAGTAAATTAGTGTAAGATTGAATCAAGAAAAAAAAAAAAAACTGAAAATCCGGCTGGAAAATCATGCATTTCACATCCATTCAAAGTTAGAATTATTAATTTCTCAGTAAGTCATACCTCCACAAACTTGAGCATTCCAAAGTATTGATTTATATTTATTGATTTCTGAATTTGTCGTCGATAAGGTAGAACCCCCAAGATTGGATATCTCTTTACCCTTCTTGCTGAAATTCAAAAGGGAAATTGATATCTGAATTACATAAATTTCGCTAAAATAAGAAAAAAAAAAAATGTTTCCCAATTTGTGCTATAAAAACTATGATGGATAATGAAATTGCAATGAAATTCTACTAATTATAATCTATGCAGTGTCAAGTAGTTGCTTTAAAAAAATTTATATGACTATAGTGCATGTTTTTTTTCTCTTTTTTTTTTTTAACAGTAAAAAAATTTATTGATCAATTGTAAAAAGTCAATGATTAAGCGGACAAGAGAAAAAAGCATCACAGTGAATAATGTAGTTCGTGTTGTGTGATTTATGTAATTTCAATGCTCTTGAATGATAATACCTTTGATTTACTTATCTTTTTCATTAATATCTATGCTAGGGTTTTGTAGTTAATTACTAACAAAAAGCACCCATCAAGCTTAATTGGTCAAAATTTACGTGGTTGTCAGCTTCATGAATAGGAGACTAATCGAGGAGGACACATGTTTGCCTAGACACTCGTGCAATTATAAAGAAAGAGAAAGAGCTTAGTTGATTCGTCATAACCTTACCTTTGAAGGGATTTCCGATATTCATCTTTCGACACCTCTTTTAGTTCATCATGGTAGTTCTTCGGCTGAAATTTGGACAAAAAATTATGTGAACTATGGCAGTCAAATTAATATCTACATTGCCTCCAAATTATCAAATGGTTACCGCAAAAAAATTGGTAATTAAATAAAGCATCGAAATATACAATGAAATTTTGTGAAGAAGACTGCAGGATGTTGCGTTTGCTTGTTTCCCTAATTCGAGTCCAGATATCTGTGCTCTGACATTCACCTGAAAGAAAAACAAATTAACAAAAAAAAAAAGTGACTATACAGTGAGCTTACTTAGTTAAATTTTGAAAAAAAAAAAAACAATAACTCATGAAAAGATAGAAAAAAAATTAAAAACAAAACAAATCAATATACTAAGCAAATGTATTTTGCCTTCAAAAGATCTAAACCCACAATTCTAATTTTCTAGAATTTTGCATTTTTTTTAATATACTGTATAAAAATAAACATAGAGAACCAGGGGGAGGAGAGTCTAAATTGTGGGAAGTGAGACTGGGAGACGTCAGGGAAGTGTGTGTGTGAGAGAGATGTGGGAAGGGGGTGTGAATATGGAGGAACAATTATTCTATGCACTTGGGGTATCGTCGCATCAAGTTTCAAATTCATTCTCCACCACACATAAGTCTTTTAATACATAGAATTTCGTTTGATACACAGAAACAAAAAAAATACAAATGTGATTTTTGGTCCCGTGCATCGAACGGGTACAAAACTAGTACATATCTAAAGCTGAGAAATATTAGAAGTAAAATAGCGGTCACCTGTCGTTTCTTTTTTCTGAGGAGGAGGTGCTCCCCGCAAAAATGTGTCCATATTGCCCAAGTACCTGCTCTCTTTTTTCAAATTTTATTAGAAAAAGGTGAAAATAAATCTCACCATATGAATCTAAAATTTATTTTAAAATAGGAATAAGAACATGCCTACTAAGTTTGGGGTAGGATTTGTCCTGAGGTTCAAGAGGGCTTTGAACGGTCCCTCCATCATTGCAGCCACCACGCAATTCATTAAGATTTGAGCTTCCTTGTTTGGTGCGTACAGGACTCGTCGGCTTCATACGGTTAGAACTAGGGTTTTCATCGTCGATATTAATTACACCTTTTCCTTTCCTCTTAAGATCAGCACAATATCTACTCCCTGACGAATATATATAGTAAAGTGAATAATCATCAACGGGTTGAGAAATATTGAAAGGATTTTCTAGGGGTGGAGCACCATTTTCTAAGGGATTTTTAGTGAATTCAACTGAGTTTTCCCTGAAATTATTTTTTTGGCCTAAGCCAGATTGGTTGTTGAACATATCTCCTAATGGAGATGGGAGTGAATATTGAGGAAAAGGGAACTCATTATTTGAGTTTCCATAACTCATATTTGTTGTACTTGCAACCTATTAAATAACCTGCAGAAAAAAATGTATTCAACAATCAGATCAAGGAATTTGAGACACATGAATGCCTCACCATACGCACGCCCGCATACAACATGCCCCCCTCTCTAGTTTCGAATAAAAGTTTTTTTTTTGGGGGGGGGATCAAAAAGTACAATGCACGAAGCCTTTGATTTGGCTTACAGAGGGGGAAAAAACATCAATGACCGATTTCCTTTTGTAAATGGGCCTAGTTAGCATGTATAAATAACTTACCCAAATTTAACCTATTTATTCTTGCTATGATTTTTTCAAGTCATACAATTGAGGCAAAAAATTCAAAATGAAGAAAAAGGCGCGAAACGATTCTATTGACTGTAAAGAGTTAATCTTTGGAGAAGTGCTACAATACAGATCCCTCCTTTGATTACATTAAGATCATATGCAACGATTTTGAATTAACTCTAAAGTCATAAAGCCTACGCAAATGTTTATAAATAAAACTGATATAAGTCAGTGCAAATGTTATGAATTAATTTCCCCACAAACCAAACGGTACATTCCATAAACAACCCTAATGCTCAGTGTGTACTGTGGTATATTTCTCAGAGAAATTAAAATTTTATTTTGAAAAACATAGATCAAATTGATTGAAAGAAATAATCAAGTCCTTGCAAAAAATGAGATTCGGATCATCAAATCAATGAGGTTGTTTGTGGCTTATTTTATTTTATTTTATTTTCTTGACTTATATATGATCCCCATCTCATGACCTATGAGTGCAAAAATTCACGAATTAAAAAGAAAATGGAACCAAACGTTTGAGAACTGACCTTGTGATTCTTTCGGATAGGAAATCTAGATAATTAGTGAACCACAATGAAGAGATATCACCTAAGTCTTCATCTGCCTCCACCTTCAATTTATAAAGGTAAGGTTTATAAAACCCTAGAGACTTGAAATAAAAAAGTGCCAAACAACAAAGAAGTATCAATCATATGCCAAAAGTCACAAATGATTACTCAATTGTCTAGCTATTTAGAGAGAGAGAGAGAGAGAGAGAGAGAGAGAGAGAGAGAGAGAGGAGAGAGAGAGAGAGAGAGAGAGAGAGAGAGAGAGAGAGAGGAAATCTAATCATAAGAGAAATTGGGCAGTGAAAATAACTTCTTGTTGCACAAAATGGAAGTAGCTGAAGTCTTTGTCTCTTTGAACACAACTTTACAATGATCGATGCTGCCATCCATATATATACAGATAGACTATACCCTAGTTAACCCTGGTTAGTTTAGTGTTTGTGGGGCACTCTATTTCCATATGTGTGTGTTTTTAAAAATATTTGCTTTAGGTTAAAAGAAAGGTAAATCACACTTTGGTCCCTTCAGGTAGAAAGGTACTATTACTCTACAATAAGCTGCACTTTTTTTGGTTCCTCTTCACTATAGTTCACGTAAATACGTAATTGTAATTCCAAGCACCTTATGTTGCTCTAATTGTAAATAACTGCTCTAATGGTTTTTCTTTCTTCCCTCTAGGACTTCAATTATATAAGAAGAGTTTGATGTTTTGTTCGTGGGAAATTTAATTCACCCAAGATAAAGAAGCTTTAATAGGAATTTCCCTCGAAGGAATTATGGAGGATAAAATCTAAATCCGTTAGCCCAAATCCTAGACATTAGTTTCCATTTTAATATTGGCTCTTTGTCGTCTTCTATCAGTGTTTAAACTATAAAAAAAACATATTGACTCATATACGACAAAATCTAAACTATCGATGCTTTTTTGGAAATTAAAGCACCGTAAAAAAACCGTTGGGACTTCTCGATCTCCTTGTAGTGGAAAATGCTAGATCACAGTAGAAGTCCGTGTATTTTTTCTCGTGTATCACTTCCCTCTAATTAAAATGTTTTCTTTCCATTTTGACATATTAATAGATGATGACTCTACATTGAAACAAAAGTAGAAGCAAGAGGTGTAAAATTGAATAAACTGAAACCATGGGAACTTATTTGAGGAAATGATAAAACCACAGGGGGTACAGATAGGAAAGGGAATTTATGGTAACAAATTAAGTTAAGTGGGGTTAATTTGGAGCTAGACTTAACAAATAGTAGGGACCACATCACCACACTCAATTAATACTTGATAAGAAGGAATCCTCTATACATAATGGGAAATTACAAGTCATTCTTTGTTGTCTCTTAACGGTCGGAAAGGATATTAATTTACATTGACGTTAAACAATTAATTAGCCCACTGATTTTTTAAATCTGATTTCTTGATTTCGGTAATTTTACAGGCAAATGCCTGTCCAAAGTAGTACTTCTAGTGATACAAGTGAACTTTTATTTTATTTTTTATGATTGATTTTACAAGTGAAACTCGACCTGTCAAAGAACTGAAAATTCTTGTGTAATTTACTTTATTACTCCTTTTGTCTCAAAATTTTTGTTTAGTCCGCAAAACGAAGACCTAAAAATGATAAGACTTTTAAAAGAAAGTTTTCAAAAAAAATTTCATAAATTAACAATTCTCGTTGATATCTAGTAAAATGTTAAAAATAATAATAATTTAAGTTCTCGTTTTACGGACCAGACAAAAATTTCGGGACTGAGGGAGTATGTTTTTATCGTAAAGAATTTCCCATGTATTATATACAAACTCTTGTTCATTGAAAATTAAATATAAAATTCTAATGTTTGCAGTATATATATATATATATATATATATATATACACACCGGTGATCCAGTCCGGGATCCCGGATTTCCCGGACTGGAGCATTTTTCGGTGTTTTGATGCTCTTAAACATTGTTTTTGGGAAATCCGAGCCGTCCAATGTGTTCAAAAGATGTTTTCCAAGGCCCAGCTTGATCTTCAAAAAAAAATACGGGAAAAACCTTGAAATATAAAGTTTTTTTTAAAACCGCTTGATAAATATAAAGTTTTTTTGAAGATTTCCTTACCGGGCCTTTTAAAACACCTTTTGAACACATTGACGGCTCGGATCGTCAAAAAAATATCGGGAACATGGAGTCCCGGATCCGGGACTCCCGGACTAGAACACTACTCTATATATATATAAGTAAACTTCTTATCCGGATTTTTCATTTTCGGACCTCATGATCCAAACATTTTTTTGACGATCCGATCCGTCCAATGTGTTCAGAAGGTGTTTTCAAGGGTCCATGCAGGAAATCTTCAAAAAAAAAATACCGGGAAGGGCTTGATCCAAGCAATTTTCGCAAAAAATGTAAATAGATTGGATTTTCAAAAAATAATTTGCAACACAAAAAAACCATTTTTTTTCTTATTCCTAGGAGGTGTGGATTAGAAGTTTTTCGTATATATATAGCCCACACTTCTAATCCGGACCTCCCGAGAATAAGGAAACATGTATTTTTTGTTTTGCAAATTGTTTTTGGAAAATCCGATCCGTCCAATGTGTTCAGAAAGTGTTTTCAAAGGATGAGGAGGGAAATCTTCAAAAAACAATACCAAGAAAGGCTTGATCCAAGAAGTTTTTTGCAAAAACTGTTTTTTTATAGTTTTGCGAAAATTGATTGGATCAAGCCCTTCCAGTTTTTTTTTTTGGAAGATTTCCTGCATAAAACCTTGGAAACATTCTCTGAACACATTGAACGGATCAGATCGTCAAAAAAATATTCGGATCAAGGAGATCTGGACTCCCAGAGTCAAGAGGAGAAGTGTACTCATATATATATATAGTTGGCATTATTATTCGACACATATACGATCTAACTGTTGACAATCTATCTATCATCTCGCCATTTGTTTTCATGGGCGAATAGGGTCGGCTCTAATGTTTGGATTGCCCAAGCCCGACTCCGTGCTCAGTTGCCCACATATGATTAAATCATTTAAAATTTTAAAAAAACATACTCCATATAAGTTAACAAAAAAATTCGAAACTTCAATCATTTAATTAATTGAGATTTGCAGAATTTAAGGAACGAAAATTTGAGGGTTCAAGGAGAAAAAAATCCTAAAACAAAATCTAGTGGAATAAAGGAACCAAAATTTCAAAATGTAGATTACATGAAATCTCGAGGGATGGAGTCAAGATTTTCTACTTAAAATGAAATAACAAAACTTCCATTAATCCATCGTCCATTTTTTTGGGGGTGTTTTGAGAGAGAGAGAGATAGGCACGTATGGAAAGAAAGTTTACAAAGAGAGAATGAGGGCTCCGGATCAGCTGTCCCGGGAAAATGGTGTCCCGCCCTGTCTCAAGGCCAAAACGGCAACATTTTGAAATAACAAAACTTCCATTAGTCCATCGTAGATTTTTTTTTTTGGGTGTTTTGAGAGAAAGATAAATAAAAAACAAAAATTGGCACGTATGGAAAGAAAGTTTGTAAAGAGAGAATGAGAGAAAATCTATAGGATTCGGAATTTTTTCTGAAATTAAATATATGTGTGTCCAAGAGACATCAAATAATTATCTACGAAACTCATTTTCAAACTAACTACTTGAATGCCAAATTTGAAGCAACTATTTCAAAAACTTTATTCGCTAACTCCACTCTTCATTTTCTTCCTAGACCGACTCTCAAGTTTCACAAAACAATTACTCCTTTATAGTCGGGAGCTTAACCTCATGGAGTAAAAAGCAATTACACGAAGACAGCAATACTCGAACCAACTCCTTCAAGGTGGATTTCCTAAGCCTTACCACTGGGGAAATGAGCTATAAATATCATTTTGTGCAAAAGTAAATATTTATTACATATTTTGTTATTAAATTATTATTTGTTTGGTTGGCCCGTGGTGGGGGTTTGCCCAAGCCTGGGGTCTTGTTGGGCACACCACAATGCCTGTTGGAAATTATCAAAATAAATGGGTTTTTATTTGGGGTTTTATCAAAATATTCATTGTGCCTTTTAGAAAGCTTTTTTTGTTATGTTTTGATTTTGTCCCACATTGGCTACTGAAGAAAAGGTTGAGTGGTTTATATATGGGAACATTTCTATATGTTCATAGTGTAAAGTGGCATGACACCTATGGTGTTACACGCATTACTGGCGTAGCCGGTGATGGAACACCCTCATACACACCCGCGTGAGCATGGTAGTGGGCTATGTGGCGTTTTGATGGCGCACTTAGCATGTCGGCGCGAGGCCCTTTGTAGGCGCCCTTTCTTATTGCCATTTGGCGATAAGGTGTCGCTGACGTGGCATACAGGACGGAATAGGTTGGTATCAATACCTTTGGGTTATCTAGCGAACATAATGTTTTTGTATCAATACCCCGATTTGGGGTATCAATACCAGATGGTCTGTGAGCGAATTTCAGACAGTGGTTCGCAGATGGATGCAATTCAAACCGGAGAGTTTTGACTCAAAACTCATGTCCATTCACTAAGGGGCGTATCCTTAAGTGAAAAGGTACATTTGGGTCTATATATAACACCCAAATGACATTCATTTTAGATCAAATTCTTGCCTTGTTACTCTGCCAAAATATCTACAAATTGCTTTCTAGTTTTGTTGTACCGTTACTCTGCAGAAACGGTGCTAGCAATTCCTTGGTTCATTTGATCACAAATTCGACTCGGTGTTCTGTCTGTCCTTCGTTTGTGCGGACGCAGGCAGAAGATCATTGAATTGATCAGGCTTCGTTGTATCCTCGAACAGATTCGCTATCAACCCGGTGCACACCAAACGGTGGGGGTGAATACTATTTTTAGAAAGTGACATAGTAACGTGCCTCGAAGCAAATTCCATCATCAAGAAGTTCAGTTTCCCGAAGACTCTCGGATTTTTGCACCAACAGTGCCAGCCCTGTGGGCGAGTTATGAAGTGATTTAGTTTCAAGTAGTTTGTTTGGTTGGTCCGTGGTGGGGGTTTGCCCAAGCCCTGGGTCTTGTTGGGCACACCACAGTGCCGGCCCTGTGGGCGAGTTATGAAGTGATTTAGTTCCAAGTAGCTTGGAGCTTGATGCCTTACCCATAAAGTTCATTATTATTGATTCGGAAGGCAGCTCCCAATCGTCCAAGGAACATTAGTTAGGTCTCAATTTGACAAAAATGGTACAAGATGACATTGAATTTCCTATGTACTATAAAAAAAACTCTTTTTCATAGAAAATTAAATGTAAAACTCTAATGCTTGGAATAGGTGTAGTTGGCATCATTATTCGACATGTATATGATCTAAAACTCTAATGCTTGGGACATGTACAGTTGGCATCATTATCCATAATGACACGTATGTGTTCTAAAATTCTAATGCTTAATTGGGATATGTATAGTTGGCATCACTATTTGACACGTATACGATCTAATTAACCGTCGATTATTAATCTATCAACTCGCCATTTGTATTAATGGGTGAGTTATGAAGTGATTTAGTACCAAGTATCTTGGAGTTCGATACCGTTACCCATAAAGTTCGTTATTATAAACTAGAAAGGCAGCTCCCAATCGTCCAATGGACGTTAACTATGTCACAATTGGACAAAAATGCTATAAGATAACATTGAATTTCCCATGTATTATACACAAACTCTTTTTCATTGAAAATTAAATGTAAAATTCTAATGTTTGCAGTATGTATACATTGTTGGCATCATTATTCAACATGTATACGATCTAATTGTTGACAATCTATCTATCATCTCGCCATTTGTTTTCATGGGCGAGTAGGGCCGGCCCTAATATTTGGGTTGTCCAAGCCCGAACCCGTGCTCGATTGCCCACCTATGATCAAATCATTTAAAATTTTAAAAAAACATGTAAGTTAACAAAAAATTCGAAACTTCAATCATTTAATTAATTTGAGATTTACAAAATTTAAAGAATGAAAATTTGAGGGTTTGAGAGGAAAAGAAAAAAAAAAAAAAAAACCCTAAAACAAAATCTAGTGGAATAAAGGAACCAAAATTTCAATTTGTAGATTACATGAAATCTCAAGGGATGGAGTCAAGATTTGCAACTTAAAATGAAATAACAAAACTTCCATTAATCCATCGTCCATTTTTTTGGGGGTGTTTTGAGAGAGAGAGAGAGAGAGAGAGAGAGGGACGTATGGAAAGAAAGTTTACAAAGAGAGAATGAGAGTGAATCTATGGGATTCAGAATTTTTTCTGAAACTAAATGTATGTGTTTCTAAGAGAAATATCAAAATACTATCTGCGAAACTCTTTTTCAAAATAACTACTTGAACGCCAAATCTAAAGCAACTATTTCAAAAACTTTATTCACTAACCCCACTCTTTATTTTCTTCCACGGGATAATTACTCCTTTCTAGTTGGGAGCTTATGCTAGTATGAGTAAAAAATAATAATTTGAAGACACCCCCTTTGACTCAAACCTGAGCCTGCAGGGTGAACACTATGGAGTAAAAAGCAATTACGCGAAGACGGCAAGTCTCGAACCTATTCCTCCAAGGTGGACTTCCGACGCCTTATTTTACCACTTGGGAAATGAGCTATAATATCATTTTGTGCAAAAACAGATATTTACTACATATTTAGTTATTAAATTATTATTTGTTTGTTTGGTCCATGGTGGGGGTTTGCCCAAGCCCTGGGTTTTGTTGGGCACACCCCGGCCCTGTGGGCAAGTTATGAAGTGATTTAGTTCCAAGTAGCTTGGAGTTTGATGCCTTACCCATAAAGTTCATTATTATTAATTCGAAAGGCAGCTCCCAATCGTCCAAGGAATATTAGTTAGGTCTCAATTAGACAAAAATGGTATAAGATGACATTGAATTTCCATGTACTATAAAAAAAAAACTCTTTCTCATAGAGAATTAAATGTAAACCTCCAATGCTTGGAATAGGTGTAGTTGGCATCATTATTCGACATGTATATGATCTAAAACTCTATTGGTTGAGATACGTGTAGTTGGCATCATTATTCATAATGACACATATGTGATCTAAAATTCTAATGCTTGGGATATGTATAGTTGGCATCATTATTCGACACATATACAATCTAATTAACTGTCGATTATCAGTCTATCATCTCGCCATTTGTATTAATGGGCGAGTTATGAAGTGATTTAGTACCAAGTAGCTTGAAGTTCGATACCGTTACCCATAAAGTTCGTTATTATAAACTACAAAGGCGGTTCCCAATCATCCTTGTCACAATTAGACAAAAATGCTATAAGACAATATTGAATTTCCCATGTATTATAAACAAACTCTTTTTCGTTGAAAATTAAATGTAAAATTCTAATGCTTGGAATACGTATAGTTGGCATAATTGTTCAACACGTATGCAATCTAACTGTCGACTATCAATCTATCATCTCGCCATTTGAAGATTCAACTTAAAACATTGAAACTTACCAATTCTAGGATAAAATTATGGATTTAGACCTTAAACCATATGCATGAGAGATGGATTTGGGAGTTAATCTTGCTCTAGAGACTTGATTACTCCTAAGACTGAAGCCTTGGAAGTAGAAAATGAGAGAGGTTTATAGATTTCTTGAGAGAGAGAGAGAGAGACAACGTTGGAGTGAGAGAATGAGAGGAGAGGGTTGATTTTTCTCTCCTTTATGAGTAGGATTTTTCTAGAATAAGGGAACTCTAATAATTAATTGAACCCTCACTTAATATTATCTTCAAATAGAGGCCGTACCATATTTTCACATTGACCCCTTACATCAAAAATTATTTCCCTTTTTTTTCTTAACATATAACACATAAAAACACGCGTGACACACAACGCAAACATAACTTAGGTACGTCACATCACACATAGAAATCATGCACTTAATTAAGCATAATTTATAATAATAAATCATGATATGCAAAATTAAATACCTTGGTGATACATTTTATCCTTCGCTTTGTCATTGTCCATTCCAATCGTTTCACGATTGTGGTTGAAGTGATGCTTACATATGGATCCCCATATGCCCTTTTGTGGTATTGTTCTTTTTTCCCTCTCATTTTTCTTTCCCAATTGGATCGACCTCCCCTCTTTATCTGATCCGATCGATTCATGTTGTGGTTAAGGTCCTGCTTGGCTTGACTGAGGTTAACTGTTTCTCTATAGACCCTTCTTATCGTTCTATTTGCTTGTTTTATATTGCATTATTTTCTCATGCTTTGTTTTGTGTGCTCTTGTGTTTGTATTGATCCATTCAGCGGTATTGTTTTGAATGCCTGTTATATGCTACTTCAACTAGTTCCTCCTATGTTGATCAAGGGTGGTAGTATGGTCTCTTGTTATCATTTTATTGGTGCTTTTGGCATTTGAATAGTACTTGGGGAGCTTAGATGCTTGTTTAATCTACTGGGGAGCTTAATGGAGACTTCATGTTCTCGTGATGCTTTTGACGGTTGAATTGGTGTTTGGAGTTTTCCCTGCTTACTTGTCTTGCCAGGATGGACAGAATGGCATTTTGCGGGTTTGGTTTCTTGGCTCTTGGGCTTCGCACAGTGGTGTGGGATCTAGTACTTGGGTGGCTTTGGAAGGGAGTCACTACTACAATAAACTTAAAAGATCACGGGTAAAAATTGTGATCTTTATAATTTAATCACGGGTTCAAAACTGTGGTTGATGGAGCCGTTATTAAAACTCTTCAAAATTCAACCACAGTTTATGTCTGTTATTAAATGCAAGTCCAAACCAATATGAAACACATAAGGCGTGATGATAAACAAGATGAGACCACGGTTTGGACAACAAACTATGGTTAAAGATCGTAAAAAATCACGGTTTGAACAAAAAAACGTGTTTAAAAACATTATACAATTACGGTTCACATGGCAAACCGTAGTTAAAACAACAATATTATCACTGTTTGAAGATAAAACTGTGATGAAATTAGTTTTAATATCATGGTTTGGACAAATAACATGATTAAAAATACTCCTTCCGTCCCAATTTAAATGTCTCTTAAGGGAGACTGAACTACTTTAACTTTAAAAAATAAAATACTTTCAAAATTACTTTTTAAATTTTTTTTCCCACCATTCAAAAGGTCTCAACGAGTACTTTTGAATGGTGTAAAAAATTTTGAAAAAATATATTTAGAAATACATTTTCTTTTAAAGTCAAAATGACACGACTTTACGTATGGGACATTTAAAATGGGACAGGGGGAGTACTATACAATCACAGTTTGCTCAAAAAATGTGATTAAATTAATTATACCATCACGATTTGGACAAAAAACCGTGATTGGATTAACTATACCATCACGGTTTGGACATAAAAATGTGTTATATGTATTTAATGTGACGTGTCTCGTGGAACCATCTCCACAACCTCCCAATTATTATCCAAAATATGACCACAGTTTGGACAACAAACTATGGTTAAAGATAGTAAAAGATCACGATTTGAACAAAAAAGCATGTTTAAAAACATTGTAAAATTACGGTTTACATGGCAAACCGTAGTTAAATCAACAATATTATCACGGTTTGAAGATAAAACTATAATGAAATTATTTTCAAGATCACGATTTGGACATATAACATGATTAAAAATACTATACAATCACATTTTGCTCAAAAAAAAGTGATTAAATTAATTATACCATCACGATTTGGACAAAAAACTATGATTGGAGTAACTATACCATCACGGTTTGGACATAAAAATGTGTTATATGTATTTAATGTGATGTGCCTCATGGAACCATCTCCACAACCTCCCAATTATTATCCCAAATAAGACCACAGTTTGGACAACAAACTATGGTTAAAGATCATAAAAGATCATGATTTGAACAAAAAGGCGTGTTTAAAAATATTGTACAATTACGGTTTACATGGCAAACCGTAGTTAAATCAACAATATTATCACGATTTGAAGATAAAACTTTGATGAAATTAGTTTCAAGATCACGGTTTGGACAAATAACGTGATTAAAAATACTATACAATCACAGTTTGCTCAAAAAAACTTGATTAAGTTAATTATACCGTCACGGTTTGGACAAAAAATATTGATTGGATTAATTATACCGTCACGGTTTGGACATAAAAACATGTTATATGTATTTAACGTGATGTGCCTTGTGGAACCATCTCCACAACCTCCCAATTATAATCCCAAATTCTTATCCCAACATGCATTTGCTAAGAATTGAACCTCCAACCTCTCAATTCTTTGTCCTAACACTCAACTACTAGGCTACCCAAGTCCCTATGTCACATTTCCCAAAAAGTATGCATATGTATTATCTTTTCATTGATTCTATTTAAATGATCATTATTTCTGAGAGAGTTTGGGACGCACAATGAACAAAATTGCTACCAACTTGGTGAAAAGAACACAGCTTCAGGACTTGGAGTTGGCTCCAAAACAAGCACGGTTTGAAGACAGGAAGTTGCCCTTATTCACATTAGTTTTAGTATGTAAGATGCTAGTATGATAAGAAAGATTAGCTAGCTGACTATAAATAAACTGACCCAAACACTAAACACAAATCTGTCTCTTTTTTGTCTCTTGCAGGAAAAATGTCCTGAATTCTCAAGAAACTAGTATAAACTTCCAAAAATATATTTGAACTTTGCCGAAGAACTTTCAATCTCTCTCAACGAATCGTGTCAGCTCAAATTCTAAGAGGACTATCTGCAGTGGTCCACTTCTATTTCTAATAACACTCTTATGAGAGTAAATAGATGATCATTTGACAATTGACATGTTCTTAATTTGGTTCATGGCTAATCCATATATCTTGCACAAAATCATCTCATTTGGCAACAAAACAACAGTAGCCCAAAACTGAATTGCACTATAGGGAAAGTGTTACAGTAGTAGTAGAAAAACTTCAGAGGAAATCGCATGAATCAAACACCAATATAAAATTGGAATTGAACAAAAACTTTGGACTATCTGCAGGTCCACTTCTATTTCTAATGACACTCTTACAAGAGTAAATAGATGACCATCAATCGACCTGTTCTTAACTTGATTCATGGCTAATCCATATATCTTGCACACAATCATCTCATTTGGCAACAAAACAACAATTGCCCAAATGTGGAATTGAAATATTGGAAAGAGTTACAGTAGCAGTAGAAAAACTTAAGAGGAAATTCCATGAATCAAACACCAATATAGAACTGGAATTGAACAAAAACTTTGGAGTTGAACTTGAAACCACCTCCAATTCAACATCACATGCTTGATTCTTTATAGCAATAGAAGAAACTAAGATGCCAACATAGCTTGATGGACAACCTTGGACCCTTGGAGTTGGTAAACAGACCACCTTTGAGACCTTCAAACTTTGTATACCTTAGACACCTTTTAATAGCTCCACTGAATAATCTTACATCTATCTATACTCCTTATAAAAGAGGGAAGATTTGTCTACTTTACCCTTTCCACAACTACCATTCCCTTTTATGTTATTCACCCGTGCGCCTCTTCCAAATCTACCCAAGCGACACTACCTAAACTCAACGACACAACTTTTAGTACCGAGTCTAGCAACACCCATACGCCAATTGCTATTCTCCCTGCTATCCTTTCTCTCCTCTCTCTCTCTCTCTCTCTCTCTCTCTCTCTCTCTCTCTCTCTCTCTCTCTCTCTCTCTCTCTCTCACACACACACACACACACACACACACACACACACACACAGGCTCTCCCCTCCTCCACGCTAACAGTTAATCATACTTCGACTATCATTGCACCATACTTTTGTTAGTCCAATTCGGTAGAATGAACGGAGATTTTGTGGACTGGGTGGAGAGACAAAGGTGGACAGTCAGTTTGTACGATGGGTATTTCTAACATGTCATCATTACTTTAATTTTTTGGTTTCTCTACTGCTTACCATGCAAACTACAAACCCTTTAATACAAATTACTAAAAGGAGTTCTTATTTGCCTACTAACTGTTCGATACAATGTCCTAATGACAGTTTGGAACCCTTTGCAAAGATTTGAAAAAATTAAACTAGCATTTCAAATGTCACGCCCTGAAATTTAATAACCAAAATACATAGAATTTCCACATAGGATATGACTAAAGTCAATCGATTTCCCTTAGAAAATTCAAAGTCAAAATACAAAGAGTTTCTAGTCAAAGGTACCCATACTCATGGATAAATGACCAAGAGTTAAGAGTTATGACATATATCAAGTTTTGTCAAAAATTGAAGAAATAGAAGTTACAAGATCGTCTCCCAAAATATATAAACTATGAAGAGGATAAAATAACTTCATGCAAGAGTAAACTTCATGCTATGCATCCACACACCAAGCATCCCAATCATGTGCCTTATCGGGTACCTGAAAATGATAGAGTGAGCTCATTAGCCCAGTAGAAAACTTTTCAACTAACGCTAAGGGTATAAAGAATGAAAGATGCACATGATAATGTAATAAACATGAATGATTAGGCCAAAATGAGCTATGGATGATCGACTCGATATTTAAGTGTCCACAAGAGACCCAAGTGTTTGTCAATTTCCTCAAAACCGTTATAATTCGTGTCGTGTGTTCGATTTCTTCAAAAACATCCTGTTTTTTCATAAAACATTCCATTTTTTGACTCTTCACAAATAACCACTTGTTTTAATAGGGAATGAATCCCTTTGTTGAATTTCGTGAGCTCCGTGCACCCATGGTTGGGGACGCACCAAACGATGGCCCTAGAATAAGTAATCATAATTTTCAAAAGTTCATTAAACCATGAAGTGTCAAAACTCCATGTAATTTGTTTAGTTCGAAAACTCATAGTGTATTGATTGTGGTGAAGATAATTCATGTCAAAGAATATGTTTAAATATCATGGGATTTTGAATAAAGAACCAACAATACGGGGATTGGGTTAGAACGAGGCTTTTCAACAAGTTATGAAATGTATTTAATGAATAAGACAAGTACATTGTCAAAACACCCGACCGAAGGTCAAATGAGAGTTAAGCAAACAATTCGATCAACAAAGAGGTCGGTATTAAGTAAGATTTTAAGTTAACAAGACATTTGAAGATGGCCCAAGAGCTCAAAAGTCAAGGAAAAGCCTAAACAAAAAATAAGGTCCAAAGCTGTCTGGTATCAATACCCCAGAATGGGGTATCAATACCAGTCGACTAGAAAAAGAAAAAGAAAAATAGAATGTGCTGGTATCGATATCAGATTGCAGGGGTATCGATACCAGGCCGTTTTGTGGACTTTTTTGACATATTTTCAGATCTGATGGGGGGCTTCTACCCAAGCAAAAACAACTTGAAATTCATCAAAATATGGATCAAAACATTACAAAAACACTAGAGGGAGTGGAAATTTAAGATTAAACATGATCAAACCCCGCATTCATGGCGATAACAAGATCAAAACCCATTTCCATGGTGATATTCAAGATTAAAAGGGATTTTAGGACCAAGAATAAGAGTAATGCATTAATTCATCCAACATACACTTAGAGAAGGTAGAATGTTGTTCCCTACCTCAAGGATTGAGCTCCAATGAGAATGAAATGAGAGCCCTAGGTTGTTCTAGCAAACCCCAATCCCTAATTGCACACTCACCCCCTAGTGTTTCTAATGTGTTGTAATGACACCCCAAATGCAATACTAACCTCACATTGACTCTATATTATACTATTTTTATTTCCTCACACTTCCCCAACTTTATTTCTGAAAAATTATTTAAAAACACAGGCCTTTACATCAAACATTAGATTGACATGAATAATCAGCATTGAAGGCATCCCTGTTTACTACATTGCTAAGAGTTCCAATCAGCCTCTGAAGGTATGAACTCCTTAGGTGTTTACGGTTTTTTACTACAAAAATAGAACTATGAAAAAGAAAAACCAAACAACCAAATTGATGATTACTCTATATATTTTGATATGAACTTGTGTGTTCATGTACTAAACAAGCCTAAAATTGCACTTTTAATGCCTACTAAGATAAAACATAAGGTTGTTTCAAATCTCATTGGATTGCATAGAATTCTTGTAAGTTGCAAATTGTAAGACCATTGCCCAATAAATTGCTCACGAGAGAAAAAATAAGTGTTGCATAACAAATTCATTGACATAAGAAAGAAGGGGGAAAATGAATAAAGATGTTTCGAGAATATCCATAAAGTTGCTTCTTCCAAGTATGCCGAATATAGTGTCCACAGATTGCGTTAATTGGATTGTGAAGTACCTGTGGTGGTCGATCTTGAAGGCAGAGGAAGCCCAACTGTCTAGGTGGTGTTGGCAAGTACATGCTAATGTAATGCTAATGTAACATATTCATATTCCTGTACTTTAATGCTCTACTTTTTGGTTGGTTATAAATCCCAAAGTAGGTTGAAGTAGGATGACTCCGACACTTAGTATCATTTACTTAACGGTAATTGGATTGTCATCATTGTTTGCCCTTTTGGTATTGATCTTGGGCTTGGGTAACCGTAGT
Organism: Vaccinium macrocarpon; assembly: GCA_022606695.1. Lineage (NCBI taxonomy): Eukaryota > Viridiplantae > Streptophyta > Magnoliopsida > Ericales > Ericaceae > Vaccinium > Vaccinium macrocarpon. The sequence continues at coordinate 38,027,932 of CM040171.1, read as the reverse complement.
GACTCAATTCACTACACCCAACGTAGTGACCGCAATGGTGGGCACTTTATAGTTTGTTGGGATTGGAACTACACTATTTTTGAAAATGTTGAGTAGATCATTCATATAAAAAATCAAATTCATTGGATATTGGTAGTCTTATGGTCAGATGCCATTGACAATTGTAGTGTCATTCTTTTGCATATAAACTATAGAATTACTTTTCTTTTTGGCACCTCTATTAATTTGTTTAATTAAACTGGCTCCTGAATTCAAATTCATAAAGTTCGATGCATAGAGTTTTCTCCAGCATGAACTGCTTTTCTATTGGTAACTCTGCTAATGAATTTGATTTAAATTATTCCCAAGTCAAATATCAAACAGAGATGCATAAAGCTTTTGCACTTTGTTTCTTGCCTTTTTTACTGTATAATATTCAATTTGTAAGCTGCATATATATTCTTCTAAGACTTTCACCCGCCATACTCCTCATAACTTTCTTGCAAATTTTTTTTTAAAATGTTGTTATTCTTTGGTTTGGATCCCTTCAAATTCTACAAAGGAATAATGAAGGATTTGGTTATCTCATCCAAACAAGCCCTTAATTTGCCTTATTTGGGCTACTCAGCATTTTCTTCACTCTCATTTTGAGACTGTTGTACCAATTTTGTTCCTCGGCCTTTGGTACTTTTTCTTGCAAATCGTCTTGGCTTTTTGTCGTTGGATGGAGGTAAGTGGATTTTATGTCTATGCTATTGAGTTAATATTCTTTTCTTTTGCCAATAGTTGCTTACAGTATTCTTATCCGACCTTCTCAGGCTCAAAATACCTAATCCTAACAACACATTCCCCAAGCACCAAAGATGCAAAAAACCTCTTCCAAAAGTTTCTATCACCTTTATTTGTTATTGCTGATTATGCATTTTTCTTTTCTTATATCTACTGTGAATTTTCTGTGTCATGGCATTTTCTTTATTCACTTTTATAAAGAATTATTCAGTCCGTATTTGGATAGTTAATGGTAAGATTCTTCAATTTTTCCATTTTTATTTCCATAAACCAAATCTTTTATCGAAATACATCCTTAGGGAAATTACGTGTCCTAGGTACCCGTTGCTAGAAAATTTGACATTTGCTTTGCTTTAACCTGCCACTGCTCATCTACAAAAACATTAGGATGATCACTTTTGCCTTTCTGACATGTATGTTTTCGGAATTCTAGGAGAAATAATGCTACCTTAGGGTCCACGGTATATTAAGTTTTAGTAGGTAAAGAGGCGCAAAAGTTTTACCCAATTGGGGCAAGTTATATAAGTTGTGTTTAGTTAGATAGTTTAGTTTAGTTTAGTTTTGATGATGTCAGCAAGTGTAATGAGTGGAGAGAGAGAGAGAGAGAGAGAGAGAGAGAGAAAATAAGAGAAATGATGATGTCATTAAAACTAAAACTAAAACTAAACAGGGAAACGAACAAGGCCATAGTAATTCTCTAACATCAATGTTCTCCCTACTAAAATTTTGTAGAATTGGGAGTTTTTATTTGCTAATGTTAGTGGGTTCGGTGCATCATGTTGCCATATTTGATGAAGCCAAGGCCGGGGTTACAATTGCATCTGACGATAAAGCTATGCAAGTATGGAATAAGGATCTATCAACTTTACTTGAGAGATACTCCATATGTATTTTGAGAATGGTTATAATAAAGAAGATGGTATAGTCGGTAATGGAAAAGGTAGTACTTATGACTCAACAAAGGAATTACAAAGTGTCTGTATATGGTTATTGAACGTGGTAAAAGATCAAAAAAAGAGATGAAATGCTAACGTGTTCATATGTTAAATGTCCTTCTTGTATTAATCTTATGAAAGTTATTCACTTATTGTCACCTTGCCTCCGCATTTTGTGGAGAAGCTATGATATATCATCATTGACATTTAGTTTTAATATATAACACCCATTGCTATTTCTGAGCATGGAGTGCCTCAACATGGGAATGGTGGTTGGAGAATCAAATAATCCATGACTACATGTGCTAGCTAGAACTTTTGTGCCTCTGGCTATATAATCTACTTACATGAAGAAATTGCTACACGATGGTAAATCCATGATCCAGACACAAACTACACTGTCAATGTGGACATAGGAGATGCTTGAACTATTCGGATTTTTTAGACCCACCTGAAAAGTAGTCACTCTGAGCGTAAGATCAAAGATGTTGACCATCCTCAAGTCTTTGTATCTAAATATTTGTACATATAGCTGTGATGGAAGTTAAATATTTAATTGTACTGCTTTCAAATTTTTTTATTTTATTGACCATTGCTTTCAAGATTATAGAGAAATAAAATGTCAAGGCTATCAAGGTTTTCTTGATAGAAAATAGGCCTTGTGATATTGAAGAGGATGCTGAAAAATTTATGAGCCACTAGGACTTGAAGAATTTGTAGTTTAGAGTTGAATATTGTGAGGACTTATCAAGGAGTAGATCAAATACAGTACTCTGTTTGGTCATACTTGCTAGAAAATAGAGGTCATATAAGAGGTTACTACAAACAATTATTTGGTTATTAAATCTTATGGTGTTATATGCCCTCAATTCTAACCAGTTGTTATGCTTGCTTCAAAACTAGAGAAAGAAAAGGTAAGGTGACATGTTTCAATGCTGGAAAAAGAAAAACGAAAGCATTGCACAGACAAAGAAATAGTTCGAGAACATCACTTCAGGAAAAAAAAATGTTACTAATAACCCTGATAGAATTGTAAAAATACATAGCTACAAATTGATCACGTGCATCGCACATGTGCATTAACTAGCAGTCTAAAAAGCCTCGTCGCTCATCAAAAAAGTCATTTGGCTCTCTCTTCTTCGCATCCCATCAACAGTGCACCAATATAACTCGCAAGCATTCCTAAACTCTGCACACACCCCATTTTCCAACATATTGTCACACTTAAAGACTGATATTCAATTTTTCTATTTTATGCCCCCAAGTAGTCGTCGTGATGCTCAATGCATGCCCGATAAAGCCTAGCAATTTCTAAAGCAGGGCTTCTGTCATCAAGTACAACATTCCAGAATTAATTTGTCGGTTTCTATTTATTTTGTACTATTTGGGAAGCTATTAAAAGAGTGGAAAGAGGTCCAGAGAGATAGTTGGTGGGCGTTTATCGAAAAGCTTCATTGTAGTTTTTGGGTTTGTTATGATTTTTATTAATTCTAAAGTTTAATTCTAAAATTAATTTTAGAATTAATAAAAATCATAACAAACTTAAAAACTGCAATGAAATGCTCTTCAATAAACGCCCACCAAATATCGCTTTGGACCTCTTTCCACTCTTTCAATAGCTTCCCAAATAGTACAAAATAAACATCTTCACCTAGTTTTTCAAAGATCGCTTCATCTGCATTCGCGAAAAAGGACTCAACTACATACTCCCCCTTCAATAACTTCAAAGCTAAGATCAAATCCACAGCTTCCTTCTTTGACTTGCAAAACAGTGAGCTAATACCCATGTTTCCATCAGTAAAATCTTCGTAAAGTGAAGTTCTCCCTGCACGAGTCCCTTCCTCGATGGTGTATCGTATAAGTGCAGCGAAAAATTGGAGAGCAGGAGGAGGGGGAGGGGGAGGGGGAGGGGCACCCCCCAGCTCCTACAATATTCACAGAGAGAGAGAAAGAGTCACTAAAGCAAGAAAGATAGTGCATACAAACTCAAAACACTAAAGATAATTGACATACAAAGCAAGGGACCAACACACACACCAAGCAAAAAAGGCAATAGAGAAATAGTGATTATTAAAGAAACCTATTTATGGAAGTAATACAAGCACAAAAAAAACAAAGTTGATTCACAACAAAAGAACCAAAAAACAAAATTAAATTTGTCTTTGGAACCCAAATCATTATGCATTTGATGCCAACAAGTCCTTATCCATGTTTTAACTTCGACTCATAGACATAATTGATACTTCAGTCTAGTAGTTAAATGAGCCTCATCCACAAAAAGAAAAATACAAATCCGGAAAAGAAATATCAGATAATTTCTCTTGTACGGTAACATATTATCTTTGTTGTAACTATACAAACATCTTCCGGTATGGTTGTCAGTGCAACCTTAGTCATTCAGCTCACTTCATTATTCATAGTTAAAATACCCTTCCCCACTCCAAAGGAATGAATTTATGTCATTCCATTTATGCCAAGTGGTTAGTGGAATAAGTAATACTAACAAATTACCCACTTGGAGACTGGTTAATACAGCTACAAAAAGTTACAGATGTAGCAAGTGGAACGGCATCAGATATGTGAAGTTCGGAACAAAAAAAAAAAACCCCATGGGCCATGGTGTAAAGAAACAAGTGTTGTGGCACGAATAACGAATTAATACAAAACTCCATGAGGAACTAAATAATGCGACAGCTCAGTATTAGTAAGATAAAAAAACATACCATAGAATTTTTGTTACACTACCTAGCTATGAAGCACCGACACCTCTCTGGGACCCCGTATCGTAGTGTTCCGACGCGGGGACATGGCTAGAAACGTGTCCCGACATGCCACGTAGCATGGGACACGACTAAGTAACTCTTTTGGGTGGAGACACGGCTGCGGACATGGGAAGAGAGAGAGAGAGAAGCAGAGAGAGAGAGAGAGAGAGAGAGAGAGAGAGAGAGCAGACATACCTGCTGGAGGATGAGATCTGATAATTTTTAGGGCTCAAGAGGTTGAATGTCAGTAGCTGATGAAAGAGATGAAAGAGTTGGGTATATATATGCTAAATTACAGTTTTTACACTAAGTTTTTGAGTAATTATAAAATTACCCCTGAAAGCTTAAAAAAAATCAATTTTACCCTCAAAGTTAAAAAAAAAATCAATTTTACCCCGGAAAGTTTCAAAAAAATTCAATTTTGTAACTATACGAACATCTTCCGGTATTGTTATTGACGCAATGCAAACATTAGTCATTCAACTCATTACTTCATGAGTAGTAGTTAAAATACCCTTTCCCCACTCCAAAAGGAATGAATTTATGTCATTCCCTTTGCACCAAGTGGTCAGCTTAATAACTTATAGTATTAACAAATTACTCACGGCGATTGGAGACCGATTAGATTCTGGCTTCAATAATAACCTAAATAAATACAGCTAAAAAAAAGTTAAGTGTTGCAAGTGGAATGGCATCAGAGAAGTGAAGTTCAAAAAGAAACAGCCTTTTGGACATTGGTGTAGATAAACAAGTGTTGCGACACAAATACTAAATAGCATAAAACTCCATCCGAGGGGACTAACTTGCCCTCCAACGGGAAATGCTCTGTATTAGCTATATAAAAAATAAAAAAACAGAATTTTTGTTACACTTCCTAAGAAGGATTACTAGGTTGCTAGTGCTTCCCTATATCATAGTCAAGTCCAAAAGGACTTATGAATGGGAATTATTCAATCAATATAGAAAAAGGAATATGAAATCAATTCCATTGATAATCAATAACAATAAGAGATAACATGAAAAAATAAGTTCTTCTATCAGACTCTATCACGGTATCACCATCATTATTCCAGTGTCCCTCCCCCCTTCCAATTGGTTCCGAGTTTAAATCACTGAGTCACCAATTAGAACATCAATTTGAAAATAAATCAAACATCTACAACAGTTGTGATAGAAAGAATTCGACAGCGGTTAAGGCAACATTAAGGAATACTAGGAAGTTTTCTTCATAGTACTTGTCACAACAGCAGATCCTGCTCCATCTCCTCTGAATGGAGCAACATACCCTTCCTTGCAAAAAAGTTGGTCCTTTTTTGTTCTTTTTCTTCCCTGGACAGGCAACCCTTCGTCATCCTCTTGTAGTTTTTATGAATACACATTAAAGCTTGGTACATAAAAGCTGGGATCGAGAGAGAGAACATTACATTTGGTATAGAGATAGACAAGTCAGGCGGAGAATGTGCAGCTTCAAGTTCATTAGCTTCAGCTCTAGGATTCTCAGTAGCAGTCAAATGTACCTAGTGTATAATATGAAACAAAAACGTTCATACGGTAGCAAAGAATTCTACTGTTAATAACGCTCTCATCCTCCTTATTCCACTCAATAAGCAGCTTCTCGAACACTAGATCAATATCTTCCCTTAGTCTTTCGACTAGCACTTCATCTTTATTTGCGAAAAGGGAGTCAACCACGTACTCCCCCTTCAACAATTTCAAAGGTAGTACCAAATTTGAGCTTCCTCATTTGATTTGCACAATAGTGAGCTAATGCCAATGTCGTCATCTTCAGTAGAGCTAAAGCTAATGAACTTGAAGCTGCACATTCTCCGCCTAACTTGTCTATCTCTATACCAAATGTAATGTTCTCGCTCTCTCAATCTCAGCTTCTATGTACCAAGCTTTAATGTATATTCATAAAAACTGCAGGAGGAGGATGAAGGGCCACTTGTCACAGGAAAGAAAAAGAAGAAAAAAAAGGCCAATTGTCAATGTCTATAGCAAAGGAAGAGTATGGTGCTCCGTCCGGATGAGATGGAACAGGAGCTGCATTTTCTTTTAGAACGGTGTGGCGCCACATTTTCTTCTGGGGAGGAAAAGGAGAGCAGGGGAGTATGTAGTCTGTGAGCCAAAGCTAATTTTTTGTATGGAGAGAGAGAGAGAGAAGCAAGGGTTTTATTAGCTTCTGGAAATAGAATAGGCTTATGAAGTAGGGTTATTCATTAGTTTTGGACCCAAATTTAAAATAAATAAAAAATTCAGAAACCCACACCCACCGCTGCTGCCGCCGCTAACCACACCGACGAGGACTTCTCGTCACCACCTCCGTAGGCTGATGACGTCCGAAACAATGCGGGCAGTGTGTCTCTCTGTCTCTCTCTCTTGACGAACACCACCGCGTCCTCCAAAACCGCCGGCACACCAACACCGCTGCCTGCACGTGCGCTGAACACCACCACCGCGGTCTGTCCCAAAAAAGGATGAAATAATTGCAATTTATAAACTGATCTTAGGGGAACACAATAAATTGTCCATATGATCCCTAAGGCTGATTTTCAAAAGAAAAATATGGCATACAGACCAAGATGCATGTTAAAAACCAAATCTAACTCTCCAACTAAAAATCTCACGAAATGGGACACAAATTTAGGAAAAAATCAGAGGTGCTGCTACTACCTACGGGTAAAGGGTTTATGTGACTTCCTGCCAAGAACAACGTAAAAAAGGATGAAAATAACTTAAGATGAAATAGTAGTGAACGATATAATAATGAGATGAGTCAAGGGTTTCGGAGAGGGGGGTTAGGGTGTACCGGAGATGCCAGCGGTGACACGAGGGCGAAGATACCGAAGGCCCAGGCGATGCCGAGAAGACCGACACCGCCGCAGAGGTCGGTCTCGGTTTACTTCTTGTGGCCGATGACGGAGGCAACGGTGACGTAGAGGAAGAGGAGGGAGGCGTTGAACTCGGCTATGAGGGATCTGAAGAAGAAGAAGAATTTGGGGTAGGGTTTTTGGTTCGGCTATGAGGGATCTGAAGAAGAACAAGAATTTGGGGGAGGGTTTTAGGTTCCGCTTCTCTCTTGAACGACTGATCCAAATTTGGGAGTTTGTTTTTGGGTAAATTTGAAGAAACACCCCAAACTTTGACCAAAATATCAAAAATACTCCCAAACTTACAAATTTTTCAATCGTACTCCCAAATTTCACTTCCGTTATCAAAAATACTCCCACCGTCTGGATCTGTTACCAAACTAACGGAAAATGCTGATGTGGAGGTTAACGGCACCAAAAACTGTTAAGTGGCCCAAAACGACGTCGTTTTGGGCCTTTTTTTAAAAAAAATCATCTCCTTCCTCCCCCAATTGAACGGAACCAGGAGAGAGAGATATATATATATATAGATATAGATATAGATCTATGCATATATACATACGTACTTAACGGTTTTTTTGGGATACGGCTATGGATTTCATGGTGTCGAGGAAACCCATCTCTCTCTCTCTCTCTATCTCTCTCTCTCTATGTTTTCCTTTATCTCTACTTCGTCTCTCTCTCTCTATCTCTCTCTCTCTCTCTCTCTTGCTCTCTTGTGGTTCCGTTCAATTGGGGGAGGAAGGAGATGAATTTTTTTTTAAAAAAGGCCCAAAACAACGTCGTTTTGGGCCACTTAACGGTTTTTGGTGCCATTAACCTCCACGTCAGCATTTTCCGTTAGTTTGGTAACAGATCCAGACGGTGGGAGTATTTTTGATAACAGAAGTGAAGTTTGAGAGTACGATTGAAAATTTTGTAAGTTTGGGAGTATTTTTGATATTTTGGTCAAAGTTTGGGATGTTTCTTGAAATTTACCCTTTGTTTTTCTTCAGCGTTTTCTTATACAAAGAATGTAGCTATACAATCACACTCATTCAAACAACAAATGATTAATGGTTAAGGAAACTATTTCATTATACAACACAAGACTACAATCTCTCACAAGTGTCTCTCAAACCCACACTTGCTAACTACTCTCCCATCCATGCAAATGAGTTCCTCCACCTACTTAGACCATCTCGGCATGGAAGACAAATCTCTCTGATGACTAAGTTGTTAAGTGAACGGGAAAAAAATCTCCAAAATCAGACACAACAATTTTTTTGTAAATTTGTAAAAGTTACAACTTTGCTATAGTAACTCGATAAATTCTTTGAGGCATTATTCACTGGTTAAAACAATTTTCTCTCTTGACTTTCTGAATAAAGAATCTAATTTTGTGAGTTTCTAAAAAATGACTTATTAATTTATTAAAAAAAATTGAGATTAAATTTAGTCTAATTTTTATTGAGTTTAATAAAGATACTCTTATAGATCTCATGGAACTCCCTAGAAACATTTTAGAGTTCTCATTCTACCAAGTTCTAGAGCCACACAAGTCTATTCAAGCCTAGTAAAAAGTAGAATCTCTTACACAATTCTAGAATACTCCACACAATTCCAACACCCTCTCAATTGCGTCCCAAACACTCTGGACCCCTCCGGATTTCTCTAGAAATGTCCAAGTTCTACCAGCTACCTCTAGCGTCATCTTGAAAAGAGGCTCATGGTGGGTCCCTTCACCTTCAAACGAGAGCCTCTTTTCACAAAGCCTAGTTTTCAAAACTGGTTTTCTAATTGGTTTTTCTGAAAAAAGGCTCATGGTGGGTCCCTTCACCTTCAAACCCATAAAAAAAAAAAAGTAGGTCCCATTCAATTAGTAATACACTCTCAGTCCATGAGTTACTGTATCGTTTGCGTACGTGTCATAGCTCAATCTCATCTCTCTTCAACTCTCTCAAGCCACCTTTTTTACTTTTTGACTCTTTTGATTTGTTTTTTTCTCTGTCTCTTGTACTTTGTCTGAATCTAACAGTGAAAAGTAAAAACCATTTGGAAACCAAACAAGGGTTTTCACAAAATAGGTCTTGAAAACCAGTTTGGAAAACCAAACCAAACAAGGTGGGAAGAGCCTAGAAAACCAGTTTTGAAAACTAGAGCCTCTTTTCACAAAGCCTTTAGGGATGGTTTAGGTAAATTGAAAAAACTAGTTTTTTGGTTTTTTTGGTTTTGTTCTTATTTAAATTTTTTTTGTATTCGTTAGTTTTCAGTTAATTTTTTGAGATTTCTTGGCTTGTCTCGACGAGAGGAATCTAAAAAGTATAAAATTATTAGCCAAATTTAAAGTTTTGTGAATAAAGACGAAAAATAATCCAAATATTCCTCTCGTCGAGACAAGCCAAGAAACCACAAAAAAATCGATCAAAAACCAACAAATGCAAAAAAAAATTTGAATAAGGACAAAATCAATAAAACAAAAAACTAGTTTTTTCAATTCACCCAAACCAAGCCTAAAGTGTGTGCAAGGTTTGGAAACTAATCGCTATGCTGCAGGGGTTACGAACGCGCGGGTTGCTCTACTAGGAAGCTGAACAGATTTCTTTCGTTCTTTTGTTTTTCTTTGCTCTTTGTATTGGTTTTACTTGTTTTGGTCGATGAACACTCTCGATTGAGGTTCCTTCTAATTTAATCACTCTATTGCAACAAACTTGCGATGAACACTTGCTTATTTTCATCACTGCTCCTCCTGATGTCACAAAGTGCCAATTTGTTAAATTTATCGTTGTGAAAATATCAAAAGATGAGGAAAATGAGAACAAAATATATGATGGGGAGAAGACTAATGTTAATGCATACTCATTTTTACTAGTATGTTTTTACTCGTGGAAACTTATTGTTGGATTACTTCTCTTGGATCCTTTTATTTTGAATATTAGCTTATCAGTAAAGCTTGTATAATTTTTTGGATTACCCTCTACTGCATGCTTGCAAAAAAATTTACTAGTTCCGCGCACCTGGTTGTTTTATGCCGGAGTGGAGAATTGTTTGTATTTATTACATTAAAATAAACATAGACAAAAAATAGGTACTATGTGTATTGGTTAGTGTAATTTATACAATCCACTATCCAGATTTTTTTGGGTAAAAGAGATTTTATAACCAAAAAAGAAACTAGATAAGTACAAGAGATCAAAGGGGCATACCCCTAAGCCTATCAAAAACAAATCCTAAAAAGCTACATGAATAAGAAACATGGGCTAAGAAACATGGGCTATACAAGACACTCAAAACAAAATTTTCCAGAAAATTTTCCAGGCTCTACAAAGATCACAATTAACACTATAACCACCCACTTTTCACCACGTGCAAATTCTATCCCAAATATCACGATGTAGTTGCTCCCAAATACCTTCAAGGTTAGGGATTTTGTTGCCAATAATGTATTCATTACTTGTCTTCCATATATAATACACAGAACCTATCATAGCTAACTTGTACAACGCCGAAGGAAAGCCTTTATGCTTTAGATGAAGGATTGCCCAAGATATCTCATGATCCCAATTTCCTAGACTCCGACAAACTTTAAACTTATGAAAAATCTTGGACCAAAGCTGGGATGCGAAGGAACAAGAGAAGAATAAATGACCATGAGACTCAGCCTCACTAGCACACAGAACACACAAGGAATTCATTGTCATTCCATAGGAAAGGAGTCTATCCAGATTTCATTATCACCGTGGATTGTTTTGTGATCATGTGTTAGAACTAAACTAATGCTTCTTAGTAAATCCAATTCTGGCAAACTGGGTGAATGATAACCCAAGAGGTTAGCAAATTGGTCTTGACTTGGAACTTGAGGGTTTGTTTCCACAAAAAGTCTCAGGTTCGATTCCTCTTGCCAGCAAACTCTTGGGGCCATTGCCCACTGAGAGTTATGTCGTTACCTCCAGAGCTCTGGAATTAGTTGAGGTGCAGACAAGCTAACCTGGATATCCGAATATAAATAATAATAAAAATTGGGTGCGCAAATCATCCAAATCCCAGGCAACGAAATCACTCCCACAATTCTAGGTTCTTAATGGTAACTGTGGTTTAGTGAGTACAAATGGCAACAGCCAATTAGAATGAGGTTAATATTCACCTCATTTAGCATTTAGTGAGAGTGAATAACTTTGGACTGAAATACTTGGATTGGTTATAAAGCTGATGGAGATTATTTTGACCCTTAGATGAGGAACATAATCTGGAGAGGGGACTAGAAAATACCACCACTCTCATTGGCATTCCGGTTTTTTTTTTTTAGACAAATGGCAGGATGTTATTATGTTAACACACCCGTAAATCTTTGCTTAAATTGGGTCTTTGACAACAAATTCCATGACATTGCCCCAACCTTGTCCATTAAAATAACCACCCAAGTTTTTCGCAACCAAATAATGGGGACTAGAAATCATGTCTTTTTTCCCAAACCAAACATAATATATATTGCTTTCAAACTTCCTCCTAAGAAAAAACCAGCGCCAAACGGTCCAAACATAAGGGACTCCTCAAAAACCAAAAACCATATGAAACAAAGTTGCATTTACAGCAATAAACTGAAGCAGATGGATGAACATTTTTGCAAACCTTACACTGGAAAAGAACCCTGATCACGAGCAGAGAACTCGGCATTGAAAAGGCAGGTTGTCAAGTCAAGGGACTGAAGTGCTCTCACAACTTCAGTCATTGATGGCCGTTTCTCTGGCATTACAGACGTGCATCTGAGAGCAATATCAAGAGCTCCCAGCATTTCTTGGTGAGAGGAGTTTGGAATTTTTGGGTCAAGAACTTGAAAAGCCCCGTTAGAGATGTTGATTTTCCGGCGAACCCATTTCAAGACGTCTAGAGAGTATGCTCCTGATTCTGTTTGCTCTGCTGGGCGGCCTGTCACGAGTTCTAAAAGTACAACACCAAAACTGTATACGTCCATTTGTTCAGTGGGTTTTTTGCAGTATTCGTATTCTGGAATCAAGAAACATCGACAGATAGCAAGTATTCAAACTCAAGCACTCATATAGCATTCTGATTTGACTTATAGCATAAGACTCAACTAACAACCAACTAATTTACTTATGCGTTGCTTCATAAACTTAGCCACGAGTAATATCATGCCAGGTCAGGACCGCATATTGTTAATATTTTTGGTTATGAAAACTGGCAAGTTTGCTTTGAAAGAAACTAATCGAAGAAGATTTGATTGCATTTTAAAAGTGTGATCAGCAAATTTTGAAAGGTTCAATACAAAATTCCTGCAACTTTTCCATTTTGGTTATCGTAGTTTTGTTGTAGAACTAATATCAAAACAAGAATGACTAAACCAAATCAATCAGGGAAATTTCAACACCATACTTCCTCTGGAGTCTGGATCAATATTCCCATAACTGTTAGTATACCGGATGCTACAAAATTTCGAAGTGTTTCTCACTCAGCTATTGCCTAAACCCTAATAACTAATACATAGTACACACTGTCAAAATAGGTCAGGAATTCCCACTATGAAAACAGTTGTAATACTCTTGGATTCAGAGTACCTAGTTTTGCCATGCTAGTATATATCTGACAATGTTGGTAAATGGAAACCAGAGCTTACAATTCTAAGCTAGAGAAGTAAAATCAACAATCACTAGCGACTCTGACTAGTGAGGAAATCAGAAGTAGAGAGCCAATACCTGGTGCAATGTAACATGAAAATGCAGATTCTGATGCTAATGATGACTGAAATGCGGCTTCTCCCACAATTCTATCAAGAGCGAAATCTGTTAACTTCGGTTCAAAATCGGCATCCAGAATAATATTCCTTGATTTCAGATTTCTATGAAGTGTATATGGAACATAATCCCTATGAAGGTATGCCAATCCTTGAGCAACTCCAAGGGCGATCTTCACCCGATCACTCCATGACAACCCAAAATCTGGTCTGCCAATCAAATCCCTGAGGCTCCCCTTTTGCAAATATTCATAAATGAGAAAGATTGAATCATCAGAATGGCAAAAACCCAGAATTTTAATAATGTTCTTATGCCTGATCTTAGCTAATGTCTTGATCTCAGTCTTTAGAGCTTTCGAATTTTGTCTTCCAAAATTGACCATCTTTTTTACAGCAATAAGTTCACCACTTGGTAAGGCTACAATGTGAATTCTACCAAAAACTCCCCCAATTCCAGCAGCATTTTTCTCATCCATTGCCATCATCAAATCGTGTTCAGTGACTCTAAGAGGGTAGAAAAAGACAGAACACCAAATACCCGTTTCAGATTTTCGCTTGGCGGATCGAACCATGTAAAATGCTATAGAAACAAACAGTATTCCAACTGCTAAAGCTAAAGAGACCAAAGCACAGGCCAATTTTGAGATTTTACCAACTTTGTGACCTGGGTTTTGATCAGGGCACGGATTTGGTAATCCAGAGCCACATAGGTCGGGATTTCCTTGCAAAAAAGAAGCTGGAAGGCCGGAGATGAGAGAGAATGGAACTCGACCCGAAAGCTTGTTGAATGAAACATTAAAAAGGGCAAGTTTCAAGTTTTGAAGCTCTGGTGGGATTGAACCAGTGAGACTATTGTCAGAAAGATCAAGGTAAGTAAGCACTGGCAATTCAGCAAGTGTTGGTGGGATTTCACCAACAAGATTGTTATCTGCCAAAGCTAATGAGACTATTTTCTTGCAGTTTATCAGCTCTGGGATTTTTCCGGAAAGTGAGTTATGGGAGAGGTTTATGATGCTCATAACTGGCGAATCGCAAAAATTAGGCGGAATTTCACCATTAAAACCATTGAGAGATGCAGAGAACCTGTACAAGCTCTTCACCATTCCAAAACCCTGAGGAATTTTACCACTAAAGCTGTTGTTATCCACCTGAACTTGCTCCAATTGAGCAGCATTGGAAATCGATTCTGGTATTTCACCAGAAAACCTATTATTTTCAGCTCTGATAAGCTTAATCTTAGGCAATGACCATAACCCATTTGGGAAATCCCCATTAAACCCATTGCTCTGAACTTGAAACCTCTCAAGTTTCAAGCATTGATTGATAGAGTTGTTGGGTATTGACCCATTGAGCAAATTTGTATGGAGACTTAGGCTTATAAGACCTGTAGCATCACAAATCCCATTTGGGAAAAACCCAGAAAGCTTGTTTTGTGAAACATCAAAAGAAACCAACTTTGTCAGAAAATGCCCCAAATTCTGAGGTACCCCACCAGTTAGATTGTTCTGAGATAGGTCTAAAATGGATAAACTAACCAAACCCACAAAGGATTCAGGGATTGAACCATACAAACCAGAGCTCTGCAACAAAAGCTGCTCAAGCTTATCAAGCTTCCCAAGATCACTAGGAATTTCACTAACCAATAATGAATTTTGAGACAAATCAAGGACTACAAGCTCAGTAAAATTTCCAAAAGCCAGAGGAAGACTACCTGAGAGCAAGTTACCACCCAAGTTGAGAACTTGAAGTTTCTTCAAACCCCCAATGGCTTCTGGGATTTTTCCTTCCACATGGTTTTTACTCAAATCAAGAATTTTCAATGCCCCCAACTGAGAAATCTGATCTGGGATTGTTCCCCAAATGAGATTGTTACTAAAATTTAGACTTTCGAGTGAGCTACACAGTGAAAGATGGAGAGGAATGGTTTGGTTGAAGAAGTTATTAGCAAGATTGAGATGGGTCAGATTAGGGATTTGACAGAGAGCAGAAGAGATTTCTCCAGAGAGGTTTAGGTTATGGAGGTTGAGAGAAGATACAGAGAGAGGAAGTGAAGTGGTGCAAGTGATTCCGGTCCAGTTACAGTAATGGGTGGATGTGGAGTTGGACCAAGTTGAGAGAGAGTTCATGGGGTCTTCAATGGAAGACTTGAAGGCTAGAAGAATATTTGCTTCAGACGAAGCAGAACTGAGGAGAATGAGGAGTGAGAAAGTCAGAGAGATGAGGAGTAAGGGTTTGGTTGAGGTAGCCATTGGAAGATCGAGCTTTACTGTGAGAGGACACGTTGGTTTATGCTATATATACCAGTTCTTTTCTGTGTGTTTCTCAATCTCTTTTCGGTGCACGGAAATTGAAATGTTGGATAAAAGTTTGTTTTCTTTAGATTAGCGCGTGTTTTTTTTTTGTTGATAATTCATTGGATTTAGACAAAAGGTTTCAGGTCAAAAAAAGGAAGAAAAAAAGTTCAGAACAAGGTTTTACAACTTAGGTACGTAACAAGTCAACAAAGCTACCAATTGCTTAAGAGAATAAGTTATTTCCGTCAGCGGTGGAAAAAAAATGTTTCTTTCAGATCAATCACAGCGACACACAGATCGCTGTGATTGATTTAGAGAACATTTATTTCCGTCGGCAGTAGAAATAATATTTTCTCATTGCTTATTTGTTTATTTTTTTGGAAAATGGTTTAGATTTGACTTTATTCACATAATCCTTGAGTAAGGTCCTCCACTGTAGCTTTCAATCTTTGTTCTATGCTTGTGTATTCAGTTGTCATTCTAGTGAATTTTAATAGTTTGAGATTTTTTCAAAAATACTGTCACACTTACGCACGTGAATTATGTGGCTTAGGCTCGGACATATACATATTCATCATCGTTCGATGTTTGTTGATTACACAGACATTTAGGTGGAATCCGTGTGCATCTAATGATTATGAACACATCTATGCCCGGCTCTGGGTATAGACATCTGTGGTCGTATAACTGCTCCTATTAGTTATTTCATTGATTTTACTAACAAAAGATTAAACAAATGTAATGGCATAATAATAAAGATGATATTTTGTAATATGGAATAGCTTAGCTTTGTACTAATAAGCAATACAAAGTGAGATGTGATAGGATAGGTTATCATTGTTCAACTCTGGAGGGCATGCTAAGTTTCAAGACTGAAGATCTTGCCCCAAAAATTCATGATATGGCATGATGGGTATTGGGGCATATGTCAAAGTTTACTATCCACTAGTATTTTATGTGTTTAATTGCTTTGGTTGTCATTTCAATTTAGGAGGGAATCCTAAGAGAGTGATATTCTGTGGACAATGGACATAGGTAATTGGACGTGACTTTCCACAGTCCACCTATCAGCGTTGCACACCTTGGTCAATAGGAAAACAATAAGTCTAGATATTCAGAAATTTGACCCCGAAAATGACCAAAAAAACACATCCAATGGTGAGATTCACCTCTTGGATGTGTTTTCGGGGTCATTTTCGGGGTCAAATTTCCGGGTGTATCACTGTTGATAGGAAAAGCTCCCACCCTGGTTTGTGACATCAAGGACAAGGTGGTCATCCTTTTTAGCATCTTAAATGCTAAAGTGCCAATAAATATTATTTCCTCCGGCCCTTAAAGTTAGACATTTTTACTATTTTAGTCTTATAAAAAATTGATTTTTTTTAATCTATAATGTTTTATATAAGCTATATGGATCTCATTTGATAGATTTCAATTAGTTCTTTTAAACAAAGTTCTGAAAATTACATAAAACGTTATGAATTAAAAGATATAAGAAATTTAAAAATGGTATGCACTCCCGAAAGTGTCTAACTTTAGGAGACGAAGGGAGTACTATTCACAATTTACCCAAAAATTAAAAATGAGTGGGTTTGATTCAGTTGTTAATGCATTTGAGCCACTCATTTCTACTTTCTAGGTAAATTTTGGCCGGGAAGCATTTCTGTGTATATAATATTACTGCTATCTTACTAGCATGTTGGAAAATGTTTTTGATCTTCGTAGGATTTAAAAATTACAGATACTTATTATAGTATTTTTTTATGCACACTTGGCCAAACTCCCTGAGGCTAGCCTCTTAGCCTTTAGTCTTTTATTAATACTCCATCCCCCATCTTTGGTCTCAAGTAGCACTTCTTGTTGTCCTAAATTTTTGTCCCAATTCAAAGTTAAAAGAGCATTAGCTAATAAAATTTCACTTTTATCCTTTATTTTTTAAAATAAGTACATGTAATGATGATGTTTTGAAGGGTAAAACGAGGAAAAGAACAGCATAACAGGTGTAATGATTGTGTTTCCCTAATCAATTGAAATTCCTAAAAGGGACTAATAAAGTTGGACAGAGTACCATATAATTTTAATTTTGATGAAATTTGAATAGAAAATGATTTTCGCACTCTATTTTATTATTATTTTTTTATAAATGCACTCCAAAATGTATTTCTAGTAATTGTATTGTGTATATTTTTTAGCGCTAAATAATAAATTTTGAAGTGCATTTACAAAGTATTAGAATGCAAAATTCATTACCCAAGATGAATTGTAACATACTATATAAGTAACTAATCATTCCACCCTCCGTCCAAAAATGATAGTCCCCTAAGAAAAAAAAGTTCAATTTTAAACAAAATGAAATACTTCTTTCAGTACATGATTTTTCGAGTTTGTTCGCACTAACTTAAAAATCTCGATGAGTTCTTTAATTTGGTGCAAAAAATTTAAAATATTATGAATAGAAGTATTTTATTTTTTTTGTCCGAAAATTGCACATATTTTCGTAGGAAAGTATCATTTTGAGATAGAGGGAGTACATCAAAAATGATAAACAAGGACAATTCACAATCTATGTTTTTTTAACCATTCAATACCCGCGAATCTCACATTGTAAATGTAAAATTCACACACATAAAATAAATTTAATAACTACAGATAATAATTTCTTTCTTCATTGAAAAAATCTCATTTTTCAGTTTTTCGTCATTTTTTTTAGATTATTGGTTCATCAAAATGAGAGGAATCTAAAAAATAAAAGATTAATATAAACCATTTTTTAATAAGGACAAAAAATAATTCAAAAGTATGTCTATTTGTTTTTTGTCTTTAGTGATTTTTTAAAAACTTTGAATAGAATTTTTCTTCTTTTTAGATTTCACCGACGAGCCAAACCAGTATTCCATAAAAAATACGAAAAATAAAATTTGCGGGAAAAAAATTGAATAAGAATAAAAAAATAATCCAAATGAATTTTTTTTGGGCTCAGATCCAAATGGAATATTTAGGCCGAATTCCACTTAGTGCATCTTTATTGGAGCAAAACACAAGCTGCAAATGATGCTCTTCGCAGAGAGTACCCGTGACTGGCTTGAGAAGATGACAGAGGAGGGCAGAAGACCAACTTTTTAACGCATGTGAAATGCTCTCCCAAATTCCCAATGCATGAACAATTACTAATTCCATGCAGTAACGCAGATGCAGTGACAAAATTGCTTTTGTTAATGCGAAAATTCAATGTATAAAAGACTTGTATTATGTGTAGGTGACGAGAATCTTACACAATAAAATTTTTGCATTAGTAAAAATAATTTTGGAATTTTCATTTTCCACTCTTATCCCCATGTTTTACATTATTTATAGAATTAATGATCTAAAATTTTTACATTTATTGCCCCCAAAAATTATCTGTTAGAACTACAGACATGTTGGGTTGTTTTCTCTTTCCTATAATTTTGCTACGTCTGGATCTCCTTCTTTTTCTTTATTTGTTAATTCATCTTGACGTAAAAATAAGTAAGAAAAAAATTTGAGTTTTGACCATAATTTATACTTGTTAAATTCGTCTCGTCAAGGAATTCAGAAACCACACAATCTTAATACAAAACTAACGAATGCAAAAAAAAATTTGAATAAAGACAAACGAATAATCCAATAATCCGGATTATTGGATTTTTACCCAAAGCACCCCATAATAAATTAGGAATGACCAAAAGTAAATTACTCTTTTCTTATCATAACAATCCAAAATAAACCACTTGGGAAAAAATTACCTTGAGTAGTTGGCCAGACAGAGGGGGTACCGTGGTGGTGAAAATGTCCAAATGAAGCCTATATTCTACTTAACTTTCAACTAACATTTTGACCTTTCACCAAAAGGTTAAACGTGAAAGACAGCCCTCCTTAATTACTACATCACTCTGCCAAAAATCTGAGTGAAAATCTAGAGAAGCAATGTTACAAATATTGCAGCCGTCCAAAATTATTTGATCTTTAAATTATCATCCATTTTCTATACAAAAAATAAAATGTTTGTGAGATTTTTTCGAAAATTTTCAGCACCAATTGTTCATTTTGCACACAAAGAGGTAAATTCGTAACTTTTACGGCCCGTTTGGATGAGGTATTAGTTTGAGAGGGATTAAATAGTAAGGGGTGATAAAATAGTCGGGGTGATTAAATAAGAAGGGTGGACCCACAGTTAAGAAGGGAGGATTAAATAGTCCATGGTTTGGATGAGGGATGAAAAATGAGGGATAAGGAGGGTGGATGATGTAAAATTATGTCAAAAGACTTTCTTGCCCTTGGTAATTCATATATTAGATTATGCTTTTAAATAATTATATAAATACCAAAATTAATTATGTAATGTCAAAAATAATTGATTTGTTAATCTTGCCAACAATTGAGGTACAATAACAAGTTTTTTAAAAAAAATTTTATACTCCTGTAAAGTTAAATGGGCTAACAATTAAACCTATATTTAAATATAAAAAAAAAAAGAGAAAAAGATTGGTTCCACCCACCGCCCAATATTATTAAAAGCAAAAAAAGACTTGCATATTAAAAGTCCTAATAAAAAATAAGCTATAATAAGTCCTAATAATTTTTTATATAAATTAAAATTATTAAATATTCAAAACTTGTTGCATAATAAAAGTTTTCTTTTTTGGAAAAATTGTGTACAAGTTGGTGGTAAACAAAAAAAACACAAATTGCATGTCAAATAAACGACAAGTGGCAGGGCCACTTTGTTTCTCATTCCATTCCCAACCACTTCTTTTTTCTTTTTTTTTTCTTTTTTCTATCTACTTTCTTCTCTCTCTCTCTCTCTCTCTCTCCTTCGTTCTTCCTCCTCCTGAAGAACCCAGAAGTCCAGAGCCGGCGACAACGGCCAATCCGACCGCAACAACGGCCAATCCGACGGAAAAAATGGCGATGGTGATGGCGGTGGTCAACAATTTCGCCCAGATATGCATTTTTTTTTCCTAATCGATCACTTGTATTTTTTCAAAATTCCTAGATCTGAAAATTTTGAGAATTTTTTGCTAGAAACTTGTTAGAAAAATGGTGTTTGTGCTTGTTGTTGTGCTTGAAACAGGGGTATGCTCGTCATTTGGTCTCGGATGAGGAGCCGGACTAAATACAAGCACCCCTCCCCCTGCTTGTATTTAGTCCGGCCTCCCCCTGGTTAATTAGCCGGCGGCTATTTAGTCGGGGGGCGTTTTTGGTGCCAAATCACGGGCTAAACTCTCATCCCCCCGGATTGAATAGTCAGCCCCCTTGTACCTCATCCAAACGAGCCCTATATCTTAATCACTATTTGAGTGTAAAGTAAACTTTTATTTCTGTAATGGGCTATCCTCCAGTCCCTTAAAATAAACTATACAGTGATGTCCGAGTCATGATTTTAGGACTCTTTCTGGATTCGTTTCGATGATCAGGATCATTCATATTTTTAGATCTCATTTAGAACATTAGACACGTTAAAAATTATTTTATTTGGAAATCGTTGCTTTGTTCTCGAATGATGATTCCTTTTTCACTCGAATGATGAAGACAAATTGCCTAACGTGACGCCTGTTTTGTAAGGCCATGTTATTCCATATCGTAAATGAAAAAGGTCAACATGTCCTTATCAGACAGAGAAAATCCAAAAAAGGTCACGAGTGATGATGATAAAGAAAACTCCAAAATGCATGTTACACTTTTTTCGCACCACTGTGAATTCATCAATCGAGAATTAAGGGGTGTTTCACTGACTTGGTTTTTTTAGTTTTTTAGTTTTTTTCGATGTTTTAGTTTTGTAAAAAATAAATAAATAACTTGTTCTACTAATTAGTTTTTTGGTTTTTAGTTTTGCAAAAAAACTAACTTGTTTCATTAAACTAGTTTTTTGTATGCTTAGTTTCGCAAAAAAAATTAACTTGTTCCACTAAATAGTTTTTTTTTTTTTTGCTTTTTTGGTTTTTAATTTTGCAAAAAAAAAACTAACTGATTTTTTCTTAGTGGAATAAGATAATTTTTGAGTTAAAACAAAACTATTTTATTTAGGGGAACGGGGCCTTAGTTGGTGATAGGTATTTATTAGTAGGTGGGAATTTCCTACACAACACGAGAATACGTTTGACCCGAACTTGACATGAAGTTAGAGATTTAGGGTCAGTTATTTTTTACATGAAACACGAAAATGATATTACATGATAACATGAAAAATTAAACAGGTGGATTGGGAAAATTCGGACACAATGCCTACCCGGACCCACGAGTTATGTATAAAAAAAAAACACTGGAAGAAAATAAAAAATTCCTGCGATCTTGATGTCGTTACTCAGCGCGAGATTAACCAATCCGCGTTTTTCATTTCATTTTGTTTTCCTCGTACTTTTTGTGTTCATTTAACTTGTATGAGATTTAATAAGAGGTCCCAGAAAGTTATTTTTTGGCCTCCGATGCTTAAGTTTCATTTATCATTTCATATGTTAATTTGGTTCATACAAAGTTTTTTTCCCTCTTTAAATGGCTCTCATACCAGTGAACATTAGGATCTGTCACAAAAAAATATTCAGCCGATTGAACCGATTACCAAGTTATCAAAAAATTTAATCTATGCGCAAAATTTGTCAATAACACAAAATATAATTTTTCTTTTGCCAATAAAAAAAAAAAAGTTTAATCTGCTAACTTTCTCCCAAAGTCCATTACAAGCATGAAAATTGTGCAGGGGATATGACTTGTGTATCTGTGTAGCACTTTATCACCCTGTTTGGATGCTGGACTAGAGACCTGGATTAGAAATATACCCGGATTAGAAATCCTAGTCCCACGTTACTCCCCCGTTTGGATGGCAAAACAAGCAATGGAGTTGGGTCACTGTTGGGAGACGAAATCTGGGTGCTCCCGGATTTGGTAACGACAGCCTTGACCCTGTCATTACCCAACGAGGGGCGATTTGGCTTTTTCTCTATCTTTTCTACCCCTCCAAATCCGGGTGATATACACACGATCGAGGGTTTTCTATATTGTTTTGCATCAGAGAAGAGAGAGGCGACGAATAGGCAGTCGATTGGTTTGTGGTTTTTTCATTGCTCATCTTCAATCCATTTCGTTTTCAATCTTGAATCAAGTATCGAAAACCCATCTTTTTTCGAAGTTTATGTTCTACATTCGAAATCCCTGGTGCTTGTGTTGATGAAACCCACAATTGTCGATCGAAAAAGGAGTTTTTGATAGGTTTTTGTGGTACATCGAATTGGGTTGTTTTGAAATTCATGGTGGTTTTGTTTCTGAAACCCACGATTATCCACAACCAGGGAAAGAAGCTTGCATCATATTTTTGTAATACCACAACCAGGGAAAGAAGCTTGCATCATATTTTTCAAAATTTCTGAATATGGAGGACGAAATTCAAAATCAGATTGCCAAACACCCTCGTCTACAAGGGACGTAAGGTATTGGACCAAAGTTTCTTCCTCCACCTCGCTCCAAGCCCAGTGTGGCATTCAAACTTACAAAAGTATAACTATAACACTTGTTTTTCTAATTTGAAAATTGCTTGCAATACCAAAATGAGTTTGTTTTCTATTTATAGGAATTTTTTTATCAAACATTCAACCACAAACCACCATTCAATCACCTATCTACCACACCACCAACCATTCACCCTAACCACCATCTACTCTCCATTCAACCAATATATATATATATAACCTACTAACCATTCAAATAACAAAACAAAATGTCTTTTGTTAATTTAACTATTTTTCAATTGTTAATTAATTTATTAATTTTAAAACCCTAAAAAAAATTCCAAAAAAATATGGTTTAAATATTTGTTTGTATTTATTAAGTATTTTTCGTAATTTTAATGTATTTATTAAGTATTTACTATAATTATTAATAAATTAATCCACTTTCTTTATTCAAATAATAAAATAGGGGCAATTATGTCATTTGACCTCTTATTCTATCAAATCCATCTTCCTAATTCCTCTACTCAAAATATCATCCAAACACCTCATTAACAAATCTACCCTTCTTATGAGGTGGGGCCACCCTCATTACAAATCTACCTTCAAATTCACCATCATTACAAATTCACCCAAATCATCTCCGGCATCCAAACGGGGTGATAGGTCAACCTTTTTTATTTTACCTTTCAACAACATAGAGCAGAGTTTTGTTTTTGTTTTGTTTTTTTTAATTTTTATTTATGGGAAAATGGAGTAGAATTTGTCTTGGAATGAAAAAGAATGGTATAAATTAAGTAAGATTATTTTATCTTTATTCACTTAATTTTCAGAATTAATATATTAATTTCAAACCAATCGATAATCGTGTTCAACCCTAAAAAGTGACCCAACTTTAGGATCGAATGACTTAAACCACCATTTTTGAAAGTGCTCAAGATGTTTCCTGAAACCCTTTTTATATTTTCTTGGAAGATAAAAAAGCATTTTTGTTTTGTTCCTACCAAAAAGCTTACACGTATTCTCATAGACCAGAGTCAACACTAGTAGTCTAGTACTAGGGCTTTAAATGAGTCGAATCGAGGCGAATCCTATGAGGTTCGGGATCAGTTCGTTAAGGCATGAGTTAGGCATGAGTTCGGCTCGGGTTCGATTCGAGCCTAGACAAGTGGGCTCGAGTTCGGCTCGTGAAAAAAATTCAAATCTCAGGCTAGGCTCGATAGGGCTCGTCAAACACAAATGAGCCAAACCGAGCTGAATTTAGGCTCGAATTAAGGCTCGAATCAAGCTCGTTAGCAATTTAAAACACAAATTGAGAGGGGAAAGAGATATGCTTCAAAACAATGTTACATCTACCACAATAATCAAGAAATTAAACAAAAATAAACAAATCTACCACAATAATAAAGATCAAAAGAAAAAGAATACAAGAAAAAATATTGAGAACTAGAACTAAATAGAGTACTCTAGTTAGGGATAAAACTCATTTGTTCGTAGTAGAATACTCTAGCTAGAGATAAAAGAAAATAAAATTACATAAAAGTTTCTCAACTATAAAATATTTACATGTAAACCCTTAAAGTATTATTAGTTATATTTTGACCTAAGATTCACGAGCCTATCTAAGCCGAATCCACTTAGGTTTAGGTTCGGCTCATTTATGGAACGAGCCTAATATTGAGGTTCAAGTTCAGTTCGTTTAGTAGACGAATCGAACTCGAACAAGCTCTCACCGAACCGAGTCTCGAATAGTTCACGAACGGCTCAGTTCATTTACAGGCTTAATTAGTACCTATGGATATTTTAGAAAATAATTGTTACTTGATATTAAGAAATTTACAATTATAAAAAAGCTATCCGTGAAGCATTTCATTTTGTTCCTTGGGAAGCACTCGTGCGGTCTTGTCCCAATATTTAAACTAAAAAAATACACTAAAAAAATACTCACTGTGTTTTACGAAACAGATGATTACCTTATAATATATCGACTTAATTAATTAGCAAATTCCTGACTTAAGTCATGACAATTAGTCAACAGTTCAATGTCAAAGCATTATAATACATGTCCATGTTTAGTTGGCTTTCTCATTCAAAAACCTCTTAGCAACAAGAGGAACTGGTGTAGCTCTAACAACAGAGATCCCATCCCTCCCCAAAATGAGGAGTCCAATATTCACCATTAAGAATCTGATCAATGTATTGTCCATCTTCATGTGGACGGTGCTTGGAAAGAAGGGAATTATTAGAGCAGTGTGAGTTCCACGGTTAGTCATCTAAATGGAATTCTTATTGCCAAACGCGCTTTATCTACTTATGCCTCAACACCTACACAAATAGAAATTACAACTTGTTGGGAAGCTGTTATATGGACTTTATCTCATAACTATAATACTGTACATATATTTTTTTTGATTGTTTAAATGCAATTATACAGATTGCAGGGAAGGCTGAGTGCCATTACCATAACACTTTTTTGTTGTGCAAGCCTTTTGTCAAATATCGAAAGTTGCGCGTCATTTGGTTCACTGGGCTATATTCTAGCAAAACATGTTCTGGACGTTTTTGCTCCTCACCCGGACAACGGTGTTGGATTTTTGCATCAGCCTTCTAGTATCTCTAGTGTTGATTAGTTCTTGTTTTTTGTATTGTTGTTTTGTTTATCCTTAGACCCAGTTTTCCAAAAGATTTTAGCACCTGGGTGCTAAATTTTTTTGGAAAACTGGGCCTTAATCCTTATGGTTCCTCTTATGGCTATGTTTGTACTTGGAGTTTATATCTGATGAATTTCTTCCTATTTCTCAAAAAAAAAACATAGGTCTTGCTCACAATAAGCATGGGAACAAACAAAAAAAACACACATTTTACTCTTTTTAATGCACTTTTACATATTTCTATACATTTTCACACATTTTAATACATTTTTTCATTTTTACGTGTGCCCATTTTCCTATAAACATATAGAAAATATATAAACATAACAAAAATTGCAAATAAAATTGTGCAAAAGAATTATGACCTAGTTAATTTTGTAACGACTTAACACGAATTTATATTAGTTTTGACACTTAAAAATAAAAATCTTAACTTGCTCTAAAGAAATTTAAATTGGGATTGAGCACATTGTTTTGTTGCACTACACATCAATGTTGTGTGCAACTTATCACACATCATAACTGAATCTTAATAATGAATGTAGGGATGACAATTTAACCCGCCCCGCTCCGAACCAGCCCTACCCTACCCCAACTATGTAGGGTTTTTTACTATTGTTTTGGGTGACGGGTAAGGGAATGAGGTGATTTTGAAAACTTCGTCAGGGTTAGGGTAGGGGCAGAGGTATGGTCAACCCGCCCCGACATACATATATATGTATAACTATATTTATATCCTCTTACATGTATATATCAAATTATATTTTCTCACTTATATGCATCAAATTTTATTTTTATTCTTATAATTTTAGTTTTACAACTAAAATACAACATTTGATAGTAGATTTTGATTTTTGTTAAGTTGTAAAAGTTATTTTGTGAAAAAAAAAAAAGAGGGGCGGGTAAACCCGATAATGCAATTTTTTTTTGGGCATAAATTACCCGACCCGGGTTAGGTTAGGGGTGGGGTAGGAAATTTCAGGGTCAGGGTCGGGATCATCAAAACCCGCCCCAACCCTCTCCGTTGCCATCCCTAAATGAATGTGAGACGTTGTTTTTTTGCAAGTTATAAAGGTAAAAATAAAACACATAGTACCCGCCTGACGTAATTGTGTCTAAAATCGTTCATGTGCATAAATTCTACATGCATGTGTGGAGCCCACGTGTGTTGGACGATTCAAAACAAATTTATCGACTTTTTTCAGGGTCAGGATAGCACACCTTATATTGATATAAAAAAAATCGACAAATTTGTTATAGAGTTGAAAAGTATTATTCTTATATAATTTTCGAGCATATAGCTTTGATATCAAAAAAAGTTGTGCGTACACATGTCCGTGTACATACAGTGCACATACGATGCTCCTTAACCGTCCAAAAACATTTTTCAAAGGTCTGGATTTGCCTTTGCTCTTAACTCATACCGGTAAAAGAATATTTAAAATCCGGACAGTGAATTTGTTTAAATGAACTATTTGGATAATGTGTGCGCATGCGGACTGCTTTGATATATGGAGAGGAAGAGGAGAGAGATGGGTAATTGGGTATTGTGCCCATGTTAGTAAAGATTCGCTAGAGATGAAGGGTGTGTTTGGGAGCCTACTTTTCAACTTTTTATTTTTAATTTTTTTGCTTTTTTGGCTTTTGGAGTATGATCAGAATGTGTTTTGAATTTGGGAGGAGTGTTTGGGAGGAATATGCAGAATGCATTTTGCAAGTGGAGAATGTGAAAAGTAGCTCAATATCTCTTTTTTACTTCTCTTCTCTAAAGTGAAAAACCAAGAACTCATTCTCCAAAAATGTATTTTGGAGGACAACTCCCAAACATCCAAAATGTGATAAGTAGAAACGGAAAAGGCAAAAAAAAAGTGGCCAAACACCCTCGAAGTCCTAAGTCCCAACCATTTTTTGTTTGTAGTACTCCGTAATAAGTATGCCCTTTTTGTCTTTGGTGAACAAAACCAGACATGGCATAATTATGGTGGGGTAAGCCCAATCCCAAAGGTGCTAAAATAATCAATGAAAAATCACTTATTGCTCTGAAGAAAGCAACATAAAACAATAAAACACCATTATTACTAGCACAGAGAATTTATTGCATAGGAGAGAGAGCAAATTTTCCGGGTTAGAAAAATAAAAATAAAACTAATTTCAAAATGATAGTTAAAGTATATATTCTTATGGAGACCCAGGAATTGGAAAAATTGAACTGTTTGATAAGAAAATTAAGCTTTTCTACTAGGCTTTTTTTTTTTTGTGTGGAGAAAGAAATAAGAATTCATATATATCTATGAAATCGCTTGTACAAATTGCCGCCGACGAAAGGCAAGACCTTTACGAAACTAAGTTGTCACTATAAAGCTTCAGCCTACACAACAGAAACACAGATACAATCAGTAACATTCAGAAACATTCTAGCCAAAGCACCACCATCGAAACAACAAATAATCTAACCAAATTTACGGAACAACACAGATAAAACTACAGAAACCGCCACCACCACCACCACCACCACCGTCACCACACAATGTATAGTTGCCCAAAAGAGGAGTCCACCATCGTTGTCACCACGCAAGTACAACAAGCACAACATTAACCTTACTCCCCTCCTGTGCTCCAACAAACCCGACAATAACCTTACTCTCATCCACTACTCAATACCTGCAAAGAAAGGGAAAAAGCCGCAAGCATTGAGCCAAAAAACCAAGAAAGCCGATTAGGAGGAAGAAACCCAATTTGGAAACCAAGAAAGTCAATCAAAGAGAAGAACTAAAAAACCCGGTTAAAACCAATTTGAAAACCCATTTTTTGAACACTGATCGGCCTGATCCAATAAACCCAGATAAAACCAATTTGAAAACCCAATTTTTAGAAACTGATTGGCCTGCTCGATGCTAACAACAGCGAAAATGGTATGACAGGGGTACGGGCAGGAGGATTTGTGGTGATTGTTGAGGTCTGATGAAACCTGAAGACGTAGAAATGGCAAAGGTAAGGGCCGGAGGATTTGTTGTTGAATGAAGGAGGAGTCTATTAGTCTTGGAAGATTGGTGGGCAAGCTAGACCATGCCCAAGATTGATGACGACGGCGAATATCAAAAAACTGGAACACATGAAGGCAAGCTGAATCGGTGAATGCAATACCTGCAATCAATAGATTTATGCGGGTCCAGAGATTCTCCCTTGCCCCAAAGCTCCAGCAAGAGGAAAAGGAGCGGCCCTAAGTCGGACGGAACCAGGCAGCAAAAGAGATCAACAACACAAAAGGAAACTGGTGGTTTGGGAAGATGGCCTCTGAGTATTATTAAGTGGCGTGGGGGGGGGGGCGCGCTAAGCGCCCCCGAGCAAACCCTTGATTTGTTTTGAAGGTTTGTAGAGAGAAGCGAGAGCAAAGATTTTAGAGGATGACTGTATTAACTTATAAAAAGTTTTTTGAAAAATTTTAGACCTGCGTCTTTAAAATCATGCATTTTCAAATAAAAAAATAAAGTGGTTCCGTGTATTTTTGATTTTTTTGCACCAAACTAAAGTACACAAGGAATACTTTAATTTGGTGCGAAAAAAAAATTGAAAAACGATACACGGAACCACTTTATTTTTTGATTTGAAATATCATGATTTTAGCACTTGGGTGCTAAAATCTTTTTAAAAACTGCCCCTATATGTGTTTTTCCACTAGGTTAACTTGTTCATTTATTATACAAGTGATAGATGAAATATAAATATAATATATTTGGGTGTACTTATCTGAAGCCCTAAATTTGAGCCAAAATTCAGATGCTTAAGTTGGATCTAGCTCATGCAGCAGAGCTTGGATGCCCCACACTACATCTAAGAATCGTGTCAAATTCCCTCCTCATCATGTAATATATTAAGGCTTAGTTTGCCAAAAGATTCTAGCAACTCATTTGCTAAAATCAACCATGATTTGATTTTAGCAAATGAATTGAGTTGCTAAAATCATGAAAATTTCAAATCACAAAATTAAGTGCTTCCGTTTATCTTTATTCGATTTTTTTCGCACCAAGTTAAAGTACTCGAGAATACTTTAATTTGGTGCGAAAAACGATAAACCGAACCACTTAATTTTGTGCTTTGAAATTTCTATGATTTTAGCAATTCAACTCATTTGCTAAAATCATAGTTGATTTTAGCAAACGAATTATTAAAATCTTTTGGCAAACTAAGCCTAAGAATGACGAATGACAAAAAATAATAATAACAAGAAGTTGGCCACCTTACTCGCCATAGCGCTCAAGACCTGCCCTTGCCCCCCTCAAATTTTGGATGCCCCCATCCAGAATGACGTCCAGTTTTTTCTCGACACCAACATGAGCATTTGGCACAGTATTATTTTTGCTTACACAAAAGCCGTACCGGCAATTGTCTCAACAGGATATTGTTGCGAGCTGTAAACAACATTACAAAAAAGTTAAAAGAAAAAGAAAAGAACATATATAGCGTGCTTCGGTTTATTTATTTTTATTCCATTTTTTTATTTTTTGCATTTGTAAGTTTTGTGTTGATTTTTTATGAATTATTAATTCGTCATGACGAGATGAATCTAAAAATTCAAAAATTACTATAAAAAGTTCACTAAAGACAAAAAAAAATATCCAAGCTTTTGTGGATTATTGGATTATTTTGGTTTTTATTCACAAAAAAAATTATTGTAGTTAATAATTGTTTTTATTTTTTATTTTAGTTAAGACCAACAATTGCAAATTTTTTAATAAAAAAAAAACAACAAGAAAAAATAAGAAGACTTACCATAAGCAACTATCATGATTCAGGATGCACTACTAGAATAATTGATAAAGATCACACTAAGAAAACTTGAAAGATTACGATTTTGATGAAACTGTGATAAAGAAATGCAATGTGAGTTTTTAATGTCACATTGCTAATAAAACCGTTGTGATTAATCATAATTATCACAGGTTTAAAAGAACTATGATTATAATTACTTAACTTAGGGGTCTTTTGGCTAATAATCCATGATCGGATTATTGGATTAGTTGTTGTCTTTATTCAATTTTTTTTTGCATTTGTTAGTTTTGCATAAAGATTTTGTGGTTTCTGGACTCCTCTCGACGAGACGAATCTAGTAAGTACAAAATTATGGTCAAACCAAATATTTTTTGAATAAAGCCGAAATTCTTGGATTATTACAAAATCTTGATGTAAAACTAAGAAATGCAAAAAAAATAAATTTGAATAAGGACAAAATGAATAATCCAATAATCCATAATCCGGATTATTAGCCAAAATGCCCCTTAATCACATTTTCCTACAAATGTTATAAAATGTGTTTATTTTTATTACGCTTTGTTAAAAGTGGGATAAAATATATTTATTTTTACCACGCTTTGCTACAACTGTGATAAAATGTTTATATTTTTACCACACTATGTTACCCGTGATAAAAAAAAAAACTTTTTTATCACATTTTTCCAACCTACCGTGATAAAATGTGTTTCACAATTCACCTTTACCCCATGAGTCGGGATCTGATTTCTCCATGGCAGACTCTGATTCTCTGTTGGAAGATAGAAGTTTCGACCTCTTGCCTCGCCGGAGAGGTAACTCTTCCTCAGCCCACTCTTCTCCTGAACGGGCTCTCGTGGCTGGCCCTTATCAGCCACCACCTCCATGTTGATGATCAGCTGGAATGTGCAGGGGTTGGGGCGACCCCTGACATTCCAGATCCTCCGAGGGTCATGCTCGACCCATCGCCCTATGGTGGTTTTTCTCATGGAAACAAAAAATAAACAAGCTGTGCTTGAACGTTTCCGGAGAAACCTCCATTTTACGAATAAATGCTATGTCAATCCAGAGGGCATATCTGGAGGCTTAGCACTTTGGTGGACTGATGAGGTAGTCATTCACATTCGGAAAAAATCAAAAAATTTAATTAGAGTTGTTCTTTCATCCAATACTCACAATTTTATTTGGGCGACCACCTGTGTTTATGCCCCCCGAAACGCAATGATCGATCATCTTTCTGGAAGGAGTTCATAAAAATGGCCAAAGAAAACCAATTACCTTGGATGTGTGTTGGTGATTTTAATGAAATTGGCTCTATAATGGAAAAACGAGGGGGGGCTCCTTGTAATAGCAACCGCATTGAGAATTTTCAAAATGTCATCTCGGAATGTAACCTGATGGATCTGGAGTTTAAAGGCAGCGCCTATACTTGGACGAACAATCAGAGGGGAGAAGCTAATATTCAGGAACGTATTGATAAACCAATGGCCAGTGTTGAATGGAGGTAGAAATTCCCAAAAGCCCAGGTTTTCCATGATATCGCTCTTGGTTCTGACCATTGTCCACTCATTATCAACCTCACCCTTCCTTTAAAAAAGATCCCAAAACTATTCAAGTTCGAGTCCATGTGGTCAACTCATCCCAATTGCAAGGATGCCATCTCCTCAGCTTGGTTGATCACGGTCCCTGGATCAAAGATGTTTCAACATGTGCAACGCCTAAAATCTTGCCGTCGCAAACTTATTTCTTGGACCAAAGAGGAGTTTGGGAATAATAAAGTGAAACTGGAGTTTCTTAGGGATCAACTTGCCTCTATCCAAGCTTGTGCTTACTCGGAGACCTTAGACATTTAGCAGTGCCAAATTCAAAGTGAAATTGAACTCCTCCTCGATAGGGAGGAGATGTTCTATCATCAGCGATCAAGAGTTCGATGGCTTTCTTACGGCGATAGGAACACTTCCTTTTTCCACGCTACTATGATTCAAAGACGGCAGAGGAATCAACTCTTGAGGCTAAAGGATGATAATGGGATTTGGCTTGAGTCGGAAAATGAAATTAACAGTCAATTGGGAAGCTATTTCTCTAATTTATTTCAAAGCAAGGATAACAAAGCTATGGACGATGCTTTATCAGTTATTGATCCAGTCATTTCCCACTCTATGAACTCCTCTCTTATTCGCACGATTACTGATGGGGAGATTGAGACTGCTGTTTTCCAGCTAGGAGCTCTCAAGGCCCCTGGACTGGATGGGTTCCCGGGTTTTTTCTACCATACCTACTGGGACACGATTAAATCCTCCACCACCTCAGCTGTCAAGAATTTTTTTGAAACAGGTTTCCTTCTCAAGGAGATGAATCTCACTAATCTTGTCCTTATCCCGAAATCTCCTGCTCCTGAAATGCTTAATCAATTCCGTCCTATCTCTCTTTGCAACTTGAGTCTCAAGATTATTACTAAAGTGTTGGCCAATCGACTCAAACCCCTCTTGGGAGATATTATTCCACCACAACAATCTGCCTTTGTCCCTGGACGTCTTATTCAGGATAGCATAATTATTGCACATGAAGCTTTTCATCAAATGAAGATCAATAGAAGAGGGGGGGCAAGCTAGCATGGCTATTAGTTTGGACTTCAACAAAGCTTACGACAGAGTTGAATGGGACTTCTTGGAGGCGGTGATGGTAAAAATGGGTTTTCACGATATCTGGGTCCGATGGGTTATGCAATGCGTTTCAACAGTTAAATTTCACATCTTTGCCTATAGGGAGAGAAGAGCTTCAGTCAACCCTTCCCGAGGTCTTCGCCAAGGGGACCCACTCTCTATTCCTGTTGGTTATTGATGTCCTTTCTAAGCTCTTATCGGAGGAACTGTTGGATAAAAGAATATCAGGTATAAAGCTAAAACCCTTTTGTCCCATTTTATTGCACCTCCTTTTTTGCGGACGATGCCATCTTATTTTTAAAAGCCAATAAAGAGGAATGTAGCCGCATTTTGGAGATTCTGGAGATCTATAATTCTGCATTGGGACAACTTGTGAACTTCAACAAATCGGGAGTTTGTTTCTCTTCAAATACTTCTTCTGACCTCAAACAAGAGTTGTGTAATACCATTGGGATGCCTCAATTAAGCCGAACAGTCAAATACTTGGGATTACCTGCCTTCTTGGGCCGTTCCAAGGTGGAAGCGTATAATTTTCTCCTTGAAAGAACACTCCTCAAGCTCCAAGGTTGGAAGCAAAAACAACTAACTCAAGCGGGCAAAGAGGTTATGATCAAGCATGTGGTACAAGCCATCCCATCCTATGCCATGGCGTGCTTTGCCCTCCCCAAAAAGTTTTGCGACAATCTCAATGCCTACATTGCTAACTTTTGGTGGGGAGGAGATCTAAAGAGCAAAGGCATCCATTGGGCTTCTTGGAGTCGAGCCACGCAATCAAAGCTTCATGGGGGGCTAGGCTTTCACGAATTTAGATCCCTTAACCTTGCCATGCTCGCCAAACAAGGCTGGAGGCTCTTAATTAATCCAAATTCACAGAGGGGGAAATTCATGAAGGGGCTTTATTTTCCAAATTCTGATTTCCTTCATGCGGGCAAAGGGAGACACCCGTTTTGGGCTTGGTCTAGCATCATCCAAGGTAGAGAGGTCTTGCTTAAAGGCATTGGATGGCAGGTTGCAGACGGGTCTAGTATCAATTTCTGGACGGACAGCTGGGTCCATTTTTCTAAGGACTTTAAAATCCATTCAGCTAGGCCTCCTGATTGTATGGTGGAATTAGTCCAAGAGGTCATTGATCAGGGATCAAAATCGTGGAAAGAAAGGGAGATTCGGGCCTTAGTGTCCAAGGAAGAGGCTGACCAAATTTTAAGCATTCCTGTCTCCCAATAGGGGAAAATGGACTACCTGATTTGGCACCCCAATTCCAATGACATCTACTCGGTGAAATCTGGGTACCATATTGCCTTAGCCGAGCATAACGCAATGCTCCCCCAAAAGCATCATCCTCTTTTTGAGCCTCCTAAAAGTCTCTGGAAGTTTATCTGGAATTTGAAGGTCCCTCCTGAGCTCAAGCACTTTTGGTGGAAAGCATGTTGCAACTTTCTAGCTACTAAAGAGAATCTTCACTGGCGTAAGTGTAGCCCCTTTCCCATGTGCTCTATTTGTTGTAAGGAAGTTGAATTTGTTGAACACCTAATTTTTCGATGTAGTTGGACTAAAGCAGTGTGGTTTGGTAGCAATTTAAGTTACAAGGTGGATACTTCGGCAATCACGTCTGTCATGAAATGGACCATCTTGGTTGTGGAACATTTTAATTCAGCTTTAGATTGTCATGACATTTTGAATCAATGTATTTTTTTGGCTTGGCATGTTTGGAAAGCAAGAAACAATTGGATTTTTAACGGAGTACTAGTTAACCCAAGGACTGTGATGGCCAAGGCATCTGCTATGTGGAAAGAGTTTAATGAATGTGAGTTGACCCACACAAGTCAGGGGCAGACTACTACCCGAGATAAGGAAGATTCTTGCTGGCAGCCCCCTCATGAAGGATCGATGAAGGTTAATTGTGATGTGGCAGTGTCTGGGACTTCTAAAGTAGCAATTGCTGCACTTCTTAGTGATCACAAAGGCACTATTGTGGATGGGCAAGCTTGTTTGGTCAGGGCACCCTCAGTCCTTCAAGGGGAGGCTCTTGCTGTTCGTTTAGCAAGTGTCCTCCTTTCTGCTAACCACATCAAGGAGGCCACCATTGAGAGTGGTAATCAGACAATCATCAAGCTCTACTCCACCAAAAATGTTCCTCCATGGGAGTGTGCCACAATTGTTGATGATATTAGGAAGGTTTCTTCGAGTGCTCTTTACTCTTTTTCATGAGTCCAGAGAAATTGTAATAGGGCTGCTCATTGGTTAGCCACAACCTTTCTTAAAAGAGGTGTGCCCTTAGATTGGGTTTCCAACCTCCCTCCTGCCCTTTCTTACATCTGTAATGTGGATGCCTCCTCAAGGGTTGTTTGATATATAGAATTATCTTCCAGTTCAAAAAAAAAAAAACTGTGATAAAATGTGTTTATTTTAATCACGCTTTGTTACAACTGTGATAAAAAAACAGTGATAAAAAAAACTTTTTATCACAGTTTTTCTGACCTTGATAAAATGTGTTTGCGTTTTTTTTATCATACTTCGATTACAAGTGTGATGAACTAGTAAATACTTTATTGTTTATTTTAGGTTTTTTTAATTTTGTTGCCTTATGCATCACTTTTGGCGATGAAACAAATATTTGTCACCTTATGCAATGCCTTTGACGACCAAAATATGAGGTTAGTCGCAAAAGTAAAATCTGACAAAGACATAATAGCGACAAAAAATGTTAGTCGCCAAAAAGAAAACATGTCACTAACTAATTTTTTATTAGTTTCTACTAAATTACTAGGTGTCGCCAAAGGTTAGTCTACGGCGACCAAGTTTAAGTCGTAATTTCTATAAAGTAAAATATTAGAATTTAATGTAATATAATATATTATGAAATATTGTAATATAATGCAATATATATTTTCTATAAAATATATTTACATATTTATTGCAATTTAAAAGGGAATAAACGAAAAAATAATACATAATATTTTGCTTATTTGAAGGTAAGGACAAGAAATTTTTATAATCAAAGATAAAGACATTGCTTGTAATTATGATTGGTAAGGACCCTATTTGTCAGCAACACGACTGATTGTGCTCACTGACCATTATAACCTCTATTACTCAATGTTCCTCATCTCTCTCTCTCTCTCTCTCTCTCCTTTACCTTCTTCCTTTCAATTTCTCACCAATCATCACCATCACACTACTATGGACACCACTCCAATTCCTATGTTTTCTTACCTGACTTCCTCAGTCCCTTTTAATTTCTGCCACCTCTAGACCCACTCCGTATTCTCTTTCTCCTCTATCTTCTCTCACTAGAAATCTATCACCGTCGTCCCATCCAACCGCCTTTGCCTTACATCCTTTCATCATAACCAGTTCAACTAACCACTTTGAATTCCCCTTATAGATGTAAATTAAGATAAGATAATTTTTCAATCAACACATCTATTACATTGAAGAGGATAATTCTTATTTTCATTCTTTTTCTCTATTCCTTCTTCACTATTGATTTGAACGTCGTTGCATGCGGCAATGACTTTGTCGTCGATAAAAATTTGGTAGTCTATAATCTGGTCTTGTGTGTGGGTTAACAAAAGGATAGGTCTCTTCGTATGAGAGTTTCAAAAAAAAGATTCTGATTGGTAAGTTCTAATTTTTTTGGTCGTCGGAGGTGGGGTGGTGGTCATTTTTTTGAATTGTATGTTCAAAATTAGAATTTTTTTAAAATTAGTGACATTTCACTAATTTTTTTTGTTTGCTAGAAGTGGTCGGTTAGGGGTGGGTGGTGATTATTTTTGAATTTTATATTTGAAATTCAATTTTTTAAAAAATTGGTGACATTTCACTAATTTTTTTGGTCGCCAGGAGTGGTTGGCTCAAGGTGGAGTGGTGGTCGGCCGGAGGTGGGGTGATGATTTTTTTAAATTTTAAATTTAAATTTTGAAGTTTTTAAAATTAGTGACATTTCACTAATTTTTTTGGTCGCCGGAAGTGGTTAGCCAAATGGGCGGTAGTGGTCGGCTGGAGGTGGAGTGACATTTTTTTGAATTTTATGTTTAAAATTAGAATTTTTAAAAATTAGTGACTTCTCACTAATTTTTTTGGTTGCCGGAAGTGGTTGGCTAGCGGTGGGGTGGTGGTCGGTTAGAGGTTGGGTGGTGATTTTTTTGAAGTTAATGTTTAAAATTAGAATTTAAAAAAATTAGCGACATTTCACTAATTTTTTTGTTGCCGGAAGTGGTCGGCTAGAGGTGGGGTGTTGGTTGGCTGGAGGTTGGATGGTGATTTTTTTGAATTTTATGTTCGAAATTAGAATTTTTTAAAAATAGTGACATCTCACTAATTTTTTGGGTTGCTGGCGAGAGGTGGGGTGATGATTTTTTTGAATTTTATATTCAAAATTAGCATTTAAAAAAATTAGTGACGTCTCACTAATTTTTTTACTCTCCGGAAGTAGTCGGCCGGAGGTAGGGTGGTATTTTTTGGAATTTTGGATTCGAAATTAAAATTTTAAAAATTAGTGACATTTCACTATTTTTTTGGTCACCGGAAGTGGTCGGCTAGAGGTGGTGTGGTGGTCGGTCGGTGGTGGAGTGACAATTTTTTGGAATTTTATGGACGAAATTAGAACTTCTAAAAATTAGTGATATCTCACTAATTTTTTGATCGCCGAAAATGGTCAACTAGAGGTGGGGTGGTAGTCAGCCCGAGGTGAGGTCACGATTTTTTTCGAATTTTATGAATGAATTTAGAACTTTTAAAAATTAGTGACATTTCACTAATTTTTTGTCTTTATGTTCAATTACAAAAATTCATTGTTCTTTTTTCTAAAAATGTCAAATATTTTTTATTTTTATATTCAATTGTAAAAGTTCATTATTCTCTCTTTTAAAAATGTCAAATATTTTAATTTTTTTGCTAAGTGAACATAAAAATTTCGATTTCTCGATTGCATTACGTAGGAAAAGCTAGCGAAGTTCCGGCATAATGTGGGTTGTCCACAAAATAGTGAAACAGACAAAAGGGTAAAATCTCACAACGGGGAAGAGTTTGGGCCAACATTGGAGATGCTCCAAACCTGAACCCGACCCGGTCCAATTTTCTGCAAAACTAGAGGGTCCGGTACCTTACCCTTTATCCAAACACGTCATCAGTAGATGCCTTGGCGTAGGCGTCACCATTTCTCCTAAGCAAATCACGGGCCCACTTACACGTGGCAAGATCACTACCCTACACCATCGGCGAATCGTGATCATCACCCTCACTTTGATGGCGGGAAAGACGCAAAGCTTTTCAGCGATATGGCGGGAACGTATCCCCCACGAAATTCACCAGTTTGATCCAAATTGATTCAAACACCCTCTCTCTCTCTCTCTCTCTCTCTCTCCCTCTCCCCGTGTGTGTTTTTTGGTCTCTGTAAAGATGGGGAAGAGAAAACAAACTAGGGTTTCCGAAGAGAAGGAAGAACAAGAGCATCAGGATGACCTCAACGCATCTTCTTCAACTGAGAAGAGCTTGTATGAGGTATTACTGTTTGACTATTGGTGTACTTCTTTCACTTTTTGTTTGCCCTAATTACGCAATAAAGTTCTCTGTTTGGTTGCTTGATAATTGGTTTCTCTAGCTTCGTATACTTTTTTCGCTTTTCATGGTTGCTTGAACAAATTAGTCAAATTTCATGCTTTGGAGTCCATATTCTGATTTTGATTCCAAATTGGGCTCCTTTTCGGTTTCGAAAAGTCTCGGATCACAACTTTAGAACAACTGAGGATGCAACTATCTTTAGAAACTGTTCGATGTTTGCGGGCCCACTTGCATCAAATGGTTTTGGAGTGTTCCTGGCATTGCTCTCTCTGGTTTGATAACATCAGAATGTTTGTAGTATGTCGAGCAAGAAGCGCAAAATTTAGTGTGGGAGAAAAAGTTTTTTGCTTGTGGGGGTGTGGGCCTTGTGGCCCTAAGAATTTTGCTCTTGGGAGTAGAACAATGTTTTTGACACTGTTTCCCCAAATCTAAACTACTGATTTGGTACGACTCAATCAGAAATCAATGTATAAGCTACGGTTGATCGCAAATCTGCAGCCACAAATAAAAATAAATCACGTTTCATCTTATGCAGGAAAACCTTGTTATGTATGGAACTTAAATGGTCCCAAAGTCAGCATGTACCCATATCTAACTTGTTTGATACAGACCCCAAATCTTGATCAGATCAAGAAGGTCCTGTACTTGGGACACAAATGCACCCAAGTAACCCAATATTTGTAACACCCCATGTAATCACTAGCCCAGTACCTTGATTTGATCCACAAGCCACACTATATGACCCAAAACGCTTAAGCCCAAGGTACTAGTTGTCTCTTACATGGTTTGTTATATGCCCAAGATCACTCATGTAAACAACCAATGTGGGACTAAACACCATTCACCTCTAAACCTGGGGTATTACAATATCCATATTAGGGTTCATGTAACATAAAGCTTCACAAAAGCCTTAAAGTCACCTGAATTGATTTGAATTTGGAAGAATGGATTTCCATCCCCCATCCACGTGAGTTGTTTTCTGTGTTACTTTCAAATCTATTGTTAGTTTATTTTCTTCACCAGTGTCCACTACAACCCTGCAGTGAAGCTCTACACTATAGGAACCCCAATTCCGTCCTATACCCTTACCGTTTGTGATATAGAGTGTTGTGCCCCAAACAAAGATCAAACCAAAACCCAAACACCGAATTTTAGGAAAAACTCCGTTTTATTCACCACTGTAAACAAAACATGAAAAAACCTCCAAAGCTAAGCTTTACAGAGCCTCACACACTCTCACTCAGCTATCTCACTGCCACTGAGATTACAAACAAGTTTCTCAACAGAAACACAAACACAAACAAAAGCTAGCTGCTGGTGGTGGTCCAAAATACAAACGAAAGGCTTCTACTTATAGCCTTGAGTACACAGACAAAGCAATAAACTTGCACAATAATGGGTATGCAAACCCATCCCTCTGGTAGCTGTACAAGATGGAGCCAAGTCCATCCCCTGACAATCTCCATACCATGGAGTTAAACCAAATTGTCGGTGAGAGGATTGGGAGCCACCTCTCCCAATTATTCAATAATCTCCACCTTGGCGACAATCCTCCAAAACAAAGCTACCCAAATCCGAAACACGGACAACCAAACACAATAACGGTGGCAAATGAGATCGGTTACGCAGACGCCTGAGGGCGGCACCCAACAATGTGCTCAAACAAAACTCAAATGAGCGAGGCCCAAACCTCGTTTGCCCCCAATTCTAGCGACCCTGACATACGAAACAGTAACCCTAACTGAGCCATGATCTTCATTACCAAAGGTGGAAACTTCACCTGCAGTTGTACTCCCTCCAAGATAGTACAAATTCTTATACCGAGTACCTCTCATTACCACCTGGTTGCCTGATAACACCTCTAGAGCTCCACCTCGCAAAACAATCCATAAACCTGTGGACTCCAGAGCTCCCAACGAGATGAGATTTAGTCCCAAACTAGGGACAAAACGAACTTCGGACAAAACGAACTTCGGACAAAACAAATGTGGAACCATCCTGCAAAACCAAGTCAATACTTCCTATCCCCCGAGTCTCACAAGTGTGGCCATCACCCATAAGAACATCCGAACCATCCAACTCCGAAAGGTTGGAAAACTTGTCCCGATCTGGACACATGTGATAGGATGCACCCGTATCCAATATCCATTTCTCAGAATGAATATCCGACGAAAGTCCCACAAGCGCAAATTCAAGCTCATCCTCCTGGGTTGCAACATTGGCATTGGCATTAACGACCTCCTTTTCTGCATCCTTTTGCAGACTTGGACAATCCTTCTTCCAGTGTCCCTTTTTGTGGCAATAGGCACAAGTATCCTTGTCGATCTGGCTATACGGAGAGGCTCCTTTCTTCTTGGACTTGCCTCTTGCATACATAACATCACCAACAGCTGTGTCTCTATGCACCATCTTATCCTCCTGCTAGATTCTACCGATGAGTGCACTTCTGCGGCGAAGATCAAACTTAATCTCTTCTTTACCATACAACAAAGTAGTGATCAGATGATCATACTCATCAGGAAGAGAATTCAACAGCAACAGTGCCTTATCCTCGTCGAGGATATCAACGTCCAGATTCCGAAGATCAGCAAGAATCTTGTTGTACTCCGTCAAATGCTCTTGCATGGTACAACCTGGTTGGTACTGGAAACGAAACAGTTTCTTCTTCAAGAAAAGACGGTTCTCCACACTTTTGGTCATGAATTTGTCTTCCAACAACTTCCACAACTCCTTTGCCTTCATTTCCTTCATTACCGAATACTTCTGATCTTTAGCCAAGAACAATCGGATTGTCCCACAAACTTGCAAATTAAGCCTGTCCCAAACCTTTTGCTCCATATTCACGGGCTTATCTTCCAAAGCAAGATCCAAATCTTGTTGGATCAACACATCTTTAACCTCGCACTGCCACATTCCGAAGTTGTTAGTTCCGTTGAACTTCTCCACCTCGAATTTGGCACTTGAAACGGTGGAGGAACGTGGTGCAGCAGTCGATGAGGACCCTATCACCTTTTCCTCACGAGCTTCCCTTTGATCTCCTGACATTTGAGCACCTTGGGATGCCTCACAAACACCGAACAATGCCCGAAACGCTTCGAAAAAGCGCTAATAACAAGAGCAGAACTTTAGGTAAAGAATTACAGAAAACCAAGACCACGGCTGGATCCGCAACGAAAAATTGAGTGCGGAACCGGGCTGAACCGGCCCAAACAGTGGAAAAACTGGACTGAACCGACCCAAAATCCTTCACGGGTCTGGTTTTAAATGAACTGGACCGGTCTGACCGAACCGAATTGAACAGGACCGGAGCGAACCCTTCGGTCTATTTCAGTCAAACCCGGGTCAAAGCACAAACTGATTGGATAGACAGGTCAGCGTTGAATGCTGACGTGGCGATGACTTTGCTGACGTGGCACTGACGTGTGGATGACGTGGCGCTGACTGGATGCTGACGTGTCAATTACGTGGCAGCTGACTAGATGGTGACGTGGCAGACACGTGGCTGCTGACTGAGGTTGACTGGTGACGTGGCGATGACGTGGGTCGTCTTCTTCACTGTGCAGCGCGTGTACCACACGGCTGCGACTGAGGCGGACGCGCCTTGCACGCGATTCTTCCGGCGGCGCGTGAGGCCACTATGGTGGTCGGATGGCCGCGATTCTTGCGGCGTTGGAATCGTCTTTTCTCAGGCTTTCAGGATCTGTTGTCAAAAGCAATTTTCAAGCAGATTTTCACTTCTGCAAATTTCGAACAAACTCTGAACAAATCCGAACCAAAAACCGAACAAAAAACTTCAAACAAACGACTGGGTTTTGGCACCTAGGGGCTCTGATACCATTTGTTGTGCCCCAAACAAAGATCAAACCAAAAACCCAAACACGAATTTGAGGAAAAACTCCGTTTTATTCACCACCGTAAACAAAACATGAAAAA
Source organism: Vaccinium macrocarpon (assembly GCA_022606695.1). Taxonomy (NCBI): domain Eukaryota; kingdom Viridiplantae; phylum Streptophyta; class Magnoliopsida; order Ericales; family Ericaceae; genus Vaccinium; species Vaccinium macrocarpon. Next base: position 37,985,539 of record CM040171.1, on the reverse strand, counting down.
ACCTCCAAAGCTAAGCTTTACAGAGCCTCACACACTCTCACTCAGCTATCTCACTGCCACTGAGATTACAAACAAGTTTCTCAATAGAAACACAAACACAAACAAAAGCTAGCTGCTGGTGGTGGTCCAAAATACAAACGAAAGGCTTCTACTTATAGCCTTGAGTACACAGACAAAGCAATAAACTTGCACAATAATGGGTATGCAAACCCATCCCTCTGGTAGCTGTACAAGATGGAGCCAAGTCCATCCCCTGACAATCTCCATACCATGGAGTTAAACCAAATTGTCGGTGAGAGGATTGGGAGCCACCTCTCCCAATTATTCAATATAGAGGACACAAATATGTTGTGCTAATCTCTAGAGTTTATGAAACATGGTAACTCTTGAAGTTTGAATTTTTGTTCGTTCCATCTGCTATTTCAAGTTCTATTTCTGTTGGAAGATTGCCTTTTACTATTCTGAAGGTTGAAAGGGCTTATTTTACCCGAGAACAAAACTTACACCTGTTATCCACAGATGCACTTTCCTTCGTTTGTAGTTTTGTCAGACTTCATTAAAGTTTTGAGCTTTTATGATTTGACATGTTAAACTGAGTGTTCTCGTCTTTGTTTTGCTTCTCTTTGTTTTGCATGTTTCATGATTTCTGATTCAGTGATTTTTTAATTACATTGTGTGGTGCAAATTTTGCGATCTTATGCTTTAATTAGTCAACTTGAATGGGTTTAGAAGATGATAGAGTGAAGATAGGGAGTTTTCAAGTGACAGTGGTACAGTTGGTCAATATTGAAGGGTGATTTACAAGTTTTTCTTGCTTTAAGACCTCATATATTTTGTTTATGGATTAGGTAGTTGGATTATTAGGCTTAGAGTCTACTGTCTTAGACTGTTTAGTATTTGCAACAATCAAAAGGGCAATTTGAAAATGGTCTGTTTTCGATAATCATAAAAGGTTCCCTGATTCTCTAGCCAATTTGTTTCTGAACACTTGTGAAGTGTGGGAATATTATGCTATCTGTCAAATCAAGTTGTTTTGACGACACTGATCCACAGGGTTTTTAGAGTGCTTGGACTGTAACAATCTGTAACACTTAATAGTTTATATAATTACTGTGTCACTGGATAATTACTGCATTGTTCGTAATAGTGTGTCCTTGGATGGTTTCAGAAACTCTATCGAATAATACTTAACCAAAATTTCAGGAGAAGCAATGCATAACTCTTGAAAGTAATTTTTAGGATCTTATCTTCCGAGTCCTCTGTAAAATTTGTCTCTGTGGGCCTTTCATAAAGAGTTGAAACAAGAAAATCAAGTACTTTTTAAGCCCTTTTTGTTTCAGGATACGATGATTTGTGTGCTTGTGTCACTTCAATTTTGACAGTCCTTGTGTCACTTCAATTTTCCTAGGACTAGAGAGTCCATTTCAATTTCACGTTAAACTCCTAGAAGATTGTTTGTGCCTTGTTGGTTTTACTGGTTTTTGTTTTCTTGTACTTCGACTTGGTGTTGATCCTACTTCCCTTTGTAATTCATGTGCTATTGTGTGCAATTCTATAAGAAATCAGACTAGTGTTTCTTGGTCATGATAGTAGTTGATACTCAAAAATCATCAAAGAAGCAGATTGTCTGGGATGAGATGATGCTAATCTGTCAGTATTAATTGCTTAAAATGGGTTCATTTGGTGAAACCTTATTAACAAAGGTATACTGTATTTCTATGAAAGTTGATCAGGAGAACTGGATAAGCATGATTGTTCTTACGGCATGTTTTCCTTTTATACATCAGAGAAGGTAACCAAATTAATTGCAGATTCTGGGGGTGGAGAAGACAGCATCTCAACAGGAGATAAAGAAATCATATTATAAGTTGGCTTTGCGATTGCATCCTGATAAGAATCCTGGGGATGAGGTGAAAGTTGATCCCACGGCACTGACTTCTGTTCTCCATTCAATTTTCACTATGTATTGCACATTGAAACACTTCAGTGTTATATATAGGATGCAAAGGAAAAGTTTCAGCAATTGCAGAAGGTGATATCAATTCTTGGTGATGAGGAGAAAAGGGCACTCTATGATCAGACTGGATGTGTTGATGATGCTGTGAGTTATTAGCCCATGCTTTTGTGTTTGCTGTCCTCTTCTAGAACTTAGTGGATTACTTGTGTTTGAGGCTGTGAGCGCTCCAGGGATCTACTTGATTTATTTTAATAGTATTTGATGGCAAAAAGATTGTAATGTTACACATACCCAAATCATTGCAGAAAATTGGAAGGAAATTTGTAATGGTGCCATTCCCAATTTCTAGGCTGTACTAACCATTCACAGTGGCTAGGTCCAACCTTTCTATATTTTTTTTTCCTTGCCTAGATTCTTGATCGAAATACAGTCCTTATGATGTCCAGGTGTTGGGAAAGTCTCATACTAGAAGCTGAGGGATGAAATCTACCTGTTTTCAATGCTCTTTAAACACTATGCATTTCTTTTCGTATGAATTTTAAGTGATTGGTGATTCAAAAACCAGGCATCTGATTGCTTCTTTTTTCTATCCCCAATGGCAGGACCTCTCGGGAGAGGTTGTCAACAATTTGAAAGAGTTCTTCCAAACCATGTACAAGAAGGTTGCTTAATTTTTTTTTTGAGCATATTACTTTTGAGATGCTGTTTTAATATTTGAGTATTATTACATTCATTGGGATAAATTATAGACGAGACATACATTGGTTTCAGGTCACTGAAGCTGATATTGAAGAGTTCGAAGCAAATTATAGGGGATCTGATTCAGAAAAGAATGATTTGATTGATTTGTATAATAAGTACAAGGGTCACATGAGCAGGTATGTCCTATACAAGTGCTGCAATTCGCTCCTATAGGTCCGTCGTTTTGATTTCTAGAGTTATCTCCCTCGCAGGCTCTTCTGCTCAATGCTTTGCTCGGATCCCAAGTTGGATGCGCATCGATTCAAGGATATTCTGGATGAGGCAATAGCTTCAGGTGAGGGTTTTCATTAGCTTTACTCGTACAAGCTTTGATTCCACTTCCACATGTTCGAATTGGAGAAAATTATGAACCTGACAGCTCAGATTAATTTTTTTGAGACCATTCACCTTGTTAGTTGGAAAAAGAAAATGGTTAACAGGTCTTCCAAATATCAAATGAAATGGTGGTTGGAAAAAGAAATTGTAACATGTCTTCCAATCATAATATGGCAAAGGAATAAATCTGAGTCTTGAAGCTTAAGCACATCCAGCAATTTGAACTTGTTCGTTCAAGGAGGCTGTTTGGCACTGTCTATTTTCTTTTTCTTTGCTGTATTCACTGTCATGAATGCGAAAAAACTTGTTTGGCGAGCTGCTTGAGATTTCTTAACCAAAAAAAAAAAAAAAAGTACTCTCATCTAAATGATTTTTTCAAATTTTTGAAATTGTTCTGTAAAAGGAAAAAGAACCCGTGTGGAACATTGCTTGTTTTCGAGTTTTGCCTTATTTTGGTTTCTGAAAACACGAAAAAGTTGTTTTCTTTGTAATCCATGTCTCCCCTGACAATCTTTCTCCCTCTCTTTCTCTTTCGTAGGAGCTCTGCAGTCAACCAAAGCATATCAGAAATGGGCTAAGCAAGTATCTGAAACAAAACCTCCTACTAGTCCTCTAAGACGCAGAGAGAAGTAAGTCTTTTGTTTTGGTTGTCTATTACTCAAATAGACCTCTGCCCTTTCCTTCTAAATTTTAACCACAGATTACAACCTAACCATGTAGAAAATCCTTTCGCAGGTTGAAGAAAGATTCTGAAGATTTATATGCAATCATTTCTCAGCGGCGAAACCAGAGGAAAGAGCAATTTGATTCCTTCTTCTCATCTATAGCTTCTAAGTACGGCGGGGGCGAAGGACCTTCAGAACCCACTGAAGAAGAATTCGAAGCTGCGAAAAAGAAGGTTGAATCGAGAAAGGCCGGGAAAACCAAACGGAAGTAACTTGGCATTGTCAAAGGATTCCAATCCCTCTCCTTTTTTTGCCTGTAAATTTCTATGGAAGTTATGTCCAATGCCTTCATTTTATGTGTGTAATAGAAGTCTTGTTTATGGGGTACAACGTGTTTACTCATGAGCATTATTTGGTTGTAATGGCAAGATGGATCTCAAAGTGTGCAATGCAACAGCTTGGGTTGGGTCAAAGGTTATAAAATACTATATTTTGAATATACTCCAACAACAAAAAAGTGCTCCATGCTAGCTAGAAATGTGCACTTTAGTTCATTTTGTTCAACCGAACCTATTACTGATGTCATGTCTGCATGGGACTCAGCCCCCCTGCAATTTAGGGGGAAAAGAAATTACTGATATCCATATATAGATGGTTGTGAAAGTCACATTAATGTGTTACCTGTTTTTTTCAATGAATTCATTTAAAAAACATAGTATTTTGGTAGAAGTTACGCTGCCCATTGTGACTGGAGGGTGACGGATTCGAGTTATTGAAACAATCTCTGTGCTTGTTGGGCATAATAAGGTTTCGTACATCCAAACCTTCTCCAGACACTTTAGTAGTGGAAATTTTGTGCATTGAATCCTTTTTAAAAAAAATTTGTTTATTATTTTTATGATGATGCATAAAACTTTCATTCGGAAATAGACATGATCCCTTTATCCTATGTGCTATGTATACAAAAATGTTTTAACATCTTTAAGATCATGTTTACACAGCAATAAACAAATGGTAAAATTGCTCTTCAAATATTAAAAAAAGGGTAAAACCTAAATTTCTATGGAAGTTATGTCGAATGTTTTTACTGTGTGTGTGTAATTGAAGTCGTGTTTATTGGGTACAACATTTTCACATCATTTGGTTTTAATGGCAAGATAAAGTTGGAGATAAGAGAGTGCAACTGCTTGGCTTAGTTCAAAGTCTTAAGATTAGTGTAGGACCCTATGACTTAGCAAAGAGTCCAAGAAAAGAAAAAAAAAAAAGCACATGCTAGCTATAATTGTGCATTTGGGTATAGAATTTTTTTTTCAATTGATACCCATTGCTGATGTCATATCTACATCAGACTCAATCCCCTTCAATTTAGGGGGGAAAAATTATAGATATCAATACGTAGGTATAGTTGTAGTCGCATCATTTTACTCATTTTCACAACATATTTTAGTGAAAATTATGTAGCCCAATGTGACTTCAGGTCCACAGATTCAAGTTATGCGAAAAATCCCCCTACTTGTCAGAGTAAGGTTGTGTACACCTAACTCTTTTTTGCGTACCGTAATAACTGAAATTTGTGTGTTCAACGATTTTCTCAACAACATGGTTTATTGTATATTTTATGATGCAATAGAACTTTCAGCCATAAATAGACATGATCCATTTATCCAATGTACACAAAAAAAAGAAAAAAAAAAGTGTAGCATATTTAAGATCTATGTTCACACCTAGAGCAATAAATATTAACAAGATGAGGAATGCCGAAAGGTATCAATTGTGAAACCAAATTGACTTTTAGGCAAGGGTATGGATTGGATTATTTTGACACATTACAGTTGAAGATGTGACTTCCCAACCACATCCTTGGGAAAATTCCTTGGTGTGAAGGGCCCACCTCCCACCCCAATGAATCTGAAAATTCAAGCCAAAGGTTGCTCCTCTCTCTCTCTCTCTCTCTCTCTCTCTCTCTCTCTCACACACACACACACACACACTCTGTGTGTGTTAAATAATCAACCTTTTGAAATTAATCTTACTAGTGCCATGTTACTTTACTTGAGTTTGCCTTTCCACCTCTCTCATTTTATAATCAGCTTTTTTACCAACTAATGTGTTGCTAATTAGCTTTACTTTTTTTTTTTTTATTCTTTTTTGCTGGACGAAAGAGTAAGAAGGGGCAATCTACAGAGTGTGATCATAGGAACTCCAGACGAATTGTGGAATGTTTGACTCGAAAGTGCTCATGCAAAATAATCACTAAATCGGAACTAACGACCGACCGTCACCACAATTTAGGTGTCACTTGCACACTTGCATAACTGAAGTTATTTTTTCACCTCCCTTTTATGAGCAACATTGGACATAGATTCTCTCTGGTCTATTATTTGGTTTGAGTGTTTAATATGTGATTTTTGCACAACCACAAGACCTACTCTCATAACTAAAAAATAATCGTCAATGTATATACATAAAACATTGACGATATATTATTATATATATATACTATATTATAAAATATTCGAACTGACTCAGAAATAGTAGCTATATAATTCACGCGCGATACATGTCTTAGAAAGTGATTGATTTATTATTTCTAAGTACTACTAATTTAATAGTGTTTTTTTTTCAAAATTAAACGTCATCCAAACGAGCCCACAAATCTGAACTTCACTCCCATTGACTTGGACAGAACCTACACAGGCAAAGAACCTTTGCATCTGAATCCACATGTTCTGGAGTAATTTTTTTTTTCTCTCTCTAGATTAATGTGAGAATTTCATGATTGGAATCTCGAGATAAAATCTATTGACCATGGAATTGAATACAACTATACAACAGAGCACTAAATAGATTTTGGGTAGGCAGGATCTGGTGCGGAGGTATACTTCATAGTAATTTTTTCGGCAATATATATAATGGAAAAGACTATGGGCACATACATTCTGACATATATAGATGCATTCGGAATCTTTTGATCCACTTGTGTCTCCTACTGTTTTGTTGGGCCGCGTGTATCGAATAGTGCTGAACACATATGAACCAACATTACAACATACAAAAATACACAACTGGAAATCCTTTTGAGTCGAAAAATTTGTGCCTCCGTGCCAAGAGCAATTTCGGCCATTAGATCACACCGAAAGTTTAGACCATAAAAAAAACTCTTACTATCGAAATACCCTCAGCACAGAAACACTCCTTTTTCTGTTTTTTTGGCACAGAGGACCTCCTGCCAAAATACACAGATCCTGTCATCCTAGCTCATATATACATTCGGAATTGTTTGATGTGTGGGACCCTTGAACAATACTACACATAATATATAAGTTTATAAATCCCAGTCCGTGTCTAATGTGTTGCTTTGTATAATAGTAGTATGGTGCGTCGGTGCCCTGTTGCTTTTACTTGATTGTGTCTTCCCAACCCTTTTTCTTTCTCTCTCAATTACGTGTGTCTCGGTTAATTTACACGCGTCTTGACTATTTTTTTTTTGTCTACAGAAAGACAAACCATACATATCAGGTTTAGGAATATTAATATACAAGAAATTATTTTCTTCTAGTCTAATTGAATTGAATTCAGATCGATTAAATGAGAAATAAATTTTCCAATCAACCAGACCAGACTGAAGTTTCCCCTTTCTCTCTCACACACACACTACGCACGCTTTCCTTAGTACGTATCATAATTGAGGAATGTAAGCTTTACCCAAATTCATGTCCCCATACCAATTATAAGACCCCTCAAAAGCCCCCCCCATAGAACTTCAATAATCCCAAGCATTTTCCCATTGAAACTCCCAATTCACAAATTGCTGTCCCACAAAACAAGTATATTCCCCTTTCTTGTTGGTTGTTTGTACGAGATTTGGGTTTGCAATCAGCAATTTTCTTCCTCAGCAAGAACTGGGTAGTATCAGAAATTGTACCAAATTAACTCTGTAAATCCTTTTTGGGCTTCTTGGGTCTGCAATGGATCCCGAAAATGGTGAATCAAAGCCGAAAATGGAAGATTATGAAGTGATTGAGCAGATTGGAAGGGGAGCTTTTGGAGCTGCTTTTCTTGTTCTTCATAAAGCTGAGAAGAAGAAGTAAGAGAATTCTTCTGTGTGTGTGTGTGTGTGTGTTTGTGTGTGATCTTTAGCCTCAAAGACAGTTATTGTGAAGAAGTTGAATGAAGTAGATTGGGAGTACTTTTACTCTATTTTTGCCCCATTTGATGGAAAATTCCACTGCAGAAATTGGTTCCAAGAAACTAGTAAAGAAATTCAAGATTTTTTCCATCTGAATTGTTTTCAACCAGAAAACTGTTTTTTGGCCCAAAATCCTGCTATAATAAATACCCAGATGTGAAATTAACATTTTATCCTTCCCTTTTTGTGCCTTTGAAATGTTGGAAGTGTATGTTGCTTTGCAGAAATTGATTCCAAAAAACTAGTAAAGAAACTCAAGATTTACATATGAAACTCAGGATTCATGTGGCCGACCTGATTGATACACAAGGCTCGGTTTGGTTTGGTTTGGTTTAGGAAGCAGTTAATTGCCCAAAATTGTACGCTCAAGAACCCAGATGTGTAATTATTATCTTATCTTTCCCTTTATGGGCCTTTAAAATGTTGGAGAAGTTAATTCTAAAGAAATCCAAGAGTTACATCTGAAGTGTTTCCACCCAGGAAGCTGTTATCATTTGATCTTTCCCTTTTTGTGCCTTTAATTTGAAGAAAGTGTATTATGTATATCATGTACTAGGTGGGGTCTAATGATCCTCTTTCATTTTCTCTGGGGTTGGTAGGTATGTGTTAAAGAAGATTCGTTTGGCGAAGCAGACGGAGAAGTTCAAGCAAACTGCACACCAGGAGGTGATTTTACTACTTCCACGAAGAGGAAACTTTATACAGAATATATTCCCAATAATGAGTTCTTCTTATTATTCTTTTTATTTTTGTACTTCTTTTTTCTATTTTAGCTAGTTAGTTAGTTAGATGAATGTCGATATTGCTCCATCAGCTCAAACTGAAGATCTGCCACGGCAAAGTAATTCACTTTGTTCAACTGCTATTTAATTCTGTTTGATGGTATGTGACCATCGTGAGGATGTCTTTCCAAACATATATTCAATATATTCATGGTTCCGTAAACCATCTTCATCATTGTTCCGTTGTCCAGCGAAGGAATGTCACATTGTTCATTGCGATTGACTTCTAACTTCTTGCTACGGAACGCTAAATCTTCTCATTAACTTCATTTACTAGAAAAATACTTTGTAGTAGATACCTGTCAGACTCCTCCTATTGAACTATCTTATTCTAATGTTGATTTATTTCGGCAATTTCAAATTTCTTGCAAGTGTCTAATGATCTTCACTTCACACCTTTTGCTTCCTCCTAATCTGGAAATCTTGCATTACATCATGTGCATATAAGATATTACACAAACAGGTCACGAAAGCACGCGAGAAACTGTTAGCCCTATGAGCATCTTTATTCCTTTGTCATGCAAAGGCAAAACTCTAAATGATATAGAAAAGGAAGAAAGGAAAGCAGTCCCCAAGTAGAAATCTCTCTAAAGCTATTCCCTATTCGACCAACTTCAAAAGTGGACCTCCCTGGCATGAAGCGAAATGTATTTTCAGGGATTGATCAAGCATATGGTAGTTGAATGGAATTATGCTCCTTAGTGCTTGTATTAATATCTGTTGCAGATGAACTTGATGGCTAAAATAAACCATCCATACATCGTGGAGTACAAAGATGCTTGGGTGGACAAGGTAAAGATCAAACGGAAAATATTTTTCTTCTGAAGCTCACTTTGAGCCCAATCCTAACAGTGGGTTGAATCTTTGTAGGGGTGCTATGTATGCATTGTGACTTCCTACTGCGAAGGAGGAGACATGTAAGTTATCACGAATACTTTGTCTCAAACCGGGTATTAAAGGTGTAAAAAAATAACATGCTATAGACCCAAAACTGCTTTAGAGGAGTAAAGTGATTCTTTATTTTTTCCTTCCATTTTAACCAAAGTCACTTTTCGCCTGATCATTGAAAAGTTCCTCCTCTATATTTCCCCCATATTTCTGCTTTTGTAATTAGGTTTCTTGGAAACAAAAACATTGAAAAGTTTTGCCTTTCCAGAGGCAAATAAATTTTCACAGTTTTGGAAATTGAGTATGGAAAACAGAAACAAATAACCGAACCAGATAAACATGATTCAACTGACATCTTGTATGCATGTATTTTACTCAAGCGATGTTGTAGTAACCGAGTACTAATGTTTCTCGGAAAAACAGGGCTGAGACTATAAAGAAGGCAAGAGGAGCATTTTTCTCAGAGGAGGTAATGAAAAGGAATTTCACAAAATTGACATTATATTTCTGGCTTCACTAGCTTTCTTTTACTTTATTTGAATTGATTTGTTGCTTTTGCTTCCCAGAAAGTATGCAAATGGCTGACTCAGTTATTGCTAGCAGTGGACTATCTGCATTCCAATCGTGTCCTACACAGGGATCTGAAGGTACATAAACATGCTAATTGTTATAGTGAGACCAGAATTTCTTGATGATGCCACTTCTAACTTGAACTCATTCAATATCAGTGTTCCAATATATTTCTCACAAAAGACAATGACATCCGGCTCGGTAAGAAGGCCCAAACTAAAATTTCTTGTTTCTCATGTATCATTTTTCACTTAGTTAATTTAAGTAATTTCCGTCTTAAATCAATTGTGCAGGTGACTTTGGACTTGCTAAACTGCTCAACACAGAGGACCTTGCTTCATCGGTATTGTTTAATTTCTCCCCTCAAAGTCACTAGAAAATAGACATAAACATCCCAATGCCTAAATCGTCCTTTTACTAGTTAGGTTTCAACAAAATTAAGATTTTCTGTTGGTATAATTTCAATTACTGAACTACTATGATGGTATTGTTCGATCTACTCGGGTAATTTGAAGTTTATACTGAAAGCCTAAAATTACTTTTCAGATTCCTGTTTTCTTGTTTTTCATTCCTCAAGTTAGTAGAGTAATTACATTATCTTCAATGGCCGAAAAAATTTCTTCACATTTTGATTCTATTTATACCATATCTTTTGCAGGTTGTTGGAACTCCCAACTACATGTGCCCTGAGCTCCTTGCAGATATTCCGTACGGTTACAAATCTGATATATGGTCACTAGGTAAGAAAACAAGCACCGGAAAGTATTTTCATGTTTCATTGTTCAACATCTATCATTTTTAAACATCTTCCACTTGAAAAGTTTTCACATTTTCATATTGAAGACCTTTCATTCAAAAACTTCTGTCTATCATTCCAGGTTGTTGTATGTTTGAGATTGCTGCACATCAACCAGCATTTAGGGCTACGGTAAGCTCAGTCTTGAGCCATATGTATGACAGATTAATCGTTTAGACCCTGTTTGGTTTCCGTTCAGATCAGTTCAAAGGGAAAGTAAATTCCCTCAACATGTCAGTGATCCCAACACAGCTTAGTGAATGATGTCTGAAAAAAATGAAGCATGTTAATTTTCAACATAATATAACTCAACTGTTTGCATTAACAGGACATGGCCGGACTTATCAACAAGATAAAGAGATCCACCATTTCTCCACTTCCAATCCTATATTCATCCACATTGTAAGTGTTTTCTCCAAATCATAGACAAAATCTCAGTGTCCTCTCAAAATTTAATCGTACACAGATTATGAGAGATTGTTTTCGATATAAATTGAGGTTGAATGTTTAAACATCACAGGAAGCAGATTATTAAGAGCATGTTGAGGAAGAGTCCAGAACACAGACCAACTGTAAGTTCATGTGCTATCTTTATGGCTGTGTTTGGATCATGTGAAGGGATTTGTAGAGGGTAAGGAAACACAAAGGAAAATATAAGAAGATAATGACATCTACAAGTTTAATTTATCTTCTTTTTATTATGAATGAGAATGTGGCAACCCTACGGGAGCATGACTAAAGGAACTTCTAGTCCCTAAGGAGGCAGATAAGGGGGTCTATATAGGTCTGGTACCATATGATATCCACAGCCGTACCCTTAAGATGGGTTTGAGCCTTAGTCTGACCACACTGAGGGCATAGTGGTGTGGAGCCGGTGGAGCTAAGATTAATGGCATGAGTCTCATCCCAAAGTGTCACCCACTTGGCTTCAACTCATGTCCTCCTAGTCACCAAACACATGGGAGTAAACTCATAACAAGTAGACCGCCACCCAAACTCAGCTGATGAATTCATGCTGAATATATTTGGGGTCTTAATCTAAATTTATTTGGTTTTCCTTCTTGTTTTCATTTCACTCCATGTATCTGTACACTGTCTGTAATCCAAACACAGCCCAAGTATCAAACTGTGTGTCATTCTAATTTCATAATATCTCAAATTTCAGGCTGCTGAACTCTTAAGGAATCCCCATCTCCAACCCTACCTCCTCCGTTACTCTAACCCCTCCTCCGTCTTTCTTCCGTGAAGCCCACAAACAGCCCAAAAAGACAAACCAAGAAAGTCATCATCCAGAAGATATAGCAATGGCAGTGACAACGGAGTAATGGTGGTAAAAGTGCTAGAAGATACAGAACCATTTCTTCCATTAGGAGAAAATATTGATAAGCAATTGATAAGCTTGTCGAACGACAGTCTTGAAACCAAAAGAGTTGATCCCACTAGCTTTTCTGCAAATATCTCTGATCAAAGTGAAGAATCAAAAAGTGGGAAGAGTACTAGTTGTGATTTAACTGCTAGCAATGGGGAGAAGCAATACAACTCTACATCTTCATCACAAACAGAAAGCAGTAGAAAAGATGCTGAGATTGGGAAAGAAAGCACGAAGGACCCTCAACCCTTTTGCAATCAAGAAGTTACTTTTGCAGCTGAAACAAGCGAAGAAGAGGGTGCTTTGTTGGGTAACTGCACAAGAATGTCCAGTGATGGAATTAGCGATGAGGCAGGCTCCACAAAAATATCAAGCCACGAACCCATTGAAATTCGGGGTATGGGAAATCCGGCTGCACTTACAGAAAGTAATGGTAGCAAAGCGGATGTGGTGATGAAGGTGCAGAATACTAGTCCCTTGACACATATAGAAGAAAATTTAAGATACAGGGAAAGCCCTGGTGCACATATGGAAACAAATGATAGCAATGAGGATGTGGTGATGGAGGTGCAGGATAACAGTTACTTGACTGAAACAGAAAAAGATGAGATGCGAGCGATGATAAATGGGGCATCGATTTCCGTTTCAATGGAAAATCCAGATGCTTGCACAGAAAGTAACGAAAGCAAAGGGGATTGTGGGGAAAAGATGCAGAATACCACGGACTCAATACAAACAAAGAAAGATGAGATGAAAGCGAGGATAAATCAGGTGTTGAGCAACATTTCACAGTTAACTGTAGTTGGCAGCGATGATGGAAAGAGCGTATGGGAGAATCCCGGTCAACAACGAGCTGAAGCTCTGGAGTCTCTGCTTGAGCTTTGTGCGCGGTTACTCAAGCAGGAAAAGTTCGAGGAGCTTTGTGGTGTGCTGAAACCGTTCGGAGAAGAAGGGGTTTCATCTAGGGAAACTGCAATTTGGTTGACCAAAAGCCTCATGAGTGCACAGAAATTCGGCATTGGTGGTGGAACTTGATGTTTCAACAAAATTGGGATGGTTTTCTTTTCATGGGTTGTAGTTAAAATGGGTGTTTTTGTCAAGTGTGTTTGGTAAAACAATGTGTTTTCTTTTAGAAGGAGGTTTGATTGATGAATACCTGATTGAAGGCAGAGGAGTTTCAACAGTCTTAATTTAGGACCTGTAGGATTCTATTTTTCTCCATGTACCTCTGAGTATATGCATCAATAAATATAGATGAATTCATCTTTGCTTTCGTTTTTGTGAGGAGGAACCTATTCAAGGGGGACCCTTTGCAAAGGTTCTTGTTTGACGAAAGTATAATTCTGCAGGATATGAAATGTCAGCCCTGCTATTTGTACCGATCAAGGTGTACCGATGGAGCACAGATTAGTTTGCGGGGTCCAAAAGTTGGTCTTGCACAAAATATTCTAACTGTTCATAATTTAAAATATTTTTCCAAGTGACCAGGTAAAAAACCAGGTCAATCGAAAGTTGGCCCTACACAAAATCCTAACCGTTCATTATTTAAAATATTTTTCTCAATGAGCAAGTGAAAAATCAGGTCAATCAGATGGTTCTAAATGGTTGATCCAATGTATAAATTTTCACTCAAAATTCAGGATTATACTTTTTGAATTTTATACTTTTTCGAGTACTCTTGTAGAGATGAACCAATAATCCACAAAAAATTGAAGCAAAATGAACAAATGCGAAAAAAATCTGAATAAAAAAAAATTTCTGGTTCAATTATTTTTGTCAAAACACGCCTTACAAATAAATTAGGGTAAATTACACTGACCTCCCCTGAGGTTACTGACATTTTCACTGACCTCCCCTCTGGTTTTGGAAATGACATTAACCTCCCTTACTTTACAAAGTAATATGCACATACCTCCCTTGCCGTTAAAATTGACCTAACGGCGTTAACTTTGAATGCTAAAAGACTATTATACCCTTCCTTGCAAACAATTTATGTTACATTATCATTACATATTTTATGTTAACACATATTGACAAAAAAAAAGTAAGATATTAAATTGGACAAACCTTAAAAAAATACACTGTTAAAAAAGAGGGCTGAAAATTATTTAAATAAATTAGAAGGAAAAATACACTATATTAAAAAAAAAGGGATTAAAATTTTTACTGTTACTATCTTGTTTTCAAAACTTGGCACAAATTTTTTCCTTTTAAATTATTTAAGTACTCCAAATTTTAACCCTCTTTTTAAACATATAGTGGATTTTGTTTTCCTTTTAGATTATTTAAATAATTTTAATCCCCTTTTTTAATATAATGTATTTTTTCCTTTTAATTTATTTAAATAATTTCAAGCCCTCTTTTTTTTTACACATAGTGTATTCTTTTTTAAGGTTTGTCCAATTTACTCTTTTTTAGGTTTGTCCAATTTAAGGAAAAAATTTGTGCCAAGTTTTGAAAACAAGATAGTAACAGTAAAAATTTTAATCCCTTTTTTTTAATATAGTGTATTTTTCTTTCTAATTTATTTAAATAATTTTCAGCCCTCTTTTTTAACAGTGTATTTTTTTAAGGTTTGTCCAATTTAATATCTTACTCTTTTTTTTGTCAATATGTGTTAACATAAAATATGTAATGATAATGTAACATAAATTGTTTGCAAGGAAGGGTATAATAGTCTTTTAGCATTCAAAGTTAACGCCGTTAGGTCAATTTTAACGGCAAGGGAGGTATGTGCATATTACTTTGTAAAGTAAGTGAGGTTAATGTCATTTCCAAAACCAGAGGGGAGGTCAGTGAAAATGTCAGTAACCTCAGGGGAGGTCAGTGTAATTTACCCAATAAATTAAATTCAGCTCTTCATGGATTATATTTAGTCATTGGGTTGCATGAAGCAAAAAAGGAATGAGGATATGAATTCGTTTTTCTAAAAATACTCTAAAAGCGCATTTGACAATCTCGACGTCGGAGTAGAGCTCTTCCGGATATGCTACCCAACCAACGACTAGCGTGGTGAGTACTACGTAAGGGTTGTGACTTGTGAAGAGGGTGAGGAGGTATGATTTAGTATATCTAAACCTATTTTAAGAAACATAAATTCATTAAGATCAAGTACGAATTCATCCTCAATCAATATGAAATTTTTACATGATTTGTATTTTTTTGCGTTCTACAATATGGATGTCTTAGATCATCAAAATATTATTAAGATAGATAGAAAACATACTTAAAGCTCCCTAAGAGTTGTTGATAGGGAAGGGGATATGATTCAATGTATCCACATTCATTTTAAGGAATAAAAATTCATTTAGATTAAGTACTAGTATGTATTTTATTTACATGATATTCGTACATCATATGTTTTGTAATAATTTATACAAGATGAATGTCTCGGATCATTAAAGAACGATTGACATAGATAGAAATCGTCCTCTAAGTACCCAAGATTTCTCAGAACTGGAATACCTTCAAACGACGTCGTTCTTGGGGTCATGACATAGGTTGAACCTATGTCATGACGTGGAAAATATTTTCACAAAAAACCCTCCTTATTTGAGTTATTTCTTCACCGACATCTCTCTCTCTCTCTCTCTCTCTCTCTCTCTCTCTCAATCATCGGAGTTAATTGTTGTAGCAGAATAATCAGTTGATTTCCGTCGGCATTACGCTTGGCTGAAGGTCAGTTCATCTCATCTCTTTACATAAACATACATATGTCGATATCCAAGTATATGCCAAATGTGTATAGTTGTAAGAACCTCTGTGTGTTCTTAATGAAATGCAACCTTTGGCACCTGTTTTCATGTTTTTCGTTTACGACTTTTTGGTGATTTCGACATTTTACTATTTGGTTTCGAACCTGTGTGTTGTTCTTAACTAACGGTTGTGGCGGACTAGAAAACTGTAAAGAGAAATGAGTGAGATACACATGGGTTCAAATTAGTACGATTTGGTTTCGAACCTGTTTGTTGAATTGTTGATTTCCTGATATGAATTGGAAAATTCTCGTTCCCAACGCCCCGTTTGGATTTTTGTGGATTTCGATCGCAACATTGAACTTGGGAGTTTCGTCATGATGTATTTGAGAAGACTCTTAAATGGGCGTGATTTGAAATCCTTCCGAATGTTTATGCTTCTAGTTGCATAAACATCACAAAACAACCAAAAATGTGTTTTTACTTCTAATCAACCTTCAACTCTAGTTTTACTTACCTTCGAACCTGATATCTAAACATCTTATTTTGTGTTGATATTGAACAGTAAATCCTTGTATTTGAAATCTTATTATGTTTCCTATGATTATCACGTTCTTATTGTAGGCATTTGGTTTTAATGCTGTTACTGATGCTATTTTTCCAACCTTTTGTGCAGACAGTACAGCCATTAAATTATCATCCTTTTGGTTTATATAGCAATTTGCTTCTCATAACGTTGAACTATTGAAAGGGGCTTCCATGGCAGGCAATGACCTGCCAGCTTTGGCCCGTGTGAAGCGCAGTGATCTGATACCTTCTGAAAGCCTTCCATCTGATTTGTACAAATTATCAGTTACGATTTTGTCACAATCTCTAGCTCAATATTCTGCTGCTATCATTCAACTATGCCCAGCGGATGCAGCTCTTTTGAGGGCTTCTCTTAATCTGCTCGTCTATACTTCCATCGAAGACCATCATGCCCTTCTATGGATATGATTCAAATAAATGACTCCCGCGAGTGGTGCAAGACCTCTGGTTATTATGTGGATCGCCAACTGTGGCAAGAAACTTATGATTTCAGATTAGTCCTCACTCCTACGGAGCCTGAAAATGAAATGGAATTTTCGCCTTCTGCTTTGACAAACATATGTGCACTGCTTGGGAAAGCTGCTAGAGACATACTGGATGCATTAAGCTTCTATTTATATCTGCGTAGCTCTCCATTTACCGAAATACTCTATAATGTTCCCCTGAGAAATAGGGAAATTTCTTCTTCAGTTCTGTCGATATGCTGACACAAGGCCTTCATTTCAGGGAGCTCAGCACCATAATTTAACAACCTAAGAGGATGGCCAGTTATGTTGTTTGAGCATGAGCACGAGCTTCAAGTTGATAGCCTCATATCTCTTGTCAAGTCAGATAAGGCAGGTTTATATATAAGAGAATTGCATGGTCGGTGTTGGTCCCCAAGAAGTCGTCGTTTGCCCTAGACTTGCTTTGTATCAGGCAACTGCGGGCTATATAAGTCCTGCATTGATGAGAACAGAGATTGGTAACCTATAGGGTACCATGTTTGGACGATGTTCTCTGGCCTTCAAACTTATGCCTAAATTGATGACAACTCAAGTCTTGATTGTTCAGAAATGAGAGCTGCCGGTCATGGAGTTGAACCTCAATTTCAGCTTCCAGTGCCAATAGATGACTTCAGGCAGAGATCACACCCAACTGATCAACTCTTTAACAGGAACAATTTCCAAAGTTTCAATTTTCCTATAGCCGAAGAAGGTAAAGAGCATTCTAATACTTGTTTCATTATTTGGGAATTTCCATTATGCAGGTAATGAATATGAAAGATGTTGATCTTTATTAGAGGTAGAAAAGCACAAACTATTCTGTAATTTGCTTGAAGTTTCTCAAGTAATAATGGACTAAAATTCGAGAGGTGGTTTCTCAAGTCGTAATGGACTAAAATTCGAGATGGTGGTTTTAATTTGTAACTTGTAGGGCCCTTAGCACTTTAATATCATGAAGTCTACATTCACAAATATTTATGTTTTTGAAAGTAGGAGGAAGAAAATCTTCGGGAGTTTTTGTGTTCTGCAGTGTGCGTGGTTGGGTGTGGTGGTCTAGGGAAGTAGTCACGATGCCATGCCATGCCCCCTTCCCTGGGCAACCCACACATGGGGAAAATAAAGTTTAGACAAAAGGAGAAGGGAAGGAAGGGTATTTATGTACCAAAGGTATGTTAAAATGGCATACATGCTTTTGAAGAAAGGATTAATCGGTACATTGTTGCAGCGTTGCACCTTGGTGTTTTTTAAATATAGATATTGGGATTGCTGTTATTTCATTTTGTTTGGTTGGTTATTTAGTGTGTTGATAAGCTCTTAGTAAGAAGCTTGAAATTTACAGGTCCTTGGATCAATGAAATGCTCATACAGGATCCATGATCCATGTAGTGTGTTGATAAGCTCTTTGTAAGAATACTATGGACTCAATACAAAAAAAGAAAGATGAGATGAAAACGAGGATAAATCAGGTGTTGAGCAACATTTCACAGTTAACTATAGTTGGCAGCGATGATGGAAAGAGCGTGTGGGAGAATCTTGGTCAACAATGAGCTGAAGCTCTGGAGTCTCTGCTTGAGCTTTGCGCGCGGTTACTCAAGCAGGAAAAGTTTGAGGAGCATTGTGGTGTGCTGAAACCGTTCGGAGAAGAAGGGGTTTCGTCTAGGGAAATTGCCATTTGGTTGACCAAAAGCCTCGTGAGTGCACAAAAATTTGGCAGTGGTGGTGGAACTTAATGTTTCAACAAAATTGGGATGGTTTCTTTCCATGGGTTGTAGTTAAAATGGGTGTTTTTGTCAAGTGTGTTTGGTAAAACAATGTGTTTTCTTTTAGAAAGAGGTTTGATTAATGAATACATGATTGAAGGCAAAGGAGTTTCAACGGTCTTAATT
This sequence comes from Vaccinium macrocarpon, assembly GCA_022606695.1. Taxonomy (NCBI): domain Eukaryota; kingdom Viridiplantae; phylum Streptophyta; class Magnoliopsida; order Ericales; family Ericaceae; genus Vaccinium; species Vaccinium macrocarpon. The sequence goes on along the minus strand of CM040171.1, from coordinate 37,966,592 downwards.
TATGACTTGTAGGAATCCATTTTTCTCCATGTACCTCCATGTGCATCAATAAATATAGATGAATTCATCTTTTTCATCTTTGCTTTCGTTTTTGCGAGGGGGAACCTATTCATGGGGGACTCTTTTTAAAGGTTCTATGGGCTTGTTTATTTGACAGGAATGTTTGTTTGACGAGAGTATATAATTCTACAGGATATGTTATGTCAACCCTGCTATTGATACTGATCAAGGTGTACCGATGGTGCATAGATCGGTTTGCAGGGCCCACTTTTGGGTCCGCGAAAAAAAGATCCAAGCTATTCATGAATTTGAAATTGTTTTTTCGAGTGACGAATAGAAAAATTAGCTCATTCGGATGACTGTAAATAGATGATCCAATGTACACATTTTTCATTTAGAATTCAGGATCATTTTTCTTGAATTTTATGTTTTTTCGAGTACTCTTGTTAGATGAACCAATAATCTAAAAAAAAAAATTGAAGAGAAACAAACAAATGCGAAAATAATTTGAATAAAAAAAAAATCCGGTTTAATTATTTTGCCAAAACATCTCTTAGAAATAAATTAAATTTCTCACCTCATCACAGATTGTATGGATTTTTTTCGAGTACGGGTTTTTCTGGTCTAAGTGTATGTTGTCTTTACTACAAATTTTTTGCCTTGGTTAACAATAATTGTTGTTTTGCCAATATTTGCGAGTTTTTTAATTGGCTTTCTTCCCCGTAGAGGAAATCGGGCAATCCGTTGATATACTTTATCTACATGAATACTAGAAACTCCTTCCAACGACTTATGCATTCTATTATTATTTAAATCGGATGATCCATTAATCCAACTAGTCAAAGATTATAAATGGATCCATTTTTTTAAAATTTCCATCGGAGATTACAAATAGATGGACTTTCGATAGGACCCATTTTACTGATGGAATTCGTCACTACTTTAGCAACTTTAGCGGCTTGGCCAGTTACTCGAGATTCTCAATTATTCCATTTCCTGATATTAGCAATGTATAGTGGTCAAATATGATCATTTTCTTCTTGCGACCTTTTACTCTTTTTCATCATGTGAGAGTTTGAATTAATTCCCGTTTATTTACTTTTATCTATGTAGGGAGGAAAAAAATGACTCTATTCTGCTACAAAATTAGTATTTGGGTTGCACGAAGCAAAAAGAAATGAGGATATAATTTGCCTTTCTAAAAATACTCTAAAGCGCATTTGCAAATGCCGACGTCGGAGTAGAGCTCTTCCGAAGACGCTTACCCGAGTCAACCAATGAGTGACTTAGCGTAATGGGTACTGGGTAGGGTTGTGAAGAGGTTAAGGGGTATGATTCAGTATATCAAAGCCTATTTTAAGAAACATAAATTCATTAAGATCAAGGATTAATCCATTTTCAATTTATATGAAATTTTTATATGATTTGTATATTTCTTTGTTCTACAATATGAATGTCTTCGATCATCAAATTATTACTAAGATAGATAGAAAACGTAGTTAAAGCCCCCTAAGAGTTATTGATAGGGAAGGTGATATGATTCAATGTATCCACATTTATTTTAAGAAATAGAAATTCATTTAGATTAAGTACTAGTAAGTATTTTATTCACGAGATATTTGTATATCATATGTAATATAATAATTTCTACAAGATGAATGTTTTGGATCATCAAATAACGGTCGATATAGGTAGCAAACGTCCCCGTAGTACCCAAGAATCCTTAGAACTAAAATATATGGAAACGACGTGGTTTTGGGGTCATGACATAGGTTGAACCTATGTCATGCCGTGGAAATTATTTTTTTACAAAAAACCCCACTTAATTCTTCACCGACAAAATCTCGTGTCTCTCTCTGTGAATCATCGGAGTTGATGTAGCAGAATAATCAGTTGATTTCCGTCGGCGATTACGCTTGGCTGAAGGTCAGTCCATCACCTCTCTTTACAGAAACATACATATGTCGATATCCAAGTATATGCCAAATGTGTATAGTTGTAAAGAACCTCTGTGCGTTCTTAATGAATTGCAACCTTTGACTCTTGTTTTCATGTTTTTCATTTTCGGATTTTTGGTGATTTCGAGGTTTCAGTATTTGGTTTCGAACCTGTGTGTTCTTAACTAATGGTTATGACGGACTAGGAAACTGTAAAGAGAAATGGGTGAGATACAAATGGGTTAAAATTAGAAACTTTTGAAACCATCATCTGTCTCCTTGTGCTTTCTCTGACAGAATTCGATCTAGTTCATTACCAAAATTTGTTGAATTGTTGATTTCGTGATATGACTTGGCAAATTCTCATTCCTAATGTCCCGTTTGGATAGATGTGGACTTTGATCACAACATTGAACTTGGAAGTTTTATCATATTTGAGAAGACTATTTAATGGGCATGATTTGAAAGTTGAAACCCTTCAAATATTTGTGCTTGTAGTTACACAAAGATCACAAAATAACCAATGTACTATTTTACTTGTAATCGACCTTCAACTTGAGTTTCACTTACCTTTTAACCCTTGTATCTAAAACTCTTACTCTGTATTGAAATTGAATGGTAAATCCTTGCATTTGAAATCTGTGTCTGGTAACGGAACTTATCATGTTTGCTCTGATTATCATGTTCTTCTTGTAGGCATCTGGATTTAATGCTGTTACTGATGCTATTTTTCCCACCTACTGTGCAACCATTAAATTATGGTCCTTTTGGTTTATGTAGCTATTTGCTTCTCATAACATTGAACTATCGAAGGTCTTCCTTGGCAGCCTATGACCTGCCATCTTTGGCCTGTGGGAAGCTCAGTGATCTGATAGCTTCTGAAGGCCTTCCATCTGATTTGTACAAATTATCGGTTTCTACTTTGTCAAAATCCCTAGCTCAATATTCTGCTGCTATCATTCAACTATACCCAGCAGATGCAGCTCTTTTGAGGGCTTCTCTTGAATCTGCTTGTCCATACTTCCATCAAAGACCATCATACCTTTCTGCGGATATGATTCAAATAAATGACTCCTGCGAGTGGTGCAAGACCTCTGGCTATTACGTGGATCCCCAGCTGTAGCAAGAAACTTATGATTTCAGACCAGGCCTCACTCCACCAGAGCCTGATAATGAAATGGAAGTTTTGCCTTCTGGTTTGACAAACATATTTGCACTACGTGGGAAAGCTGCTAGGGACATACTGGATGCAATAAGCTTCTGTTTAAGTCTGCGTAGCTCTCCATTTACCGAAATACTCTATAATGTTCCCCTGAGAAATAGGGAAATTTCTTCTTGAATTCTGTCAGTATGCTGCCACACAAGGCCTTCGTTTCAGGGAGCTCAGCACCATAATTTAACAACCCAAGAGGATGGCCAGTTATGTTTTCTGGGCGAGCTCGATCATCAAGTTGATAAAAGCTGTATATCTCTTGTCATGTCAGATAGGGCAGGTTTATATATAAGTGCCTTTCATGGTTGGTGGGTCCTTGTAGATGGTGATCTTGGTCCCCAAGAAGTCATTGTTTGCCCTGGACTTGCTCTGTATTAGGCAACTGCAGGTTATATAAGTCCTGCATTGAGGAGGATAGAGATTGGTAACCTACAGGGTAACATGTTTGGACGGTGTTCTCTGGCCTACAAACGTATGCCTAAATTGATGAAAAGTGTTAATTGTTAGAAGGAAGAGCTGCCAGTCATGGAGTTGAACCTCAATTTCAGCTTCCAGTGCCCGTAGATGACTTCATGTAGAGATCACACTCAACTGAATCAACTCTTTAACAGGAACAATTCCCAAGTTTCAATTTTCCTGCAGCCTAAGATGGTAAAGAGCATTCTAATACATATTTTATTACTTGAGAATTTCCATTGTGCGGGTAATGAATATGAAAGGTGTTGATGTTTACTAGAGGTAGAAAAGCATATACTGTTCTATAATTTGCTTGAAGTTTCTCAAGTCATAATGGACTAAAATTCAACAGGATGGTTTCTCGAGTCATAAGGGCCCTTTAATATCTTGAAGTTGACATTCACAAATATTTATGTTTTTGAAAGTAAGAGGAAGAAAATCTTCGGGAGTTTTGTGTTCTCCAGTGTGCATGCTTGGGTGTGGCTGTCTGGGGAAGTAGTGACAATGCCATGCCCTCCTTCCCTGGGCAACCCACACGCGGAGAAAATAAAGTTTAGGCAAAAAGGAGAAGGGAGAGAAGGGTATTATGTATTTGAGGTATGTTAAAGTGGCATACATTCTTTCAAGAAAAGATTAATCGGTACATTGTTGCAATGTTGCACCTTTGGTGCTTTTCAACAGAGATATTGGATTGCTGTTATTTCTTTTTTTGTTTTGATTGTGTAGTGTGTTGATAAGCTCTTAGTAAGAAGCTTGTAATTACAGGTCCTTGGATCGATGAAATGCTCATGAAGGATCTATGAAGCCATCGTTGAGGGGACGAAAGAGTAATGCGAGATGCAACCTCTGCAGCCATCAAAGAGATTGGCTAGAGGCACAAAGGGTTTTAAAAGAGAGGGTTCGGGACATTGCTGACAAGAAGGGCATAAAACTAACGTTCTGCACCCTGAAGAAGTGTGAGAATCATATTCGCACACTAGATTAGGCCATGTTCCAACTTAAGGTTGGAAATTGAGTGGCCACCAGGTGTGCCATTTGTTCATCACTTCATCCTCATTATTTGCCTAACAAGGCAAGGATTGGTTTTGTAGAAACTTATCAACCTGGTTGGACAGCTACTCATGATATGGAGCTAACTCTAATCGTCCCCGGGCAGCCAAGTCAACATTTGAAAGAACTGTAACTATAAGTCTTGTTCCTTGTGTAGGTGAGGTTAGCGCGTAAGAGAGATAACCAGTTGATCAACCCATAATAGCAAGCCACGTGGAAGGAAGGGTTATTGATGGACATGTCAGATGCTGGCTAAAATTAGCGGATGGAAAAGCATCTGCTGTGAGGCCCAACTCTCGCGGGAAAGATAAGTCTGAAAAAAGCACAAGGATCCTTTCGGATGAGATGGCCAAGGCAAAGTCCTGCCGCGAAGGTGATAACCTCCTGAAAGAGCACAACAGAATAGTAAAATACCCTAAACAGGGGATGCTCTGTACAAAGGGAAACTCCAAAGAAGTTCACCCCTCGCGAGACCCTTAGCAAATGAAATAGGCGCGACGGGAAGAAGTGAACACTCACGCAAACACACGAATTAACCTCGCAACTACACCTAACCAAAAGGCAGGGGCAGGGAAGTCGATACGAGTCTTGAGTTAGGTTTTGGCGCGGGCCAAAGGGCTCGCAACCATGACCAAGAAAGCGGGAATAGGGGAGATACAAGTGGCTTGGTGGCTTTAAAGGATTAAGGATCGCTGCGAGGGAATGGCGCACATTGAATTAGCCCAAGGAATCTTCCTAACGGCCAGTGACGTCACCCACGTCGCCCAGATATACGGAAAGAGCACGTTTCACCATGTTATTGAGAAAACGTTTGCAACCCAATGATTGGGTGAAGATCCTTATAAATATGGGGCATTCCTTCACAAATTCAGTGTGTGTGATTGATACACCTCTGGAGCACGGAAATTCTAGAGAGAGGGAGTGACTTAGAGTTTTGGAATCAAGAACATTGTTCTTGCCAGTGCTCGCAAGCTCACCTTTCTTCTAGAACTGTGGTTCAAGGATGATAACGATCCAAAAGGGAATGAACTGAACACTATTGCCTCCTTTTGTATATTTGGTTTAATCCTTCACCCCTACATACATTCTTATTCCTTGCTCAACCATTAGTTATTGTTTGCCTCTCCAAATTAAAGTATACCAAGAATCGAACCTACACCTTGTGTTTTTGCTTTCAAGTGGACATTTAGTATTATACAAAATGTGGTAGCTAAATGCTGAAGTTCAAAGAGCAAACCATGTGTGCCAGTCATTTTAGTTGCTCTTGTATGTGGTGAGGTTTTGTATTCGTGTCATTTGTCCTTGATAAGAATTTTATACCAGTAAACTGCCACCCAAACTCAGCCGATGAATTCATGTTGAATATATTTGGGGTCTTAATCTAAATTTATTTGGTTTTCTTGGTTTTCATTTCACTCCATGTATCTGTACACAGTCTGTAATCCAAACACAGCCCAAGTATCAAACTGCGTGTCATTCTAATTTCGTAATATCTCATATTTCAGGCTGCTGAACTCTTAAGGAATCCCCATCTCCAACCTTACCTCCTCCGTTACTCTAACCCCTCCCCTGTCTTTCTTCCGGTGAAGCCCACGAACAGCCCAAAAGAGAAACCAAAAAAGTCATCATCCAGAAGATATAGCAATGGCAGTGACAATGGAGAAATAGTGGTAAAAGTGTGCTAGAAGATACAGAACCATTTCTTCCATTGGAGAAAATATTGATAAGCAATTGACAAGCTTGTTGAACGACAGTCTTGAAACCAAAAGAGTTCATCCCACTAGCTTTTTTGCAAATATCTCTGATCAAAGTGAATAATCGAAAAATGGGAAGAGTACTAGTTGTGATTTAACTGCTAGCAATGGGGAGAAGCAATACAGCTCTACATCTTCATCACAAACAGAAAGCAGTAGAAAAGATGCTGAGATTGGGAAAGAAAGCATGAAGGACCCTCAACCCTTTTCCAATCAAGAAGTTACTTTTGCAGCTGAAACAAGCGAAGAAGAGGGTGCCTGTTGGCCTTCCATCCGATGGAATTATCGATGAGGCAGGCTCCACAAAAATATCAAGCCAAGAACCTATTGAAATTCGGGGTATGGGAAATCTGACTGCACACTCGGAAAGTAAAGGTAGCAAAGTGGATGTGGTGATAAAGGTGCGGAATACTAGTCACTCAACACATATAGAAGATAATTTAAGATACAGGGAAAGCCCAGGTGCATATATGGAAACAAACGATAGCAATGAGGATGTGGTCATAGAGGTGCAGGATAACAGTTACTTGACTGAAACAGAGAAAGATGAGATGCGAGCGATGATAAATCGGGCATCGATTGCCATTTCAATGGAAAATCCAGATGCTTGCACAGAAAGTAACTAAAACAAAGGGGATGTGGAAGAAAAGATGCAGAATACTATGGACTCAATACAAACAAACAAAGATGAGATGAAAGCGAGGATAAATCAGGTGTTGAGCAACATTTCACAGTTAACTGTAGTTGGCAGCGATGATGGAAAAAGCATGTTGGAGAATCCCGGACAACAACGAGCTGAAGCTCTGGAGTCTCTGCTTGAGCTTTGTGCGCGGTTACTCAAGCAGGAAAAGTTTGAGTAGCTTTGTGGTGTGCTGAAACCGTTTGGAGAATAAGGGGTTTCGTCTAGGGAAACTGCAATTTGGTTGACCAAAAGCCTCATGAGTGCACAGAAATTCGACATTGGTGGTGGAATTTGATGTTTCAACAAAATTGGGATGGTTTCTTTTCATGGGTGTTTTTGTCGAGTGTGTTTGGTAAAACAATGTGTTTTCTTTTAGAAGGAGGTTTGATTGATGAATACATGATTGAAGGCAAAGGAGTTTCAACAGTCTTAATTTATGACATGTAGGAATCCATTTTTCTCCACGTACCTCTGAGTATATGGATCAATAAATATGCATGAATTCATCTTTTTCGTCTTTGTTTTCGCTTTTTTATGTGCTCGTTAGTTTGACGGGAATGAATCTTTGACGAAAGTATATAATTCTACAGGATTTGTAATGTCAGCCCTACTATTGGTACTGATCAAGGTGTACTGTTGGTGCACAGATCGGTTTGCGGGCCCACTTTTGAGCGCTGAGCAAAAGATCCGAGCCGTTCATGATTTTTAAATTATTTTTTCGAGCGACTTAATGAAAAATCATCTCAATCGAATGACTATAAATGGATGATCCAATGTGCACATTTTTTATTTGGAATTTAGGATCATTTTTTTTCTTTTGAATTTTATGCCTTTTCAAGTATTCTTGATGAGAATCTTAAGATAAACCAATAATTTACAAAAAATTGAAGAGAAACGAAAAAATGGGAAAAAAAATATGAATAAGAATAAAATAATCCAATTCAATTATTTTACCAAAAAATCCCTTAGAAATAAATTAGATTTATCACCTCATCACGGATTGTGTGTAGTATTTGGGTTGCACGAAGCCAAAAGAAATGAGGATACAATTTGCCTTTCTAAAAAACATACTCTAAAGCGCGTTTGCAAATGGCGACCTCGGAGTAGAGCTCTTCTGACTAGCGTGGTGGCCTGGAGAGTAGGGTTGTGAAGAGTGTGAGAAGGGTATGATTCAGTATAGCCGAGCCTATTTTAAGAAACATAAAGTCATTAAGATCAAGTACTAATCCATTTTCAATTAATTTGAAAATTGTACGTAGTTTGTATATTTCTGCGTTCTTCAATATGGATGTTATAGATCATTTAAATATCACTCAGATAAATAGAAATTTTACTTAAAGTCCCCTAAGTGTTGTTCATATAGAAGGGGATATGATTCAATACATCCACATCCATTTTGAAAAATAGAAATTCATTTAGATTAAATACTATTAGGTATTTTATTCAAGAGCTATTCGTACTTCAAATGAAATATAATAATTTCTACAAGATAAATGTTTCGGATCATCAAATAATGGTCGATATAGGCAGAAAACGTCCTCGTAGTACCCAAGAATTCTTAGAACTAAAATATCTTGAAACGACGTTGTTTTGGGGTCATGACATAGGTTCAACCTATGTCATGACGTGGAAAATATTTTTTACAAAAAACCGTCCTTAATTCTTCACCGAGAAAATTTGTGTGTCTCAGTCTCTCTCTCTGAATCATCGGAGTTGATTTAGCAGAATAATCAGTTGATTTCCGTCGGCGATTACGCCTGGCTGAAGGTCGGTTCATCACCTCTCTTTACATAAACCTACATATGTCGATATCCAAGTATATGCAAAATGTGTATAGTTGTAAGAACCTCTGTGTATCCTTATCTGACTCTTTTTTTTTGCTTAATGAATTGCAACCATGGGCACCTGTTTTCATGTTTTTCGTTTTCGGATTTTTTGAGTGAGATACAGACGGGTTCAAATTAGTACTTTTTGTTTGGAATCTGTTTGTTGAATTGTTGATTTCCTGATATGACTTGGCAAATTATCATTCCCAATGCCCCGTTTGGATAGTTTTAGATTTCGATCACAACTTTGAACTTGGAAGTTTTATCATGATGAATTTGGGAAGACTATTTAATGGGCGTGATTTGAAATCCTTTGAATGTTTGTGCTTGTTATACAAAGATCACAAAATAAGCAATGTATTTTACTTCTAATCGACCTTCAACTCTAGTTTCACTTACCTTCGAACCCGGTATCTAAACCTCTTATTTTGTGTTGAAATTGAACTGTATATATCCTTGCATTTGAAATCTGTGTCTGGCAAAAACGGAACCTTATTATGTTTCCTCTTATTATCCCGTTCTTCTTGTAGGCATCTGGTTTTAATGCTGTTACTGATGCTATTTTCCTAACCTTCTATGCAGCCATTAAGTTTCGTCCTTTTGGTTTATGTATCAATTTGGTTCTCATAACGTTGAACTATCGAAAGGGCTTCCATGGCAGGCAATGACCTGCCATCTTTGGCCCATGTGAAGCTCAGTGATCTGATACCTTCTGAAGGCCTCCCTTGCTCAATATTTTGCTGCTATTATTCAACAATGCCCAGCGGATGCAGCTCTTTTGAGGGCTTCTTTTGAATCTGCTCGTCTATACTTCCATCAAAGACGGATATGATTAGAATAAAATGACTCCCGCGAGTGGTGCAAGACCTCTAGTTATTATGTGGATCCCCAATTGTATTAAGAAATGTATGATTTCAGACCAGGCCACACTCCATTGGAGCCTGATAACGAAATGGAATTTTCGCCTTCTTGTTTGACAGACATATATGCACTGCTTGGGACTGGATGCAATAAGCTTCTATTTAAATCTGCGTAGCTCTCCAGTTACCGATATACTCTATAATGTTCCCCTGAGAAATATGGAAATTTGTTCTTCAGTTCTGTTGGTATGCTGCCAGGCAAGGCCTTCGTTTCAGGAAGCTCGACACCATAATTTAACAACCCAAGAGGATGGCTAGTTATGTTTTCTAAGCATGAGCTTGAGCATGAGCATCAAGTTGATAAAAGCCTCATATCTCTTGTCAAGTCAGATAAGGCAGGTTTATATACAAGAGACTTTCATGGTCGGTGGGTCCTTGACTCCTTATAGATTGGTCCCCGTGAAGTCATTGTTTGCCCTGGACTTGCTCTGTATCAGGCAACTGCAGGCTATATAAATCCTGCATTGATGAGGACAGAGATTGGTAACCTACATGGTAACATATTTGGACGTTGTACTCTGGCCTTCAAACTTATGCCTATATCGATGACAAGTTTTAATTGTTTAGAAATGAGAGCTGCTGGTCATGGAGTTGAACCTCAATTTCAGCTTCCAGTGCCAGTAGATGACTTCAGGCAGAGATAACACCCAACTGATCAACTTTTAACAGGAAAAATTTCACAAGTTACAATTTTCCTGCAGCCCAAGAAGGTAAAGATCATTCTAGTACTTATTTTATTATTCGGGAATTTCCATTATGCGGGTAATGAATGTGCAAGACATTGATCTTTACTAGAGGTAGAAAAGCCTATACTATTCTTTAACTTGCTTGAAGTTTCTCAAGTCATAATGAACTAAAATTTGAGAGGGTGGTTTTAACTTGTAACTTGTAGGGCCCTAGGCCTTGGCCCTTTGAGATCATGAAGTCTACATTCACAAATATTTATGTTTTTTAAAGTAAGAGGAAGAAAATCTTCGGGAGTTTTTGTGTTCTGTAGTGTGCGTGGTTGGGTGTGGCTGTTTGGGGAAGTAGTCACAAGGCTACACCCCCCTTCCCTTGGCAACTTACACATGGGGAAAATAAAGTTTAGGCAAAAAGGAGAAGGGAGAGAAGCCTATTGTTGCAATGTTGCACCTTCGTTGTTTTTAAATATAGATATTGGATTGCCGTTATTTATTTTGTTTATGTATTGTGTTGATAAGCTCTTAGTAAGAAGCTTGTAATTACAGGTCATTGGATCGATGAAATGCTCATACAGGATCAATGAAGCCATCGTTGAGGAGGCAGAAGCGTAATGCGAGATGCAAACCTCTGCTACCATCAAAGAAATTGCGGCTAGAGCCACACAGAGTTTTAAAGGAGAGGGTTCAGGACACAGCTGACAAGAAGGGCATAAAACTGATGTTCTGCTCCCTGAAGGAGTGTGAGAATCATATTCGCACACTAGATAGCCCATATGCCAACTTAAGGTTGGAAATTGGGTGGCCACCTGGGGTGCCATTTATTCATCCTCGTGATTTTCCTAACAAGGCAAAGATTGGATTTCTAGAAACTTATGAACCTGGTCGGACAGGAACTCACGATATGGAGCCAAGTCTAATCGACCTTAGGCAGCCAAGTCAACATTTGGGAGAACTGTAACTGTAAGTCTTGTTCCTTGTGTTTTTTTTGCTAGCAGTGGACATTTAGTATTTTACGAAATGTGGTAGCTAAATGCTGAATTTCGAAGAGCAAACCATGTGCCAGTCAAATTAGTTGCTCTCGTACGCGGTGAGGTTTTGTATTCGTATCATTTGTCCTAAATAAGAATTTTATTCCAGTTAGCGATAAATAGAGATTGGAAGTTTGCAGTAACTGATCAAAGGGCAAGAACACAAACTATTACCATGTTCATTGATGTAGCTCTATTGTGGTATGGAAACCACATTTGACTTGTTCCATGTTTGCTGTAAGTTGTAGTGTAGCTTCAATCCCGTCTAGACAGACTCGCCCGCTCGAACAAATTAATAGTGATTAGATTAGTGATTAGTTATTATATCTCGTACTTTGTCTGATTACATCTATATGATGAGTAGTCCAATCTTAAGCCCGTATCTAGTCAAACAAACGGACTCGAAGGGTGGTATGAATTTGGGAGAGATATCAGAGAGAAAGCAAGAATAACGCATTAACAAAATATAGATTTATTTTATTGCAATTTGTTACAAAGGAACTCAAACAAGACCAAAATAAATATACAAAACGAAGAGATCAAGTAACATCAAAAACTTTAACCACCAACCAGCAATTAAAACAAAAATCCCCTACTCACTTTTCTCCATTCTTTTTCTTCTTCGGGCCAGATGCATGTATTTCCCTTCCCTTGTACATTTTTTACATCTTAGTTCAAGACCAAAGCAACAAACGACAAAATCGATGCTCCAACGAAACCAACCACCGGCAAGGCAGCAGAGGCATCGCTGGCGGGTCCCGGTGCGGGAGCCGAGACCTGAGCGAAGGCCCCGCTCATGGCGGCGGCAGAGATGAGGGCGGCACAAGCGATCTTCTTCATGTCCATGGTGAATTTATTTGGAGGGTGAAAGTGAGATTTTATTCACTGAAACCCGCCTTGGAGATGAAGGAAGATGTAGCTCTCTTGCTTGATGCAGACCTGAAGGAAAATGGAAAGGGTGGTGAGGGTTTTTATAGGTAGGGTTAGGGATATTTTTGGAAGTGTGGTGGTTTTAAGGTGTGTGGTTTTGCATGGGATTAGGGTTGGCCTGTTTTGGGGTACGTAGGAATGTATGGCCAAATTAATTAATGGTTGTGAGTAATTTATGGAGGGCAGTTTTGTTCAACAGTTTGACAAGGTATAACCTATAATTAGGAGATCAATAGGAAATCCGGAAATGTTGGGATAGCGAAGAACTCTATCCTAAACTGTTCACGTAAGAGTTTCGGGAAAAGTTTTCCTGGACCCCCTCCTCCTCTTTAATGGTATTTTGGAGACCGAACTAGACTGGACCGCAATAAAGCCAATTAGTTGAGATCTGGTAATCAAATCATTCACTGGTTAAAATAAAGTACGTTATGGTGATATGTTGAGAACCGAAACGATAAATAAACACATATCATGTGGATAGGTGACTAAGAAGTAGGGTGTAAACGAGCTGAGCTCGGACTCATTGAAAATTTGACGAGCCGAGCTTGCCTAGGTTTGAGTCGAATTCGATTTAGTTCACGAGCTTTCACGAGTGAAAAATATTAGATTTTTATACTCTCATATAAGTCTAGAACTTCAAGTAATGTTTTTGTTTTGTACATGAAATAAGTTCATACATATATAAAATCATAAAAGCAAATTAAAATTTAAGTTTATAATACTTTTATAAGTTTATACATGTAAAAGTTATAAAATTTCCATTATGTATATGTGAAAGTTTATACATATCCAAGGTTATTTAGGAAATTCGTATGAGATGTACATATATTCCAAGTTCGCGAGTCTAATCGAGCAGAATATTGTCAAGTTCAGGTTTGGTTCATTATTAAACGAGCCTAAATTTGAGGTTCATGTTCAATTCGTTTAGTGTCCGAATTAAACTCGAACAAGCCTTTACCAAGTCGAGCCTCGAATAGTTCACGAATGGCTCAGTTCATTTACCGTCCTACTAAGAAAGTCCATGATTTTGATAACATAGAGTAACGGGTCAAGGCCGGAGGCCGATTAAGAGAGACATTAAATTTTGGGGACAAAAATTTGAGTATTGTACTATGATTTATGTATGAGGGACCAAAATGTAAATAAACCTCAAATTATTAGGGTAAGCAATTTTTCCGTCGTGCTTATGGAGTAGATGGGAGAGGCACCAATCAAACTCGAGTGATGTTCAACGAGGAGCTACAGACAAATGCGCATAGATTTAGACCAAGATGCGTGAATATATTTTTCCTCATAAAAATGAATTCTATGTGGTTTATGTAAGGTCCATATACATAAGACAATTTCCAACATATATGTATCTGTGTCCAATTTACACTTTCGTTTGGACACACTTTCGTTTGTGTACAAAGCATTGCGAAGAAATCATAGTACGCTATGGTGTATGCAGGACAAAGCATCAATTACCCAACTAAATACCTACACAACCCCAAGTGGTAGCTTAAATGACAAAATGGATGAGCCGTAAATTCAAACATTTTAAGTTCAAAACTTAACAACCTTTTTGAGCCAGGCCGCAAGAGAGAATTCTCTTGTGAATTCCCTGCTGCATATTTTCGAAAGACACTTTCACACCTGCGTTCTCACACTCCTACGCGCATTTGTGCGAGTTAACTCCATACACAAGCTATTAACGCTTTTCTTTAATCTACTGTTTTTCTTTTTGGTTGCCAGAAAGTAAAACATTCCGCGCCGTCCATAGAAACACACAGCCCGTCCTGTTCTATAGTTCATCACACGAAGACAACCGTCCACCGTCCCACCAGCGGCCAGCCTGTCAAATTCTTACTCGTGGGTCTCCTCGTTGTACAGTAGAGTTGTACATCTGTTATACAAAACGCATTCTCAACCGTCCATCTCAGTTTTCAACAATAATACATATTTTAAATAAACTATTTGCGGGAATAGTTAACTATTTCCCTGAATAGTTTATTCAAAATCAGTACCATTGAAAACACTTTTAAGCGATGAGAGATGCATTGTACAAAGTTGTTGTATTAATCCGATACCTGTAGCATTTTTTTAAAAGGTTAATGCTGCTATTTAGCAAAGATTGTAATTTAAGGTTAATGTTGCTCGAATGAACGCTCAGATTTTACCTCGGCACCTTTGCATTTGAACCGTTCGTTGTCGTGTGTACAAGATGAAATATGAGCCATCCATCCGAATAACAGGAGGCCCAGATGTGCACAACACCTGTTGTGTACAAGGGGATTTGGGATTGCTGCTGTGCATAAGATGCACAGTAGGTGTTATGCATCATCCGAGCCGTCCGTTGCTGGTGTGGATGACCTAGATTGCATCTTGCACGCACACACGTCCATCCGAGCAACGGATGGCTCGGTTGGTGTACAATACCTACTGTGCATCCCATCCACACAACCCTATGGCTTGCACGGCTGCACAGTAGAAACCCAAATAATAAAAAAAAAAAACCATTGATTTGATTTTGAATGACCAAAGTGGAAACCACAATAATCAAATCATTGTACCCATGAATTCCAGTTCAGCCAATCTGTAAAGACAGCGATGAGCTGTTCAATGAACAAAGACAAGAGTCCACACGCACCTTCACCAAATTCTCCCTATATATACATGAGATCTCTCTCCATGAAATTTCTCATCCCTCTCCCTGTTTTTAACACTGTATAATTCTCCTCCCAAACCCACTTGTTAATTCTTCAGAAATGGCCCAAGTTAGCATCTTCAAGGCTTTCGTGATTGCCTTTGTCATTGCCGTCTTTTCAGCCTCTGCCACGGTCGATAGTGCAACGGCTCCTGCACCTGCTCCGGATGCGGGAGCCGCCTTCTCATTGCCAGTTTCCAGCGCTATTGTTGTCTCGTCTCTCATTGTCTCTCTAGTAGCTCTAGTGAGGCAGTGAATTTTGATTTGGAGAAAGTTTGTGATAGTTGAATTTATATTATACAAGTCTATTTGTGACACAGTTATCTTTTACTTTTATCTTGGGTTGAATGAGAACTATGAAATTGTATTGAATTGATTCTTTGTACGTATCTGCGGCAATAAAATCATTGTGATTTACTAGAACTTCTCAATCCTCATTTTTCTGTTAAAACATTTATATGAACGATTTAAATCGAACAACGAAGCCCGGGTGAGCCGCAAAGCCGCTGCACAACACGGTCTCTGCTCCCAATGCATGCTTCTCATTGGACGAAGCAAATAAGGAAGTTTCCCAAAAAAGTAATGACATTTTCCTAAAACAAATGGGGACTTAAAAACAATATTTTTTAGACACACAAAGTAATAATTTCTTCAATGATATTCACAGATGATTTGTATATACAATACCCATTCCAACCTCGCAAATTTGCGTTTACATCTGAAATAGAAAAGGAATGGAAATTTAATTCCCTCCTTCCCTATGTAATGTTATCTACATTCAACTAATGTTACAAAGACAACTTAGTTTTAAGAGGCAGCACCTTTGGACTCCTGAATATCCAACTCATGCTCTGCTACCATGATGCAAGAATCGGCTTCCAATGGCGACCCCATGATGCTCTGTTCCTTGGGTGGAGAACTCAGCATTTCCGTCGTGCACTGTACATCAGGGGTTATGCCAATTTGATCTATATTGTGAAGTGCCGGTGACAAATACTTTGCTACTGTCACAAACAGAGCTGATCCATCGTGAAGCTCCGTAACACTCTGCAGTCACCCAAAACACAGAAAAACTCAAAAGAGTATGTTGAGGTACTATCGGTGTTGACATCCTAGAAATAACAGAAGAGCTCAAAAGTAAGCAACATTCGGCACTCTTTGTGGTGATTAACCCGAAGCTTCTTAGGGTTCCATATTTGCTAGATGAAATAAGGATTCCAATACGCTAAAAACTGTATCTCAATGTGCATTTCCTTTCTCCTTTCAGATCGAATGTTACTAATAAGCATGGCGTACTACTATTTATTGACAATATCTTCCTTCTTGTCACTGTTTCTAAAAGTGCATTCTTGACAGCATAAGCTAAGAGGAATTTTCTGCACTTCAAAGTGATCAGCGATCCACTCATGAGCCGTAGAGATGGCCAGTGGCCCAATGCTAGCTTCAAGTAACATTGTAAGCCCAACAGTTTCATCACTTTCTTTTTTCCCCTCGGCTGAAACACCACCACAATCCTAAAAAGACTAATGATTTTTCTTTCGGTGTTCTCGTTTAGAAGCATTCCACTTGGGGCGAATGTCGATGATTAAGCGATTTTCGCACACTTAGATGAATTGTGGATGCTCTATAAACTCTATGGAACACCACGTATTTGAGCACTAAAATAACTTAGAATGTTTTTTAGCCTTGGTGACTCCAATGAGTTTTGTAGTTGTCTTCTTTCAACCCGTTTCTCATCAAGGAAACCTTAATGACTTTTTGGTTTGATTCCACCATCTTTTAGTACTTTAAGAGTGCTATTTATAGATATATATTTGCCTTGATCCGATTGAATAATAGGGAGTTGTGAGCATTTTACCGAAACAAATTCTTTCTTGACCCGCTGAGAGTAAAATGGTCACGTCTTTTAATTTACCAATAACTTTGCATCAAAACTACTCAGATTAGAAAGAAAAATGAACAAGCATTTTAACGGTTCAAACCATGCGCAAATCAGAGCTCAGAAGTGTTCGAAACAAGCTCGCAAAGTTTGACATATAGTGTAGAGGCTGTGTGATGCGCACCCTGAGCTCATCCTCAAGGCTGCACAACAAGCTAAACCTCATGGGCTTGCCCCGAACACGCCTGAACTCCGATTTGTGCACGGTTTGAACCATTAGAAATCTTGTCAAATATACTTTTTAACCGAAATAATTTTGATCCAAAATAATTTACACATCAAAAGCCATGACCATTTTACCCTCGTGGATCATAAAACAAATCATTTTAACAAAACACTAGTATACCCCTATATTGCAATCAGATCAGGACCATTTATATAATGATAAAACAAGGTTTTGAAAGTCTTAAAAGATGAACAAACAATTAAATTGACAGTTCAATGTATGAAAAATTTGTTAAACGGAAATCAATTGAAATACCATCGGAGCCACAAAGGCTAAACATGTTTTGTGCTTCTGCACTTCAGAGTTTTGTACGACACTTATGTCCCTACTTGTAGGATGTTCGTTCATTCCGCAGGAGTTCCACAGATCATAAGGCTCTCAACACTTCATCAAATCATAGGAAATCGCTTCATCATCAGGATTCGCCCAAGGGGAGGCTTGTATATTTACAAAGCCAAATTCGGTCATCTATACCACCAACACAATCACTTGACCACTCAGTGTTGACATGGTTTGACTCAAGATTATTAGCTTCTCTAAAAGCAAAATGAACGAAGCAGGAGTGAAACTGCCTGCCTAGTTCTTTAAACCATGTGCAAGTAGGAATAACCTTATGTACAAGGTACAAACATTTTTGGAAGTGGTTAGTAGTACCTGGATTTTTCCTTTGCCAAAGGTTTTGTGCCCAACAAGGATAGCTCGGCCATTGTCGTGAAGAGCTCCAGCCAAAATCTCACTTGCACTTGCACTTCCCTCGTTCACCTGTTTCAGCACAGAGAAGTAAGCAAGGTGGCACTCAACCTATAAGATCACTATTCCTAGTACCTTTATCTTTTAGCATTATTGCCACAAAGAAGAGCTTGCTGACATAGAGACAAATTTTTTTAAAAAAAGGCTTTTGCCCGGACGAAATCAAAATTGGATTCAATTGTTGAAGAATACAGGATGGAAACAGCATATATTCCAGGTAATTCACTGGATATATTTGCTAAAGTAAAACGGTTTCCCAAGAAAGGGAAATTTAAGCAGAAGGGCGAAGACTTACGAGCACAACAAGTGGATCATGTGTTAAGGCATGGCCATTAGCCATGTTGATAGGAGCCATATTGCCATCCCTATCAATTGTGTTGACAAGTGTCTCATTTCCATCTAGCCATAGTCGGGCAACATCAAGTCCTGCTTTCACCAAGCCTCCCTGCAAATCAATTTGCCAACATTCTGAATAATAGAAAAAGAGAGTATTAAATTTAAGTCCGTATATGCACCACAGAGAATGGTGGAGGGAATAAAAAAGGTAAAGGAAAATATTACTGTAGAAGGTATGAAGTGAATAAAGCAAGTTTTCTCCTAACTTGTCCTATTATTTTCCTTTCCCTCCATGCACAACACTACGCATTCCAAATGCAGTATAATAAATTTCTCCACGTCGGCTAAGAATCAGGACATTACTGGATTATTCCGCAGGTCCAGTATGTATGATTCTACACCCTGATCTTCCATCTCATGAACTGTGTTCTCCATATCAACAGCAGCATTCTGCCAATTTAGAATAAGGAGGTTTTATTCAACACCGGCAAATATATATAAAGATCGGGAAAAGATGGCAAGGCCAGAGATAAATGAGGTATAACCACCTGAGAGAAAGCTAATAGCTTCACATATCCAGTCTTCAATACACGGCCATCTTGAGTTATATGAGGGATGATCGTGCTGGATATAGGGGAAAGCTTAATAATCTCCCGAGGTAGATTGACCTTAAAGAAAATTGGGATAATTCAACCAGCAAATTTCAGATGTTAACGACAATCACTTAGTTTTATGCTGATAGCATAATCCAATTTCACTTTCATACCTCTCTAAAACCGGAATTGCTTTCCCAATCATTACCCTGAAGATGGAAAAACATTAGATCGGGTTGGAAGCCCACAAATTAACAAATGTCTGTGTGAGATGCTAAGTGCCAACCATGGATAGTTTGATAAAAGATTATAAAGATGTATTGAATAAAGCACTCTTTTCTTGTAGATATTGATCATAAACAAAAAGAAACTTCCCAATTTTGTGTTTTGTAATTTAAACAGGAAAGTCCTTTTTTCCTGGAAAAATTGTAGTTGATGGAGAGTCAAGGCACCTCTTATACTTGGCATTAAATCTGCAAAGACTAGGCACATGTGACAGGCATGCGCTTATGCATCAGTATTTAGTTTGGCTCCATTTAGGAGGGGATCAGCAATTTAGAACATATATGAAGTCTCTAATGTGGATCAAACCTACAAAGCAATGCATTCTTTCTACCCTATATTATGCAAACTTTGTATTTCTCATGGAGTACACTATGGATCAAATGATGCATTAGTTCTCGGCCTAGAATAGACCTACCTTTTAATTATTACTTAAAAATTTGTTGAAGTTGGGTAAGGGAGTAGTTAGCACCAATTATGCAGGTAAAGAGAAGTTCTGATGCAAAAATCTTGGACAGATGGAAACTTTCTTTCCCTGGTATTTGTGTTGCAAAATACTTCTTTAGTAGATACCAGAATCTGAGTTTGAAGAATGTGAATGTACTCAAAGGATAGTGTTTTTCTCTCTAATTTTCATTTAACGCCTTATTCTGGATCTAAGCAACCCGCAATTGTGGTTGATCTACCTATGTCAAATTTCTCAAAACACTTAATTTGTTCCTTCATTTATCATTGTTGGAAAATAATGCTTTTATATAAAAAGAAAGAAAGAGACAAATGGAAAAAGTTTGATGCTAACATTGTGGAGTTTTACAGTGACACTTGTTCCAGCACGGCCCCTCAACTTCTGTGCTGCTGCTTCACTATCAATACCATCTAGCCTCTCTCCTGAAATCGCAATAACAAAAAATGTTGGAAACAATTAGATTGAACTGCATGCAGGTATCCATTAAGCATTAGATTACCTAGAAGAGTAAAAATGACATACTAAATGAACTTTCCTTTCTTCTGCTTCTTTTCAAACTCAATAAAATCTTCTTAATATGAATTGTGGCTTTCAAACTAGTAAAAACCAAATGCGTGGATTTTTCATCTTGTCTAAAAGAAGTAATAAAAAATATTAACAACCATTGCTTCAGGTGTTTATACGAATCAATATCCAGAAAGACAATTGATATCCTCTGGGGAAGACTACAACAAATCACTGATACCCAGCAGATTTGACGATGACGTAAAATAACGCTTTAGTCCAAGGAATGGAAAGGAACAGAATAGGATGGAGCAGGGAAAAAAAGACAAAGTTCAGTTGAACTCTGAAGCTGATACAGACAAGAAACCTTTTATGGTTCTTTCTAAAGAGCCGTATAACTTCATGTTTCACCAATGCCCATCAGTTATTTCAAACCGCGTCACCAAGATTTAAGAGTACAGAGTAATAAAATCGCTCATTCACAGCAGATAAAAAAGCCAACCCGATTGACTGGGATGCAAGGATTAGTTTGGCTTGGTCTAGTCAAAACACCTTTAAATACCAAAATGTAATTCAGATTCATGAGTTGGTGAGGACACAACGTGATTAGTACATACCATTTATCTCGACTAACTCATCCCCTTGATGTATACCAGCACGAGCAGCTGGGCTACCCTCTACACAAGACATAACAACCTGAAATTAAGAAAGAATCCTGAGTCAATTTGCTGCTTAAGATCAAATGAAACTAAAGAAATCGTCAAGACAGACAGAGAAGAGAGAGAAGCAACAATGCGACATTCTCCAGAAACTTCAACCTATTGTCGGTGTTGTTATGCTTTCTTAACCTCTTCAGTAGAACGTGCAACATAACATATTAAGAATTTCCTCTTCCTTTTCCTCAGTGAACAAAATAGAGCACATGTTTGAGTATTGGACTACTTGTCCACAACTGTAGAATAGCTTTATACTTGCAAACCTTGTCAGATAGAAGTAAAATGTAGATTCTTCATCCACATTCATACAACTGGTCTTATGATCCAAGTTAATGCCTCCTATTTGAGTATTACAAACGTGTACAAAATCCCCTTTGCAATGGTGCACTTTTATCGAGCATAGGAAGTTCATGGGTTTCACTTACCAAATGCCCAGTTTTAGGTTCCATATTTATGTAGAGGCCTACTCCTTGCAAATTTCCATCGCTACCAATCCTAAAACTCTGATATTCCTGGAAGGAAAAACCCGATGTCAGATCGTAATGGGTCTATTTTTTTTATTTATTATGGTCTAAATTCAAGGGAGAAAATAACATTTTCCAGCCAAATAATAGGAAAAGTTACACCAACAGGATTGATGCAATTACTAAAGCAAGTAACAATGATATTTTTCCATGCTGATAATACATCAGCATAAGAAAGTAGTGTTCAATTCTATTATTCGGAACAACCTCAAAGTAAACATTATATCTGTAAGAAGAATGGGAAGTAAATAAAGGACCTTTGGACTGATAATCCGAGTGAAGGGATCTCCAAGTGTGGAAAGCATTCCGCTGATCTTGTTGTATGCTGCATCTGCTGACCTAAGTGGAAACATTTCCACCATTGTTTGTTGCAACTTTAAATCCCAGTCTGCAAAAGAGTATCAAGTTGTCAATTTTACTTCTTCGTCAGGTTTGTTGATGAGAAACTAGATCGAACATAAACACAACAAATCTGGCATACTAGTTCTTCCGATCTTTGAAAACTCAGGCACCCGAGCCACAGCTTACACACATCACAATTAATCTCTCCGCTAGTAGAATCAGGTAAAATTCTGTATGGATTGGCCGGCCCCACAAAAATGAGAGCAGAGTAGAGTTTCTGATACCTGAGACCTATATTGAACCCTAAATCCAGGCCTTAAAACAAAATAAAATTTCCTTTGCTTCTTACCCAAAAGACCTCTGGTTTCTTGGCTTTTCATGGCGAACCCTAAACATTTAATTACTGCTTTAACGTGTTACCTTGATGATTAAATGTGGGATCGACAAAGGTCTCTCTGATCAAGCCCCAAGCTTCCACCAAAGTTCTCTGAACTGTATTCACCTACCAATAAAACCTTCCCTAATAAGCAAAACAATTTAAGTAAGCTAATCCAAGTGAACACATTGATCAAAAAGGCTCAAAAAAGTCAAACAAAAACATCAGGAAAGACAGAGATGTCATGAGGAACCAAAAATAGGATCCAGACAATATGAACGCATACATGAAGAAAGCCACAAACACGAGATAAAACTAGATTTGTGTCGTTCACCCAGCATGGCTACACCACAATTTCTTTTTGCAGGATAAAATGGTTAGTAAAGGACGACCATGGTAGCAACCCCCATCAGCTGGAGGAGGGTACCTGTCACCACATCCAGGCTAAAATACAAGTTAAACAAGAGTTCCCTTATGGCATCTGGTTCATGATGACAACTATAGCAAGCGATTTCAAACCCATGACCGTGTGCTAGGGAGGGATTTCTTCCTGCACCGTTGCCAACTCGACTACCACCACAGTGTTGGCTATGTTCAACAAATGTACAATGGAAAGAAAATGAATTTTCTTGGGGTGGTGAGAAATACTGATAAATGAAAGGATTGAAGTTCTCATCAAATCAAACAAAACAAAACTGAGTCTTATGCCCTAAACAATTGGGGTCGGCTACAAAAACAGAACAATAAGATTTTTCGTTTCTCTCCATTTCTAACCTCATTTATTCATTAGAAAATGTCATAGTAATCTCATTTCTTCTTTATGCTCAGTCACTTCTCACCTAACCAAATAATAATCCTTTAGTAGGTCCATCTCTGCTCACACTCTCAATTATCGCTCTCGTAATTTATACTGTAGAAATGTTTAAAAAAGGCTTTCTCGCTTTTGGTCGCGCTCATTCACTGGGCCTTAACTGACTAAGCTTCTAACTCTTCAAATGCCAGTACAGGAGAAAATAGAAGTAAACAACGCAAATACTAGTCTCAAAATCAATCACCTCACGAGCACGAGAAACAGGAAAAGCAACCGTTAAGGACTCCGCAATAGCCGGAGAGTCCAAGCAAAAGGAAACTGCGGCCACCGCCACCGCCGCCGCCGCCGTAAAACTGACAATACCTCTTGCAATCGATTCAACCACTTCTTTACCGTTTATCGAACTCGGGTTGCTACATCTGGTCAACAACTCTTGACTTTTATCAAATTCTGCGTCAGACTTTGTTCTGAATAATGAGCTTTGAGGAATAAATACTCTGCATTTTCTGGGTAAGTGGTATTTTGGAGAAACAGAAGTGGGTTTTGGTAGTTTTTTTGAGATTGGAGAGATATGGGTTGGGTTGAGGCCAAACTTTGGGCGCAGAGCTTCCATTTTCTTCTTCTTTTTCTTGTTGGGAACTTGAGAGAAATGCACTTCTGCTTCTTCGGGCCAAATGGGAAATGGAGTATTTTGTGTTTGAACTTTGAATTCTTCACTCAAGGATTTGGAGTCACAGAAATGTGTGGAACTTCTGGTTGAAGATGTTGGAAGGAATCTGTTGAGGGCCCCCACTTGAATCTCAGCGATTGTGGCTATGGAATGTGTTGCGTGTATGAGTATTTTGACTTGAGGATGTGGAACCTCAATTTACAGTACACGTGGAGACAGAAACAAGAGAGGGAAAGGGAAAGCGCCCCCGGGGGAATTCCAAAGTAATAACGGGTGTTTCACTAACTTGATTTTTTTAATATTTTAGTTATTTGGTTTTTTCGTTAATTTTTGTTTTGCGCAAAAATTAACTTGTTTCACTAATTAATTTTTTGATTTTTTGTTTTAAAAAAAAACTAACTTGTTCCACTAACTTGATCCATTAAACTAGTTTTTTTTGTATGTTTAGTTTTATAAAAAAACTAACTTGTTCTACTAACTAGTTTTTTGTATGTTTAGTTTTGCAAAAAAAACTAAGTAGTTTTTTGTTAGTGGAATGAGATAGTTTTCAAGTTAAAACAAAACTGTTTAATGTTAGTGGAACACCCCCCCGGAAATTTCCGTTTTTCTACAAGTGCGTGATAGAAATGTTAAGAGAGTGTTTGGGAGGTTAGTTTTTGCATTTTCAATTTCTAGTTTTTAGTTTTTGGGTGTTTAGGATTCCTCCATCAAAACACATTATAGCAGAATGAGTTTTTAATTTTTTACAATGGAGAGAAGAGGTGAAAAAGAGCCCAAGAGGAGCTTTTCCAATTCTCATTCTACTTCTTATTTTTCTCACACATGTTAAATGACTATTCTACCCTCCTACATATATGTTTATGTTATCTGATTCATATTGACATTGTCATTAAGGACAGTTACAAATGGTCTTTTTTTTTTTCTTCTTCAAATAGGAAAACATGCACGGGAAGTGGTGTTTTGCTAATTGAAAATTATTTCAACTTTTTCCAGTGGTAGCATGATAATTCTGTACTAGTTTTGTTCAAACCGGAAAAAAAAAAACCCTGTACATGAATCTGGTATTGTCGAAATTTGTTTTCTTGTTATTTAAATTTGTAGCCTTGATATGAGTAATGTCTAAAGTGTCTGTTCCTTTTTTCTTTTTTTAGTTCGTACGTTGTTTTTTTCTTTTTCTTTTTTTTTTGTATTAATGGTGGTTGAAGTTCTTTTATATATGAGCAATTAGTTCCATTTTACATAATCTTTATCAAGCACAAAAAAATGACAACATACTTGGAGACTTTCAATTACCAAAAATATAGGAAGAACAAAAAATATTTGGCAACAAAGACACGTTAATCAGCATTACAAAATAAATAAACAAGGGCAAAATGGTAAAAAATCAATTCACAATTCATTTTCATCATTTGTTTACCAAACACTACTCTTGTTGCAAAATACATTCTACACATTTCTCTCAAACACTCTAACCAACTTCAAAACACATTCTACACGTTTCTCCCAAACACTCTAACCAACTTCAAAACACATTCTAATCATAATCCAAAAAGTCTAAAAGTCAAAAAGTTAAAAATGAAAAACAAAAAATGAGACTTCCAAACACCCCCTAAACATGGATATTCGGACATGACATCTCTTCCCATAGATCAGTTATTTTTAATAATTTTAGTCCGTTTAGCACATTTAACAAAAATTGGAATCTGCCCCTTGCATACTCACCATAATTGGAGAATTCGATCCATGTTGCTTGCATTGTATTCTATTTTTGGATGTCTTGAAGGATTTTTCTACACGCAAAGTCAAATGCAAATCATTTAAATTAACACAAACCAATCCTCATAAAAAGTAGCTTTTATGGGGTGTTTCACTATAAATTTTTTTTAAAAAAAAAAAAATCAAAACATGTTAATTGTTAAAAATCAATTAATATATCACATAAAAAATCATAAAAAATCAATTTATTTTAGAAACACTTTTGGCGAAACACCCCCTTAATTCCCACACAACTCTAAGTGAAAAGTCAAACTAAAAAACGTTTCAATTTACACAAGCCAACCCTAAAAAAAGTAGTCGGTAATTTCCACACAATTGATTCTACTAATAATAGGAGTAGTTTTTATGATTCAAAATTCAAAGGTTTGCTAAAGCGAGGAGTTTAAGTGAAAATCACTTATAGTTGAGGGAGGTTAACGTAATTTACCATTTTCTGAAGGCTGAGGCAAATTTCTCTCCGCCCCCCTCATATCCCTCTTTCTACGAACAAACTCCTGAGAAATGGTCGCCGTCATTCCCCCCGCTGCAGCCGTCGATGGCACAATGCTGCCGTCGCCTTCCCCGGAGTTGGAGCAGCCTTCTTACTCCAAACAGGTAAAATCATTCCAGAGGACTGTTCATGTCTGCATTAAATAGAAAACAAGGCTTAGTATGCATTGGTTACCGTTATGTGCCTACTAAATGTACTTGATCCTTTTTATTTCCTCATGATCATTCAAAAGGTATATATACACAATTCATTTTAGGGTTTTATCTTCTCTCTTAGTAGACTTTTGGCTGTGTTTGGATGAGTTTTGAAAAGAAAATTTTGATGAGTTTTGAAAAGAAAATTTTGAGAAGAATTTTTGAGATAGTGTATGGTTAGGCTTTTGAAAATGAGAATAATGAGGTAATGATTAGTGAGAGATAGAGAGAAATGAAATAATAAATGAGTAGAGAAAGAATCTTTTTGATTTTTTTTTTTTTTGGAAAATGGGAGAAACAGGCTAGTGAATGGAGTCCCTTTTTTAGATGAACTGGTGCTAGGGGATTTGATCTTCTCTGTTAGTGGACTTTTCAAAATTGGAATGGAGAACATTTTTTGGAGAACTAGTCCTAGGGGATGGTGTCAATACCAAATCCCCTAGCAATCCAAATTGTTTTCCCTAGTTGGACATATCGGAAGTGGGGTGCTAGTTGGACAGCTAGAGCCGAGGCCTAGGCGCTGACTTGGGCGTTGGACCTTGCCTAGCGCCTAGATTAAAACCAGCCTAGGCGCCGACTAGTCAACCCCCTAGACCAATTTTTAGAGCACTGCTCAGGATCCATCCTGGAGCTACGTCATGGTGGATCTGAGAGAAACCTTTCCACCTCATGAGAACAATTCCAGTAGAAGGATGAAGAACGCTGCAACCACTCGTTACTGCAACCATAAAGCTTCCTAACCCTCTTGCTAGTGGAGGCATAATTTGGAATAGTCTCCCTGTCGCCATTGGCTACAACCACTCGTTACTGCAACCATAAAGCTTCCTAACCCTCTTGCTAGTGGAGGCATAATTTGGAATAGTCTCCTTGTCGCCATTGGTAAGTCGCTTCATCAACACAAATAAATCCTTAACCTTGATCCTGGAGCATGTGAGTGAATACTTTCAAGTACGTAATAGGATCGGTTACACATGTTGGGCATTTACGGGAAGAACTTTAACTTCATTCGCGGAAAGAACTTTAACTTGTACCTCTGAGAATTTTAAAAATCCCAAACCAACAAAACATTCTTCAAGGACTTTAAGTTCCCTCAAGAATTACCCTGATCAAACACTACAAGAAAAACTGCATTAGACGTTTGTGAAACGGTGTTTTGAATCATGGCATAAGAACTGACATTTATTTGATTGAAAAGCGCCATGTCATGTGTTGGGCTGACTGCTGACATTTGCTTTTTTAATCCTTGGTTGATGTTTGACGCACCATTTGAATGGAAAAGAGAAAATGCGTGTGACTGTGAACCCCTGCCCCCTCTGAAATTTCCCCTTTCTATTGAACTCTACCCTCCCAAAATCTTTTTTTCTTCATTTCTTTTGTGATCAGAACCCTCCCCAACTCATTTTGATCCATCATTTTGTGTCATCTCCTAGGTTAGGGTTTTGTAGAGAGATCGGTCCTTTCTACTTGGACCTCGGTGATCATTTTTTTGGTTGCCTCATTTCTTCACACCATCAATTCAACTCTCTTACCGTTGCTCTCTCCTCTTTCTTCCGACTTCCACTAGCTTGTCATAGTCACTGCACACCTCTGCCGCCTCTCTCCAGTGGTGTCATAGGCTTCGTAAGTTGCTCTATCCGTGGATTCGTCTGAAGGTTACTCTGCCGCAGATGAGATTCTAGATCACTACACTTAAAACCTTGTGGTGGATGTTCAGAGGTTTCAATTCAACGCTTTTTTAAGAGTTTGTTCTTTTAGTTGAACTATGAAATTTCTTAGGTTTTCTAGTGCCCTGTGTTTCATTGATTAAAGTGGAAAGGTAAAAGGGAGAAAAGTTTTGGTGATGTGTTGGTTGTCTTCTTGTTAAATGATAGTGCAAAATGGTCACCTGAATCTCTGTTTTAGCGAGTCTATCTATCATTGATATGTCAATTCGCCTTTGTGTCTATGCTTGGACCGAATCAATTTTTTATTGCGTTGAAGTTGTTCATTTGTGGTTCACTTAGTTTATGAACACCGTTTACTGTTCTCTGTGTAGAAGCGAGTTTATCGTCGTACATTTTGGTGGAACTTGTTGTGTGGATTTTTTTAAGGAGCTTTTTCAGATGAATGGGTGTGAGTCCATTCAGCATTTTGTGTAGCCTTCTAAAGTTTGTTTAATAACTCAAAATCATAGAAGTATCTTTGTGTATGTGCTTAAGTTTCTTAACACATTTTAGTTGTCAATCCATGCTCTTAGCTTTATGTTGTCAAGTGACTATTTTGTAGAACTGACAATTCATTTCTAACATACAATAGAAATAGGTAAGTGTGAATTTGTTCCTATCTGTTTTGTTATTGGGCTTTTGTGATTCTATTCATCAGGGATAAGCCGGCAAGTCCTATTCATCTAGTCATTTAGCTTGGGTAAAATCACTTTGAAGATAAATTTGTAATTTCATATGTTTTTTCCTTACTGTACTAGTATAGGAACAGGGAAGAGGAGCGCTATGGATGACTTTCACCTTTCATTTTACACTGATTGTAGCATGTTATACTACTTCCTAAACAAGTATACTATCTCGTTTGTTTCTGCTATTCTTAGCGTGTTTACACTAATGTATGTGTTGATTGCATTCTGTTGTATTTTAAATGGAATGCAGGTCTTATACCAAAACCCCATCTAGCCCATGAATTTCTCAATAAGAGTATCATATGTCCTACCACATGAGTGGAAACGAGGGTGTAAATCAGGTTTACACTGATTCTAGCATGTTATACTACTTCCTAAACAAGTATACTATCTTGTTTTTTTCTGCTATTCTTAGTGTGTTTACACTGATGTATGTGTTGATTGCATTCTGTTGTATTTTAAATGGAATGCAGGTCTTATACCACAACGCCATCTAGCCCATGAATTTCTCATTGAGAGTATCATATGTCCCACCACATGAGTGGAAACGAGGGTGTAAATCAGGTTAGCTCTATCTATAAGACTATAACCACTAGAAAGAAGAGTAAATACCAATTTACCATACACGATTTTAGAAGTGGACCAAATTTGTCAACTCTTCGATTTCTTCTCCAGCCTTGCAATAATCAAAAGCATCACCTGACAAGGTTACGAGTAGCAACTCTAAGGAGGTCTCGCTCAACCGAAGCATACAAAAAACTTCCAAAACTTCCATTGGAAGAAAACCTCACATGCATGATTTGCTACATGTACAAAAAAGGTTAGTTAACAAAAATAAAGGTAGAAAATATGACAGATTTGATTCAATTCCTGATATTTCTAATTCACAGCCCTTCCAAAGCATTGGATTTTTGTCTCATTTTTAGCAAGTTTCATAGTGGCCATGTGCTTGTTGTTACTCCCCAGAACCAGGTGCTGGCTGTGGCCTAGCTCCAGGGAGTAACAGGGCACTTGGCTACTGTGCCCTTTGTTAATATCACGCAAAATTTTCTGTCTTCTGTATAAAAGATTCAAAAGTATATCTTGGCTACTCTTAATCACTGATAACAGTTTTTGAAGTAGTATGAGTTGATCAAAGGGTTTCATCTCTTGTGGAAATGATGACTTACCTTGTTATTAACAAACAAAAGGAACCGAACTTCTCCTCGACGAAAGGCCGCCTCTATTTAGGGTTGAAAGACACAGAATGCGTAAGAGCTTCTGAATGGTTCGAATAAATTAAGAGGACAGTGCAGAAGTGCTACCATAAACTTTAGAAACATGGGATGGAGTTTGAGGAGGAAGAATATGAGAGTCGTAGAGTTTGGTTCCCCACCGCACATTTTTGAAGTTGACGGTAGCACTTCTGCACCGTCCTCCAAATTGATTCGAGCAAGCCATAAGCTCTTATGCATTCTATGTCTTTCAACCTAAACTGAGGCAGTCTTTCGTCGGGTAGACATTCAGCCACATGAAGCAACATTTCCTTTTGTTTGTTGATAACAAGGTAACTCATCATTTCCATGAGATTTGGAAACCTTTGATCTACTCATACAATTTCAAAAAAATTCTAACTTATTGGTCATTAGAGTGACAAAGATATACTTTTAAGTCTTTTATTTCCAGCCCTACATCAAAAAATAATAGTGAGATTAGGACATGAGATATGCATCGAAAAATAATAGTGAAAATGATCAGAGAGGGAGGGGAGAAGAAAGCCAGAAGGAAAGAGCCTAAGAGAGAGAACGCGGAAAAATATAACAAAGACAAACTTTTTAATCTTTATTTTCAGCAAATTGTTTGTTTTCGTTTAGTGTAGGTTAAATCATCGCAGATACGTTTTCTGTACTGTCATTTGCTGATATTGTTTGTTGGAGTTAGTACATTCCCACTCAGTCCCTTCTAAACACCACCATCCCTATTGGTCATCAGCCTCACTTAATAATAGGTCATAACACAGTTTTGGAAGGAGATGCATGTGAAAGTTGCCTGTTTGGATCTCTCCTTTATGAGAAAAAAGGTTAGGTTTTGATTCCTTTCCTTAAAAGTGAGAAAAGAGTGACATATGCTCGTCTCGAGTGCTTGGTGGGATTGAGCCCCAAGATTAGTCGAGGTGTGCCTACGCTAGCCCGGACACCCGTGTTACTAGAAAGAAGAAAAAAAAAAGGAAAAAAAAAAACAGATTGACATATGGACTAACTTCACAAGTAACTGCAGATTTTTCATACCGGGCATGTCTTCGCTATTGCCTTGAAAGGACCGTTTGATCTTCCCTGTGATCAATGAGTGCCTCAGGGGTTTTCCATGTATATCTTGTGTGAAACTGTTTTGTTGCTTTTCGTTGTGCGTTTAGTTGACCTATTAATTGGTAGATTTTTTTACTAAGGTCTGCGAGTTCATACATAGCAAATCTCTATAAACTTAGGCGATTTAGGACTTTTAAGTAGAAATGTGTAATGTATTTTGCAGTTTTGACTTTCTTGTCGTTGTTTCCTCCTTAACAACTGTGCATCTGGAATTCTGGATGTGATAAGCGGGCCCTTTTTTGTTGTGGTAAAGCCTCTAGGCCTGTAATAGTTTTGGAGTTATTATTGATCAATGCGTTCCAGCTCTTAACTCTCCAAGTATGTGCGACTTCGGACTTGTAAGTTGAGAGGTAAACAACAAACTCATGCCTTATTTTATAGTCAACAAGGTATGCTTTTGGTACAAGCAGCTAACAACCTACATATTATTGCCCAAAACCTTCTGAAATCCAGCTCTAAAGCATCCAACTCAAAACTAATTCACAATGAGTAGAGATACCAGGCATCTAGTCTCATACGAGTTTCAGAGGTATTATTTGATGGTTGTGGAGCTCTTCTAAAACTTGAAGGATGAATGATATATTGTCTAGCTCTCCACCTTGAAAGTTAACAAGGAGTAAATCTGAATTAGTGAAAATCTTTTACCAGATTGTATGTATTGTGCAGTTGAAAGCGGAGACAAATTGGCTATGCAAAGGGGGTACATGCTGCGAATTGGGCTTCCCTTGTGCATTTTTATGGTAAATTTGGTGATTTCTCAGAAGACAAGACACAACATTGGATGTTTTGTAAATTCCTTGATTTCTATTGAACATGTGCCTTCGACAAAGCGAATTTCAGAAAAAAAGATTTATGACGACAATGCTACAATATACTGTTGCATCAGAGAGAGGAGGGAGTAAATGTGTAAAAACTCGGAACACGCAGTAATGGTGGCGCCTCAATGGGCTATGAGGCCCAATCCCAATTTATTGAGACACACGGCTTTAGTTTGTCTTTAATTTATAGTCTGCACTTGTGTTTATAGCGAAATTTAGCACCTCTGGATGTCGAATGGACACAATTCATGTAGGAGGAGAAATGAATGACCTTGAAAGATTGTATTCTGTTTGGCTTGCCCAGTTGTGTGGAATTAACTTTGCCGATTTTAACGCTTGCGCAACATTCTGGACACTTCTCTGAAAACTTTTTTCGGTTTCTACTATTTCTCGATGCGATTTTCTTTGAAATTCTTCAGTGTTACTATCTTTTCCTACTTTTTTCTCTATGCTGTTTCAGCTCCATTCCAATGTGGTCCTGGGAAGTTTTCCAGTAGCTTTCAGAGTATCAAGGTGTAGGTTGGTTCTCTTAAGCATCTTCTCAGTTCTATTTGTTGTGATTTGAAAATAGTGTTTTGATAATTAAATTTCTTCTCAGACGTGTTCCAGAAGATCCATATATTCCATATGATTACCCTCAAACTATTATAATGTTTAGTCCTACATATCACATGCCTTATGAATGCCTTATGAAGCAGACCTCTAAGTTCATCCAAAAAAAAAAAAAGGCAACCGACATAATTATTTTTTTGGCATAGTCTTTTTAGTCGTTCTCTCTTAATTTTTAGAAGATTTGGATCAATTTTTTTCATCGTATTGTTTGTCTTGATCGAAGGAATCCAACAAGTATAATACTATAGGCCAAGGCTGCATATATAAAGTTCAAGTAAGACTATTAAAAGGCTCAAATAGTAGTAAAGAAAAAAAAAGAAAAAAGACAGACTTTTATGATTTTTTTTTTTCAACTTTGATCTGTATTTTTCTACTTTCTTGATTACTCTATTCGAGAGAGGCGACGTAAAAACTCTATTTAAATTTATTAAAAATTAGGAGGAAACGACGAAAATACATACCGTTAAGTCTAAAAAATACTCCTGGTATAGAATATCATGCTACAGTAGTCTATGTACGTAGGCTACTATAAAGAGGTGTGTCATTTGGACATGAGCAGGTGATGTAGGGCCTTTGAATGTCAGTTTGGGCCTATGGCCTTTATTCTTTTTGTTTTGAGAATGAAACAGTGGCCATAATACCCAGATTTCAAGGGAAGATAGGGCATAGGGCTTATTCCTACCACATACAAAAATAGAAGAAAGAAGAATTAGATATAGAGATAGGCCCATCCCTAATTTTGATAATGAGACATCCCTATGGCTTCTAGCCACTTCCTCCTCCATTTATTTTCTTGTACTAATTTTGATCTATGTTTCAAAAATGCCCTCATTTTACCAAACTTTTCCACATCTTAAATCAAAGATTTTACTTTTTATAGAATTTTTTTAATTATTTTTCATGTGAAAATTTACTGAACTTTTATATTAGTACATTAACGGCATCATTTTCATGTTATTCTAATTTTTTTGGGGGATAGTTATTCATACAGTCCCCTTTTAACCATTTGCACTCTATTTTTGGTCTTATGTAGAAGGAAATTCAGCATGAATCTCGATGCAGAATTACAATATTGTCTTTTCACTTGTTCATTTTTCATACATGATAGGGTATTGTTGCAAATTTACAAGAACAGAATCTAAAAAAAAAAAAAAACAATGCGAATGCTAGAGAAGAGATTGTGAAAATCAATTATCTTTTTAAATTGGTGCCTATTTAGTTCCATTTCGAACAAACGAGGCATAAAGAAATGGAAGAAGGCAAACATATAGAAAAAACAATTAATCCACATTAAAGGTAGTTCTGCTTTTCCATGATATTTAAAGGTAGTCCTGATTTTTTCTCCTGCACTTTTCTTTATCTAACTTTTTGGGTAAATTGAATAAATATGCTGGAGAAAAATGATCCTTCTAGGAAACTGGTGAAAGTGTTCTTTTTCTGAAAGAAAAAGTTATCCCCTTTTGTTTTCACCAAAATTTTCCTTTTACAAAGAAGATGTAATGATCCTGAGACCTGTCACATTGAAAGGGTCCTCCATTTAAAGGACATTTTGCCTTAGGGTCCTCCAAAGTAGTGATG
This sequence comes from Vaccinium macrocarpon, assembly GCA_022606695.1. NCBI lineage: Eukaryota > Viridiplantae > Streptophyta > Magnoliopsida > Ericales > Ericaceae > Vaccinium > Vaccinium macrocarpon. The sequence continues at coordinate 37,932,690 of CM040171.1, read as the reverse complement.
CATGTGATTGGCTGGTCAACTATTAGGCTAATATTAATGACCTATCTTCAATGCCTCAATAACAGACCAAAGGGGTAAAAAAGGGAACATATTTTTGAAGAAATTGTTGGTGAAAGGTGACTTTTTCTTATTTCTTCATGTTTGTTGTCTTGGTGAAGCTTATAATTCTTGCGAATCTTGAACAATTCACTGCTTAGCCTAACTAAACTTGTTTGAGGTTGAGGGGGTGTTCCACTAAGAGAGTTTTGTTTTAAAACTGCCTTGTTTTTGTGTCCACATATTTTTATGTGATTTATTGTGAGATGATGACCTGTCTCAGTTTTTGGAAAAAGTGCCTATGCTAGGCGCCTTTCCTCTGCACAACTAACCCTTAACAACTTTAATGATCCTGGAAAAAACAAATACACTCAGGGGGTGTTCCACTAACTAGTCAGGCACCTAACACATAACAGCCGTGTAGGCTGATTTTAATCTAGGTGTTTTAGACCTCCGCCTAGCGCTTGCGGCCGGCTTTTAGAAACCTAGTTTTTTCTTCAGCAATCCGTGATTTGATTTCATGCCATGCTGATAGTATAATGAATAACGGCTTTAATTTTTACGTATCATGTTACTATAAGAATTGTAAATTAGAATTGTTGTTGGAACTTGTGACTCATATAAAGAGGTACCGAGAAGTTTTAATGAAATCAAATGCTGAGTGGAGCGGAGTGGAGCTTGGCATTTGGCCCATCACGGGTTTAACTGTTGTCATAGTGGTACGACATGGAATAATTAGGATTGGAACAGAGTAAGATTTATAAATACTCTCTAATAACAAACTTGCTCACTCCCGTGGAGGTACCCGATTTTGGAGAATCACGTAAATTCCTGTGTTGATTTCTTTACTGTTTTCGTATTCCATTATTGTGTGTGTAGTGATTTCTCTAACAATTGCTCATTTTACAAAGAGGGGAGTAACGTTTTAGACTTGCGAAGTCTTATAAAATTAAGCATGCTGCTGTCAAAATCACAAGGTCGCAAGTTTATTAAATTTATTCTTTCATAAAAATAAAAGAGAAGAAGATAAATAAATGATTGATGTTTTTAGAAGATAGAAGCACAATATAGGCAACTGTTTGGTTGTCACTAAAGGACATGGGAATAAAAACTGAAAACAATTATTTCGCAGATTCTTAATTTCAGTCCACATGTCTTTATTGAGTTGTCATCATCATGGACCAAATTATCGGCAACTAGTCCGAAGAATTCGGATCACGGATGAAAGTGCAAATGATCTCTTTAATCTTTCCTTTTTTCGATCCTTGATCTTAATCTTTTTAGCGTTCTTAATCTTTTTATATATCACCTCTACATACTAAAGATGCCTTCAAAATCCCATCAATCTCATCCAAATTATCAAAACGACGCATATGCGACCAATAATCTGGACTCCAATTCCATTGTCTACTGACAAAAGTTTAATTAAAATAGAAGTAAAATATTGTAGAGACTAGCTCGACACAGAAATTGATAGCATGCAAGAGGGAAATTATATGCTTCATACATAAATATTATAAATATTTGTATTTATGTTTATGTTTTATGTATCTCTAATACACACCTATATATAAGTTTTTTTTTTCCACTACTGACAAGTTGCAAAAATGCTTTGAATCTGAATAATACATGGGGGGATTCACGTGAGGCTGCTTGATGTGGGTTTTATTTAGCTGATTAGGATAGTTGTTTATATCTATAATAAGCTGGTCTTATGTGCTACCAAGTGGAAATTGACTAGCTTTCTTCATACACCTGATTAAACCCTAATATAGTCTACAAAGGCACTTACCAAAAAAAATAGTCTACAAAGGCAAACAACAATGGAAGCAGAAAGTATCTCATTCAAAATATGAAAATTGATTTATACTTGTTTCTCTTTAAGGTCAGTTGTGTGACAGGATTAATGGTGAAGGGACATAAAACCATGTAATATGTAATCTCATCGAATTTATGATGATGAAAATAATAGTATCCTGGGTTGATACTTTGTACTTCATATGTGATGTAATTGATCTCTCTTCTATTGATTGAAAAAAAAAAAAAAATTCCCATAGATACTTAGCCTAGTCGTTCATGGCTTACTCCCCATAATTTGGGATGTCAAACAGAAGGTCCAACAGGTCAAAAAAAAAAACAGAAGGTCCAACGTTCAACTCATTTGACCAAAGTTTTCTTGAGTTTAGCCCTCCAGCGAAGCTCAGTTGTGTTCCTTCAGCTCATGGTGGGGTCGTACAAATTAGGAGTGTTCTATTAACTCAGTTTTTTGAAAAAATTGATTTTTCACGATTTTTTATGTGATATGTTGTGAGAGAATGACATGTCTCGATATTTAAAAAAATAATTTTTTGTTAATAGAACACCCCAGTCATAACTCTTTAGTCTCTATCAAGACCTACAACAAGAGTCGTCTGGAGTCTTTAAGATCATGACAAAAGGATGGCTCCTTGCTCCCATTTGTACAAGTATCTGGATATAAGAATGTGTATGCAAATGTGCACCTATAGGAATTATAGATAAGCTGCCCTGTTGATTTGATTGGTATGAATGTCAAACAAAATTTCTTTTTCTCCTGAACTGTTAGTGCAGAGAGAAAAGCCTAGATATGCTTTCTTCACTATGAAGTTATTCAAACATATTCCTACAACAAAAGATACCCCCATTGCCTACAAATTGGAGAATCATCAAAGTTACAGACATTAAAGCAATATAACTTTAGCAGAAAAGAAAATAAGGATCAAAGCTGATATTATTATTGCACGGATAATGATCATGGGAAAAAGAGATATCTAAGTATACTCCAAAAAGAAGAATTTTTTTGTTTCCCCCTTCATTTTATAAAATTAGTAATAATTTCATTCCTTTTTTCTTCTTTTTTGAAAGGTGATTATGGGTCAAGATTATTTTTACCTTTTCAACTTTTCCTTTTCTCAATGGGTCCTCTTATGCAATTTTGTCTCAAACCAATATTTATATCATCATGCCGTGTATATAAAAGAGGCTAAAAGAGGCAGTAGGCTCAATTTGATGGCTTGCCAATTTTGGCCTATTTTTTCCGATTTTACCCCTCAGCTTCTTTTGACTGTATTTTTCTCGTTTTGTCCTTCAATTGGAAGGGCTATAGGTGTAGCTTTTCTGCTAGCTAAATTTTCTCCCACTAAATTTAAGCTGGACAGCATGGGAGAAATTAATGATCACTACAAGGCTGGTTAACAAGGTACCAAACAATAACTCCTACGTTTGAGAACATTGATTTGGGTCTTCAACCATGCGTTTTTTCTTGAATGGTGTGCATGCCACCTTAAAGTGACAAAAAAAAAGTTAGTGTGTTCTATAAACATTTCTATCGGTGACTTACTTGACCATATGCATGAAATTGATTAATGTAAAATTAAGAACTTGAGGATACAATCTACAAATTTTAGAATTTAAGGGCGATAGTGACACTAAGAGCACATCAAGGACTATATATAGCTTTATTTTATTCGAATTATTTAATGACAGGTAATCCGATGACTTTTTTTTTTTTTTGACTAAGCATAAAAGTTTATTTTTTTATTGACAAAAGAAATTTATATAGAATTTTATGCTTAGAATATCTGTTTCGCTAAAGGCCATATTCCTTTTTTAAGGCAAAAGGTGCATATAGGTTATTTCCTGTAAAAATACAGTTAATTTTTACCACCTTTTTACATATACCAAATGAAGTTTTAGTTGAGGAACAAAAAAGTTCACTTGGAAATTGAAATCTGTAGCATTATCCTCTCTCTCTCTCTCTCTCTCTCTCTCTCTCTCTCTCATGTACTGTGGATGTTGAAATTTACTATACATACATTGGGATGAGAAACAATGTCCAAAAAACCAAAAAAACATTGGGATGGGAAAATGCATGGGCAGGTTTGAATAAAACATGGGTGATCAAAAGCTAGTGATTCGAGGCAAGGGGGGACAAAGCTGTCTCCTTTGTATCAGAATATGAATACAAGGCATATACATATAGGATCAATATGCATAGTGCATATATATAGATACATGTATGACATATATTCTTTTTGTTAATTAATACAATATGGATGGTTGGTCTCCTTGACAAGAGCTCCCATGCCAATATTGTTCTGCATATGGAACTTTATAATTAATATTTAACTGAAAAAGTGTAACAAGAGCATAGGGAATGAGAAGAAAAGGAAAGTGTCATTGGGATTTTAAGTGAGAAGAAGAAAGCTGTGCTCAACTGTTGTCAGGCACAGAGAGAGAGAGAGAGAGAGAGAGAGAGAGATGTGTACATGCAAGTTTATTTAGTGAGAGAAAATAGTACTACCAAAAAGCTCTTGCATACTGTTTAGGGTGGACTCTCCTGGCCATGTCCTGCCAATATAAAAAACGGAAGCGGGGACTATTCTGTCCCTTGAGGGATAGCACTTAATGTTTCCGGCAATTTCGGGCCGCTTCGGTCATTTTCTGATGATTAAAAACGTTCACTTTGTAGAGCTCGTCGAGTTTAACAAGTGTACTAAAAATTAACTCAATCGAATATCATTAAATGCCTGATTGGTACACATATAACTAGACAATAATGGGTTTGAGTGGGTTTAGTCTAGTGTTTCGGATGCATTCGTTTCATGATAAAAATGTTCCGATCAGGCACTTAATAATATTCGATTGAGTTGACTTTTGGTATATTTGTTCTACTCGACGAGCTCTACAAAGTGAACTTTTCCGATCATCAGAATGTGACTGGAGCGGCCCGGAATTGCCGGGGACAAGGGACAACACAGTCCCCGCGTCCATAAAAAACTACTGTGTTTTGAGGTTTTTGAGGGGATTTTGAATAGCGTTGCTGACATAAATTCAAAAATCAGGCGTTACGGAGTGGTTCGGCCAGTTTCTTTTACGTAATTGGGAGTAACAGATATTCTAGTCGTTACGGATTGGTTCACGACCGGTACGGCCAGTACTTGACTATTACGGGTTATTTAAGGAATTCAAAATTATTTTTTACCAAAAAATGATTTTTAAAAATTCACGACCGCTACATCTAGTTCTCGTCACATAACATTAGTTGCTAAATACAGTTCTTTTAGTGATCCAACCATAAACTACGTAGTTGAGGGGATGGTAGGGCCTTCCGTCCTTCAAAGACAACAGATCCGGGTTCGGGAGTTTCACATCAATGTTGCAGAAAATGTTCTTTCATTAAAGCAATGCATAATGCAAAATTTGTATGTAATTGTTCATGTATCCTTTGTTGTGCATATATGCATGGGGCATTCATTGATGATCAGGTGTCAATCTATGCTATGCCCTCCAAAAGGCTCGAGATGCCAACGTCTTGATCTGAACTGTCTCCTACGTAGACCTCAATGCCTAGAACAACAATGTTGAAAATCATATCCGTGAGGAATCGTATTTTATCTTGCATAAATGAATGGCAAGCAGGATTTTACAAATGGACAGCCGATATAATTTGGTTGGATTAATAGGTTACTGATGTCCAACCAACTTAATCTTCTCTACGGGTTTTCAAAAGACGAGGTCTACAAAGTGAACAATCTAGATCATGTTTTCAGGCTCGAGACGATGCCCATTTGAAGGGGCATAGCATAGCAACAGTGCCCCCTCACCATACCTCAATCCTCGAAACCCCTTGGAACACTTACTGTTTCTTTTGTTTTAATCTGGGTCATTGTGTCCACCACGGCATAGCAACAGCGCCCCTCGCCATAGCTCGGGATTTGGAAGCTCTGATACCGATACGTACCGTACCATATCGGCCGATACAATCAAAAAGTTAAAAAATTCATAATTGCTACACCCAATTCTTGTGACGTATTGCCGATACGTCCCAATTCCGATACACCAATACCGCGACCGATGCCGCTATTTAAAACTATGACCATGACCCAAACGTTCATCCCATAGATCTTGCACAAAATAATGTTGGTGTAAAAAATCAATTCAACCGAACATGAATATACATCATTGTTCATGAATAATTCCTTTAAAGTGCATGATTTAAGTCAGAGATTAAATTCACCGCCTAAAATATAACGTTGACACCACATCTAGTACAATAGGTAATGAATAATGATAAAAACTTGAGTATTGGAGTTTGCTTCCTTCTAAGATTTCACTTGGTTCGAAATATCTCAGATGTTACAAACTCTTTGGGAGTAATTTTAATTAGGCTTCCTACCAGTGAATGATGAGATCGAGCCTCCAAAATTAGTCGTCGTGCAAATAAGTTGATCTGGACAGATGAGTTATTAGAAAAACAAAAGATAGAAAAAAACAAAGAAAGAGATGCTCCTTCAGAACAAGAATAAAATAAAGAAACATATAATTAAAAGACTTCAAATCATGCTGAAAAACACAGAGTAAGAAAGATGGCCCAAGGAGTCTTCAATCTGGGTAGAGACTGGTCTCCCAACAAAAGGTGAAGACATTGATTGTCACATTAACTGCTTTTGGTTCTTCTTTCTTGGTTTCAATTTTTAGTAAATACTAGTACTGTTGTTTTGATCATCATCTGGTGTTATTCCATAATAGTAGTGAACAAGGGAAGGAGTAGTACTCACTCATAACAGTGAACTAGTACTGTTCTGTTAAAGTCTCTTGGGGGTGAGTTGTGGGGATTTTCCGTCGGGTAGATTCCTTCAACAATTCTCGTCTTCATCACTTACTGATCCTGCACTAAAGAACGCTGGTTAGTGTCACTTGAGCCTCTTGCCCAAGGACACTCCGACGATCAAGTTAGTATATCGAAGGAGAGATTACAATTAGAGGCAGATCTGAGATTGTGTCTGTATCTCTAGGGTTTATCCCTTGGTATTTATAGTTTCCTCTGTACTTGCCCTCCAAATTACGTGATGTCACCCATCACGTCACACAGTCACGTGACACGGCCTATCACGGGTAGCCACGTGGTCACCTAGAGACTTCTAGAAGCCTCTCCCACAGTGCCAGGTGTCCCTCGGCACGTGCCCTCGTAACTGCCCTACTGACCCGACTGAACCAGCTCTTGGGTTAGGATCTGATTGCCCGGCCCACATACCGCTTAGTCTGATGGGCCCTTGTCCTGATCCGGAGACATCCAGATTATTCGGCCCTAACAGGGACCTTGATATACCGTCGGCACCATATGAAATGTTATAAATCCGTCTCATACACTGTCGGTACTAACATGCAGAAGCTCAGTTTATTCGGTACCAACTCATATTATCATTGGTTCACCTTCATTATATTCGGCCCCCACAAGGTGGTAGACCACATCTTTTTTGTAGTAGTAATTAAACACAAAAACTCAAGATTATGGATATAGATTCCGTTTACACCCAATGTACATCGGGTTGTGTGAAACTCATTTCGGAGTTTCATACAAATTATGATTTGCTCAATTTGTTTAAAATAACTTTTTAAATATTCTTTTAAAAAATCTCAATTGAATATAAGTAAGAACTTGATCAATTTTTTGTTTAATTCCCAAAGAGAAAACTGAACGAAGAACCGATCAAAGTTTTATCAATATCCGACTGAGTTGATTTTTTAGGATTCCTTAGAATGTTATTTTAAACAAATGGAACGATACTGCATCATTAGGTTGAAATTCTGAAGTGAATCTCACAAAACCCGGTGTCAGGGCCGGCTCTGAGGACAAGTTAGGCAGGCTCGGTCGGGTCTGGGGCCAACTAGAAAAACCCCATTTTAGGGCCCTAAGATACAGGAATATATTAAATATTAAATTGTTATAACAATCTAACAAATAGCTCTAGGTGTTGTAGTGGAATGAGTGGTATTTATATAGAAGGTCAAGAGTACAATCCTCTACTTCCAAATTTTTACGTGAACAATTTTTTAGTTTGCACAAAAATTTGTTTTAAAACAATAGGGCAGTGAGGTTGGAATACATGACTCTTGGTTCTCATACCATTACAAATAATGCGCCATTGTACCACAAGGCTATTTTGTATCATCTCTAAAAAAATAATTTATATAAAAAACTTAAGAGGCTCAATTTTCAAAACTTGACTGGAGTCTTAAAAATCTCAGAGCCAAACCTGCTCCGTGTATATTTGGTGAACACATACTTGGGATCTACCCGTTGCAGCCATAATGTCATTGTTAAAGTCATTCGACTAGTTAAAATATTACCTTTGCTCAGAACAAATATGTTCCACTAGTTCAATGCTATTTCCGCATAACCTTGTATATTTCTATCCCTTCTGTCTGGAAATGGTTATAATACACACTCAGTAAAGGTGTGTATCATATACACCTATTGTATGACTCAAATTGTGTCACCTCATTGGCAATCGTAATATTTTTTTAGTTTTTCGTAACTTTTCAGTAATATGATTCGTAACATTTTAGTTTGTCTCGTAACTTTTATAAAAAAAAACCATAACTTTTGTAAGGATTTGTATTATACACACCCAAATAAGGGATTTTTGCAACCACCTTTCTAAGGTTTTAGCAATAGCCAATTTGATGTCCAAATTTTCACCAAAGATTGTAGTGCCAAAATTATTCATTGAAATTGACATATTCTTATGACAAATTTAGACTTTGACATGACAATTTTATACTCCCTCCGTCTCAATTTTATAGTCTTTTTTTGAAGTTCGTGCCACTTTTGAAAGTGTTATATCTTATAATTTATAATATTTTAGGTGATTTTGAACACTTTGTTTATTAGATTAAATCAAGATCTATCAAACAAGATCCATATTGCATATAAAATGTATTACCGATTGAAATATATAATCGTTTTTTTATCCGGTTATGATAGAATGAAGGACCATAAAATTGGGACGGAGAGAGTACAAAAATGTCGACCTTCTTGTTTGGTTTTTGAGTTTTGTGTTTGATTTTGGTTTTGGATAATGATTGGAGAAAGAAATGAGAGTAATAATTAAAAATAAAGAGTAATGATTGGAGAGATGTAGAGAGAGAAATGTGAACAATAATTAAAAATAAAAATAAAAATTAGAGAGAAATATGAGTAATAATTTAATAATAATTGAAAAAATCATTCTCAAAACCCAAAATGAAGAGCAAGCTTCCGGTCTAATGCCTCGTTTCGATGCCAGAGATGATTTTGGGTGGATTTGTAATGAGGATAGATTTGAAGGTGGATTTGTAATAAGGATGAACCCACCTTCCAAGAAGGGTGAATTTGTAATGAGATGTTAAGATGATTTTTTGATAAGGGAGATTTGGAGGGTGGATATGATAGGATAAGAGGCCAAATGACTTAATTACCCCTAGTTTATTAATTTCATTATAATTAGATTAAATACATAATAAATACATAATAATTAGAATAAATACAAAATAAATACATAAATATAAAATAATATATTAGATGTTAAAAAAAATATTTCCAGGAAAAAATTTGATAAAAATTAGTAGTAATGTATTTACAAATTTTTAATAAAAAATTAAACACAAAACTAACAAAAGTTTAAAAAGATAAAAATGAGGAAGAAACAATAAGATGGTAATATTTTAATATTTTAACAATAAGAAAACACTCCTACAAGGCTAACAAACAACAAAATACTTGTACCGCTTTTCGGTATCCGATTGAGTTTATTTTTATTTGAATATGTTTATATAAAAAATTAGCTCAATTGGGCATCAATAGGAGTGTTTTTTTAACGGCCTGACACTTACAAGTGTGGGTTCTACTACAAACTCACAAAATCTTCTACTGGTTTTCGGTATCCGATTGAGCTAATTTTTATTCGAATATGTTTATTTAATATTTTGAACGTCTATGTTAAAAATAAGTTCAATTAGGGGTATCAATAGGGGTATTTTTTAACATCCCTGACACTTACAAGTGAGGGGTACTTTTGTCAAAATCATATCCACTTGCCCCGGATTTACTAACTATAGGGGTACTCCTGTCGTTAGCTAACAACCCTTCCTCCCTTATTTGAGGCCACCCGAATTGGCAAATCCACCCCAGAATTTGTTACCCAAACACCTCATTAAGTATGGGACCGGAATTTGCAAATCAAGGCAGATGCAAATCCGGCTGCCAAACAAGGTGTAAGGGTGGCACATGGATAGGTGCAATATGTGGGCAAGTTTAGAAGCGGGTTCTACTCTCGACCACTCTTTCTTTCTTTTCTTCTTCTTGTTCTTCTGAATGTACTATCTTTGTTTTTTGATAGCTATGGATGGCTAGACAAGCTTATGCGTTATTCGATTAATTCATTAAAAATCATATAATAATTGCAAAGAATAAGAAACATGACAAAATAGTTTCGAGAAAAGGTAAACGTTGTTTGTTAGTTTGAGTATTTCTCTTCACTCTGTATTGTTCAATAATCGATTAAATACATTATTGTTACAAAATTCATATTTGAAAAAAAAAGGGATAGTCTTTTATGGTAAAAAAAATCATCTATTTCCTTTATTTTTCAAAAAGAAAAGGAAGAAAACAAGGGATCTGTTGAATTTCAAGTATGTTAACAGACCACCCAGCCATTTTTTTACTCCCTCTGTCCCAATTTTATAGTCTCTTTTGGGAGTTCATGCCACTTTTCAAAGTGTTATATCTTATAATCTACAATATTTTAGGTGATTTTGAACACTTTGTTTATTAGATTAAATCAAGATCTATCAAACAATATCCATATTGCATATAAAATGTATTACGGATGGAAAGATATAATCATTTTTTTATCCGGTTAGGATAGAACGAGGGATTATAAAATTGGGACGGGGCAGTGTAACATAATGACATTGAGTCATGTTGTTGTTTACATATAAAATTAACAAATCCAATAATTAATTGACACGTAATGGGAAAAGCCAAACGTTGGCAATTACTCTTCAATACAGACACAATGGATTAAAAGAACATATTTGAATAAATACGATGTCGTATCGTGTTCAAATGTAAAAACAGTTATTGACAGTTACAAACCATCGTTATTGGAAAGAATTGACCTCGAAGCTATGAGATTAATTGCTAAATATATAAGTTCCACGTGTGAACTTGGGAAGCAAGGCAAATTGGCAGTTATAACACGTGGAGTACTTATAGAAAGGCAGTTATTCATCTTAACGTCGAAATCATTTGAGTTTGTTTAAACAACTGTACAGATTCAAAATCAAAGCTTTTAGAGGAAGAATTAGAAGAATTCAAATTCAGACGTGGAGGAAGGAGCAACTGCCAACTCGAGGAGTGGAAGTTAGAGTTCGAAGCAAGCCAATGTTCAAATTCATTGAGCGGGAAGTTCGAATTGCAAGCAGCGTCTATAAATAGAAGAAATTGAAGAAGTAAAAACTCTCGGACAAATCTTCAACAAACAGCTATCAAAAAACTGATGCTTGGTTTGTTCATTGGCAAAGTAGTTTAGGATTTCGAACTCAGTTCGAATTAGTTTAGGATCTCGAACACAGTTAGAAGTAGATTAAGAAGTAAATTAGGAAGTAGTTAGGATTAATCTCGATTGTTCCTGTAACAATCAACCGTTCGAAGTTCTTGTATTTGAAGTTGGAGACAAATTTCGAAGTAAGTTTACCTTTGATTATTTAATTGAAGTATCTTGTTTCTCTTTTGTTCTTCGATTTCCTAAGTTTGTTGGTTTACATTTCTTCACTTGTTGAAAAAATTCTCTTAATTGAGGTAATTGAACCAATAAAACACAATCGCCTGATTAGATTTGGTTTTTCCAAAGTTAATCTGAGGGAGGAGATTGAAACTCTCTCTGACACGCTCGCACACAATTATTTTTCATTGCAAAGAAATAAAAGAACCAAACAGTCGTCAGGCTTGGTAAACGAATTGGCTCAATAAGGAAGAGAGGGAGCAGAGTAAGCAACAATCCCCTATTGCTTGTTGGCTCCCATTACAGGTCCAGTAATGCAAGTTGTTTCGGATCAATTTATCTCACATTCGCTTCGTATGATTACACAGGGTGCTTTAGGAAGGAACGAACTTTTAAAGACAAGATTTTATTGTGAAGCCAACCCTTGAGTTATGTTGTTTGGTGACGTTATAGTTGCACCTGTGAATTACTCCCTCCGTCCCATAAAGTTTAATCACTACGAAATTACGTGTAATTTTTAAGCTAAAAAATAACGTGCTTACAAAAATAATTTTTTAGTCAATATGGATCTTGTTTAATAGATCTCATTGAAAACTCTTATACGGTGCAAAAAAAATTCAAAAATTATTTTGGTAAGTATATTATTTTTTAGTTTGAAAATTGCACTTAGTTTCGTAGTGATCAAACTTTATATGACGGAGGGAGTAATACATGCAACTTCACGCATAGTTCAAATAATTCGACTATGGTACCAGTGCACTAGGATCGATGGCGTACCGATGTCTTTACGAGGTCCATTTCAAAATCGCAAATATAAGGGGTGGTTTGGGTAAATTGAAAAAATTAGTTTTTTAGTTTTTTGGTTTTGTCCTCATTTAATTTTTTTTTTCGCATTTGTTGATTTTTGGTCGATTTTTTGAGGTTTCTTAGCTTATCTCGACGAGAGGAATCTAAAAAGTATAAAATTATTAGTCAAACTTAAAGTTTTGTGAATAAAGACGAAAAATAATCCAAAAAACAAGCCAAGAAACCTTAAAAAATTGACCGAAAACTAACTAATACAAATTTTTTTTGAATAAGGACAAAACCAAAAAAATCAAAAAACTAGTTTTTTCAATTCACTCAAACCAAGCCTAAGTAGTATTTGTTTTGTTAATTTTAAAATAAATTTTCAACGAAATTTTATAAAAAATTAAATTTAATCGGATAACCATAATCACCATGTGAGTAGTCGTCTAAATTTTCATGCGACATCGAGGGTTAACTTTGGGAAAGGAGAAAGCTGGAAAGGGGGAGGGGAGTCAAAGAGGAGGTATTGAAATGTCATGTCAAATCAAACAGTTGATCCATCAGAGAAGATATGAGTAAGTACTGTAGGAAGGCGATCGTGCCATCAGTCCGTGTTTGGAAGAACTAGCCCAACCACCAGACACTGCTGCAGTTTCGGCCTCAAGACTCTCTCTCTCTACATACCCATAAATGCTGCCAAACTGAACTACTTCTCCGGTGTTCACTCTCACTATTTACAGCACATCGAATAATTATTTAGTATATTTTTTAATTTGTAAAGTTATACTACTATATCAAATAGGAATATTGAAATCAATATAGCTTTAGAAATATAGTAAATATCATTTAGCCAAAATGAAACAATAATGACTTTTCACCCTCTTGGGCCTGGATGTCGTTCATATTGACCTTATTCTTTTCGTCTTCTGGTGAGATCTGGTGGCTAATTTCTTTTTCAAATGGGGCTATTTCATGAGCTATATGCTATATATTGCAACTTTAACTATCTCTCATTAAACGATGGATAATACACACGTAGTACCATATAAATTAGGAATTTTTTTTTATCACATCTTACATATATCAATATACATTAATGAATTAGAATATATTATTCACAAATATCAATGGAGTTTTACACATTATCTATTGTCCATGAGCTGGTTGGCATTTTCCTAAAAAAGAAAATGATCCTTAATTCCATTATATTCCCTTCCATCCATCGTAGTATCATACTAATCCTATATACTCTCTCCATTCCTAAATGTTGGTATAGTATTTCACTTTGGGCAGTTTCAAAATGGTAGTCTATTTACATAAATTAATATACTACTTTATTTGATAAATTTCCAATTCTATCCCTACTTTTCTGATGTGACATGAATTATTTCATTGAACAGTTACAATGATTGAGGGCTAATTTGAAAAGAGAAAAATAAAAATATATAGATTGTGTTTGATTTGTAATTTAGTTTAGTTTTGATGATGTAACTAGGTGTAATGAGTGGATAGAAATAGAGAGAGAAATAAAGAAAATAATGATATCAAAAAACTAAAACAAATCTAATAAATCTCCAAACCAAACAAGGCCATAATGATTAAAGTATGTTTTTTAAAAATTGAAACCCCAAAGCGGCTCTAACATTTTGAGACCGAGGGAGTACAAAAAATCTAACGTTTTGAAACCAATAATCCAATTTGGTTTATTTTTGTCTTTATTCACAAAACTTTAAGTTTGGCTAATAATTTTATACTTTTTAGATTCCTCTCGTCGAGACAAGCCAAGAAACCTCAAAAAATCAACCGAAAACTAACAAATGCAAAAAAAATTTGAATAAGGACAAAATCAAATAATCCAATAAACCAAAAAACCAAATTTAGCCAAACTCCCCCTCAAGCTAGCTAGCTAATCATTTGCTTTGGATTTTCCATACAAAATGGTGAATCTGAAATTGGTATATGTTCCATCCATCAAACAGACACATCCATCCACTAACCAAAGCAAAGCAAAAGGGGCATCATATGCACCCTCTCAGAAAAAGCTGGTGCATTTGCAGCGTGAAAAGTCTATACTCCCATCCCAACAACATTTTGGAACAACGATATGGACCGGGTTTGAAGGGCCGCAAGCCTTGCTAACCTCCAAAATTACATCGTTTTGGGAGATTTTAAGGGATTTGGTAATGTGTGGAGGTGGTTAGGGTGAATTGAGAAAATTGATTTTTTGGTTTTGTTTTTATTTAATTTTTTTTCCATTTGTTGGTTTTTAGTCGATTTTTTCTGGTTTTTTGGCTTGTCTCGATGAGAAGAATCTAAAAAGTATAAAATTATTAGCCAAACTTAAAGTTTTATGAACAAAGACGAAAAGTAATAAAAAATCGACCGAAAACTAACAAACGCAAAAAAATTTCAAATAAGGACAAAACTCAAAAAACCAAAAAACCAATTTTCTCAATTCACCCAAACCAACCCATAGTAACACGTTTAGGAACCCCCAACCCCAAAACGACATAATTTGGGAGGTGCTGAGGACTTGTTGTCCCTTGAGAAAAGCAGAGTCCCCGGCCCACGTATGTGTATCCACGTTCATGTTGTAAGTTTAGGCTCTCATGTTGTACGTGTGCTTTTTCATGCCCCATTTGATAGTAGTACCACTTTTGTGGATATGCGAAGACTCTTATGGTGTATGAATGAGTTTTCACTATGGTATTTTTGTTATTTTTTATATTTTAAAACTATAAATTTTCATATCAATTAATGTATGTAAGGAGAATGACTCTTTAATTTGACAATTTAATTATAATTCAAGAATACCAAAATACCATAATAGAAACGCAACCTAATTTGTAGATGAACAAATCAAAAACCAAAAACCGATAATGAAAGACCCACCATTTCATCGTGCTCAAAAGTGAAGTTGTAAGGTAGTGTGGGGCGTGATAGCATTATACACTCAAAGACATTATCATAAAATTTTCTCTATTTTTTCTTCTTTGTTTTCAAGGAAAATGTTTGAATTCAAGTTTAATCCATTAAACACTTTCTATCCCTTATTGATGTATATACCAAACCGAGCTTATCTCATAACCCATTGGGGTAGACTACATAAATCCCTTTTTTCTATTGAGCCCTATCAAGAGCTATAAGTTCAATGAGATTAATTTAGATCACTCATATCCCTATTGGTGTATATAATGTTGACAAATAACCTATATATATATTGCCTCCGTTATCTTTTTAGAGGGTGTTTGATAGCTTACTTTTTGCATTCTCATTTTACATTTTCAAGTTTTTTTTGTGTTTGGAAGACTTTATTCAGAACAGATTCTCTAAAAAAGAGTTTTGGTTTTTCGACATTAAAGAGGAGAAGCTGAAAGTATTGTGTGAGGAATTTTTTCCTTCTCATTTTCTATTTTTTTCCATTTTATTTAATCAAAACAATTGTAAAATGTTTGTTGCACATATCTCAAAAATACTATGACTGTCGCAAATATATTTTACACATATCTTTCAAACATTATACAATTTCATAATAAATTCTGACATAATCTAAGTATGCCCCCTCCTTTTTCAGACCTTTCTACTTCCTCGGAAGTTTTATCAATGCAAGAAATTGAATTTTGGGGGAGCCAAAATTATTCTTGCGACGCAAAATAAAATAAAATAATGTTGCTGTACATCAAATATTGTGATAAATATCTTATAATGGCAATTTTGAATTACTATGTGATGTGAAGAGTGATTCAACATTTTTGGAGGAATACTCATATAATAGAAAGAGCATAAAATAATATTAAACTTTAGGGGCCATTTTGTATATATCATGATAAATTATCAAAACTTCTAAGACTACTCTAGTGATTATAAAAAATTTGAGGATTGACAAGGATGTCGGTGGCAACCCCTCCCTCCGTCCCTGTAGCCTGTATCCATGAACCAATTTTGAAAAGGACAACGATTTGCACACTAAAAATTTCCCACCTTCACTCCAAAAGTGGCGTGAGAAAATGAATCCAGACACGCTATTTACTTTGACACTCCCACTTTTTAATGCGGCCCGGTTCATGGGATAAGTCAGTGAACTCAACTTTTTGGGCCTTCAAAAAATGTAAAAAATAGGGACCTTCAAACATGTAGGCCTCCTGTGTATATCTAATGGAAGCGATTTATTTTTAGAATTGAAAGTCTTGAATGATGTTTTGCCAAAAGATACAAGAAAGCCGAATGATGTGTTCAATTAGTTGAAGAGGATGGCTGTTTCCCAAATTCATAGATTGCATGCAAAATATTATTGACTATACTAATGTACTGTTGCGTTCGGGGAAAGAAGCTTTTTAAAGTTGAAATTGATCAAACCTTATCTTCGATCAGCCATGTCTCAAGAAAGATTAAATGGATTTGCCTATACTATCCATTAAGAAGAATCTATACTATCCATTAAGAAGAATACAATGAAGAAGCTTGATTGTAGACTTAATTAGTACATTTGCAACCATAAAAGTGAGACGAGTAATGTTCAAATGATCGATTTTGGAGTATTGTACTGGTTATTTATTTTCGGATGATGGTATGTTTAAATTTGTGCTGCAAATATTTTTAAAGATTTTTTATGAAGTCTGTGTGTTGAATAATTTTATTATGCAAAATATATACAGGGTCCCATCTAAACCAGCTTCCTCCTCCTGAAAAACCCATTCGTATCTTGTGAAACTTGTAGGAAATTCCTAACAATTTGAAAACATCATGGGAAGTGACAACTTTACTTTTCAGTTATGTTTGGAGATGCTCATAATGGAAATGCTTTCACTTTATAAAGCATTAAGTTGTCTGAGTAATAGGTTTTCCCAATGTTGTGGCCACAAATAAACCTCTCTAAATTGCATGCTTAGATGCTTCATTAATTCAATACCAGACCACTTTGCCCCAACATGGCATTAATTTAAGGAGTCGTGTCTCCCATTTCCATTGCCTATGTTGTCTTTCTTTCTAAATCCTAGATGTGCACCAATTGCTTTGTACCAATGGGTTTTCTATTTAGAACTACAATAAATAGTACTGTGAGATGTCAACTAGGATTTCTTATGTAAACTTTTTAGAAGAATTAGCAAAAAGAGATGAGGGAAAAATATCTTTAATTGAGAAAAATGACCCGGCTCCAACCTGCAAAAAAGCCTCTCCTATCAGTGCAGGGTGGCTACGGGATTTTAACTTAGCGTTGTCCAAAAAATATAAAAAAAATGTATACAAAAGATAATGTGAACCCATTTATTTATTTTGGTTGAAAACTTATCGGGCCTAGTTTATTTTATTTTGTTGAGCTTTATGATCTACTTACTTATATTCAATTGGATTTTCAATTACATTGGCTTTTTATGATTAAATCAGTGCAAATAATATGAAAGAAATATCACATTATAAGCAAAAATATTAGTATAAATTTTTAGTGCATTTTTAAACTTATGGTCTTCAACTCATGGGGTTCCCTTATGCAAACAATGTGAAGAAAATATCAAATCCGATACAAAAAATATAGTAAAATATTTAGTACATTTTTCGAACTTAGGGGGTTCACTTGAACCTTGAAACCCCTAAAACCCCAATGGAGCCGCTTCTGTCTCTCGTTCCTCCTTGTTGTCTATATAAGCATTAATCATCCAGAATCTCCGATTTTAACAAATATTGTTCCCCATGTGAGCCTAGTCTTTTTTTAAAGAGTGTTTCAACAAATATAAACCATTAAAACAATTTTGGACAGCCGAGATCATATGAAATTCTCTTTTGAGTCCCAACCTAGATGACAGAAAAGTCAGATTCGAAAGAATATTCCCCCCTATTTTCTTTTCCATGCAAAAAACACCTCTTCAAAATCTCTATTTAAACAAAAATTAATGGGGAATTAGTAAAGAAAAGGAAAGTATCATACTGTGCGAAAAGAAAAATGATTTTTCTTAAACATTAGTTAGGATGAATTTCTTTTTCGATTCTACATTGCCAACTGCCAAGGAAAGACCACAAAAACAAAGAGAAAAGTGGCTCTCACAAGTATATTCAAGCTTAAACTAGTCCTACTTTGAAAATCATAGTTACATGATCAGAATTGCTATGAACCATTGAACCCTGAACAAAATACTCAGAAAAGTGGAGCACTCGATGTGAACCAAAATATTCTTGGTGTGGCTTGTATCGCAACAAAGATGATTCGTTCATAGTTCTTTTCTGGGTATTTTTCTGAGCAATAGGATTTTTGATTTATGATTTCTACTCATCTTGTTGCTCTTGAACTAGGTGATTCTCTAAAGTACTCACATTTTCTCTTTATGACTGCATTGATTCATCATCATCTTGTTCAACTTCTGATGCTGGATCATCCTCTTCCTCAAAACCTTCAATCCCATAAGCTGCATGGCCATGCCCAAAAGCCCTAATATGGTCTTTTAGGGACCTCTTATGCTTAAAATCGGAACCACAAATGCAGTACCAAAGTTTCCCACAATTCTTCTCATGGGTTCTCCAATCCCCCCTAACTGCAAATGCCTTTCCACATTTTCTACACATGAATGGCTTGATTCCATGCTTCCTCTTGTAGTGAGTCTGAAGGGTTCTGAAATCTTTAAGTGGTTTTGATCTTGGGTGATCAATATTGTTCCTGTTGATACAAAAGATGTGAGCTAGAGAAATTTGGGTATTATTATTTACTGGATTAACCCATCTTGAGAATAAAAACAGGAATTCAAACCAATTCTCTGATCTCCATCTAACAAGCCAATGTTTCTTTTCTTTTTCTTTTTTCTTTGAACGGTGAAAGAATGTTTTTAGATGAGCTGGTAGATAACAATCTGATATGATTGGTATCAGAGTAGAAAATAGGTTCTGCATTCAAACCATACAGGCTACTGCCTACCTGATGGTTAAAATACTGAGACGATGTTCGAATTACTTCTGATATATACTAAACTGATTAAAGACTATTACACACCTGCACCCTGGTGCACAACAATAGCAAGGAAGCCTCAGCATGCCTGTTGGTTGAGTTCCTCTTAAGGATTCTGGCCCTTTCCTATACTGTGATCCATGCCCCCACATATGCATCTACAAAAGCAAGTATAAGACACCAATTTTCCAAAAATTAAACGACCCACAAAATTATTACTATGATCGTGCAATTGTAGCCCAAGGCTCCAAGCGACAAACCTAGCTACCAGATATTACATATTTCTTTACATTTTAAAACCCACAACACTAAAACATAATGCAATAAAACTATAGTATTTTGTTAGACAGTAAAGAAATAAAATGGACGGAATTTGTACCCTGTGATTTACGCTTCTAAAGGGTTATTAAAGTAGTACACCATTTTGTTCAAAATATTGACGGTGAAATGAAGGAAAAAAAGGAGGTACACTACTACAAAAAGGAAGGGTTTTAATTTTATTGTTTCTCTTCTAGGTGTATTTTATTGGAACAAACGAAAACCAAATGGAGTTTGGTTTTAAGATCTCTATAGCTTGAACTTTTGCCTTTTCTAATGGACAATTTGTCTAGTTGGAAAAAAGCTACAAGAAAGTGGATTTGATTCAGAGATGGCAGGAATAACCATTGAGTTCTCTACTTCTCTTTGCCCTACACCTATTTTTATTTATTTGGATAACTAGGTTGAATATCACTTTAGG
Source organism: Vaccinium macrocarpon (assembly GCA_022606695.1). Classification (NCBI taxonomy): domain Eukaryota; kingdom Viridiplantae; phylum Streptophyta; class Magnoliopsida; order Ericales; family Ericaceae; genus Vaccinium; species Vaccinium macrocarpon. Next base: position 37,912,628 of record CM040171.1, on the reverse strand, counting down.
AAATTTTTTTGGGTCATTTATTGTTGCGCAATGCCAATGCTCTGTATGCTAAATGAAAGAAACATGATAATGTGTACATAAATCAAAATGATTCTTGGGTCTGCCCTCTCTGATGCTTTTCAGCTTTGATTTGAGAGCATAATTCTGCAGCAAACGTGACGGTATAAAGGGACCACTGTTTCAATGGTATTCTATTAGCAGTCACTTTGTGCATTTATTATCAAAGGTTAGGTCTGTCTCCAATCTATCTGTTTTAGTGGTACTCTAAGAGCAGTCACTTTGTGCATTTATTGTCAAAGATTAGGTTTGTCTCCTATCCATCCCGCCCATACCCCCAATTATTGGGAACTAAATGAGTTATGTTATTATTGTTGTGGTGGTGTTGTATTTATATAGAGTAGCATATAAGAAAAGACAATAAAAAGGTTTTTTGTTTACGAAATTTTTCAGAAGAAAGCTCCAAAGTTGAGTTTTAGAGATATCTTCTCTGAGAAGGTATTTAGAGTATATACTTATTGTATACTGATCGAAAAGAAATCTTATGTATGGGCTTTTCAAGTCAGTTCAATTTGTTCCTTGATGGAAGAAAATCTGAGCACAGATTTCACAAGTCTACTAGTAAAAGCAGAAGGAACATTGCCTGTATTGTTCAATCACCATAATAAATGAAGGATTCTGACTTCAGGCTCTCAGTTGGATCTGATTGACAAATATATTCACAATCCCAATTTATACCATGCAAAAAATATTAAAAAATTGTAAGCTGAAGAATATATAATAAAAAAAGTCGTTTTATTTTCAGAGAGTAAAAGAAAATACAGTAAAAAATATCTATACATCACTTTTTCTCTTACCACTCAAATAGGAGATCTACAAAGCAATGAAAAAGTTTTAGGGGGTAAAATAAAATACCCCTATGATCAAATCCACTTGTTTTTCTTAGTAATCAATCAATCATGAGGGGAAACATAAAAAAGACAGGGATCATGCCATGTAATAGTTCAACAGAACGGAAAAATAAAACTTAAGTTGTATTTTCATATAAAGATTGCGAGGAAAGCCTTTTGGCTCATGGTTCAAGGATGCAAAATGAAAAGGAGTTACTTTGAGATGAGATTTTAAAGATTGTAAAAAGAAGATGAAAATGATTAGCAAAATAAACTACCAATATTACAAATTCATGACTTTCCTTTTAAATAAAAAATTAAAAGAAAATTTTTAATTTCAAGAAGAGATAAAAGATGGTAAAGAAAGCGGGTTTGTGGTTTTGATTTTGGTGTACTTGTGTTTTGGTTGGTTTCTTGCCGACCTGCAAGAAACCTTCTAGGTTTGTTCTCAGGTTGCGTTTTGTCGGTGTGATTGTGATCGGTTAATTTTTATTTATTTATTTATGCCAATGAAAGCATTCAAATTTAGCTACCCCTGAGGACCCCAGGGTTTATGTGATTAAAAAGAGAAAGGAAGATTTCAGATTTCTACACCAAAAACAAAAAATTACTAATTAAAAAGTTACCTGCATGTTGTTGTATCTATTGAAGGTCTTGAAGCAAATAGGACAAGAGAACTGTGTAGGACCAATGAGAATCTGAGAAGGGGTAGGGATCCAATACTGCCCTTTGTTGAGTCTGTTCATAGGGTACCCATTAAAATCCTCACTCTCTCCTCCAATATCTTTACTAATGACTTGACGATGATCAGTAGTAGAAGAATTAGCAGAAGACGAAGAAACCACAGAATAATTAGCCAGATCAATAGAGCTAGGGTTTGGTAGCCCAATATGGAGTGCCACAGTAACACTTAAGTCCTCATCTTCATCATAATAACAAGAAGAGGAGGTGGGTTCTTGTTTTCTTTCATCTACTCTTGTTGGGCTTAAGCTTAGGAGGGGGAGGGCTTCTTTGAGAGGAGGGGAAGGAGGTGGGGTTGGTTGGTGAATATTTGAGTTGTTGGGGTTGAAAAAGTGATGTGAGTAGAAGTTGTGGGTGGTGTAAGGAGGAAAGGGGTTTGAAGGAGGAGGAGGAGGAGGGGGAGAAGAGAAGTGGTGGTTGTGGAGAGAGTTGAATTTGAACAATTGGGAGTAGAGATTTGAGGAGTAAGGGTCAGTCATGGTGGAAAAAGGGTGTGAGGAGAGGGAGAAAGGGCTGGTTGGATTGGCTTTGCTTTTATAGAGAGAGAGAGAGAGAGAGAGAGAGAGAGAGAGAGAGAGAGAGATGACTGAAGGGTGGATGGATGGTGGGAGAGGTGAGGAGAGAATGGACTGGAGACACTCATGACCAAAATAAATCAAAAAGAAAGTTAAAAAGGGAAATGGGTAGAAAGGTGAAGTCCACCCAGTGAATAAGAGTGGGGAAGAATCTACAATCTGATTTGGATAAATTAGTGGATCAAAATTAAAACAAAAGTAGTACGAATAGTTTATGTAAATTAAATGAAGGAATATGGGAAAATAAAGACGTTAATGGAGGAGTCATTGTTTTGAACATAGCTTAGCAGAGGGGGGCTGACTGAAATGCCCTCACGTGCGTGTACATTCAATTGGATTTGATCCAGGGTGCATCTGTCTCAAGATCAATATTGTGTATTGGCCGGTCTGGTATTTATTGGAATCCGAATATTATTGAATGTTTACATGATTAAAGTTCTTGACTACAAATTTTATAAATTAATGGTTTTGATTTTTGATGTGGTTCAGATATGAGCTTACAAAAGTGCAAATTGTTAATGCACTTTGTTTGAACAGGGCTATTGTTTGTATATTCTTAGCTAGAAGTGATGCATTGTTCCATTACTCGCTAATAAACTAACTAGTGTTTTGGCTAAATAATTGTGTTAGATTTTTCTTATTTTTCATTATTCAATTTCTTTTTTTTGCCTTTTTTTTTTTTTCTATTTTGTGTCTGTTTTTTGTGAACTATAGGTTTGTTCGGACGAAAGAATCAACCTAAAATTTACAAAGTTATGATAAAATTCTTAAAAAGTTCACCAAGGACAAGGAACCTAAAAGTAAAAAATTAGTAATCAAACTAATTAAGATTTTTGTGAATAAAGATAAAAATAATTCAAAATAGGTAGACTTTTGGCTTATTTTTTGTCTTTATTCACAAAATTTTTAGTTTGATTAACAATTTTTACTTTTCAGGTTACTATCGTGACGAACTAATTATATGCATAAATAAAATGGACGCAAAATTGACAAATGTGAATTGTTTTTAGATAATAATAAAAATTATCTGACTCTTGAATATTTAATTACCAAAACACCCCTAAGTAAAGGGCAATTTAATTATCCCAGCATTTCCTTTTGGAATGCGTGCACTTGTCGGTTTATGGCCCCATGTTTGAGCAGATCAGAAACTGTCACTGTCCACTTCCCAACTTCCATGAAATATTACTGCTCATGCATACATACACTCTCTCCCTCCATGATATTTTCGCAATACATTTATACGTAGATACACACAATTACACACTCGTTGACGGGACTAGAATTTTTATTTGAAAGGAGCCGACTGAATAAATAATTATGAATTTTTGTCGACAAAATTCACTTATTATTAAGTTTGGGCTACTTTGGCAAAAAAAAATTAAAATCCGGTTTTAGTTTTGTCTTTGTTCAATTTTTTTTTTGTATTTGTTAGTTTTGCGTCAAGATTTTGTGATTTTTGAATTTCTCTTGACGAGACGAATCTAATAAGTATAAATTTATGGTCAAACTAAATTTTTTTTTGAATAAAGCCAAATATACTTGGATTATTGGATTAATTTTTCCTTTATTAAAATTTTTTTAGTTTTGATCATAATTTTATACTTGTTAGATTTTTCTAGTCGAAAGGAATCCAAAAATCACAAAATCTTGACGCAGAACTAACAAATATAATTTTTTTTGAATAAAAATAAAATAAAAAATCCAATAATCCGGAATATGGATTATTTGCCAAATGAGCTTAACTTTTCATGCATAACAGTACATTAGGGAATTGTTCACTAGTATCTTTTTTTTTTTAATTAGAGGGAATTGTTAAAGATCAACCTAAAGTTAGTTGAATAATTACCAAACTGAAGTTTGTTTTATAGTTTTAGAGATTAATTTGTTGTTTTAGGTCCGACAATTGTAATAGACAAAATTACAAAGCGAACAAAAATGGGTGCTGGGTTCCGCCAGGCGCTAGGCGAGTAACTATCGTATGATTTTGGGATATTGCAACGTGGTGTCCCTCCACTATTATCCACCTCGTTTTGGTGAAAAAGATTGTCCGAGCATTACTTGAGACGTGCTCGAGCTGAATAACAGTAGTTGGAAAGTGCAGGACAAACCGCAGCACACAAGCGTGGAAAAAGAAACCAAAATTTTCGTTTGACCATATGGCGTACATATGTGAAATGGCGACTGTGGGCCATGCCACATATGGGTGCAAAAATTTTACAAATTTCTTAGCAAAAGTGAGATTTAACGCGGTCCAAATTGTTGTGCAGAAAGCCACCCAAGACTCAACCACACCCAATATAATTGATGATATTGGATATTAATTCGAAGAACAAATAATTAATTGAGAAGTAAACCCAATTAACCAAACCAAACGTGAGAGAAGGAGAGAGAAAACAAAAGAGAAAGGAGAGAGACATACAAATTTACGTGGTTCGGTCTTACTTTGGGATGTAAACCTAGTCCACAGGCAGTCGATCAATGACTCCATTAACAAAACGAATGCTCAAAAGAGCTACAAAGAAGAATTCTGCAGAAAATCTTCTACCTAAACTCACCAAAAGCCAAAATATAGACAACTCTCTCAAAACCCTAACCCAATGCCCTAATATTTGCTCTCACACCAATAAAAGAGGCATAATACAAGTATTTATACTAAACAAATGAGTGTCCACCATGAAATAACCATTTTAGGCTTTTAAGCCCCCAGAAAATCCTAAAAAAACCTTCCATAATCTTATTACCTGTCGCCATGGTCTAGACCACAAAATTCCCGTCCGGACTATGGGATACTGAGACGTTTCTGGACCATTCTGACTCGGTAGTCCGGACTACCAAATTCCCCGTCCGGACCATGGACCTTGGTCCGGACCACCAGAACCTTGGTCTGGACCATGCGTGCAGAAACTTCCCAAATTGCTCAAAATTGCTTGGTCTGAACCAGAGAAACCTTGGCCCGATCCATAAATGCTCCAAACAAGGAAATCGAGCCAAAAACCAACACAAATTCATGAAAATATGTATATATCATTCGACTTGCACCATATATAGAAGCAAGACTTAAACATGTCATCTCTATGTTCGTTTATCTACATAGGTATTTTCCGTCATTCACGTTGACGAGGAAAAATACTACGTAATGAAATCTTTACAACATTTTAAGGAAAAAGTTGTGACGAAAACATTTACAAGTAAAATAAACAGAGAAGACTAACAAAATGTATAAAGAGCTTTTTACTAGTCATTCGCACTCCAATTACAAATCTCTATTTTTATCTTTGAAATTTCCCTCCAAAATCTCTCTTTACAATTATACCTACAAATTACTCTCGTGACGGTTTTTGCTCCGTGGTGTAGATCCAACTTTCCTAGTTCAGATTGGCGGCGGGTGATGGTCCGGCAGGTGGCAGCTGGGGTGGACCTAATAAGGACTAAGGAGGAGGTTGAAGAATAGATTTTTCCATCTTTTGCTTCCGCGTTTGCTCGGTGCTCTCCCGTTCGATTTTCCCTGATTTGACAACTTGTTATCGGTTTGATTTCCCCATATTTGGGTGACAGTGGTGGGTCAATAAATCTCTTGTTTTCAGGCTGCATTTTTTTATCCCCTGAAGTCTGAATGGTTTTGTTGCTCACTGTGGCCGCGCGGTTGGTTGCCCCGTCGAGGTTTACTTGGTGTTAATTTCTTTTAAATCTAGATGACCCGTGAGAAGTTTACTCTCCTTCCCCCTTGACTCACACTAAACCTGACTTGGCACGCGTCAGACTGTTTGTTGTAATCTTCTTACTCTTTCGCTTTGTTGCTTATTGCATGTTTTCTAAGTTGTTGTTATTAGATTTTTCTCAGTGTATTTTAACCGGAGTTCTTTGTAAGTGCCGTTAGAATTTTCTGAATGAGAACATTATTTTATAATAAAACAATAATAATCTATCAAATACACAACTTTCTCTTTTATTTTTCATGTCTGATCATGGGTTCCACATTGATGACTTTACCAATTATTGATTGTAGAAGAAATTAATGGCATATGGGAAGAGGAAGATATGGTTGGCATTATTACATCAGTATTCTCTGTGACAATATTCAAATATAGTCGAAAGGATTTGGGCTTACTAAACCTAAGTGAAGAGATCACTTTATACAGAACTCAATGGAAAAATAAGATTCATGTATTCAACCCTAATTGATTGGGACGTAAAGCTCTGTTTGGTTCGGTATTCAAATATAGTCAATATTAGACTAATTGTGAAGATATAATTACTATCTTTCAAATGGTATCGACAATATGGGTAATAATGTGTAATATATACATATTTTCGGTAAACCATAAACAAAACGTACAAAGCATAACATTGGCATTAAAAAATAACATGATAAGTGATAAGGATAAAAATGAGATTTTAGAAGTGCAAAAGAGTAAATAGTAAAAATATAGATGAACCTCTAAAATGGGGTCAAGTCTCCAAATATAGAGAGATACAAAATTGAGTCTCTTTTTAGAGACTCATTACAGAGGTTGATTGGGTCTATTTTTGAGGAATAGAGATTGATCAGAGATGCCACACGATAAGTGGTTAGACGAACGTCCTCATTTATTTTAGAAAGGTCAACAATACAAGAGTAGTGCGTTTGAGCAGAGTGTCTTAAATTGTAAAAGGGCAAAAAAACAAGGCAGAGAGTACTCTTTGAGTGAGATTCAATTACACAAAGTACATGAGAACATAAATTCTGGATAAACATCTGGTGATCATGACTTCCCTTCTGCTGGACACTCATACCTATGAGAGAGAGAGAGAGAGAGAGAGATCGTCTTATGTTTAAGCCTTGTACTTAATAATAAGCGAGTTAATTTGTGTTATGGGTGGGAATGAAATTTATGTACTCCTCTGGTATGGGTGTTCGATCAACTCCACTCTGAGTTGTTCTGCATTTGCTCTATTGGTTTTTGCGCCGTAGTTGTTTTCTTTAGATCGCCATCTAGTCATGCACGCGGCATTCTCAACCTAGGGTGTTCGATCAGCATCTGGTTGGCTATCGGTCAATTCTTGTGTAGAAACTCGTCATTAGTGGAATTACTGTGGCAAGTACTGGCAACCATTCATCAACATTATGCAAGTGTAACTTGATATCGTCTCGCTTTGTCAGAGCTTGTTCTTGTATCCTTTGGCTTAACCTTTGTTTAATGATTGCGTTTCCTTTTTTTATGAATATTTGTTGATTTATTCGGTTTTGCTCTCGTGTCTATTGGGTCTCTAATTTTACCTGTGTTAGTTACACATAGTGACAATGGGTTTTAATATCGCTACATTGAAAAAAATGTATCTATCATCAAATTGTATATCCCCACCTCTCCTCCACATATATAACTTACCCCTACAACACAGAAATCCTAGCTAGTTCCGTTCCTATGTGTGATGACCTATGAAAATTAATCAAAGGAGTGGGTGTGAGCAAATTGACCTGAAGACTTTTGCATTACAAACAAAAGAAATTGACTATAGTTTTAAAAAATGATTGCACACTCTCCTCATTTTAAGAAAAAAAATCACCCAATAAAAATGAAGAAGAGATTTTTTTTTTTTTATGTTTTGAAAGCTTTAGATAATAAAACTAATTGAAAACCATCAAACAAGATTCATATCGCGTAGTTTTGAAGTTCAATATTAAAAGATATCAGCAATTGAAAACTAGCACGAACATAAAAAAAAAATAGACAAATAAATTGGGACGAAAAAGAGTATTCTTTTTGCAATGCTTGCATGCATGGCATGGGTATATGTATATAGGTATATATGTTGTGTGTGCATGTCTATGGATGACTTCCTCCCATGAGCCTCGGAAATAATTAAGTGGTATTCCGACACACGGGCACATTTTCAGTACATGGGGAACATTAAACATGGAGGGGGGAAAGCACAATATGCATAAGGATGTGTGCATATGTTTGTTAATGAAAAATAAAGATGGGGCTTAATTATTTAATTTTAACAGATTCAGGTGGTGGTTGTAGACCCGAGTATTATGTGGAGATCTTTACAAAAACAAACAGTTGAACAAAAAATAATCAGCAAGATATATCGATCAAGAATCTATGCAAAGAAAAGAGCCTTGTGTTGACAAAAGCTCCCCCATTAATGTCCCCCTCTTTCTTTTGTGTTTTCGAGATTGCACGAGTGTGTGTATCATAATACTTCTTAAACATGTAAGTACTACTACTATGGCTCTGGTTTATTAATTTGCTCAGAGATAAAAAGATGAGATATAGAATTTTTAAGATACGGCTGAAATAAAAACTCCGTTGGAAGATAAAAATGACGGAGAGAAAGGAAATCCGGTGTTTGTTTTGGTTGAGATTGTGACAGCCAGCAATCAATTTCTACTTTATCTCCATGCAAACCACGTGTGAACAAAAGTAGAGGACAAGACAATCGCATATATTTAGTAGCTCTTGATAAAGAAGTTATTGAATCCCACCTCCTCCGTGGGATTTCATATCTCAGGATATAACTTTCGGGATATGTAATCTCGTCCATAATGTGGTAGTAAATGATGGAGTTTTGAGACCCATGGCGTTACGGTAATAGATATCCAATCCCACTCTCAAATCCCCCAAACAAACAAGCCCTCAAGTTGAAGCTACTCTGCATTTTGACTTAAAGGTCAGTTTGCACCCGTCTAGTAGCCAGTCATTTCATCAGTAAAATTTGGCTGGGAAAATGGATTTTGCATTTTATGACACATCAGTTTTTTACTCCAAAAATCACTGAAAACAAATCTTTCACAAATGATAAGGTGAAAAAATAGAGCGAGCAAATAGAGTGCCGGAATTTCACTTCAGAAGCGCAGGTGGACGTCCCGCCGGACATTAGGAGGAACAATGCAGCATATGTGAGAACATATCTAAACCTATGCATTCATGTTCATATGGATGTCCAATATTGTTTGGTTGTTATCTCATGGCGAAATGTTCTGTTTTGACCCTGTGGCGGGATTCTTCACCTAATGACCCCTTCGACTGCCTAGAACAGCACCGTGAGGGAGGAGCCCTGGTTGACCTTGTTGTAGAACCTGGGGGCTCGTCGGAGAAGTTGCCTGGTACTCTCGAGGTGCACCGGAGGTTAGATCTGCACAAGGGAACAACCACGTTAGTGCCTAGCCCGGACAGTGGTGGTCCGGGGAGGCACTCCGATGGCTAAGTGAGCGACGGGAAGTGTTACGAAGATGGAAATCTAGAGAGAGGAAGTGCAGCTTAAAAGCCAAATGTAGAGAGAGAGAGAGAGGGTTTAGAGTTTACTTGGCGCTCTCTTTTTACAGAGGTGAGGAGAGGCGTATTTATAGGTAAGGGCGCGCGTGCTCCGCACGTCCCTCGGGAGGACTCCACGCGCCCCGTCGCTATCCATGTACTCGAGTGCATAGATATCATGGCTGCCCGGACTAGTGGTTGCTCATACAACATTCCATTCCCGTAGTAACCTACTTACGATAGTCCTACTTGATGCCTAGTCCTCCCCTGCCGGCGTAGCTTTGTGGAGTTGGTGGCTGCCACTTCTTGTGCGGAAACAAATTAGGGTGAAATACGTCAGGATAGTCAAGACCATTAATGAGCGCCGGCGGGCTGTGAGAGTGTCTCAAGCCCCTGACACGTACATTGTAACCCCTCTAAAATAGCAGGCAAAAGGTCCGGCTTTCGGGGCTCGGGAACTCCCACCCGGCTCCCACGGAACTCCACGATGGCGCCTTTTTGGATCCAATGAGCACCTAGGCTCGGCCTCACCGAGACTTCGTCGAGACTTACGGTTGACTAAGGGCGATGGTCCCGCCGAGCCATCGAGGCCAGAGCTCCTTGGAAAATAGTGCCGCGTGGTCCACCGCCGATGGAGGGGCGGCCCCTTTGGGCCCCAGTTTATTTGGCCGCTACAATAGCCCCTCTACTTCGCCAATTTGTGCTTCAACAATTGGGGGAGTAGACCTAGCCGAGCGGCTTAATGAGGATATCACACGTCGTGGCAAGGGTATGCCGAGCGCTCCAAGTTTGTACAAGTGAGGCTGTCCGAGCACGTTTGGCTCGGGACGTCACATCACTCTGAGACCGAAAGGACACATGACGTGACAACCCGGACGTGGCGGCTTTGGTCCGTCCCGCGTCGCCGATTCCACGGCCGACGCGGCATGACGTCACATGCCACGTGTCGTCTCGGCACAGGTCCACAGAACGTCGCCTGGGATTCCCGCCAAAACGTTTCGAATGACGTGGACAGGTGTCGGCCTCTGATTGGTCAACCGAGCCGATGCGCCGTTTACCGAAGAGACGTGCCGTTTGCCGAGGCGATGCGTCGTATCCCTATTTAATGCGACGGCTGACATCCCCCTCTCCCACTATAAATAAACCTCGGGGCAGAGGGGGAAAATCACTGTTACCCTGCTGGATTTGCTCCTCGCCGGAAGTTCTTTGCGCCGCCGTTGAATATCAACCGTTTTTCAAGCTAGATCTAGCATCTCAGGCCTCCTTTTCCCCCAAACTTCGAGGTAAATCACTCCCTACTTGTCAATTTCCGGCTATTTGATGCGTTTTAAATGCATTTTGGGCCATTTTGGCCCCACGTTTTTTCGTTTCAAACTTTGCCCTTTTTTGGGTTTGAGTTTTCGGCAAGACTTCTTGGCGTGACGGCAGCCGGATTCAGTTAAACGTTGAATACTCAGCGTGTTCTTAGAACCGCGACTTGGGTCTTCAGCGTGTTCTTCCGGCGTTGTCCGGTCCCGCCCTGCCCTCACCCGGTTTTTCCCCGAGAGCACACACCGACTCCTAGGTTCCAGTAGAGTCGCCCGGGGTAGGTCCCCCGGCTAGCCTTGTGTCCTCGTCATTCACTTGTTACCCCTATGCACATAGCTGATGGGTTTCTTTCGTGCACTTTGTTAGGTTCTCGGCTGGATGAGCAACGAGTCGATTATTTCATTCGGCGAAGAGCTCAACGCCAGTAAGAGGTAGTTTGTATCGTAGAGCTTCAGTAATAAATACCGCTGATTGAGCCCCGACACCACTCCGATACCTCCTCCAAAACAGGTCTTCCCGGAGGACTGTGAAAGAATGGAGGGGGACAACCAGACGAGGTAGCCTCCCCACGCCCTGACTGCCAGCCAAGGATCACCGAGGATCGAACCTCCGGGCGCACTCACAGAGATCCGGGTCAAGTCGCCCCATCCGAGGGAGGGAAGGGGAGGAGGCAAACCCGAGGATACTCGGAGGCTCCCGCGTGCGAAGCCTCCGGCATGCTCTCTACGGCGTGATTGGGAGGAAGTGCCCCTGCGAAGAGGCGGGAGAAAGAGGTGCCCTGCGTCAAAAGAATTGACCCGGACTTCCCGGCGTGCAGTGCGCAGTTCGAGAACGCGGTTTGGGATCGAGGAAGGCGTGGAGATGAGCTTCTCTTAGGTGGCCGGATGCGATGCGGGGATGACCATGTCGGTCCCCACGATGGCAATCACGAGGGGCTCACGCTTCCGAAGATGAGTCGCCCGGCTCCTTCACTACGACCTTGGTCCTCACGGAGGTCGTAGTCAGCGTTACAGCGTGCTCTTCTCCACGTGAAGGCGGCGGCGGCACCCGCGTCCATGACCATACTCCCGATGCACCGGGATTTACCTCGTGGCCTTAAGCCCCGAGGTTCAGCGGTACTACTTCTCGGGTAGGAGCGAGTATCACCACCTTATCCGCTAGCCTCTATGACAAGCGAGAACACCAATACAATTATGTGGTGGTGAGGGGGAATTATACCTGGGCCCCCGAGGAGCCCCACACCTGGCCTCTCAACCACCGCCGAGGGGACCCCAGTTAGCCGAACACTTCCCTTTCGTTTGTCGTTCATTTTCCTTTATTTTGAATCCATTGTTTCTTTACCGAGGACTGACTGAATTTTTTCGTTTTTGCAGACTGAAGCGCTGCGAACCGTAGGCTCCTTGAGTTTTCGGACGACGGAGTTATACAAGCGCTCTTTGCCCACGGCCACACTGCTCAGGTTCTCACTCGTGGCTCGCGGGGCCGGCTACCACGGCTACCGAGGCGGGCAAATCTCCCGAGGGTCGTGAATCGCCAATGGAGGAAATGGGCTGCTTCTCCTCGACGGTGAGCTTGAGCAACTGTGGGGAAGGGAGAGACAACCGAGGCCCGAGATGGACGGAGCAAGTGGGAGGCCCACCTTGGCCCAACTAAGGCAAGAAGAAAAGAAGGGCCCGCCGGCGTCTTGTAGAGGCCCCTAAGAGCGGGAAGGCCAAAAGAGGCCGTGGAGGAGCCCCAAGCCCCCCCCGGGCGGCCGAAGAGGCCTCGGTGGAGTGAGCCTCCGGGCCTTCTCCCCCGGGACTACGGAGAGAGGCGAGCCCCTTCCAACCCCGGCCGCCCAATCATCCCCGACTCTCCCAGGGCCGGAACGGTGTTAGCAAACTGGCCACACCCCGGCACTTCCCCGCCAGGGTGGCCGGAGGGGCCGGAAATCCCCCCGCCGGTGCCCGCCCCGTCTTCTCGCCGGGCGAGCCGCTACCACAAGGGAAGATAGCGCTCGGCCGACCTGCAGGTGGCCAACGTTTGGCCGGGCGGATCGCCTCCCCTGTGGACATGTCCAACGCCAACGCCAAAGCCTCGATGACAACTTCATCGAAGCCACAAATTGCCTTCGTGAGGGTAAGATCAGACTCATTTATTTTTTTCAAAATTCATTGATCTTCTCGAGGCCCTAATACTTTACACATCGCTTCTTGTGTTTTCAAGCAGCAAGCCGTGCCCCCGGGTCATTGCATAAAAAAGGCCGCGGGCCCCGCTAATACCCCTCGGGTCAGCTAAGGAGAAGCTTCCAGGAGGAGCAAGTAAGGCCGCCGAAAGGAGGCTCGAGATCGAGGTCCCCTGAAGAAGCCGGAAGACCTCACTTTGGTAGCAGAGTGCTGACGAAAGGATCAAGGTGGCCGCAGGACCGCGCGGGCCGCCAGGCCGCCCGAGAATAAGCCAGAGAAACCGCCTTGAATCGTAGGGGATAAGGCTAAGGATCGCGATGGTCGGGCCAAGGCCAGCCCAGGGGAATGACTTGCCGAGCTCGAAGCTTCCCGAGCCATCATCGCGGCGGCGGTGACCCGGAAGCGGCTACAAAAGGAAGAGGAAGCGGAGGCATTATCTCAGAGTCTTGGAAATGGAGGTGGCGCCTTCAAAAAGGGGTACCTCCTTGCCAGCAGGGATCTCTTCCCGAGCGCCTACCTCCGAGGAGTGGACGCTTGTAACGCACCTCCGGACGCCGAGGCACGCACCGTTCCTGAGGCCCCCGAGCCTGAAGTTCCAGAAATGCCAATTGACGTCTTCGACGAGGCTGAGGAGCTGGACGAGCCGGAGGTCGATGCCGAAGACCCTCATCCCGAGGCCACAGATGCTCAGGCTTAGGTGTAGGTTTTTCCTAAGATTTTTTTTTTTTTTACTCTATTTCGCCGAGATCGCCAACCGAATCGTCTAGGGCACAAGCCAGATCTCTATTTTGTAATTAACACAACCGGGCTAGCAATCAAGCGATGCACCACAAAAGCCCCCCCACTGTTCTATTTTCCCGGATGAATGAATTGACTACTTCTTTCTATGCAATTGAATTTTTTCCAACTCTGAGTAGATGATAGTTTGTACCGAGAATATTACTAAGCCGAACATAATCATTTTTTGTGCACGGCAGTACGTAGCGATAGTGAATAATAGCCCCTCTTCGGGAGGGAGTAAAAGCACGTCTTGCTTCCTGCCGAAGAAACGAGGAAAAAGACTTCGTGCACCCTGGCGGCTCCGCGCCGAGGGCAGGTGTACGAAACACGAGAGGAAGAAAAAGAGTCTTTACAGTGCTTAAGTGCCTCATGCCTTATGCTGTTTGGCGTGCATCCCGAGCCCATACTGGCTGGGAGTGTGATCTTGGATCAAGTCTCGGCCCGATCTTTGCCGTGCGAGAGGCTGCGGCCAATAGATCTTCCGTTAAACGATCGGGGCCGGGCGTTCAGAAGGCGAGGGGGCTGCGGCCAAGGTGAGGGGCGGCTCGGCGGCCCAGATTCGGACCTCTGGCCAGAGGCCCGCAGTAATGTACACGAGATCAAATGGTCTTCCGTTAAACTCAATGAGGGGCCGAGCGTTTGATTCAATGAGGAGAGGTCCTCGGAGAGAAAAGCGAACGCGTGGCCGGGGATTGAGGCGAAATATGTTGAGAGATGTGTGAGCAAAAAGTTAATTCATATAAAACGCATCCCGACCGGTATACAAAAATTCACCGAAGGCGGGCGATGAGCACAGGAGGCGGGCTCGCGCATAATACTTTCGGAGTTTCGAAGCGTTCCAGGGGTTACCAACGGCCGTGCCGTCCATCTCGGCAAGTTTATAAGCCCCATAACCAGCCTTGGCCGTGATTCTGAATGGGCCCTCCCAGTTAGGCATGAATTTTTTCTTGTTTTCTTACGGGCGACCTCGAAGGGCGAGGGTCATCAACATTGAAAGAGCATCGGGGGCCTCTTGTTGTAACCTCGGGCCACTTCACCATTTGTAGCGGCATACCTAAGATTCGCATGAATACCGGAAATCCTCGGCGTGGTTCATTTCGGAGCGTGTGTTCGTCGTTGGTGGCAGGGTGGAATACCTCGGTGCGCTCAGCGGGGCGGTGGCGGCCGAGGGGAGCTACCTCCATTAAAATAAGCCATTGAAAAGCGTTGGCGATTCAGCGCCCGCGGTGTAGTGCGATAACCCCAAAGGACCTTGGGAAGCTCTTCGACCCACTTTCCTCGCTTATTGGTCAGCCGTCTCTTGAGGCCGGCAGAGATGGATTTGTTGGAGGCCTCGGCCTGGCCGTTCCCCTGAGGATAGGCCACCGTCGAGTTATAGACTCGGATGTTCTTCTTTTTACACAATGTCTTGATGGCCTCGGCCACGGGTTGGGGTCCCGTTATGCGAGACAATAGCATAGGGGACAATCAACTGAAATGATGTTTTTCCAAATGAAGTGCTCCACTGGCCGCAGCTGATGTGGATCGATGGTTCGGGTTCAACCCACTTGGTGAAGTAGTCCGTTGCCGTAATAAGGTGCTTAAATCCTCCTGGGGCAGTGGGGAGCACACCGACGATGTCAAGCCCCCACTGAGCGAAGGGCCACGGGCTTGTGACTGGGTTCAGGAAGAGGGTGGGTTGATGTAGTAGGGGAGAGTGCCTCTGGCAAGACCCGCAGTTCTTTGCATAATCTTGGGGCACTTTTCGCATTTTGGGCCGCATTTTGGAGTCCCTGTGCAGCTTCGGCTAGAACCGTCGCTGAGAGTGGCACCCTTTGCTCCCACCGTGAAGCTGAGTGTAGTACCCGTGGGACCTCCTCCTCCTGTGAATGCAGCCTTGGTCACAGGCCAATGTAAAGATGCGTCTATAGAGTTGACGATGTGGAGAGGAAGTCTGGCCTTTGTACTTGCGCTGACGGTGGAGCCGCCTTCTTGTCCTGAGGAGCCGCCCGATCCGAAGATCACGTGGCGGCGGAGTCCCATCCAACTAAAGGAACTAAGGACGCTGATGTGCTCATGACATCCTCCCCGCCGCTCGAACCGGGACGAGGGATGTGCGCCATGATCACCGTCCCCGACATCGAACATCCGAACCGAAGCGCAGCTGGCGCCACAGAAAAGGCTTAAATGCTTCGGCCAATGTGCCAAAAGTCCACCTTTGTGAAGTCTTTACGTAAGGCGGCCGCAGACGCTAAGATATTTCAAAGCATTGGCCGTCCCGCAGGAATAGTCGCCGCTCGGTTGGTTGACTACTAACATCAAATCGCTGTAAACTTGCAGCTCGTCTATGCCGAGGTCTAGGGCGAGGCGGAGCCCCGCAACAGGCTTCGTGATTCGCCCTCGTTATTGGTGGCGGAAGCCGGCTGCTCATGGCGCGTTCGTGGAGGTGCCCTCGGGACACGAGTACTATGCCATTTTGCTCCCCGGAAGTTAGAGGCACCGTCGACATGCATACGCCACGAGTCGCCGGTATAGATTGCTGCCGTCCTCGGCAGAGATCTTCTGAGGGCGGGCTCTGGCTTCGCGGGGGCGGGATCATGTAGGACACCCGTCTCTTTCTCCCTATTTGCCTCCGCGTCCAGTCTTGGGGTGAGCTCGGCAACAAAGTCGACCAAAGCACGCCCCTGATGATCCGTCAGAGTGGCTCATAGCGGATGTCAAAGTTCGCCAATTCCATCGACCACCTGCAGATCCTGTCTGAGAGATCTGCCCTCCGGAGTACGGCTTTGAGGGGGTACTCGGTGATGACGATAATTGTGTGACATTGGAAGTATGGGACAAGCTTGCGCTTCGCCGTGACAAGGGCTAATGCTAACTTCTCTAGTGGCAAATATCTTGTCTCGTAGGAAGCATGGTCTTCTTTGGAATAGTAGATGGGTTCTTTGGTTCGGACCCTCTGCCCGTACTAGTGCTTGGTTGCATGCTCACGATGCTCGAGGCTGCAGTGCAGTCCTCGTCCTCTACCAGCGGGGGTGACCCGGGGAGAGGGGCCCTTGCATGTATCGTTTGAGCTTCGGCAAGAGCCCGATCACACTTCAGGGGCTCCAACCGAACGCGGCTTCGTTTGCTTGTCTTGATATGGACTCGAAGAACGGACGGCGGGCATCAGGAGACTTCTTGATAAAAGCGGTTGAGGGAGCCGTCGTCATCGAGGAGGGGTGAGTCCGCATCTCAACCCATTTGGACTTGCCTCGGCAGCCGACTCTCCTTCCTATCCTTTATGCGGGCGGGCGTTCTGAAACACTACAGAGCCATCCCCGGATTTTCGGATGGTCTCTGCCGTCCGGAATCGTTGAATAGAAGCGGGCCTTGATGGAGAGAGGGCGATTGCCTTCATGGGTGGAGCCATCAGCCCAGAGTATGGCATTATAAGGGCTGGGGAGTCCGCGGCCGAGTGAAGTCCACTTCCGGGCGCGCGACCACCTTGTCACGGGGGAGGGTGATCGCTCCCGAGGGGATACGGGGCTCACAGAATCCCACCGAGGGTGTATCAGGGGTCGGCTAAGATCGCAGCGTCAGCCTGGCTTTGAAGGGAAGAAGAGGATGTCAGCGGAGCTTTTACGTCGACATTCTCGAGCGTCCATGTAGTGGAGTCTCGACTTAGATATGAGAAGCGTCTTCGCCCAGAGTTAGGTCGCTTCCAGAGTAGGCCTCGGTGAGAGAAGGAGATAGATGTGGGGCACCACGGCTCTGGAACTTCACACGGTTTGCCAGTGGCTTTACAACCCCTTTCGTGCTGCACCAACTCGGTGCATCGCCTCGCCAAGTCCTGTGGCCGGGCGTGGATTATGTGACAACCTCCCGCTCCCTTTGCCCATCCTGGCTGGCTGCGCGGCTTCCCCGTGGGGGAGGGGCGGGCGGAAGGCGGCTCCCGAGGGGGTGGGAAGCGTCTGGCGACGATCCACTGGGCCCAACCGCCCCCTCGGCAGCCGGTCCAAATGGGCTTTGAGCGGTCTACAACCGGGTCGATATAGTGCCGGCCCTGCGTTGTGGTAGGAACATCTGCCCCTCCCCGGTCGGGTCCGAACCCCATCTTTCCCTCGGGCGGACGAACCACCTTAACAGAGCCAATCTCAGGTGAGCAGCACATGGGTGGAAGGGTGAATATAGTGGTCACCGACTACGTGGTCGTTGTCATTCGGGTGGCCTCGGCCACCCCTCGTTACCATTGCCCCTCCGTCATTGTCCCGTGAGTTGTCACCGGTAGCCCCCTTACCGCCCCACCAGCGGTTCGCCCTTTCTCCTCTTTCTTGACATCGTTGACACGCCTTTTCCCCTTCCTTCGGGGCGCTCTGGTGCCATTCCCCTTGGAAGCTTTGTTGACAAAGAATTCTTCCGGCCTCACCGATACACACCCGCAGTGCGCATTAGCTCGGTCATATCCTTCGGGGTGTACCATGAGGTCTTTGAAGAGGTCCCAGGTGTCCTCCCAAGCCATTTTTGAAAGAAGTGGGCCGC
Organism: Vaccinium macrocarpon; assembly: GCA_022606695.1. Lineage (NCBI taxonomy): Eukaryota > Viridiplantae > Streptophyta > Magnoliopsida > Ericales > Ericaceae > Vaccinium > Vaccinium macrocarpon. The sequence continues at coordinate 37,894,434 of CM040171.1, read as the reverse complement.
CACCTTTGGTCACAATTTTCTACCGTGCCAGACACCTCCCAAAGAAGCTGGGCGTGTACTCCCTTGTAGTCTCGTTCTATTCCTCTCTTCATGTTTACAAGCGCCGAAGGCTTCTGGTTGCGCGTCGCTTGTCACAAACCGAGACGTGAACGCCGCCAGCCTCGTCAAAACTAGCCATCGATCCCAGGGCACCGGGCGTACCACATGAGGGGCGTTGTCCGAGGCTCATGGAGAACGCCTTTGGCATATGAGAAAGTCACTATGCCCATAGAGCTTCTGGAGACTAGATCGACTTGCTTTGTATGTCATTGAGTAGCAATTGGGTAGGATAGGTATTTGTCAAACTTGAGTTTTAAAACTACTCGGGGGCTAGCATTGCGACCTGCGACTTCTGGCGGCCAAACATTTCTTTCCAGCAAAGTCGAGGAATGGCCAGAATTGGGTGGTGATCTCGGCGTTGAATGCATACATAAGGTCTCTTGGAAGGGCTACTGGTCTTAGATGCCTCATGATTGCCAACACCCGCAGAAGTTATACGTTAGGACGAATGCCTCTTGATGCAGTTCTCATTTCTGTGTAGCATCATCTACAGGAACGCTGGCGTCCTCCCCATCTTGAGGGGTGGTACACTCGCGTGTCCCGGGTTAGGTATTGGCGAACGTATGCTTAATACGATGGGGCTCACGTACACCGTTCCCCACGGCGAGGCACAGATTAGAGTTAATGGCGTTTCCTGATGATGTGGCTGAATTAAATTGACCTTATCGCCGAGCCCTTTCTACGGTTGTTTTAGGCGATTTCAGAGCACCATGCTTTCGCTTGGCCGTACTACTGAGATGGCGGAACACCCCGCCCGTCTACGGACACGCTGCGGCGATCATCACGTAGTTGGCGGTCGGCTTTTCAATGGCGTTGTACAGGCATTTCTTGGGACCACCACCCTTGTTTGAGTCCCTCTGGCTGTTCCGGCGTCCACGGTAGCCCTGCCCGGACGCCCGAGTCTAACGGCGAGGTTGCATAGCGCTATCCTCGAATTTTCGATTCTTTCCACGTTTGAGTTTGTTGGTTTGAGAGGAACCCGCGCCCACTAAGGTTGGAATGCGTCACGGCGCTTCACAGGCACGTGAGGGACTATGGAAGCGCTCCACCGGTACATCGACCTAGATGTCCGGGCGGCGTGGGGTACTGACCCTCTCCTTCACCTTGTGCTCCGAGAGGAGGTCTCACCGTCTTCGTCATCTCCCAGGACTTGAGGTTGCTTGACCTCTAGGGCTTGCTTGAAGGTAACACTTCTTTCCCCTTAGTAACGCCCAATTCGCCTCGACGGGTGGAAATGGGGAGGAGAGGCAAATTCTCCTTTCAGCCGTAACGTATGTTGCCGCGAGGACGCCCCGCTCATGCCGAAAAGGACGCCGTTTGCCCCATGCTTGCCGGGCCGCAACGCGGATGCCATCAGAATCGCCCCGCCCCCCGCTGAGGTCGGGGTGAGCGTAGTCCCAAGCCACTCCCCGCTTGGTGGTACTCCACCGGCCCCGAGTCAAGCCGATGAGTTCTCCTACAAGGCCAACATGTCCACCCTAGTGTGAGAGATCCGCCATCTTTAAGGTAGCTTCGTGGAGAGGCGCTGGAGGCGTTGATCAAGAGGAAGAACCACCACTTAACAGAGAGGCCGAGGAAAGCCAAGTCAAGACTGCACGACCCCCCCCTGGGAGTCGCCAATTGGCGGATTCTTCACCTAATGACCCTTCGACCGCCTAGAACAAAGACCGCGAGGAGGAGCCCCGGGTGACCTTGTCAGGGCACGGGGGGCTCGTCGGAGGATTAGGTCGGGTACTCTCGAGGAGTGCACCGGAGGTTAGATTCGCACAAAGGGAACAATCCACGCAGGCCTAGCCCGACCCGGTGGTGGTCCGGGAGGCACTGGCTGGCTAAGTGAGCGCGGGAAGTGTTCACGAAGATGGAAATCTAGAGAGAGGAAGTGCTGACTTAAAAGCCAAAATGTAGAGAGAGAGAGAGAGGGTTTAGGACTTTACTTGGCCTTCTTTTTACAGAGGCGAGGAGAGGCGATTTATAGGTATTGGCGCTGCGTAGCGTGCTCCATACGCCCTCGAGGACTCCACGCGTGCCCGTTGCTATCCATGTACTGAAAGTGCATAGATATCCGTCACGTGACTAGTGGTGCCCGCATAATCGCTCCATTCCCAAGTAGTAACCTACCGGACAGTCCTCGGCAGCGTTAGTCCTCCCCGCACGCACCGTGAGCTGGTGGCCTCGCCACTTCGCGCAGCGAAGTGGGGTGAGCACGCGGGGATGGTGAAGACCATTAATGAGCGCGCCGGGCTGTCGAGGTGTCTCCAATGAGCACCCACGACACCCGGGCGCCGACAAATCCCTCCGTAAATCGAGGCAAAAGGTCCGGCTGGGGCTTCGGGAACTCCCACCGAAGGCCCCCACGGGACTCCCCTGATGGCGCCTTTTTTGGATCCAGTCGAGCACCTAGGCTCGGGCCTACCGAGACTCGATCGAGACTTCTGGTTGGACTAAGGACGAAGGTCCTCGCCGAGCCATCCAGACCGAGCTCCTCGGAAAATAGTGCACGTGGTCCATGCGGAGGGCCCCCTTTGGGCCCCAAATTTATTTGGCCGCTCTGAGGACCTACCGGTGATGGTGATGATACAAGTTTTCGTAACACTCCAAGTGCCCAGATCTCACGAGGCCAAAGTATGACTTTGGAACCATTGAACTAGAATTGTGACAAATAGCAAATCAGTATTCAGTACTATAACAACTACTAAAAAAAATGGATTTATTATGAAATTTCGACTCGAAAAATTGGATAGGCTCTTACGTTTTGAAGAAATGAGTGACAGGTCCCATTGGAAAGGAATGTAGAGTTATGCCAAGAAACAAGGGTGAAATGTCACGAATCAAAGGGACAGAGAATGTAGAGAGTTGTAAAGCTCATTAACACATTTGCATGATGATTATGTCAATTTACTACTAATTCTCCTTTACAATCTATAGAACTGTCCATGCTTTCAATTCATCGACGAAAGCTCCGTTCCACTAAGCTTGAATTTTTTACTATTTGGGTTTTTGGGTTTTTTTAGTTGATGTATGTAGGAAAAATGACCTGTCTTGTAAAACGTGAAAAGTAAAAAATGAAACATTTATTTGTACACACCCGATGAAATGTTTTGTTTTGAATTTGTTGGCGAATTGTGGTACACTTCCATTCCAAAACAGATAATTTCTTAATTAAAAGCGATCTCTAAAGTTTTTCAAAAAAGAAAAAGAAAAAGAGAGTTTATTTTAACCTAGAGGGAATGGAAGGATAATGTAAAAAAAGTAGTAGTAATTCAGCTTCTAGAAATATGATTTGTATGACTAATTTGAAAGACAAAAATTACTTAGTTTTACTAGATAGTTATTGTTTGGAAGAGTTGGTTCTAATTTTTTTTTTCTATAGAATCTATCCTCAGGGGTAGTAAATCCGGAGTTTTGCTTTGGCTTTAATTGGTAGGCCTTATAGGCGGTGTGATTAGTCTTTTAGAATTAGGCGATGTGCACTTAAATTAGCCCAAACTCCCTAATTATCAAAAAAAAAAAAGTCTACTTTTAGCGTACCACTACTTGTCAAGTTTTAAACTTGTGACCTACCACATTTTCATTATCATTTCTCCTGCCATATGATCTGCAATGCCCCGATTTTCAGAAACATTAATTTAAATAATTTAATAAATGATTAATATAAATAAAAAGGATCTCATTAATTAAGCAGCGGAAATAACATAATTGTCTTAGTTCAAGTACAAGTAAACATAGTATTTTTCTTGGAAAAATTAAATTAAACTTTTTCAACACAAAAATAAGGGAGATTTGCTCTGCAAGTTAAGATTGAGATCATGATCTTAATGCTTCTCTTGAGCCTGATCCACTGGAAAAACCTTCTGTTCCAAAATAAGCATCGCCCTCGATACCTACACCTCCTGTTCGATCATAATCTAGCATAATAAGTCCGAGTCACGAAACAACATTATAGTATTATACCAGGGCCACACGAAGTGTAATACCATGAACGATAAATCACTCAATAACTACTCCAACCACCAACCCTTACATAACATACAAGAACAACATATAGGATTGAAAAATAGTAATTAAAGGAACAAATAGGTAATTAATCATAAAACACAAAATAAACACATAACTGATTTCATTACTAGCCATTAACTTACATATTCATCTAAGTTCTCAACCTAGAGAACTTTCCTCCCAAATAACAACTAAGGACTATGACCAATCTGTGATATACTCCCCCCTTGCTTGCCTTGACTGGGAGCCCCGGCGGAAGGTATAAGTTACTTACTTAATCCAACCGTCAACTGCCTCGCAAGGATTAATTTCCCAGGGACTGACTGTACCATTGGGCTACGAGTGACAACTGTTAGCTCCTGTAGGTATATAGCTGTAACTCGGTTTATAATACATCCACCCTTTTAACGCCTCAGAATTCAAATGAAGTAATCACAGATTGTTATATCTTAAGGTTTTGAAATCCTGGCAGGCTGCCAAATATTCCTCCAAAACAAAATCACTTGGCTGACTGCCATTCAACAAATCTCGGGGTGACTCCCCAATAATCGATTCCAATTCACTTTTCCATTAACCTTATCCTCTATGTGATATCCGCGCACGATAACCGAACCTGGGAACCTAGTTGTCGATAATGTAATACCACAAACGAAGCAAAGCAAAGCAATAACAATATCTTAACAAGAAAAGTAAGGCGATAATGACATTTCAAGGGTTCACATAACCACATAATAAATCCATGGAGAAATACACGACTTATGGTGTTCCCACGTCACTACGCATATCGGAGGTAATACACTAGTTTGAGTAAAAAGAGTTTAAAGGTCATAAATGTGATTCATAAAAATATAGGGTCGATGTCGTATATTATTCAAGTGTAGAAACGAAATCTAATAGCTTCATTAGGCTCAAAACTTTCTGTAAGGTAAAACTATGCACGAGGGCAAATTGATAATTCGTCAATGGAGGAAATTTTAGTAATTTACCAAAACTAACTTATCAATAATAGATGATATATATTTACTAGTATCATAAATATAAACATTGCTTGCGACATTGGATTGTATCGTAGATGATGTCACCCCAAGCGTAGGGCTAGGTCGGCAATAGCATAATAACCGGTAAGACCGGGTCGAATCCAAAGGGACCGAACACACCCGGCGTGAGAGTTGTCTTGCAAGTGTAGGTTTTCGGCCTTGAAGCGGCAAACTTAGTTTTGTAGTTTGAGGGTGGAATTCACTTAACTTCGTGAATGACTCGGAAGATTAAAAATGACAAATTAAACTAAGGCAAAGTCTAGGGGTATTTAACGACCATGACTTGGGTTAATCCATCCCCTCTTGATGACCGGCTCAGGGCATCGTTAAATGCCCCCGAATGGAAGATTTAGATTTTAAAACCTTTACTAGAAAAATGTGTTTAACAAAGATTAGGATTTTCAGTTCATTTGGCAAACGGATGGGTTGACATCGCCCAAAGCATCACACGTGCCAAGTAGTTAAGCTCTTGGCTATGTGTGATCAAAGAGATTAACAAACCCACCCTTTGGTACATTAAAGATCAACCCCAAATATTTGATAAATAAGAGGTGTATGCTATAACATGAGATGGATGGATTAATACCAAGTCATGGAGTGCTAATCACCCCATGACTAAGCTTATTAAACTACTCACTCATTATGCTAGAAATAAAGCCTAGGAATTTGTAGATAACCAAAAACATGGTTAATAAACTTGAAAACTGATTTTTAATGAAGATTATAAGTCTTCCTACAACTTTAAACCTTAAGAAAATCACAAACAAAAAGTAAAAGCTAAGGTTTAAGAAGAAAATGATTAGAAAATGGAGAACACAATTTAACCAATAAAAACGAAAACAAACTTGATTTATATAGTGATCCAACAAGTAGCTACAACATTAAACAACGAGAAATGAAAGGAAAATGAAGACTTACTTGAGAAAAAACGAGAGAGAGAGAGAGAGAGCTTAAAAATCCTCCAATGGAGGAGCAAAAATTAGACTAAGGAGGAAGGAGTAAGTGTGTGTGAGAAGGAGAGAGGACAGAGGAGAGAGCCTAATATAGTCTTCCCTTTCTCTTTCTACATAATATCTAATAAAACACACGTAGCAACCCAAAGTTTCCATAAAAGGAAAGTGCAAAAAGAACTTGAAAAATGGTGGCCAGAGGGTTCTAGATCGGTCCACTAGGGATCTGGATCGATCCAGATTTGTCTGTTCGGGAAGATTTTTTACCCAACTTCGCGGGTACGCTCCGGCTTCATCCGAACTCGGAATGAGTTGATTCTTGAACCATTGGAAAGCTCTATGAGTCTACTTTCAAACCCAATTGACCTCATCTTCATAGCCTTTGTATTTTGAGAGAAATTAGCCTTTTTCTATCGGTTGGTCATATTTTCTTGAGGTTCATAACTCCAAATGTCTTGTTCTTTCGTTCTGGGCCTTCCTTGAACCCTCCAAAGCTTCTTGAATCAACTTCTAAGCTTCGGCGATTGTCTTCTATGGCAATGCGGGACCTTGGGTACTTTCAGATACAACCGGGGATTATTTGGAGATTTGGACACACCTTTTAGCTCCGATTTTTTAAAACTCATCAAAAACACAACTCGCGCAAAATCAATCGTATAAAGGCACAAAATGCGCGTGTGTGTGATCACAAAGAGCGAGATAAACCCGGATATATACAACATTTGGGGCTTATCAAACATGTCATAATAGATTATGATCAAGTTTACTAACAAAGATTCACTTTACTAATCTAAATGAATTACATAGCATTCTACAATTTAATCGACAGAGTACATCGAAACAAACATCAATATTATAGATTTTAATTATGACAAAAAAAAATCATAATGGACATGAATAATTAGCCAAACAACATAACCATACACATCATCACTTGTTAAACAAATCAACTTTAACCATCTTTAGGCCTTACGGCCATAATCGGTTTGGTGGGTTTCTCGACCCATTTCACATTTTGATTTCATTTTGTTCGGGCTCATTGCAATCCCCAATATCAAGTCTAAGGCTACTAAATATACTTAGGGTTAATGGATAAGTGGTTTCTACCTTTGATCCCGACGAAAAGCTCGACGTTAAAGTCCAGTGGTATTTCGAGTGGCAATGAAGAACTCCATTACGAACAGAATCTTCGGGCTGAGATATCGGGTTCAAACCTCGTCCGTTTCCAGCGATTCTTGTGTCTACAATGAAGCTCTCGAAGTTCTATACAACGTTGATGAAGAAGTCTAAGCCTAAAACGCACCCCAAAAATGAGAAAAATGAAGATTTGTAAAGGTTCAGTGAGCTGCTCGGTTTGACTAGACCAGAAACTTCGGGCCACAATAACGTGGTCATTTCTCAATAGTTTTGAGTGATTCCTGAACGTAAAACGAAGGGCTTGAAGTGATCTACAATCTTCGTGAAGGAATCTAAACCCGAAATCCACTTTAACGAGGAGAAAAATGGAGATTTGTGAAAGGTCAGTGAGCTGTCTGGAAAATGTAGCCGAAAGAATATTACTGAACTTTGGATGGCTATAACTCACTCAAAATTCAACCGATTTGGGTGATTCTTATACCTAAATTGAAGTACTCGACGCCCTCTACAACTTTTGTTTAGAAACTTAAGCCTAAAAATCACCCTAAATTGAAGAAAAATGGAGTTTTATGAAGGGTACATGGGCTACCCAAAAATGAAATGGGGAATGGCTTCTCTCCCTCTGAAAAAAGGAAAATGGGAATGAGATTTATGTAGGGGCATGAGATATAGGGTGCAAGCATGAGTTGATAACCCATTGGATTTTTAAGTGTGAGATGAGTGGTATTGCATGGGGGTTTAAAGGAAGGCTTTGGGAGGGTGTGTGAGGCTGTGATTGGTAGGAGCAAAGTAGATGACATATTTGGTTAAACACAAAATGACTAGGAAATGTGATGTGTTGATTTGTGAGTTGATAGGTTCAATTAGGTTAGGACCATAGTTTGGGCCATCGGTTAGGATAAAATGAAATGGTTAGGGTAACCGGATAGTGTAATGGGATTAGGACCACTAAATTACAAAAGTAAATTTAATCATTTCTATGTTTTATTAATAAATCTATTTCATAAAATAAAAAAATAGGGTTAAAATCCGGGTCATTACATGATCCGCTGCGGTTGCCATAGAGTTGTATATTAAGCATCCTTCGCCGCTAAAATCGGAAAACGGGGTGCTATAAGGTGTCCCTGTAGGTCGGTCCTGTAGTGTTGTATTCGAGTCGTCCAATACTCTGTACTTTGTAAATCTGAACTGTCTATGGCCAAGATGAAATTAGAGCTTGGATGCCGCACTATAAGGGTGCTCTACAGCACCCCGGATCCTTAAAATTGATTGGTGCTTTCCAAAAGACTGTTTTTACGTTTGGGTCCATCTTGATGTTTGGAGGACAAAGAAATACTCCCTCCGTTCTTATTTATTTGTCCACTATGAAAAGTCGTGCCACTTTTTAAATAAAAAAATAAAGGCTCTGTTCGGTTGAGTAGTTTAGTTTAGTTTAGTTTTGATGATGTAAGCAGGTGTAATAAGTGGAGAGAGATAGAGAGAAAAATAAAAAAAATGATGATGTAATCAAAACTGAAATAGTGCCAAATTGGGGAAAAACCCCCAAACGAACATGGCCAAAGTGTTTTTGTGTATCATTTTTAAAATTTTTTTACACTGAATTAAATTACTCATCGTGTACTTTAATTCGGTACGAAAAAATTTTAAAAATGATACACGAAAGCACTTAATTTTTTGATTTGAAAAAAGACAAGAGAGAGAGTGAGACAAACAAATAAGAACGAAAAGAGTACATGATTGATTGAATGCAATACACAGCTACCCCCATGAAGTACCATGACAGGTCAGGTATGAATGGAATGATACATACACTAAGTAGTTTTTGTTTTTCTTTTGGTGTTCCAAAAAAAATCGAAGAACACAATGATTCGGAGTTGCAGTTCACTTAAAGACTTGACATCACCAAATTTGTGTTCTTACTCTCTTAAATGAAGAACCACCCCGCTTTTTTGTCTTTTTTAGTACATTGCAAGAAAAATAATCCAACTTAACAAAGGAATTGGAGAGTGAGGACTTGGCGTTGCTGACTTGCTGTTGTATGTGGGATGCATAGCAGGTGTTGTGTACTATTTGAGTTGTTTCTTACTCGGATGGCTCAAATTTTACTTTGACACCTTTGCATCCAAATTATTTGTTGGCGTAGGTGCAAGATGAAATCTGGACCGTTCATCCAAACAACGAACTGCTCGGATGGAATCCACAACAGCCATCCCAAATCCAAAGAATGAAACTCCACAATGAGAATTGAAGGAAAGCATTGCCACTTGATTATCCCTTTGTTCTTTAAATTTTTTCACTGTTTCACCATTCATGTTTTTTTGTATTTAATGTTTTTTTAAATGTTATTTTATCCTATTTATTTGGATGTATATTGTGTTCCTCTATTTTACTCCCTCCGTCCCAATTTCTTGGTCCTTCTTTTCATTTTGGGATGTCCCAAAATATTTGTCCCACTTCTAAAAACATCCATCAAAATTGGGTCACTTTCCAATTTTACCCTTAAAAAACACTTTTCCCATCTTAATTGGCTAGTCTATTATCTTTTATTTTATAACGGTTTTTATGATTTTGAAAATTTTGTATAATAAAACTAATTGATATCTATCAAAAAAGATCAATATTGAATATGTTTTGACTTTCATATAATAAGTTAGCCTCACAAATTTTGTCACAGTAATATTGACTGAATTTAGGGACAAAATAGAAAAGTCAATACTAAATTTTCACACCCCTTAAAAACCTGTTTCCCCAAAAGGGGCCAAGAAATTGGGACAGAGGGAGTAAAAGTTAAAAAAAATTGTTAAAATGTTAAAAAAAATTGACTTTTTTTTGTCATTCATTAATCCTAATCTACTCTATTCTAGGGGACATGAAAAGAGAGATGAGTGCTTACGGGAATCAAACTTTGCCCACATGCATGAGAGTATAAGAGAGGCACCAACTGTACTTCACTCCGCTTGACTTAAAAACGAAAAATTGTGCAACCTTATACAAAACAATACTCTCCAAAACTTTTCTCAAAATTACCAACCAAACGAAGCTTTGTCTTTTGTAGATTTACATAGGGAATTGTAAGGAAAAAGTACATTGTCAAAAAAGTACGTAGAAGTGTTAACGTATTGAAAAATGTAAAAATATATATCTTAAAATGTGCAAAACTTATAGAACGGAGATACGACTACCGCAGACACCACACATTTTTTGCTTGTTTTTGTGTTGGACATGCGTATGCAGGAGGATATTAAGTTGAAAGGGTCCTGGTAATCTCTTTTTTGTTGGTGCCACGGATACATATCGCAGATATGGCCCAGTTTTCTAAAAGATTTTAGTTTCAAAGTGCTAAAATCATGATATTTCAAATCAAAAAATAAAGTGGTTCCGTGTATCGTTTTTTGATTTTTTTGCATCAAATTAAAGTACACGAGGAGTACTCCTATTTGGTGCAAAAAAAAAATCAAAAAACGATACACAAAACCACTTCATTTTTTGACGTGAAATATCACGATTTTAGCACTTGAGTGCTAAATTTTTTTGAAAAACTGAGTCATAGTATCAATATACTATCACTGATATTAATACAATTTCCTTGGATATCTATGCACTTTCTATTTATTATTCTTCACCTATTGAGTGGAGGTTAGCATTTTGCTGTCTTCATTGTGAATTAAAATTCTAAGGCTTTCTCAATAAAAGTAAAGAAAAAGAAACTTGTTCCCAACAGATCCAAACATAGCAGTGCTAGGAATTATGGGAAAAGAATTACCAGTACACAACAGCAATTATAGCCTAGTTGAACAGCAATCAATGAATTGATACACATGCAGTCTTGATGATGGTACAAAAATTAGAACCAAGAAAGTCACTGGAAAAATACACCACTCGGCAACTTCATATACCATATTTCTTTTCACAAATACATTTGCTACCATGAAAAAACAAGGATTAATCTACAGTTGTTTATCTTGAGGAATTCCTGAAGGCTCTCCCTGGTTCTTAGGCTTTGCTGGGACTACCTTGGCGGGTGTTGAGCGTTCTGACTGAGAGAATTGGATCAAGATCTGCATAAGAACTGTAACAATGACCAACACAACTGCCGAAAATGCAATACCCTTCCATGAGGATAGGAGTGAAGTCCACTGCAAGAATTTCATGGCCCCAAAAACTATCGCACACACCCAAGCGACCACCACCTGTTTATTGACCAAAACAAGTTATCAAATCGGAACCCTTCTCTTTCTCTCTCAATATCTGATTTTTCTAAATATATGGATATACACATTTATCTATGAATGTATGATGGGCACTAAGAGTATTTCGGTTATTGTATTGTTTGTATATCTGGTATGAGCAGTGGACGTCGGCACTTTGGCCAAACCACGTAATCCTTGTCTGCTTTCTTCTCGTGTTTCTTCCTACAAGTGTGTGGTTAGTTTGTTGCAACATATATATACATACACATAAATCCACACATGGAAATCGATCCATGTGCCAGCCTTGCACAAGGAAATGTTGGTATTGAGGTCCGGCTCATTAACCAAACGGTTATCTTACCACAAGAGGCTTCATACGCCGACTAGTATCCTGTTCTTGGTCACCAAAAGTGCCTTCAGCATTATGTTTATCCAATAAATTATCCTGGTTCGAAAAACACACAGTGAAAGTTAGAAACCTGAAAGTTCAGCATAATTACAATGAATCTGCCTAAATCTATGTAATTAGACAATAGACATACACATAAACATGTACTAGAAGTGTATGTGTTTGCTCATAGCTTTGTAACCGTAACCCACGTAAACATAAACGTAAGCATGTATAGCAATATAAGCGTGGTTTGCGTCAATGTTTCCTTATTATCTTCAGGTTTAAGAGTACTTTATCAAAATAAATAAAAAATCTTCTGGTTTAAGCGATTTTTTCAACAACACTATCCATATACCCAAGAAAAGGAAAGAGGTCGCTGCAAAAGGTGAATCGTGAATATCCAGCTGAATAAATCTAAGAAAATTGAGTGCACCTTGGCTACAAAAATGTCCCGGCACCACTTCGCAACATCATCATCTGATTCAGGCAATTCCTTCATCAAATGCCTCTTGAGGTGCACATGGATCTGCAACACGTGGAATTGTTAACATCAATGGATATAAACACACTCCTGTCCTATTAATAGGAAACCCCAAACATAAACTTGTCAGAACATTCAAGAGGATGGCTACTTAGGATTCTTTCTTTCTAAACATGTTTTTCCCACCATCAAGTTCACCTGCTTAGGAGGCTAGGAGGGATTTATTGAGGGCTTAACGAGCACCACCACTTGATGCTCAAGTGCCTCTCTCCACCACATATTGGTGTGGTACTCACGCACTTTGCGGTGGAGCCCATACTTATATGTGGAAGGGAAAGGCCTAGGAGCACCACTAGGCAGTTGCTCTAGGAGCACTTCATAATTTTCCCTATCAAGATGATGGACCTTTGCATAACATGCAGTGGGAATGGGACGTAGAACATCACATTTTCCTATATATCAAATTGTTCAAGCAGTACACATTCACTAAAAAATTGTTGTCAATAGTCACAAGTAGCAATCTAAGAACATTTTTTAATCGAAAGAGAATTAGTACCTTTTTCCCTTGACAAGTACAAAACTCCAGGATATCTACATTTAGCTTATAAATTTATAAATAAATAAATAAATAAATAAAAATCGCTAAATTCATTTGGGAATGAAGCTAAATTTTCAAACCAAAACTCACTAGATACAATGGTAATTTGGTAACATGGTGATCTACCAACAGACCAATGAAGAACTTGAGTTAACATTTTATCTCTACTTCGTTTGGCAGCCATCCCCAACCCCCTATAAAGACGGGTAACATTAATGCTAGGGTGGCAATATTCGTAAACCAATTTTATGTATTTCCTCCCAACTCTCCAGATTATCTACATGGAGTATTAGTTCAAAGAACAACAAAGTTGATTTGATTCATCTGGACAAAATTTGAAGTATTGCCTTGCATCATGAAAGAGCCAAATAGCACTGGAACCACAAGTTGGACTGCCAAATAAAGTTGAAATCATATACTCAAGTGGTACCATGTACAAAAATTTAATCCTTATTGCAACTTTACAAGACAGCTTCCTAATGCTTACCACAGAAGGCTGCCCCTTAAACAGTCTTAGCATTGTTGGTGGAGGTGAATCTTTTGGAATTGCAACTGATATATCATAAACGGCTGGAACAAATGGGCGCATGTTACTAACTGCTGAAACAAAACCCTGACAGCATAAAAGTATATTCTTCAGTCCGAACTGAATCAAAGAGAGAACCTCATTTATGCACCAAAGAAAAAAGAAGTATGCAGTGAAATACCAGAATATCAAATTGACATAGAAACTTCTAATTTGAACAGAGCCACGGAAGATTACATTAGATATTAGCAGATAGTCTTGTCTTACTAAAAGCAAGCTTAAAGCCACCAGGCATGCAGATGGGGAAGAAGTGAAGAGAGGACACCAAAAGAAGCTTATAACAGCTATATTTGTGCATACGTAACCATCATTTGACAAACAATTCTCATTCATTGAATCTAAAAAGTCATACGTTAAGCTTAACCCACAACAAGCTAATAGGACACATATCAAAGAAAGATGTCCTAAAAAAAAAAGGCGTACCCAATGCACGAAACTCCTGCATAACCGGGGTCTGGGCAAGGGTTGATGTACGCAGCCTTAAACCTAGCAGAGAAGCTATTTCTGAGAATCAAACCTGTGACCTACAAGCCACAATCTATTTCATGACTGATGACTAAGATAGCACATTATGCCATCTTGTTAAAGCAGGTGCGCCTACTAGAGGGCATTTTCAAAAGAGGTAGCATCAATATGTGTCAAAGTATCAGGCAGTCACTAATACATGCCAGAAAATTGCCCGAACGGGTCCTGTATACATTTCAGACACTTGAGGGGCACATGTTCCCCACTCAACCCATGTGAATCAGAGTACAAGTTCAGAGAAAACAATGAAGTCACATTGGATAAATACTTTCTACTTTACATTTTCCAAATCTATACAAACTCAACGTCTCAAAAATTCCAAATGCATAATTAACGATGGGAAAACCTGGCCAACCCACCAAAAGTGACAAGCAAAACAGCCCATGCATTTTGCCTATATACTCGGATGACAGCAGATCTGCTTATCTCCTCAGTTTTGGACAAGTTTTACAGTTCAACCTAACCAGACCAGTATATACCCAAATAATTCAGCTATAAATGTGCCATAATCTCAGGGGTGAATGAGACTGCAGTACTGCACCTCGTCGCTTAACCAACTGTCCTCAGAACCATCTCTCTCTCACAAATAATACGGTATGTGATGCCATTTGAATGTCTGTTTCTATTTTTGCTTTGAGTTGGCTTTTAGTACACAAGAATGTATCCTTGATCCGCTGAAGAGAAAGAAATTGACTCTTGATGGTGGCACGGTTTCCTATGAACAGTTAGAAAGGAGTTCTGCGGCTTTCCAAATTTTTCTCGGACTTGAGGGGTTGGTGCATTTTGGTCCCATATGTAGGCCATAAGGTTGCATGTAATCTTATAATCCCGACAGCAGACAAACTTGCTGAGTTACTTTCTAAATGTCCAGGCCAAGAGAAACTAAAAGGCATAAATCAAGGCTAACGATTCCAACTACCAAATTATGCCATGAATATACAAGTTTTAAGTATTTCCATTCACTAAAATGGTCTTAGAAAGCCAAAGTGCATTTCTAGATACTCATTAATTCTGCTGCCCCCAATGCTGAGTCAGTTGCCCATCCATTTGTACTTCACAAAGGGATTTAACTAAAGACAAATATAAATACAAAGAAATCAAATGCCTAATTATTGTCCTCATCACATATTAAGCCAAAACATGAACTCAATATGCAACAGCTGCTTATGGGATGGACAATACACATTTTGATAACAGGATGCGTGTAGGTGGAAGGAAACGAATATGGGCTCTAAGATGGAATGATTAAAGTGATAAGTGCTTGCATAAAAATTCTTACCTATTCCGTTGGCATAAGCAGTGAGTTAATGGGATTTCCCAGGGTGCATTAATACAAATAAATAGGAAGTTTAAAAAAAGGCATGTCTACAGCTACCTGAACTAGAAACTGGATGTTCATTGTTCACATGCATTCTTCCAGGAAAGATATTCTAGAATGACCAAAGCAATGATTTTGATAACATCCAACTGTAACATATGAAAAATCTTTGTTTGAGAAGGCTCATGCGTCCACATTGAGTAACACAAAGTGAGTGCGCACAAGTTTCTCACATGATAAAACAGGTGGTTAGATACTGACAAATGAGAACATTAAATGCCACAAATCAAACATACACTGGCCAGAAAGAAAGTAATTACAATGGAGCTTTTCTTAACCTTAGTGCGAGGAATCAAAACATTCCTTGGGACAGGCAAGCCAGTTGAAGCTGCATACTCTTGAGCTGCTAAAAGTTTTGCCTGTGTAAAGCGAGTACCTTCTACGAAAAGTGCCAACCAAAATGGCTGAGGGTAATCTCTTAACCGTTGTAGACCTGACTGCACACGTAGTCAACAAGATTAAATCAGATGGATTAGGTCAACTCAATAGGAAGCCCAAAAACATACCCAAGCATAAATGCTTTTTGACAAAATTAATTAAACACAACCATACCTTTAACGTGGTTTCATCCTTAGCCCAACTTCTTTCAAGAAAGAGATACTCGGAAAACCACATCGACCAGCCAATGACCTGTATATATTTTAAAAAGTTTATCATAAGAACTTATATACCTTGAACGACATGGAGTTTGAAAGCCAGGGAACTGATGATCATGAGGAAAAGGCAGAAAGACACAATAAAAGTGGAGACTTGGAGACAATAGTATGAATCGGTACATAGAATGTAAGGAATTTCATGGCCCAGCCAAAAGATTCCTCTTGAACAGCTAGAGGTCTACTTAAGCTCAGAGAGGGATTGAAAATCAGCATTCTTCAAGCTCTCTATACAAGTTTTTGGAGATAAAGCAGAGAGTAAGCTGGAAACGGCTTTGTTAGCAAAGACTGCAACATAATATCAAATGGGAGCTGGAAATGGCCAGGGCTGAGAAAAAGGACTACTCTACAATCTACATATAACTGGGAGTACCCCTGCTAATGTAGTCCCTCATGTACAGTGCAGTGACAGTGTGTTTTGGCTTCCGCACACCAAAGCCCAATTTTCTGTGAAGTCTGCTGGGAAGACTATCAGGATTCCTAAAGCCACTGTTCAATGGCCTCCCATTGTCTAGTGCAAACAAAATGTTCATAACTGCTCGGTTGTCTTGTGTTTTTTACGCTTGAGGAGGCAAGCTACTAAAGACAGGCTGCTGAAGTGGTAACAAATGTGGATTAGAACTGTGTCCTGTAATCTGGAAAACCCATCAACATCTGTTCTTTGGCAGTGCTCAGTGACTTTGGGAAAAAGTGCTGGAGAAATGTAATACAAGGAAAAGGCCGATGCTATAGCCTGGGGATCAGCCTTGGGCTAGTCAGTTTGCTTCAAATAAACTTTGCGGGCAGCCATTTTCAGGTGTGCTCTTGCTGCTATGGCCTATCATATATGGCCGCTTGATTGGAAAGGAACGATTGTCATCAACAAAGCCAAGATCAGGTTTTCAACAGTTTTGAGAATAACCTTAGGGAAATAATTAGGTCCTGGAGCAAGGCAGAGAACTCTCGGAGAAACTGGTCATTTTGCGCGGCTTGGAAAATAACCACAAGAAACCTAAAATGCAGATCTGTAGGTTCCCAGTTAGTTTTCTTTTGATTGCTAAGTTGCGTAGTTTGGTTCTGTTCTTTACGACCTTATATCTGTTTCCTAGAGGCGATATGCCTCTGATTGTCGTCTCTATGGTTTGCTTTTGAATGAAAGCTTAACTTAACCAAAAATTAAACTTAGCAGAAATTATGCAAACTAGTTACATTGTCATTGGATACGATTTCATATCACGGAACTTAAGGGCAATTCTAGCGTTGGCTTGGCCCCCACCTACATTAGACAATGGTTGCTGCTAACAATGGTTAATGATAAATATACACCCTGTTTGGCAGAAGGAGATGAGAGAGGGATATAGGGAAGAGCTGGATATAGATATCTGGCTTGGTCATATCATGTGTTTGTTTGCTCCTTTCCCACCTGGATATAATATCCCAGGATATCTATATGCCCAGCAGAGGTCTTAGTTTTAGACACACTCATAGTTGTCAAAGGCGCGCCTAGGCGAGAGGCGCACCCTTTGCGCATGGGGCACACCCAGGTGAGGTGACTGAAAAGAGGCGACGCAAAGGCGAGAGGCGCTAAAAAAGCGCGCTTCAATCAAATTTGGTCCTCTGCTCCTCTGAAAACAGAAAATTTACAAATTTGAGGGGGCTAAGTGGTATTTGAACCACCTTTATACACAGAACTTACAACTTACGAGTACTGTAGTCAACTCACTCTGACCTAAATCAAATTTGGTCCTCCACTCCTTCCCTCATCTCTCGATCTCTGCTCATCTCCGGACTCCGATCGTCGTCGCCGTCCTTGGCTACTGTTGTTGTCATAGTCTGCTATTGTTGTCGTGTCTCATCGTCTGCTACTGTTCTCATCTCCTCGTTGTCGTCTGGTAACTTGCTCTCTCTCTCTCTCTCTCTCTCTCTCTCTCTCTCTCTCTCTCTCTCTCTCTTCGTCTAGTGATATACCACGTGTAGCCACAGTCGATGGAAGGTCCTGTTGACTCTTATATGTAGCACAGTGTTAAGTTTATTAGTTTATTTATATACCACATGTAGCCACAGTGGTTTCAGTTGTCTTGTTTATTAGTTTATAAATTTATAATTATTACAGCCCACTGTTTGTCTAGTTTATAGTTAGTGTTTATTAATTAGTTACTTAATACCACAGCCCACCATTTGTCTAGTTTTTTTTTTTAATTAGTTTATATACAGTAAACAGTAATGTATGCAAAATGGCTCAATCCATTTGTTATGCGAGAACCGTAAACTATGTGTGATTTGGTAGATGTTTTTATGTATCTTTTGGATGGTATACTATCTAAAACTCATTGGCTTAGTGTTATTAGTTAAAGTATTGCTATATGCTTTTTTTATTTATTTTTACATAGGTGCGCCTCGCTTGAAAAAGGCGCATGCCTCGCCTCTTGCCTTAGTCCCCACAGGATTTTGCGCCTCAGTGCGCCTTTTGCCTTTGACAACTATGGACACACCCCACCCCTGTCTAAATTATATCTGGCCTCCTCATTACCCAAATACCCCTCTGGCCCCACCACATTGACTGCCATTTCTGTGTTTACTGAGGGAGAGAGAAACTCCATCTTCTTTCTCTCTGCACTACATATCTCAACCTCCACGGTTAATGCTTCCCTACTGAAACTTGTAGCCTAGACTTTTTCGACAATTTCTATGAATTGCTTTTTCAATATTGCCCAAAAGACTTTGATATTCTGGATCGAAGCATAAGATGGTTTGGAGAGAGAAACTCCTTCATCAGTTGGTTGCAATGGACGATGGGGATGGGTTTTGGGCTTGGTCTTGGACGCTGGATTGATGACCGAATTAGTTTGTACGGAGAGTTGGGTTTTAGGTTTGGTCCTAATCTAGTCTGTATAATTTGGTAAAGCAAGAGGGAGAGAGAGAATTTTGGTTTGTCTTAACATAACCAAGGGCAAAATAGAAATTTTACACAATTTTACATTATCCATCCTCTCATATCCCCCTCTAAAAAGCCTAAACAAACCAAGTAACTTATCTCCCCTTCTAAAATAATACCCCCCTCTAACCATATCCACACCTTTATCCCCTTCTTATTTTATCCCACTTCTCCCCTCATATACATATCCCTTTAACAAACAGGGCGATAGGTCCTTAAATTCCATTGGGTTAGCAAATCAACAAGTTAACAAGTTAATTTTAGTAGAGAGAAAAGCCCACTCCACTAAGAACTAAACAATCTGAATTGAACTGTTTAACTTGAAATGCTTCACCCCAATAACTATTAGATACCATATGTAGTTGAGATCATTACCGGAAGGACTTTAGATGATTTCTTCATCACAGCCAATGAGCTACCAAGACAACCAGATCGCTGTTACAATTATATCTGACAATAGTTAGTGAAGAAAATTATTTGAAGCACATACGAAAATAACAACAAATCTTAATTCAAACAGTGTGATTTTCAGGGGGTTAAATGCTTAAAGTGCTCATACAAGTGTGTACCTCCAACCAGATCACTGTTAAATGCCTAAAGTGCTTCCTCATGCATAGCTATGGTCTATAATATGTGACAAGAGAGGAACAGGAGAATTTTTCAAGGCTTTAGATGAAATCCTAAACTCTGGCTTCATTTCATAAGAAAAATATTTGCATCAAAACTCCATATATAGAGCCTCCTATACCAGTGGGGACTTGCAATAATTGTTTGATGTCAAAGTGCATTTGCTCTTCAACAGCTTCTATATTTCTGTTACTTTTCTTTGTTTTGACTTGTTCTCCTTGTTCTGGAAGGTTTTGGGCCTCTATGGTACTCATATTCTTTCTTTACGAAAAAACATACTACCCAAACAAAAAGAAAATGGAATGCCCAAGCGCATATGCATGAATGTGCTAGTGCATGCACATACATCAAAGGAAAACATGTCAAATAATCACCTGAGCCAAAACCCATCCAACCAGCCAATCAATGTCGCTTCTATGATTACATATGACAAGTGCATGTTCTTTACCTGGAAAATATACCAATACACACAAGAAGATAAGCTACTCAGCGGTTTCCGGAGCAAGAGAAACTTCCGTTCTCAAATATAAGGGAGCATCATTTGCACTTAACAGATAAGAAGTTAAGCCTTACCCATTAATCGAAAAGTTTCCATATCTGTGAACAGTTTAACCTGCAGAAGAATAACACAATTAAAGAACATAATTTCGGGCTTACAGATAAAATAGCAAGACTGTACATCAATGGTAATGTATCCGCTGTCACTGGATAAATTTCTTAGCAGTACACCGAAGTTACAGCTTCGAATAACCAAAAAGAACTAATGATTCCAAGCTTCCTAAAATTTGATGTTCAACACCTATAAGACATGGAATGGCAATCCCAGTAAACCAAAGCAGAATGATTCGTTGAGTGCAATTTGTTCCCTTAGGCCTTAACCCATACCCACCATTGAAGTCCTATATTCCTGGACAATTCAAGGATAAACGCAACAGTAATTCCAGCATTTCAAAACATGAGCCATTTCATATACTTGGCTGTAATGAGAGTTCAGTCTTTGTCTTTTTACCCCTTTCTGGCTATCCATACATAGTCTAAATGACGTCTCAAAATAAAACAGGACAATGAATAAGAATGGTGTAAACAACATTAAAAAATTAACAAAACAAAAGAATGAAAACCCTGGGAACTCAGTGTTCCTAACCCTGGGCTTTACCGTTGCAACAAAATAAAGACTTAAGCTCAGCACAACAGGAAATTGGTTTAGTGCTGCCTAAGGCGCCTTGGTTGAAGTTAACCTTAGTTGCAGTTAAGTGGCATTCCCCATTCAAAAATGAAAGTTTATAATGATGCGGCAAATAAATTTCCGAGCAAAGACGGACAATACAACTCCTACACAGACTGCACAGTGAACTTTTGACGGGGCAAACATTGAGACTTGTTAAGATTTTCCTATCATGATTCCTAAAACGGAAAGATTGAGCAATACTCTATCTCACTAGTGTGTTAAGCAAGAAGGCTTTTCAATGTGAAGAGAACTATTTCGTAGCATCTGGAAATCACCATTTCTGTAGACAAAAACACAAACAAGGACATCCCACAATAAAACAAAAACTAGAAGAAAAAAAATGACATTTCTTGAAAATAGTCAGCTACTCAGAATTATTTCCGTAGGACATATCATCACCTGAACCCCTGCCCACCAATCAAAGAGCCATACGAGCTCCAGCCACAACAATTCTGCAACCACTCTGTTAATCCTTCTGTATAAACTCTTTGACAATGGTCGAACAAGGACAAAGCAAATAGCCTGAATAAAGATAGTTACAATCCATTACTTTGCAACAAAAGGAAATAATGATCCAAATGAACAATGAAAAACAAAGCCTATGAACATTGTTGCCTCCACTGAAATAACAGCCACAACATTTTAGAAGCTTTTCCTGTTGTGTCTTATTTCCCCATTACATCCTCACCATATATGTGTCGAGCCTCTCCAAGAGGGGTAGCAAAACTAAACCCAAACTATATTTGAAGAGCCATGTTGGCATAGCTCTACAAAGAAGGTAGTGAACTTGGAACACCAATTTTGCATAGCTCTTGAAGAGTGAGAGATGACCCTTCACAATCACACACCATCAAATATAGTGTCTATGATTGGTAATTTCTTACTTTCTTTCAACAAAATGGGTTCCTTAAAATCGTATTAGTAATTATGAAAACATTTAATTTGAAGACTCTTCAGCTTGCCAAATGTGTCACCACAATGATTTGCTACCTCCCTTCAGATGCTTATTAAGAGCATCTCTGCTTTCCGTTTCTCTCAATTCATTCTCACTCACAACCGCCACCATCACTTTAGCCCTCTTGACTTCAATTTGTTTAGTTCTTTGATTTAATAAGATAAGAAACAATATACTGTATGAATAGAGGTTAAATTAAGCCCCCATTGGACAAAAAATTCTGGCTGCCTAAGAACACATGCAACTTTTAATGGTGCTCTAATTTTGGACATAGGATTCAGTCAATGCCCTTCCACACAGCATTCGACTTAAAGAAAAATGTAAACAACATTCAACATAACCCCAATCACTCTACTCCAGAAACCCTAAAAAAGGAAAACAAAAGTGAGAAATACGACCTCAAATGAGAGCAAAAATTCAAAAATTAGGCGCAAAATCAGATAAGCTGGAATCAAATCTACACATGAAATAAAGTATACGAAGTCAAGACGGGAGATTAATTACCTGGATGAAATTGACAACGAGGCCCGAGAGAAAAAAGAGAACGCCCAAAGGGACTATAACAACTGCCGCTGCAATCGCCATGGCCGGAGAACCAGAGAGGAGGCAGAAAATGATGAGATTTAGAGAGGTAGAGAGAGAAGATTTCTAGATTTACTGTCCGAAGAGAGAGAGAGAGAGAGAGAAGGGGAGAGAGATGAGTATTAAATACAACGGTTCGTATATGGATTTATGAGGGTGTCGATGATGACAATGAAGAACAGAGAGAATCGCTTCGGTTTATCATTTCAAGGAGAGAAAACAGATAACCAAGGCTGTGACTGGCTTTGTGACGCGATCGGTCATCGGTGCATTGATTACGGGCTTTCGGGTTGAAGATGAATTATCCAACCGAGCCGGACTTTTTTTTTTCCCAATAGACATCCGTGGAAGTTAGCAAGAGAATTAATGAGTTAGAGCATCTCATCTGATATTGTAAAACATTATTTTTGACAAATTATTGAGCCAAATCTTCCAGAACTCTCAAAAATCAGTCTCTCTACTTTCTTTCAACAATTTATTTTTGCTACAGCGAATCACTTTTTACGGGACAAATATTTTTTTATTGTTTTTGCCAGTGGGGCTTGATGGGGACGGGTGGGGCTTGATGGGGACGGGGGAGAGAGAGGATCACGTGGAGAGGGAGGAGAGAATTGAAGGGTGACGCGTGGGAATCTGAATAGTGATTTGGACAAAAGTCCTGGGCATCCGCAACTCCCAAGGTGGGGAGTGTAGCTTTTTAGGGGAAAGGTTTTTTTTATTTAATAGATTTGAGGGGAAATATTTTAATATAGTAAAGTTTAGATAGAGAGTCTGATTTTTTGAGTTTTTGATAAAGTGGCTTGCTAAATTGTAAAAGGTGTTTTTGTGATTAAATTTGGTCTAAAATTTGTTGATGCTGATGAAGATGCTTAGGGTGCTTTAGGTAAAAAACTAAAAACCATTTGTCCTTATTCAATTTTTTTTTGCACTCGTTAGTTTTGCATAAAAATTTTGTAGTTTCTGAATTTATCTCGACGAGACGAATCTAACAAATATAAAATTATGGTCAAAAATTAAAATTTTTGAATAAAGCCAAAATAGGTGAATTATTAAAAAATTAAATAAGAACAAAAGTGATTTTTTGATTTTTGGTTTTTTACCCAAAGCACCCCTTAGTCCAAAGGATCTCTGCCGAGACTCGAACATTTGATTGTTGAGATGCAGTTTAAAATTTTAACGAGAGGAATCCTATATTTTTATACTCATTAATGAGTCTAGCCTATTTTAAATGAGTTTAATAAATCTAGTAGTTTTTTTTTAACAGAATAAATCTAGTAGCTTAGAATTATATTTGAAGCATTATAAATTGTACAAGCCAAGCAGTAGTTCTCAAACGAGTTTTTAAAGAATGATATGAACCCAAACTCAAAACAATTTTATTCATTTGTCAACCATGCCGCTAACTTGGGGTTCCTATAGTGCACTAGCACACTTTGTATAAAAATTACTTAATAAAATGTGCTTTCGCTCTTAAGCTACGTAGTTAGACCATGTCTTCTGTCGAAAAGAGAAGAGAAATGACCATCAAACCATGCTTTTTCTCGCAAGGAGAAGAGAAATGACAAATCTCATGTTCATCTCTCATTAAAGAAAATTGCAATGAAGAACGAGACACAAATTAAGCAGAAGAAACTCGTCTCTTAATAAGAAAGCCATTAGTTTATACTTTTGTTACATTGTGATTTAAGTTTGACGTGGCATCTTATGAGTAGTCAATTTTGGTTGATAATTGATGAGGTTGCTATTGGTACATGTTGATCATTAAAAGTCTTTAAATACGAACTTTCTATAGTTTTGTAAATGCTTAATTAGCAAAAAAAACTAGTTTTGTAAATGGTAGTACCTGGTAATATATGCAAGCACCCCACGTTTACTATTAATTGATTTATTAACGTACAAGCGCACCCATGTGAGCATGTGGCCGCCCTTTCAATGCTTTAATTTTCTGTCTTGTGTAGGGTCTAGGGTAGAAGGCTCTCATGAAATTTTGGCTATAACATAAACATTTTTCACATTATCATTTTTTTTTATTAAAAGATAATAAAGAGTCTTTTTTTTTTGTTCTCTCTCCAAATTGTGGTATTCGAAGTTTAGGTTTGTTAATTGTCGTTGTATAAAGAAGAAAATGGTCTTGGGCCTCTTGGCTATATGAAAGGGGATAAGGGCAAGCAGTAATCGAAGTAATTCATTCTTACAATGGACGTTGATTGATCTACAATAACAACTCACTTAGCTTATTATTAGAAGAAAATGTAATAATACGAAAGGGGATAAGGGCAGAGCGATGAATTTTGGCTTGTGGAGTAAAAAAATAGATCTATAAGTAAGATATTTTTGTTTCTATTTACTTGTTCCCAAAATAACAAAACCGATTATACTTTGATAAATTTAAGGTTGCTTTATAATTGGTTTCAAAGACTTCTCATTATATGAAACGATGCATGATTATTGATAGTAATATAATCACGAACAAAGAATGCTTGATCATCAAGTATTTATATATGTATTTGAAGCAAATCAAGTGACTTATCATATTTTGAAAACAATGCATGACTATTGATAACGTCATTCTTAATACTATCAGCTGTTGAGAAAAAAAAATACTTGAGGTATTTATGCATTTGAAGCAAATTGGACTCTCTTTTTTTTTCCCCAGGTTTTTGTGAGGTAAAAGTACTAAATTTTGGTTGCAAACCATCAATGTCATCGTGACAAATTAAATTCAGTAAAAAATACTTGAGGTATTTATGAATTTGTTGTCATGTCTTTTTCGATGTCTCAAACACAATCTCAAAAACATAATATTTTATTTCAAAGAGGATTATCGTAAATGTTATTTTTCATGACATTCAAACACATGAAATATGGCTATGTCGCTGAACGCAAAAAGAAGATAGGATATGCATGTGTTCATTAGTGGTAATTTTTTTCAATTTTTTCTGGTAAATATTACTATCCATATGTTTATGTATATGTTTTACTAATTGGTCTTCTAAGTTGGTCAACCATCCCTTTGCTTGGTTCACCGAGCTATGAGGCATTATTGCTTGAATCTTCTGGCTAGTCATGTGCAACCGCAACAAGTCATTGAAACTCAACTACCCCCAACTGCACTAATTCAAAAGGGACATAAATATACAACCAATTAAGATAGCTAGGGACCACTATGACCACTATACATATTTACATACATAGGTCTTTGACTTAAAACACTGAAAATATGAATTGTTTTGATATTTTATCGATGTCTGAATAAGATAATTTTCTTATTGAATGTTCATCTCAATGAGCCGTACTATACCTACAATTCATATCAACAGGTCACCAAACATAAAATTGTTTAACATTTCTTGAAGATCCTATCAGGTTATATGGTCTTAAATTCTGAATGTAAATTGAACAAACTAGATCAATTACATAAAAAAATTTGGTGGACCCAATTTCCTCCAAGACCAATTGAACAATTATTTTAAAATTATTTAACGGTCCAAATCGTTTGTGTAAGACCCAATAGTGGGCCCCACAAAGGCCACATTTGGCAAATCACTTGGTCAAACTCCAAAACGACGCCGTTTTTGGGCGCGCTACATGATGCAATGCAGAAAATGTCCTATAGGATCCCCGTTGCCAAAACCAATTGTCATTGGCATTTATAGCAAAATTGTGTGTTTGTGTTCTTTTTTTTTTTTTTTTTTTTTTTTGGGCTAGTAGGTGTTCAAAACTTTGTTCAAACCAATCCTCGGATATTGATAGAATCTCAAGGGTGCCCATACATAGGACTGAATAGGTTACGGGCCGGATTTTGTACTAGATGATAATGAGGTTTGGCACCATTAATAATTGGTTTAATTTAATATTCTCAAAGCCCGACCCTTTTAAATTTTTATTTGCCAAGCCTGTACAATTAACCCATTTATTTTTGTAAATTATATCTTAGTAAATTAATTATCTCCACTATTATAAATTAGAATTTAAAAACCATATAACTATAGTTTTATGAAAATCAAGTAATATATGTATGCTTTTAAAAAAAAAGGGCATTATGTATATAAAACCATGGTAGTGGTTTTTTCCTAATTAGTATCTTTTGATAGTATAAATATAAAATGCACACCATTGTCATTATTTTATACAAGCTGGGCCGGGCCGGGTTTGATTTTAAAAAGTATTACCTAGTCTAACCTATTTACTAAAAGGATTAAAAACTCAACCCAACTCAATCCAATCCAATTCAATGAGCTTAAATACATATCCCAAACTCATAAAAAAAAAAAAAAGGGGCTTGGTTGGGAGGACTTGCGGGCCGAGTGCATCCCTAGAACCCAAACGAACAAAATTACCCATTAAGGGAGTAGTATTCACGGAACTTGTGCTCATTGTTTGGTTCACCCAAAGCACCCAATGTCTATGGGCTTAATTAAACCTGCATGGGTAGCCCAAGCCCAGTAGTCAAAGCTAAAAGTCAGAAAGTATTCTTATTAGGACCTCAGCCCAAAAGAACGGCATTCTTAGGATCGCAACCAAAATGTAAAAAAGAGAAAGTTACGGAGACAGACATATGTGCAGAAATTTGAAATCAAGATATAATTTGTTCAAAATTATCTGATGTGTATGAGCCTTACATTCATTTAGTGACACCTAACTACATCGGACAGTTTCGAGCACCTGTGTGAACCTCTGCACAGTGCACATTGTTCATTAGAAAACGAGGCTGAGTAAGAAGAACCTTTTGATCCATATCTCAACCCACCTCTACCTCGTATGTATGAAACTCCCAACTCTGCCGGTAATGATTTGAGTTGAATAATTCTATTTTCGGTGCCGGTATTGATTTGAGTTGACGAATTCTATTTTCGATCCCATGTGTCTGTTTTGAAATCTAATCAAAACTAACACATTAGGCACATAATACATCTATTTTGGATTTGTAAGATTCCGAATTATTTGGCCCATATTGCAGGGTCATCAAAGATTCCAAACATTCAGATGGATTTTGTTCAACCGACGACTGACATCATAACATCTGAATGGTGAAATTGATAATGAGAAGAAAAGCTTCGTCTTTGTACCACATTTGATTGCCCAAACGAACTCATCCCCGCCGGGCCTCGAATTTTGTGGGCTTAAGGCGATAGTCAAAGAAGAAGTCTTTTTCCTTATATGGGCTTCTACGCTGGGTTCTAAATTTCTAATTCATTTTTAGCTTTAGTCATTGGGTACTAAAAATAGTCCAGAATCCTATTTTTAACACTTTTTAGAAAGCCAAGGCGGCCGCTATTGAGCCTTAGCCTAGAGTGGGCTCTTCCTGCTGCCGGTGTTTTCATGATTGCCATGCATGTCATATTGTAAAACCAAAGGGTCAGCATCACAATATTGTACTGATCAAAAAAAAAAAAAAAAAAAACCATCACAATAATGTCCACCATTTTTTTTGGTGGTGGTGCTAAAATATGTTTCGATCGAAAAGGAGGAAAGTGCTGCAAATAAGAATCAATATCCCATTTCTCACCCAGTATAAACAAAAGTTCAGGCAATGAATAATCTGAATCTTTCATTTCATTTTTTTTTTCTGTCTCGTTGGTTAGATGACCTGGAAACTTTAAGTTGATCGGATTTCTGTAGCTATATGTCGTGAAAACATGTTCATCTAGAGGAAAAAGCCCCAACTAAAATGATGTTAAAAAAAAATCCACTAAGTAAATGTGATTCACTCATATGAAGGCTATCCAATCAACTTAGAATTTGCATGAATCACCAGTTCAACGAGACGACGAAATCGAATAGTTCAAGTAAAGTTTTCAAGCTTGGATGGGCATGATATTGACTACACATTAGACATCACGTACATCATAAACCCCTATCCCTCTAACCAGGGTGGTAAGTAGATACCTTGCATGGTTAATTTCTTCTTTCTTTCTCTGTTCTTGCGAATCTAAATATTGTAACATTCATCTCACTGCTTTCTCAACTGCTAGTATTACCCAGGCATAAAAATCACAACTTCAAGCATTCTAAGGTACATTCACAAGTTCATTAACATAATCATTACAATATATCATAGAAATACAGATAAAATTTGCAAAATAGTTGTCTTACAAGTCACCTCACAAAAAGTTCATAAAAATTCGCGCGAACACAAAGCACAAACGAGTTCCCAATGTGACGTCAAACTCGTATAGGAAATTATTTAAAGCGATTGTAGGTGACAACACAAAGAAACCTGGAAATTAAAAAACATTCTCCTCCTTACAGCCCAAACAGAGAAAGCATCACCCTCAGATGCTTCTTAGACTTATAAAATGGAACCAGAAGTTTCGCACTTGGATGCAGGAGGCTACTCCAACGCCCTCTTGTCAATCTCCCCAGCAACTTGAACACGCCCAATACTTCCAGCGCAAACAACTGACGGAGGGGGAAAAAGTAGAACACAAATATAAGGTTTCCAGCAAGATGCCTCGAGGTTGCGCAAAATATTTTGATTGTAATCATCTAAGAAACTATATGGCATGATACTCACATTAGTACATACTACATAATAGAAGCAGAAAAAGCACCTTTGTGGGAAGGAAAACGTTTTGATTGTAAACTTTTTACATATGTAGCCGTACCATTATTATGACCTTCAGCCTTCTTCAACATTATGGTCATTTTCTTTGCCACTTGTACCGCATTCCTAATTGAGAGAAACAGGGAAACTTAGAAGCTAAAAAAAACATCAAAAAATCGTAAAAAAATATTCACAGACAAGTGTTTATTAAGTGACACAAGAACAAGTAAAAAATCGTAACCTCCATGGATTCCTCTTTTGTAGAAGTTCCGTTTTGGAGAAACTCTAAATCTTCATCGAGTTTTATTCTTTCCAACTTTGGAAATGCAACCTGCAACAAAATTTATGTTATCGATCTTATCGTTAGTAATTAGATGGATCACTTATGCTAATTGGAATTAACGTTTCTGAGGGTTATTGAGGCAAGTTCATCTAATAGGAGGAGCTAAAGATCCAATTCACCATCTTTCAATGGGTTATGAGATAATGATGTATTGTACCAATGAGCAATTCGAGATATTACATGGTTGTGGACAAATGCAAAACCTACAGAGGAAAAGACGCCACAAGTAATTTTAAGCATGAAAGTGTGATTTGTCAGACTGTTTGTTGGGCCCGGAGCGGTGGAAAAGCGGTCCAACACTGTTTTTCCACAATCACTCCCAAAACTAATTTTGTGTTATGGAGTTAATCAAGTCTTTTATAACATTCAATGTTGCACTGTAAGATTGCTTTTAGGGCTAGTTTTCCATTTACTAAAATGGGAATTTGCTAAAATCAAGTGGAAGATTTTAGCAAATGAAGTGGGGAGGAGATTTTAGCAAATGGAAAACTACCCCTTAGAACTATCGTAGAAAGTGGAAATGTGTAACTAAATCTATGGGAGCACTCCGGACCTGACAATCCCCCTATCACATTAATGATACAGCCGCGATTCAATCCCATGACTTTCTGGTTCTAAAACCATTTGTCGGACTGTTTTTCCGACACATTTCTCCTAAACTAATTGATGTTAGGAAGGGTTTTAATTAAGCCTTTTATGACATTAATTCGACATTTCACCTAAAAGTCTATTGTTAGAGTAGTCATGGAGAGTGACATTGTTTATTCAAATTCATGGAGCACTCTGTACCCATTAGTAACAATCATTTTACGAAACCATATTCCAGTTTTAGAATTACTGACATTCCACTAGCTTGGCTAATACGCATGGTGGAATTGATATGTCATAAAAATAGGACTACTTTTCAATTTGTAGTAGTAGATAGGACTATGAAATAGCAATGTAGATAGAATGTAACTATGAAATTGGGTTGGTCTCTGAGGAGTTGTGGCCTCATTATGTTTGGCTACAGAATCATTCACTCTTGAATTTTTTGTTAGATAGTCTAGTATTTCGGTTAAATTTACATGATAATATAAATTTACCTAATCAATTGCGGATCAAATATTACTACTATTTTAATCAAACTAGAGGATTATGTACATGTGCCAGCTTCCAAGTGCTTTTCATGGCCATAATATCCTATAAAAAGGTAAACGTTCTAGGGCAAGTAAAGCAACCTGCAAAGTTTACAACACATTCATTAGTACGTAATTTTATAAAAAACCATATTCCAATCGAGCTCTAAAATTCATCTTGGCTTAGAAGCGCCAGATTCGAGTTTAAAAATATGGAGAAATATGGCAGACAAATTGACTCAGTTCAATCACCTTTCTTTCTCGCAAATTCCAATTTTGTGCACATCACGAGCTAACCAAACCAAACCAAGCCTTATGTCCCAATCAATTGAGGTCGGCTACATGAATCCTTTTTCTCCATTGAGCTCTGTCAAATGCTGCTTCATCGCTTAAACCCAGTATACTTAGATCTTTGCGTACTACCGCATCTAAAGTCAATTTGGGTCTTCCCCTCCCTTGTGCGTTTCTACCCAAAGCTATCCTATCTACTCTCTTAACTACTGCATCCGTTGGCCTACGATAGACATGCCCAAACCATCTTAACCTATTTTCCCTTAACTTATCCTCTATAGGTGCTACACCTACCATCTCGCGAATTGTTTCATTTCTAATCCTATCACGTCTAGTCTTACCACACATCCACCTCAACATTCTCATTTCCGCGACACTTATCTTATTCACTTGTTGCTTCTTAATAGACCAACATTATATCCCGTAAAGCATCGCTGGTCTTATGGCAGTTCTATAAAATTTTCCTTTCAATTTTGTTGGTACGCTTTTGTCACACAGTACACCAGTAGCGTTTCTCCACTTAAGCCACCCCACTTGGATCCTATGCGTCACATCCTCTCCATCTTGACTAATACTCCAGTAATAGAGCCTAAATACCTAAAATGGTCCCTCTGTGGTATCTTCTGATCTTGGATCATCACTCTTTCCTCATACGCACTTCTAGTATCACTAAACTTGCAGACCATATACTCAATTTTACTCCTACTTATCCGAAAGCCCTTAGACTCTAATGCTTCCCGTCAAATTTCTAATTTAGTATTAACACCACTGTTGGAATTAAATATTTTGACACAATGTATCTGTTGCACTTTCCATTTCATATGATAAATAATAATAAACATATACGATAGTTTAACAGATCGATTATGTATGATACACTTGTTCAAAATTGCTAAGTTTGCATAAATAAAAAATTCAACCAAGCATGTAAAAATCAAAAAGTGTGAATTGTGAGAAAAAAGATCGAGATCAATATTGTTAAATATAAAATACATACGAAAATGAGAAATTTCTCAAATTTGTAATTGTAAACAATGGATAAAATGACATAATGGGTATATGATTCACTCGTCCAAATTGATTTTTTTTTAATTGGGAGAGAGAAATAAAAGAGTGTGACCTGACAAAAATAGTAACAGAGATACCTACCAAAATGAAATTTTTTTTAGATTAGGAATCATTTTATAGCATTAGACATTCTGATGTTAGGGAGGGTCTCAACTAAGCCTTTTATGGCATTCGACATTGCACCCAAAAGTCTATTGTTAGAGTAGTCGTAGAGAGTGACATTGTGTACTCAAATCCAGAAGCACTCTGTGCCTATCAATAGCAATCATTTTACGAAACTTTATTCCAGTTTCAGAATTATTAATTAACATTCCACTAGCTTAGCTAATACCTATGGTGGAATTGATATGTCATGAACATATGACTACTTTTCCAATTTGTAGTAGTAGATATTTTATAGCAATGTAGATACAATGTAATTATTAAGTTGGGTTGGTCGATGGAGGAGTTGTGGCCCCGTTATGTTCAGTTACATATTCATTGACTCGTGAATTTTTTTGTAGACAGTTTAGTATTACTACTATTAAATTCACATGATAAATTTTTAGGTTAATTTGGGAATCTCAACTGCAGATCAAATCTTCTTCCAATTTTAATCAAAGTACAAGATTATATATATGTGCCCGCTTCTAGGTGCTTTTCATGGCCATAATAATTTCTGTATTGTTCCAATTTTATCGGATGTCCCCAAAGGGACATGGCCATAATAACCTAGAAAGGCAAAAATGGGAAAGACCTTTGTACCTTGTTGGAGAAGCCGAGTTGTGTTTCAGAACATAAGCTTTTGAAATTAGGCAAAATTTGAAGTTATCAATGGTGGATGTTTCTCGTTTTTTAGCTTATAATACCAGAAAGAAGAAAAGAGCAGCCCATGCCAAATGGTTATACTACATTTTTAGCTTCTCTTTTAAAAATCCTACGGATTAAATGTTTCTTCAGTTCACATGCACGTTTTGGGTCGTGAATTCAAGACCCCTCTCTCTTGGCCACTTGGATTCAGTGGAATTTCCTTAGATAGTTTGGTCTATCTGTCAAATTTAATTAATGAATACACTTCAGCTTAATTTGGGACTCTTAATTGCTGTCCGAACTTGCAGATCGATCGAGACCTTTTCCAATTTTGGGTAATTAAACTAAAAGATTATAAATGTGTGCCTGCTTTTATGTACTATTCAGGGCCCATGATCAAGCAAAACAGGGTAAGAACTTTTGTACCTTTTTGGCGAAGAAGAGTTCCGTTCCAGTGTAGAAACCTTTCAGCTTAGGTAAATCATCAAATTCCACAGCCTTTAATTGAGAGAACACAATGGTATCATTGTCGGTCGCTTCTTTCTCCTTCAGCTCCATTGAGACTATCACCTCCACCTTGTTACAGCATATTATCATGAGTTCTTCCAAATTCTGTAAACGAGGAAGCATATAGGAAGGCAGTACATACACCAACTGGTTACATAAAGAGATTTTAATTGTCGCAAGTTTGCGGAAGGATTCAATTTCTTGCTCTGGTTCCGGGAGTGGTTTTTTGTCCCAAATATCTCTTATGTTACGCATTTGGCCAATCAATAAATATTTCAAGGCAGGGAAGGCAACCTGCAAAGTTGTGTACAACACATTCATTAGTGATTGAATAATAAGGAGGTCCCATCGAGTTCTAAAATCCATCTTTGATAAGAAGCACGAGATTCAAGTCTCAAAATATGGAGAGCTATGGAAGACATATTGACCCAATTCAGTCACCTTTCATTCTTCTAAATTAAAAATCTGTGTTCACATCAAGAGCTCTTGATATTAAATCTTCAAACGAACCGTATTAATTTGTTGCACTTTTTAATATACTTGATGAATTACTATTACTTTTAACAAGAATAATTAATCATTTATAAAATTAAAGCTGTGAAAAAAAAAATCCATTGACCCGATTTATAACTCAGATCCCTATTGGCTACAATTCTGTTACTTAAATAAGTCACCAAAACTTGCCAATCCTATCTATGAAGGGATTGAATCGATGGAAGAAGGAATTGTGGGTCTGTTTTTTTTTTGGCTATGGATTAATTGGCTCATGAAAATATCCTTTCATAGTTTATCGGATAAATACAATTTAGCTCACTTTAAGACTCTTAGTTACAGTCCGCAACTTGCAGATCCTAAAGGGTGAGGAGCTTTGTACCTTGTGAGAGAAAAGGAGTTGTTTTCCACCAGTGCAGAAACACTTGAGGTTATCCAAATACCGAAGTTCCAGAGAGTATAATTTAGGGAACACAAGGATATCATTGTTGGTGTCTTCTTTCTCCTTCAGTTTGTTTGAGACTATCACCTCCAACTCCTTACAAAATGATATGTCGAGTCGTAGTAGATTGTGTAACTGAGGAAGCATATAGGAGGGCAATACATACTCCAATTGGTAACATTCCCAAACTGTAATGGATTGGAGTTTGCAGAAGGATTCAACTTCTTTTTCTGGTTTCGAGAGTGGTCGCTGGGGCCAAATGCCTGTTATCATAAGCACCTCCTGAATATATATATCTTCTAGGACAGGGAAAGCAACCTGCAAAGTAACTAAAAAAATATTCATTAGTGATTCAATAATAACGAGGCCTAAAATTCATCTCTTCTTAGAAGCACGAGATTCAAGTGTTAAATATGGAGAGCTATGGAAGACATATTGACTCAATTCGATCATCTTTCATTCTTCTAAATTAAATTTGTGCACGTCAAGAGCTCTAGTATTAAATCATCAAACCAACCATATATTTGTCGCACTTTTCAAAGTATTTGATGATTACTACTACTAGTAACAAACAAAATTAACCATTTATAATATTAAAGCCGTAAAAAAAAGTCCATTTAGTCGATTTATAAACCTAAATCCTATTGGTTCCACCAGCGTATTGAGCTTGCTTAGAGGCTGGAAAACTAGAACTCAAATAACTGGTACTGAATTATATACTTGGTTGTAGCTCACAAATCTCTCTCTTCATAACTGTAGTCCAAAATTGCTATCTAAGTTGCATTGGATAAAAAAATGGAGAATTCTATTGTACGCCCCAATTACGTATATTTTTGGTACTTGTTATCTATGATTTTGGTAATTGTTCCACATTTTTTGGTTGATTTCTATGAATAGTAGTAAGAATCCATGATTAGTAACTTGAATATTGTATTTTTAAAATACACATAACGGGTCGTCACAAGTACCAAAACGATTTGTAACAAGATTACAATAGACAATGACGTGAACAGTGAATCCATAACGATTTGTAACTTGACCAAAAGTATATGTAAATACCCAAAAAAATACGTAATGGAGCGTACCATAGTATTAAACTAAAAAATATTCATTCAAATATGTGTCTGATGTTGTAAACTTTGATTAGATTCCTTTGGTCGATAAGAATATTTTAACTTCTCTTTTGCGGTAAAAGAACAAAAAAAAAAGCATTCAAAATCAACAAACATAACTTTTCCCAGTTTTTGAAATCCTTAATTGATATTTATCTAGACTCAAATAAGAAAATTGAAACCAAGAAATGTTTTGACCAAATTGCAACGGCCCACGTCAAGCAATTAACCCACCTGTATACGCTCAAGCTAGCCCTTGGAGCATTTCCAACGGGAGAAGCAATATAGATTTTTCTTACTTATGTGGCAAATTGAAGAGTCGTAGCTAAAAGTATAATCCAATGAATTCTTCAAATTAATTTTACATATTAGCTAGAAATTTATAATATTTGGATTTTGTTTCTTGAAAAATTGAGATATTTTAAAATTTTATTTTGATGACTTGTGATCAAGTTGAAGAGCCATCTCCCTCTCTTCAAACTTGAATGGAGCGAAAGCTACACAAAAATAGTATAGCACTCTGCTATGTAGGACCTTCACGTTCAATTGGTCTCCTTATCTGTGTCAGACATGCGGGGAAAACGCAGCATGCGAAGATATGTATACTTATTTAAGTAATCTAAGCCTAGGATGCATTGTGGATAAAGGTAGAATATGACATGACTATTGAGTAGTAGGCCTGTCAATAGACTGGATTCAATCCAGATATGATCTAAATCCGATCTAAAAAAATCAAATCCAAATCCCACTACAAAAAAATTGATCTTTAGTGACAACAATTTTGTCACAAGGTCATCAATAAAAGTATGTTGCTAAACGGTATTTAGTGACAATTTTCTAGTGTATTGTCACTAATTCTGTAATTAGTGACAGCTAGTACAAAAAACTGTCACTGAATACCTTTAGCAACACATTTTTAGTGACACGTTATTGTCACTAGGTTGTTACCAAAACTCAATTATTTTTGTAGCGTCTGGTGACACTAATTCGATTATCTTTAACTGAAAATCCGAATTTCTATTGGACCGGACTCGGATATTACTGGATTGGATTCGGATAGGGGAAAAAAAGAGAGCTAATTACTATAGAAAAAAATTGGACCAAAATCGGATTTCTGGATTGGATATCTGATTTTTCGGATTCGGATTTGAATTATTGATTTCAAATTGAATTTGAGCTACTTCCGATTCAAATCGAATCTATTGGATTCGCATTCGAAGAGTCTTAATTGTTTCCTACTCTTTCATATTCCAATAATACCCCTTAAAATACTCAATGTAATATCAATCAAGCCATGGATTGTAACATTGTGTTGTTTCTTACTTCAACCCATAATATCAAACCAGCCATTAGTATAACCATTGTGTTGTTTCAGAGTACTTCAAGTTGCAGTGAAGGTGGCCACTTTCTATTATCGCCGGGACAATTGTTATAAGGTCCACTATAGCTATTTTCTAACACTTCTAGTCCACCTAATATTATCCTAACACATCCAATCCACTCACACGTACCAATTACAAAAATACCCCTCGCTTCTTAGGATACTCTAAAATTGTATGATACCCTAAAAATGTAGGGTATTGTTTACATCTAAAATCAACCAATCCAATGATTAATTGACACGTAATCAAGAGTGCCAAACGTTGGCAATTACTCGTCGATACAGACACACTGGATTAAAAGAACATATTTGAGTAAATACGATGTCGTATCGTGTTCAAATATAAAAACGGTTATTAGCAGTTACGAACCATCATTATTGGAAAGAATTGACCTCAAAGCTATGGGATCAACTGTTAAGTATATAAGTTCTACGTGTGAACTTGGGAAACAAGGCAAATTGGCAGTTATAACACGTGGAATACTTATAGAAAGGCAGTTATTCATCTTCACGCTTAATCATTTGAGTTCGTTTGAACAACTGTACAGATTCAAAATCAAAGCTTTTAGAGGAAGATTTCAGAAGAATTCAAATTGAGGCGTGGAGGAAGGAGCAAATCGCCAACTCGAGAGTGGAAGTTAGAGTTCAAAACAAGTGATGTTCAAATTCATTGGCGGGAAGATCGAATCAAAAGCGAAGATCTATAAATAGAAGAATTCAAAGAGTAAAAACCCCTGACAAATCTTCAACAAAAACGGCTATCAAAAAAAACGATGCTTGGTTTGTTCATTGGCAAAGGTAGTTTAGGATTTGAACTCCGGTTCAAGTAGATTAGGAAGTAGATTAGGATTTAGACTAGGATTAAACTCGATTGTTCTTATAACAATCACCCCTATCTCGATTGTTTTCGCAACAATCACCTGTTCGAAGTTTTGTATTTGAAGTTGGAGACAATTTCGAAGTAAGTTTATCTTTGATTCATTAATCGAAGTGTCTTGTTTCTTTGTTGTTCTTCGATTTCCTAAGTTTGTTGGTTTACATTTCTTCACTTGTTGAAAAAATCCTCTTAATTGAGGTAATTGAACCAATAAAACACAATCGCCTGATTAGATTTGGTTTTTCCAAAGTTAATCTGAGGGAGGAGATTTAAACTCTCTCTGGCACGCTCGCACACAATTATTTTCCATTTGCAAAGAAGTAAAAGAACCAAACAGGTACCCTAAAATCCTAGGGTACCCTAAGGCGCCCTAAAAATTGGGTATCCTAGGGTACCTTAGGATTTTAGGGTACCCTACAATTTTAGGGTACCCTACGATTTTAGGGTACCTTAAGAAGAAGTGCCTAAACCACTAAAAGCCCTATAATAGGAAATTGTACCTTAAACCTAAACTCTAGGGTACGCTAGAAAATGCCTAAAATCCTAGGGTACCCTATGAAAGTGTCTAAACCACTAAAAATCCCATAATAAGAAAGTGCACCCTAAACCTAAACCCCTAGGGTACCCTATAAAAGTGCCTAAACCACTAAAAATCCTATAATAGGAAAGTGAACCCTAAACCTAAACCCTAGGGTAAATTATGTATTAAATTTAATGGGAGGGTATATTTGTCTATTAAAAATGAAGAGTGGACCTTACACCTTAGAAATTACAAAAAGGTGGATTAAAGGTGTTACAGAAATATGAGGTGGACTAGACATGTTACAAAAAAAACTATAGTTGACCTTAGAACAATTATTTATTAAGTAAAATCACCAACCATTGTGTTGCTTCCTACTTTAAAT
Source organism: Vaccinium macrocarpon (assembly GCA_022606695.1). Taxonomy (NCBI): domain Eukaryota; kingdom Viridiplantae; phylum Streptophyta; class Magnoliopsida; order Ericales; family Ericaceae; genus Vaccinium; species Vaccinium macrocarpon. The sequence continues at coordinate 37,856,235 of CM040171.1, read as the reverse complement.
ACAATGGAACATTTTCACCTTTTGGGCTTCTGAGATACATAGTGTCGTTCTCACTTCCCATGCTCTATAACCTTTCATCCATGCCCTAGTTCTCTTTTCAAAATGACTCAATTTTAGAAATATATATTTCGAACCATGGAGAATTTTCATGCTCTTTCATATTCATTCACCACAAAGATGTTGCCATAGCGAGAAATTCAATCCGCAATGGCATCGACATCAATTGGCTAACATTGGACACATATAAATGCCATTTGAGTTTTGTTCATTGGAATTCCGGTATTGACACATAAATACCGGGAAGGACTTGATCCAAGCAGTTTTCGCAAAAATATATAAATACAGTTTTTGCGAAAACTGTTTGGATCAAGCCCTTCCCGGTATTTTTTTTTGAAGATTTCTCGCGTGGACCCTAGAAAACACCTTCTGAACACATTGGACGGATCGGATTTTCCAAAAAAAATTTGCAACACAAAATAACCTCATTTTTTCCTTAAATCCGGGAGTGTGGACTAGAAAATCCACCTATATATATATATATATATATATATATATATATATATATATATATATATATGAGAGAGAGAGAGAGAGAGAGAGAGAGAGAGAGAGAGAGAGTCCACCTCCGGTCTAAACCACTAAATCCGGACCTCACTTTCCAGACCAAATTTCGACGATCCTAGCGTTTTTAAAAAAAACTGCCCCGATCAAGCTCTTCCGGGTATTTTTTTTTGTCAAATCTTCACGTTAGTCCTTAAAAACACGTTTTAAACACATCTAACGGTTCGAATTTTTAAAAAAAACATGGGAAGGTGGAGGTCCGGATTTTTAAAAAATCCGGGAGCTTGGATTGGAAGCTCGGTGTGTGTGTGTGTATGTATATATATATATGATCAACTTCTAATGAGGGATCCCTCATTTTAAATAAAATCAGGACCAAGAAATTTTTCCACTTTCCGAATTGAATTTTGACAATCCGAACCGTTAGATGTGTTTAAAATGTGTTTTTAAGGTCCACCACGAGGATTTGTCCAAAACAAGTACCCGTAAGGGCTTCATCCGATCAGTTTTTGTTAAAAACGATATATATAGTGTTTTAAACAAAAAAAGATCGGATGAAGCCCTTACGGGTATTTTTTTTGGACAAATCCTCGCGATGGACCTTAAAAACACATTTTAAACACATAACGGTTCGGATCGTCGAAATTTGATCGGGAAGCATGAGGTCCTCATTTTATTTAACATGAGGGATCCCTTATTAGAAGTTGATCATATATATATATATATATATATATATATATATATATATATATATATATATATATATAAAAGCAATTGGGATAGAATTGATAGCGAAGTTTAGACCAAATATGAAACGAGATTTTTACGTCAGCTGATAATAATAAGAAACTAATTTGACAGGGAAATTAGTAATCACTATTAAGTTTGAGCAAAGGTAATTTGGGAATGACGATATATTAAATTATGTACTACACTGAAACCTAATGCTATAAGTTACGAACAGAATGCAAGGCCTTGGTCCAAAGCTGAATACAACATTTTAGATTGATCTATTTATAAGCGCTATTTAAGCCGATAATCAGCAAAATCATCCAGCCCAACATTGCGGAAATAAATTCAGGATATTTTAGATTACCATTGCGATAAATTTTCAAAAAACGGGAAAAAGATTGACAGTTTATATGAATAAGAAATTGCAAAATTGAGAGTTCCCCAATATAAATAACAAGAATTAGTACCAAGCACACTTAGTTTTACTACATTTCTAGTGGCGGTGGCAATTAGCAATCCAACCCAACCCAACCCGTCCCGTCCATATTTTTGTTTTTGAATGGTAACAATTTTATTAATCTCTAAAGGAAACAAAGATTTAATTTGTCATCCTAAACTAATATTTTCATTATGATTCCACCCTAGTGAATTTGAATCATTATGATTCCATCCTGAAAATTGAAATTGGATCATTGTGCCCCTATCATGTATTTTAGAAGAGATGATTACTACCATTAATGGACAATCAATTTAAATAGGAAACAATCACCTGCAATATTACGCTAATAAAACAAGTCTGGGGAAACCATCATTTCCCTTAATTATCTAATAAATTATTTCCATATTTAATCATCATTTCCCATTAACAGAGGAGGCATCGAGGAGATTTCGTCCTTTCCCAATTCCACGACAATTTCCCATTAATCATCATTTCCCATTTCCACGGCAATTTTGTCTCCAAGATAAAATCCGCCGATGAGGCGCCGCCGCGAAAGGCTTGGTTCAACCTCGCCAACTTGTAGATCTTGGTCAAATCCAGCAGGGTCAGAACTAGTGCGATGCAATTCTCAGGTATGTCTTCGAACCTGGGGCTTTTACGGGTTACCCAACTCGTCCCAATCGGATGCAGCAAATTGAGAAGAACCAATACTCATGAGAGAGATACCGATTGATTGATTGATTTGAAGGTGTGATGGGTTTTCCGGTGTAGTGTGTTTCAAATCTAGCTAATAGCGGTATTGTTTTTCTGATTTAATTGTTCGTGATCTTCATAATTTTTGCAACTTTCAAGTTTCATGGTTAATTGTTTTACCGTGTCATTTGATTCACCATGTTTCATGGTCCGTAATGTATTTTGTACGATGATAGGTGATTGGTATAATGAACATGGTTCATTAATTTATCATGTTTTTTGTATTTATCATTTTTAATGAACCATATTTTTTACATGGTCTAACATGCCTCTTTAATTTATCATGTTTTTTTACAGAGTCTAAGATGATTCATTAATTTATCATGTATAGGTGATTAGTATGGTGAAAATTGTTCAAATTTATCATGTTTTTTTACATATTTCAAAGATGGTTCATTATATCATGTATAAGTTATTCGTACAGTGAAAATTATTCTTAATTCATGTTTTTTACATAGTCTAAGATAGTTCTTTAATTTATCATTTTTTTTACATATTTTAAAAGATGGTTCATCAGATCAAGTATAGGTTATTCATATGGTGAAAATTATTTTTAATTTATCATGTGTTTTATGTAGTCTAAGATGGTTAATTAATTTATCATATTTTTAACATAGACTAAGATTATTCAATTATTTATCATGTGTTTTTTGTGTTCATTGTCATTAAAAAAATTTCATCTCACGAGAAATCTTTTTTATTTTTTATTTTGTTTTGAGATTTTAGATGAGAGTAAGAGAGGGAAAATTAGGGAAGAGAAAGATTTAAAAAGATAGGAAATAGTGATTGAGATAAATTAGAAAAACATTAAGAGAGAGAAATAGTAGGATAATTAGGAGAGAGAAAGGTTAGTTTGGGGTTTATTTGGATTTCAAGATGGAATCATAAGTATTCAAATCTTATAGGATGGAATCATAAAGATATTTTTTGTACAGGATGCCTAATTAACTCTCCTGAGATTAAAAGGGTAGAAGGATTAACGACATCACTACTAGGGAGACAACATTCCACTAGAGATCATAGCCACTTCAAACCCCAGACAAAAAGTTACCAAGGTGCCAACCGAACGTAAAAATTAAACAGGACAATCCTGTGAGGAACAAAAAAACAACCATACAACGACATCACTACTAGGGAAACAACATTCCACTAGAGATCATAGCCGCTTCAAACCCAGGCAAAAAGTTACCAAGGTGCCAACCGAATGTAAAAATTAAACAGGACAATCCTGTGAGGAACGAAAAAATAACCAGACATGAAATTGAAAAAACTAGCAAAAATTAAAAGTGTTTGGTTGGGTTGATGTGAGTTGAATCCAAAAATTACCCGTGTGTCCTTTCGCCAATCAAAAACAAACTAGCAAAATTCAAAAACAAAAAAGATACCCTCACATAGAGGGTGGGTCTCACATGTGCGCCTCACCCCTATGTGAAAGTATTGTGTGAGTGTTGTGTTGGAGTAGTTGTGGGTATATCATTATTCATTCAAAAAACGAATCCAAAATCCAAAATATGCTTTCCGCCTCACCCTAAATCATCTATAAATTCCAATCCTCTCAACCCTTCCAACTCATCCACCACTAACCCCGTCAGTGCTTATACGTGTAGGTTTATATCTATCTGTGTAAATTCCGAATTCTGATCATTCTTTTTGACAATTTGTAAGCAACTGATTGATTAGTCGATATTTGGAGGAGCTTTTCGTGTTCGATTTGAGGAGGAAAGTTGAAATTTCTGTGACTATAGAGAGAGAGAGAGAGAGAGGTATAGATAGGAGAGAGAAGATGAGTAATAACAATCAGAAGAAGAAGAATTTTCAGATCTACCATAGTTTTTCATGCATACTCAGAAAATTATAGGCCGCATACACAAGCCCGCAATTGCGAGGTGACTATCAAGTCCTTGGAGGAGGATTGAAAAGAAATTCTTGGCCTCAACAATTAAAGGAATCGAAAGAAGTCATTCCACTCAAAGCAATGGCGGAAGGGGCACAGATAGGATAAGAGAGTAAGGGAACTAAAAGAGGAAGAAGACTAGCAAAAGTTTACTAGGTCTAAGAAGCAGGAGAAAAAGAAAGAAATTAAATAAGTAAGAAGTAAATATTGATAAAGAAAATGTACCTTTCCATTGAAAAGGGGTTGTGCATGGATAGTTGGATTGCCCTCTGTTGTTCCCGCCTCCCCCATTTCTGTACAGAAGCTTACAAGCTTTGGTAGTGTCTGCAAATTTATAGATCTCAATTTGCTGAAGCACACCTGTCCATTTCTAAGTCCATCTTGATCTACTTCTCCTTCAAATCCAACTACTCCATCCATGGTTTCACAGTCTTCCACCCTTAGCTCTTTTAGATTCTTTAAGAGTCGATGCATTTTGGATGGAAACAAATGCGTCAGTTTATTGCAACCCGTGACCTCCACGTTCATCAGTTGGCAGAAAGATCCATGTGCTTCAAAGACTGTAATTGACTGCTTGTCCCAAATCTCTATTATGTTATCCAACTTCCAAATTCGTAATTCCTCCAAGACAGGAAAAATAACCTGAAAGGTAGTGCAAGGTAGGTATCATTAATTAGGGACGACTCCTCCATAGAAAAGTTACTCACCAAGCATTATCAAAAAAATGCTACACAAGTAATAAATCAGCTTGTTGGTCGAGGAAAATTCCTGTTAAAAAAAGAGGAGAACTTTAGAGTCATTTTCATCCAACTAAGAACATTTCTTCTTCTTTTTCTTCCTTTTTTTTATTTCTATTTTTAATTAGAAGCTCACCTTATTTTACGAAACTTCGAAACTAGTCTTTGTGGGATTGGAATCCCGAAATTTTATGTCCTCTCTAAGAGCATCCAAGGTCGTGATCAACTAGTCCTTCTAACAGCGCTCAAACTAGTCTTCGAAACTAGGCATCGAGTGCTTAACACATGTGTCACAGTTAACACAGTGATCAAAGTCTTGAATCTAGACAAGTAATGGTCTCATGTTATCGTAGGTCAAAATAACGATAATATAATAAGTTTAAACCTTTACCGATCACTCCTCTCTATCCTCAAGGGCGCTTGGGGTCCTTCCCGTGATGATATGATAAACATGTTGTGCATGAATGTTGTAAGAAATTAACGGCGATTGTTATAGATTAACGACGAACACCTGTTCAATCCTACAACGCAAACGCCCCTACGGATCTTGGGAACAATGAATCACAGAAACACAAGCAAACAAGTGCGTAATGAAGAACTGAAAAGAAAAGCAAGACACAAGATATACGTGAAAAACCTCAACGTGAGGAAAAACCACGAGAGCCACACCAGTCCACTATGAAATTGAATCAAGGAGTACAAGTCTTCTCACAATCTCTCTGAGATTGGTTTTCTCTCGCCTCTCTCTCTTTTTCACGCTCTGAAAAAGTGATTCACAAATCTACCGCACAAACCGTCGGCCAAAAACCCTAAAAAGCATTTTTAAGGCTCTCGGTAGCGCTCCAGGGAAACACCTGTAGCGCTACAAAACATTCTGTTCGCAAATTAGGTCCTAGGTAGCGCTACCCCAATTCCTTGGTAGCGCTACCGCTTTGCTTATCTTCACTCCCAACAAACCTCTGTTGCTGTGTTGAAATCACCGATCACTACGAGATTCATAAGTCATGTTTTGTAACTTACAAAATTTATGGACTATCTGAAGGTTGAGCCTAGACCAGAGCCCAAAAGTAAAGGTACACTGAGATGAACAACAGCCTAAAACCCTCGACGAACTTCTAAAAGGAAAATTTCCCAAGAGGGAGAGGTTTATGTATTTAGAACACAACTACTCCACGTTCAAAAGTCAGATTGAGACGATTGAAATTGATGTTGAAAGATGAGATAGCAGGCTTCATTGTCGCTGTTCAATAAAATTGTTAAAGTCACATGGGGCATGAACAAAACCATAAAATCTGGGCAACAAGTATGCACCAGGTTTAGTGTTTTGACGTCTCACGAAAGTATCAATGGCGACAATTCAAATTGGGTGTGACGGATAAAATTAAGAGCGCGCAACAACTTTCATCGCAACTGTTTAGAATGTCAACGCTGAGATGAACAACAGTCTAAAAATCTAGAGTCAAAGCTGTTCCTGGTTTAGTATTTTGGGTACCAGTCTCACTCTCATCGCAAAAAGTCTCATCTAGGGTTATATTCAGGACAATCTCTACAAAACAATTTCGACGAGGAATATTCAATCCTGCCATTGTTATCCCACACAAATATAACATTAAAAGAAATGGACGATAATGCTCTCAGAGTTTCTAAAAATCATTAGTAATTTTATCAGCGGTTCATCTAAGACAAGAAAGAAGCAAGGCAATCAACCTAAGTTATCAATTAAGCTGTCCCAATGATTTATTAAGTCTACTAGGTCACATAATTAAGGCATTTGAATGTGGTTAATTTGCAAAATATAATTCAAAACATTTACATAGTTTTGACCGTGTTCATTTGTCAGAAACTGCCTTGAATAAAAAAGATTATAAAGAAGATGAAGTAAAATGTACATTAATTTGTACTCCAAGTAATTTAGATTTATCAAAATAGCTCTCTTTCAAACGCAGTCCATTTTGATTTTTTTGGACAAGATGAAGAGTTTTTAATTGTAGTACTTGATATAACAGTAAAAAAAAAAAAAAACCTGATGTCATCGACTAAAACTTAATTTCCTCCCCAAATATATTGACCCTCTCTGTCTCCTCTCTCCCAAAAATTTATTGAACACAAAGCAGATTCCAAAAACAGAGCTCAAATTCTTCTGAGTTGAGTTTCCACAAGAAACACAAGGAAACAGTGTTAAATTCCTACGTACCATACGTACTACATTAAGCAGATTCTAGAGGCTAAGAGGTAGATTGAGTTTTCACTAGTTGAAGTACTAGAAGACTTCTATTCTTTTCGAAGCTCAATCAGTACGTGTTTTTTTTTTTCCTACTGTGATAAAAAAAAAAGTTCACTTAAAGATGGAAAAAATACCAAATACCTGGTATTTTGTGTACAGTGTAGTCTCGTATAATTGTTTTATGTTATACAATTTGTGGTGAATGTCAAGTGTCGTCTCATATGATTGTTTTATGTTATACCATTTGTGGTAAATGTTATGATAGGAGGGGACAACATAAGATAAGTTATTTTACAAATATTGTGCCATTCCGAAAAAATGTTATGCATTTTTTTCTCTTTTTTTTAAAATTAGAAGCCCAAAAAGTGTTCTGCATCATGTGAACTTGTCTGCATTTGGCCAAATGCTGATGGAATCCGACAGGCAAGGTATAAATTTTAGTCAGATTTTTGCCATCTCCAAAAATGAAATATTTGAGATTTTATCATTCATGCATGGACTTGAGGCTCCACCTTTTTTGGGGCTTATTGGTTGATTCTAACTCATGGAACTTTATTTTACTTTACCTATTTATTTGATAGAGAAAATCTAAAAATTTTCATGACCCCATGATTCAAAGAAGAATCTGATCATTTCATCCCTTGTATTTGTATTTCCCAGAAATTTATTTCATAATATATATGTACAAGTTACGTAATGAATTATGATACACAAAAAAGTTCGATTATCGTAAATGTAGAATGAGAGCCAGAATCAGTCAACTTAAGGACCTTCACGTTCAATTGGTCTCCTTATCCGGGTCAGACATGCTGGGGAAACTCAGCACGCGAATTCTGATGATTTTATGTTTTATTGATATGATAATTTAATTTTTTTTACCAATATAAAAATATAAAAAGAAAAAGCAATTGGGGATAGACATTGATGGCGAAATTTAGACCAATCGAAACAAGTTTTTATATTTTGGGTAAATCATGATAGGGAAATTAGTAATCACTATACAGTTTCAGCGAAGGTAATATGGGGATGACGATATTTTAACTTATGTTCTGCACTCAAACCAAATGCTATTAATTATGAACAAAATGCAATCCCTTGGTCCAAAGTTGAATACAACATTTTATCCGAACCGTCGATCGCCGATCGAATGGCTGAGCCGAGCTCAATACACTCTGTAGTGAGTTCGGCTCACTAAAAGCCAATATGGATAAGAAATTGCAAAATTGAAATAATTGAGCCTATGCTATTATTTTGTATTTACTGTCTTACATTATCATTCTACAATAAAAGCCAAGAGATAATTGAGCCTATGATTGCAGCTGCAGACAGAAGAAGACAGAAAGTGACCCCTGCTTGATCAGCAGCAACTACAAATGCATATCGTTTTTGCTAAGTTTTACCAATTAGATATCATAGAACAATAGTATATCCAATAAAGTAGTAATTAAATCCTATTTATTCGACTTGCACTAAATAGAAAACCACAGTTATGATAATTTTGGACTACAGTTATGAAGAACGGGAAGAAGATTGCCAGTCAATATGGATAAGAAATTTCAAAATTGAGAGTTCCCAGATATAAATAATAAGAATTAGGTCTCTAGTACCAAGTACACTTAGTTTTAGTGCATTTCTATTTCTAGTATTGAACTTCAGCAGCCACCGGGAGCTTTTCATTAATCAAGTCTTTTTATTTTTTACCGCCGTATGCCTATCTTATACAACAACAACAATAACATAACCCATTTAATCCCCAATAATTGGGGGTATGGGCGGGGGATGGATAGGAGACAGACCTAACCTTTGGCAATAAATGCACAAAGTGGCTGCTCCCAGAATACCACTGAAACAGATGAATTGGAGACAAACCTAACCTTTGGCAATAAATGCACAAAGTGGTTGCTCACAGAATACCATTGAAACAGTGGTCCCCCTAAACCGTCGCGTTTGCTGCGGAATCATGCCCTCAAATCAAAGCCAAAAGACATCAGAGAGGGCAGACCCAAGAATCATTTTGATTTATGTGCATATTACCATGCTTCTTATAAACCGTCGCGTATGCCTATCTTATAAATTTTGAAAATCAAATTGTTTTTATTCATTCATCACATCACATAATTAGGTAATATTCAATTTTTTAGTATGTAACCCAGCTAATACTTGTGTGCCATTCCTTGGAGACAAAAAATTAGATAGCCAATAACAATGATCAACTATAGTTCTTCTAGCATATTTAGACAAATGATAGGTCGCATTACGCACGCCCTCAATTGCGAGGTGACTATCAAGTCCTTCGAGGAGGACTGAAAAGAAATTCTCGACCTAAACAATTAAAGACCCGAAAGAAGTCATTCCAACCGTAAATGAGGAAAACATTGGCGAGAGGGGCCTAGATAAGATAAGATAGCAAGGGAACTAAAAGAGGAAAAAGACTAGCAAAAGTCTACTACAGACACACACACACAGAGAGAGAGAGAGAGAGAGAGAGAGAGAGAGAGAGAGGCAACTATTGGTCATTAAGCTATTCTATTAGTATGTACAGTATAGTCTAATTAAGAATCAGCAGAAAGAATGAAATTAAATAAGTTAGAAGTATACATTGATAAAGAAAATGTACCTTTCCATTGAAAAGGGGTTGTGCATGGATAGTTGGATTGCACTCTGTTGTTCCCGCCTCCCTTATTTTGGTACAGTAGCTTACAAGCTTTGGTAGATTCCTCAAACGTAGATATGTCAATTTGCTGAAGCACACCTGTTCATTTCTAAGTCCATCTTGATCTACTTCTCCTTCAAATCCAACTACTCCCTCCATGGTTTCACAGTCTTCTACCATTAGCTCTTTTAGATTCTTTAAGAGTCGATGCATTTTGGATGGAAACAAATGCATCAATTTATTGCAATTCTTGACTTCCAAGTTCATCAGTTGACAGAAAGACTCTTGTGCTTCAAAGAGCCCGATTGATTGCTTGTCCCAAATCTCTATTACGTTACCCACCTCTTCAATGTGTAAGGTCTCCAAGACAGGGAAAATAACCTAAAAAGTAGATCAAGATAGGTATCATTAAGGAGTCCTCCATGGAAATGTCACTCACCAAGAATTACCAAACAATTGCTACACAAGGAATAAAGCAGCTAGTTGGTCGAGGAAAATGGCTGTTAAAAAAGAAGAGGAAAACTTAAAGGGCATTTTCATCCAACTAAGAACATTTCTCATTTTTCTTCCTTTTTTTTTTTTTTTTTTCTTTTAATTAGAAGCCCACATTGGTTTGCCGTGCGCTCCGGTTGTGAATTTGAGAGGAGAAAATGGTGAGGAAAAATAGAGTGGGGGTGAGTGAAAAATACTTGGTTTGTAACTCACAAATCTCTCTTCATAACTTTAGTCCAAAATTACCATCTATGCCCCATACGTATATTTTTGGCACTTGTTACCTATAATTTTGGTAATTGTTCTGTTTTGGTTGATTGCTATGAACGATAACATGAATTCGTGAATAGTAACGTGAAGTAATATTGCATTTTTAAAAAATGCATAAGGGGTCGAAACAAGCACCAAAACCATACGTAGCAAGATTACCATAGATAATGAGGTGAATAGTGAATCCATAACAGTTTGTAACTTGACCAAAATTATGCGTAACAACCAAAAAATTACGTAATGGAGCATACCATAGTATTTTCCTAAAAAATATTCATTCAAATATGTGTATGATGTTGTAAAATTCGATTAGATTACTTTGGTTGAGAAGAATATTTTAACTTCTCTTCTACGGTAAAAGAACAAAAAGAGCATTCAAGATCAATAAACATAACTTTTTCTTATTTACAAAACCTTGATATTTGTCTAGAGTCAAATAAAAAAAATTGAAACCAAGAAAGGTTTTGAGACTTTGAACAGAGCTTAGAGAAAACAAACCCACCTGAAGAGTCCATGGCCCGCACTTAGAGCATCTCCAACGAGAGTTCAAACAAAATGTAGATTTTGCTTACTTATGTGGCAAATTGAAGGGTCGTTGCTAAAAGTCTACTACAATGAAATCTTCAAATTAATATCACATATTATCTAGAAATTTATGATATTTGGATTTTAATTATTGAAAAATTGTGATATTTTAAAATTTAATTTTGACGACTTGTCAAGTTGAAGAGACATCTCCCTCTCTTCAAATCTGAATAGAGAGAGCTACACAAAAATAGTATACCACCCTGCTATAGGACCTTCCCATTCAATTGGTCTCCTTATTTGTGTCAGACATCCCGGGAAAACACAACACACGAAGATATGTATACTTATTTAAGTAATCTAAGCCTAGGATGCATTGTGGATAAAGGTAGAATGACTTCTGAGTAGGCCTGTCAATAGACCGGATGCAATCCAAATCCGATTTGAATCCAATCAAAAAAAAAAAAATCCAAACCCGGTAACACCAATTCGATTATTTGAAACTGAAAATCCGAATTCTAATCGGACCGGATTTGGATATTACTGGATTGAATTTGGAAGGGGAAAAAAAAGAAGCTAATTACTCTAGGAAAAAACTGGATCAAAATTGGATTTCTGGATTGGATATACGGTTTTTCAGATTCGGATTTGGATTATTGATTTCGAATTAGATTTGAGCTATTTAGATTCGAATCGGATCTGTCGGATTCGGATCCAATCCGGTCTCCATTGATAGCCCCACTTCTGAGTTCTGATGTAGCTAATTGTTGTCCTAAATTATTCTTTTACATTAGTAGCCAAGAGATGGTACCACTATTAGACAAAATTTCGGATTAAATCGTCTTTCTTTCCTCCAGCATAAAAGTTTTATGTTGGGCTGGAGCGACCAAGAATTAGGTTCAATATCCCTTGAATGAATTAGATAACCAAACAAATTGAAACTCTAATAATCTTCATATACCTGGCGATTGAAAAAGGATTCAGCATTAGATGTTGTAGAACTCGAGTAGAAACTTTTAAGCTTCTCCAATTTCTTAATTGCAAGACGCCTTAGTTGAGAGATGATCAAGGTACTATCATCAGCCACTTCTTCTTCTTCTTTCCCGTTCTTGAAGACTATGAATTCTACATTTGGACACCCTTCTACTGTCAAATCCTGCAGATTCCGTAGCCGACCAAGTATATTTGAAGGAACCAAATTCACCAGTTCCGGACACCTTTCGACTGTAATGTTCCTTAATTGGCCAAAGGACGCCGTCTCTTGATTCACCGAAGGTGATTGCTTGTCCCATATCTCTTCTACGCTATCCAATGCATCAACTTTTAATTCCTCCAAGACGGGCAAAATAACCTGCAAAATTATTTTTCCATCAAAAAAAAAAGTTGATTGCTGTCGTAAATAATCAGCCTACAATGAAACCCAAGATGCCGAGCAAAAACAAAACAATGAAAGACGACGAGGTATATGTCCCCTATCGGACGAAAAATACCCAACGTCACCGATTCAAAAAAAAAAAAAAAATACCCAACGTCAATGATTTATTGTATGTTTCATTAAGAATACCCAATGTTTTTTGTTCTTTTATAAATATCTTTTTCCTTATCCTCGATGAAAACATTTTTAATTTTTTCCTTGGATTAAAATACATGCTCGCCTTGAACTTGCGAAATGCATCCAAAGGGCCTCTGGGCTTATCTTTACTCGAACACGACCATGTGGTGGTCCTCATTTCCAGATGTGATAGTTGTTTCAACTAATACAATACACAATTATCTAACGGGACAAATAGTTAATCACCATCAAGTTTGACCAAAGATTATTTCGGGATGACAAGATGGTAAATTATTTTGGGATGGCAAACTTCTCTTAGATCACCTGTGATTTTATCGATGTGCAGATTGCTAAGCTCACCATCATTTATAAGGACATTAACATCTTGTTATTTGTGGACCATCACTATTTCCCTTTGTTTTCTCTCTCTTCACTATATACATTAGTCATAAAAAAAATTTAAAAAAAAAACACTTAGAAACACCAAGAATGCTCTGTTTTCATTGATGTTCCCTCTATTGTGGTTGAAAATGTCACTGGCCATTGCATCATCGTTTCCCTTTTAGTTTATTCAGTGACAGTTAACAGCCTACCCAATTTGAACTTCAATGTTGCTGCAAAAATGGTGAAACAAAGAGGGGAAAAAAAGGGGGGGCTCAACGAAGCCTTAAAAGGAATTGAGTAAATTGAAAATGACACGATTTGAGCAAGAACAGAACATTTGGGCTTGGATTTTTAAAAATAAAGGGGATGATTATAATAGATGGTACTTGGGGATTTGGTATGTTTCAATTCCGTCGCTGACCTACGTTTGAGTTGCGAATGCGTAAACTCTGACAAAAAATTTATCCTACACGGCGAAGGTGATTACGGCCAGTGGAACACGCTGGCTGTGGATGTTTTAGGCGGAAAATTGATGTGGAAGACAAGGAATATAGGCAGCGGCTATGGAGGCGAGGTTTTTGAAGCTAGGAAAAGAATTGGATACTAATCAACACACAAGGGAGTGAGGTGCACTAGTCTTGTGGGATTGGCTTACTGCCATCAATGTGGCACTAAAGCCAAAAGTGCAACTCACTCCTCAATTTAAATACCAAAGTATATTAAATCAAAGAATAACAATAAAGCTAACCTTATTACTGAAAAGCGGCTGCGGATGGGCAAAAGAACTTCCTGTAGTTGTTTGCGTCTTCTCCTTTTCAGCATAGAAGCTTATAAGGAATGGTAGTTCTTCTAAAACCAGTTCCTTCAGTTTACTGAACATCACGTCACCTATGAGTTCATTTTCATCATTTTGTCCTTCAAAACCAATTATTGCCTCCATGAATACACAAGAGCTTACTGTTAGTTCTTCCAGGTGGACAAGTCCTCTTGCAACGGTTGGGGTGAAGAGATACTTTAACATACACATTTGAATAACTAACCTGTTTAACTTATTGAACGACTGTAAAGGATGCAGCATATGACTTTGCACGGATGATTTTGGCTCACCAAGAAAAATTTCCAAGTCATCATCACATGATTTAACTTCGAGGTATCTCAAGTCAGGAAATCCGTTTCCAACACCTCTGTAATCAAGCACCTCCTTCAAACCCTTAATGCCAATGAGGGATAGCGCTTCAGCTTTGTAGACCAAAGGAATGAACTCATTTCTTAAAGAGGACCCTTCATGTTTCAAGACCCTCGTTCCTGGAAAATTTTCATACCAATCGAAGTTCGAACCCACTGAGATCCTAAATCTCTTCAGGTTCTCAAACTTTAGGCCATCCTTGGGCAATAGCTTGACATTTGGTATGAAGATATGCAAAGTGGTTAATTGACCATTATCCAATGATTGTCTTAGCTCCTCAAGGCCCATATTTTTGCTGCTGCTGTTTGTGCCCTCCTTTTTCTTATCAATGGCGGCCTCCCATTGGTTAAAATTGTCTGGAAAGAGCAATTCCTCCAGTTTGGTCAAATTGGATATGATACCTTGTGGAATCTCTATGAGACTTGAACAATCTCTGAGATCTAACAATCGAAGACTGGTCAACTGTGCGATCTCTGGTGGCAACGCCTTGATACTAGAACCCCGCAGGCTAAGCACTTCAAGGTTACTCTTCATGTCCTTTAGTATAGCAATATCTTCCAACACGCATTCATTAAGATTTAGCATCCGAAGGTATTTCAATTTTGCAAGTGATGATGGGAGTCGCCACATGCGCATTTTAGTTAAAGATAACACTGTAAGTTGCGCCATTCCATTGAAAAAATTATCTGGAACCTCAAGGTCTGAAAGTTCGCTGCTGTCAACCATTAAGGTGTAGAATTGTGGGTATAACAACCCATCGGGAAACTCTGAAAATTCGCTGCTGTCAACCATTAAGGTGTAGAGTTGTGGGTATACCAACCCATCGGGAAACTCCTTAATATTTTTGAAATTTAATGAGATTGTTGAGTACGATGGCCCATTCAGGGGATTTTCTGGCCATCGAAGGGCACCGTGATCTACCAAAAATGCTTTTTCGTCTCGTGAAATTGAGATACCAATATCTCTTATGACATCATGAATTTTCACCACATTTTCATGAGCGCCGGTCGTCAACAAAGAAGCTGATTTGAGGGCATCAACCACTGTAAACACGGCATTTCTGGCCTCGTCAAGTGTATGTGGGTTTTGAGCAAGCAAACGCCTTGCCACGCAGTGTCTCGTCAATTCGTCAATAGGAATCTCAGCATCCTCAGCAAACAAACAACATAGCAAGAAACAAGATTGTGCATCCGAGGACTGTAACATGTCATAGCTCACCCTTAGGGTGGCTATAACACCTCGGTCAATGCCTTCAATTTGTGTGAGCATGTACTTCTTTAGCTTATCCGATGCATTCTTCCACGTGTAGTCTGGTTTATCTTGCAATGCGGTTCCAAGTGCATTTAAGGCGAGTGGCAAACCTTTGCATTGTCTACACAGTTCGCATGCTAGGGGATATATTTCTGGCTGAGACTCGATAGAATTTCCCACCTTCTTCTTAAATAGGTCCCATGCTTCTGCCTCTAGTAGCTCGGCAATTCGAAAATTTCTATCGGCCTTCATTGTGATTCTTAACAAGTCTTCCTTTCGAGAGGTTAGCACAACTTTGCATCCTGTCTTTCCATCTGAGATAGGAATACCCATTTTCTTCAAATCTACCATTTCCCAAATATCATCCAATATGACGAGATATTTATCCCCATTGGTGAATTTATTCCATAATTCCGTTCGTCTTCCCTCTTGATCATCTGTTGTGGCCTTCAATTTTAAATTTAAGCTCTCAGCCAATTTTGATTGTACTTCCTTCACATTGAGATCCTTAGAGACAGCTGCTATTGCGGCTTGCTTAAAAGTTCCATCTTGTCGCATTTGATCACCCAACTCTTTGACTAATGTGGTCTTACCGACGCCACCTAGGCCATATACTCCAATCATGTTAACATTTGAATCTTTTAATGCATCCGTAAGATCCTTGTAAATTGATGCTCTAGAATCAAAGTTGACATAATTATTGTCCGATAGGGATTCAAATTCTGGGGGACGTGGTCGAGGGCGGGAAATTTCTTCAAAATGGCTTTTCTTAATGAGATTATTGGCCTCCGCTATATTCTCTTCCGCCTGTTTGCTCAACTTGTATCGCGTCATGATGTTTGGACATGAGCATGTAATGCAACGCATGTTTTCCCTAGCAGTGCTTTGCCCCACAAGTCGATCAACATCATTTTTCAACTTGTCCACGTCTGTTTGCCAATGTAAAACATCAACCTTAATCTCTTCGCCGCGATCACGGGCTTGACAAACTTTACTTTCGATATCTTCCCTACGATCGTCCAGATCTCTCATTTCATCTTGCATATTCTTGAGGTTCCTTGCATAGCGAACGACGTTTTTCCCTGCTTGGATCGCTTCATCGAAGGCTAGACCTCCCAACTTCTCGAATATGCATTGAGGAGTACACATTTTCAGTGAGGGGTTATTTCTTCTGATATTCCTCAAAAATGTGAAGTGATGCAATCCAAATTTAACAAGATAAATCTCTTTGTATCTGCAGTAAGCAAAAATATATATTAGGAAAAAAATGAAGAAAAGAGCAAATGCATATCACTAATCAACCAAAATAATTTCTTTCGACAACTCTAAGAGAGAGTGAGAGAGTAGAATATGCTTTTCATTTCATTTTTCTTGAGACAATATTCTCCATAGATATTACTTGCTTTCAGCAAGTGGCCCAAAAACATAGTACTAGAAGATACGAGGAGACAAATATGTTCTTTAATTTCATTGCTGATGAAAAGAAAAGAAAAATATTGAGAAAAAAAGTGAACTTATTAATAATACATAAGTGGCAAATAATTCCATTATGAGTACCCTATTTCATTTTCATGAAATTTCTGTCCAATTGGTTCGCTAAACTCTTTAATTCTCCATCTACAGAGTACTTATATTATAATGTGATCAGGGAAAATAGGTTGTATTCTTGAATTATGTTTGTTTCTAGGCTTATTTTTTGATGACTTATCTATTCTATTTTTTGCCGATCTGGAACTACTTTTATGCTTGCGTTGTCTAACCTATCTCAAATACTTATCACTTATGTTAATGCTATATACGTAATTCATACACATTGACCTCATAAAGAAATAAAAGTTAAACACAACATCACCAGTTGAAAGCTAATCAATAAACATCGACTCTCCAAGAAATAAGCATCGACTCTCCAAGAAATAAAAGGCCAATTGGAAGAAAACTTGAAAGGAATAAATGTTAAGCATGAGATGCTGAGAGCTCTCACATTTTTCATTTGATGGAAGAATTTAACAAACAATTATGTAATGGTGAAAGGAGGTGAGAGGCACCAAGTCAGCATTTACGGAAAAAATAGTAGTGTTAGAAATTTTCGTTATTAATTTTGAGCTTATGGAAAAAAAGTTTCGTTGTACCATTGAAATTTTTAAAACTCAAGGATTTAATAGTCATCGAGGTCTTACGGGCTATTTTGAAGTTTTCCATAAGCTCTGAGAGATCAATCACATAATTCACTACGAGTTCAATTAGAGGCGAAAAATGACACGTTTGAACTTGTCTCACCAAAATTAATACTCCCTCGGTCCCATTTTTAAATGCTACTAACAAAAAGTAATGTTATTTTGACTTTTGAAAAGAAAAATGTATCCGAAAATATTTTTTCAACTTTTTGACACTGTTCAAATGTGCTCATTGATTAAAAATTAATTTCAAAATACTTTAATTTTTAATGGTTAGAGTTCTGCCCAAAATGCTCTAACGCAGCTTCAAATCAACAATCCCTCCCGAAAAGCTCCAAAGACTTCTAATAGGAGGTTTGTTGTGCACACAGATTTGTGACTATGCACATATCATCCGTGGGTCATTTTGGGGTTCAGCACGAACAATATAAGTCGTTCATTAATTTTAAAATGTATTTTTAAAAAATTCCGCAAAAGATTAGCTCAATCGGATAATTCTAAGTATTGAACCAGACATCCAACTTTTATACAGATTTGTGCGCTTAGTTTTTCTACTTCTAGTAGTCACTTCAATTGTTGTCGAGCCCAAGTACAATACATGGAAAGAAAACATGAAAATGACCATGAAAAGGCATCCAATGGATGAGATCTTCTCAGTACACTATTCAAATAGCGTACCGAACGAATATAATCCGTCGGATGCCTATTCATGTTCATTTTCATGTTTTCTTTTCATGTTTCATACACTTTCTCATTTTGTCCTTTGCCTTTAAAAGAATTCAACTCAAAACCAACTAACTGTGGGTGGAGGGCCTGTCTAGCATCATAAATTAGCAAGGAAAATTTTCAAAAAACCACCTAGACTTTGACCTCAATATAAAAAATACTCCCAAACTTACAATTTTTTCAAGCGTACTTCCAAACTTCAATTCCATAATAAAAAATACCCCTTCTGTCTGCATCCGTTTGGCAACTAGCGGGATTTGTTGACTTGGAGCTTAACAGACACCATAAACCGTTAAGTTTGAAAATTTAGGAGTATATTTGATATTGAGGTCAAAGTTTGGAGGATTTTCTGAAATTTTCCCGGAAATAAATTATTATTTCTTTAAACAGACCCAAAACTACATCGTTTTAGGCCACTTTACGGTTTATGGTGTCCATTAAGCTCCAAGTCAGTGAATCCCGTTAGCTGCCAATCGGATGCAGACGGAAGAAGTATTTTTTTTATTACAAAATTGAAGTTTGGAAGTACGCCTGAAAAAATTGTAAGTTTGGAAGTATTTTTTATATTAAGGTCAAAGTTTGGGAATTTTTTTGAAATTTTCCGAAAATTAGTTATGGAAAGTAATACTTAAGCATAACAACTCTGCATGGCAACCTTTGATTCGCCATACAAAAACAAACATAAGATCCATACATAATAAGGATGATCATAAAGAACAATGTGCACATAACCACAATCAATCAATCAAGGAGTCTTTTGACTCTTGTCCAAAAGCTTTGGGAAGCTTAGCTCAAATACCATATTAAAACTTAGAATTGGTTTTACCGGAATGGACAAGCTCAAACAATACCGAACATAGAGTTTGCTTACCTTTGTGACAAGTTGCAGAGGTCAACAACTAGTTGATGTATTTGTCGCAGAAGCAGCTAATTATCGAGGAAACAAGAGTTAGCTCCTTGGATATTCACAAAGCCACGATGTTTATATGATTATTTGGTGCATCTCAAATTTGAGAAGATAAATCTCTCCATATCTACAATAAAAAATATAGGAAATTAACATGGAAAGAAGATAATAACAACATTAAACAATGGTACATTAACAACAAAAACTACCATTCAACATCTCAAAGATAGAAGTACAACATTTCCCCTTCAATTTGTTTGTTTTTTGGTTTTCAAAAAATATTTGCCCTGCATTACCTCGTATTTTACTTGGTTTATCTCAACAAATAGAAATTCAATATAATTGGTGACACATACGATTCTTTCTAATGATCAAAACGCAAATAGAACATTTTTATTGGGTAATTAAGATTTTATACTAGAAAACACCACTACCAACCACACTCCTCCCTCTCTTTATCACACAAAAGGACAATTGTGGGGTTTGGTTGAGGAGAAATAAAATTTCCATAAAAAATAGGTTAATTCAAATTGGAATTAAAAAATGAGTATTCGATTCAGTTAAAAAAAATGAGTATTCGATTACACATTTCCTTTATATTAAATGCTACAAAATCAGGGAGGGACTGATTTGTGAACTTTTGAGGGTGGATACACCTCTCCACCTATGCCTATATCTATAGGTACACATGCATGCATATTAACTAGTAAGGACAAAGTTGGTAAATCATACTATTATAGGACTCAATCTTAAAACATGAATGCGAAGAGGGTGAAAACTTTCATGGAAGCTCCACTTAGGAGCATGAATTAATGTAGGGAGAGTTGGTGAGAGGTCCACTATAGATATCTCCTACGGCCAGAGGTCCACTGTATAATTTTGAAAGGCTTCCAGTCCACCCGCTTAAAAGACACATTGAACTTCCAAAAGTAACCCCGCTCCTTACTATCATAACCGGCCATCAAGTATAGCAAGTTCCTCCGGCGATCAACATCGTGATCTTCCAGCGCCATCTCTGACGACTGCCTCCAATGATCGCCGGCGATTTCCCGGCGCCAACTATATGCGTGAGAAGGAGAGGGGATGAAACTTGCTGGAAAAAATGGTGATCGGCGGTGGTTGCTCTCGGTAAGAGAGCTGTGCAGACACTCTTTCTATCTCTATCTCTCTCTCTCTCTCTCTCTGTCTTTGATCAGTTCAAAAAAAATTCCTCCGGCGTTTTGAATCTCTGTTTTTTGTTCCTGCAAAGAGAGAGAGGATGGAGTTTTTTGTTCCAGCATTTTGAATCTCTGTTTTTTGCTCCGGCGTTTTGAATCTCTGTTTTTTTTTATTTTTTAGTCCAAGCAGTGGAATAGTTGATGGACTATTAAATGGGTCAGGGTGCAGCTATGCACCTTGCTGGTTAAACATAGGTACACGCAACAAATGGTAGTTTGTCTTTGCGTAAAACATGGGTACACGCAACAAATGGCCAGCACTTTGCTGGTTAAACAACAACTCTACACGTTTTGTAGAGCACACAGGGGGTACAGCCGTGCTACTTGCCAAAATGACAGTTGGCTTTGATTTCATTTTGTTTATTTTTTTAATTTACCTTTGTTTTAACGCCCAATGAACCAACTGGTCATTAATTTTGGCAGGATAGAGGGCATTTCATTTTTGGAGTAACTCGAGGACATTGAATGAAAAAAGTCATAGTCAGAGGAACTCACCTGTTGTAACAAAGAAAGCTTTGCAGAATAATTGCACATTGTGGGGTCAAAGTTTCAAATTTTGTGTTTTATCCTTCCAAGAAAACTCTAATCCCTTCGGTCCATTACAAAATTTCTAGTAAATTTTTTATGTTAAAAGCAGAGGGTTTGTGCTGCTACATTGTAGTGCTTGGGTGGATGATGACTTGATCCCAAGTAAGTTTTTTAAATAAAAATATGCCCAGATAACCATCTCTTCCGAATTAAGATAACCACATCTGATCCTAACTAGGCTTTTAAAAAAAGATATAATTCAGATAACCACATCTTGTGAGTCCAGATAACCACCTATAGTGATTCCAGATATGGTTTTATGCGCCAGCGACTTTTCTGGCAAAGTCCAATTTTCCGTTGACTTTTCTGGCGAAGTCCAATTTTTCAGCGACTTTTCGGGCACCGGTAAAATTTTCCGACAAACTTTCCAGGGTCCGGCGACTTTTCCGGCGTAGGTATATTATGTATTAAATTTAATGTAAGGGTATATTTGCCTATTAAAAAAATAGAATGGACCTAAGAATAAAATAAGTGGTTCGATGGATTAGAGGTGTTATGACAACATTAGGTGGACTAGAAGTGTTATAAAAAGCTATAGTGGAACCTATAATAATTTCTTAATTAATGTATCCTCAAATCCATCAATTTGGTGATCTTTCATTTCCATGCACCATAATATATCCCTAGATTTAGCTCGTCTGAAGTTACCAACCCCTCTCAGGTTCAGATCTTTCGTGCGTCCTTTTCGGTACGATAAAAATGATCAAAATCGTTCAACTTTTAAATCTTGTCGATGAGTTAAGACATGCCAAAAAATCATGTAGATCGGAGAAAAATACAGTGACCCATTCAATAATTGAATTACCGTATCATATCTTTCGATGCTAGATTAACATATTTGTTGGCACAAATAATTTCTTCACAAGATTAGAAAAATAAACGATTCCAATTATCTTATAAACACGGGACGGCAGGGATGAAGGGGTGTGTATGGGTGGGGATCGGGCCACCCAACCTTGCTAGAATCACTCTCTATATGTAAAAAAAAAAAAAATACACAATACATATTGTTAGATCCGTAGTTTTGATGATTGGATTAATGTTAATGTTTGGAGGCTGTTTTTTTTTTTTAATATTGGACTTGCAGGATTTATAGAACACCTCTGGATCAGTTTATGGACCTTGGAAGTTGAGTTTGCCTTGTACAAACAAAAAGCCTTTGGACCATTAGATGAACTTGGGCTATCTATAACAGATTCGGGCCATGGCCGATAATATATTATTGAGGAATTAAAACAATCAAAGCCCCGTGGACTGAGGATGCGGATGGAAAGGCAGGCCGACTGGCCCAGCCCTGTAATTTTGTTCATGCTCTGTTTCAACTCGATTCTCTCTCTAGATTTAAAACTTGGTACCAAGCTTAAGTGTGAAGAAGAGAGAGTAATGCTAGAGGCACTAACTAGTGCACCAATTATTATACTAAATGTATACATGACACTACCACATTAACGCATTATTGAATACATGGATAGACTCATCCACTAAGAGAGTGCCACATGCACATTTAGTGTAATAGTTTGTATATTAGTCAGTGCCTCTAGCATTACTCGAAGAAGATAAGAGCCAGACCATTGGAAATAGCAAACTCAAGCTGAATAATTTTGGTGTGAAGAAGATTAGAGTCAAACGAAAGGAAATACCAAACTCAAGATTGAATGGTAGATGGATAAACTGAACGGGTGGAACCACGAGGGCCTTAAAAATTTACTAGTAGACTTGCCACAATGTCTGTGTATCCTTACCACAAATCCTAAGACCTATTTGTAGAATCCATATCACACCCGTGCATCATCGCCAATTCTTGAATGCTCAAGCATTCCAAACGAATCTCCATTTGAACTCCGCGAAAGGAGTTCAATTAGAAACTTTGATTTGAAGATGATTTTGCAATCCACGGCATTCACAAGTCTTTAAAAATCTTCAACAATCATAAACCCTCGCCCTCAAGAGTGTTTTGATGTTGAATGAGAAAACAAAGAACACACGGTGGCTTCTATACAAAACTGACCTATTTGTTTTGTTCGATTGAAACTCAAGCTGAATAATTTGAGTATTGTTGCTTGACGTTTTGCTCGATTGGATGTTTTGTTTGATCGAAATTTCCAGCAAAACACACATTCATTCTATCCTAATTTATCAAGCTGTATTTCATTTTTTGTTTACTAGAGAGCTTGTTTCGGTATGGGAAATGAATCGTTTTAATTTGTAAATTTGTATTATGTTTGAATTAGGTAACTTTAACTCAATAGGGATTAATGCTTTAGAGAAGAAATTTAAAGTTGCAAGTTTAGCTCGAGCACTTTCATTAGGGATGGGCATGGGGAGGGTAGGGGATGGATACCTCTACCTTCATCCCCAATCCCCAAACCCATATCAATCCTCATCCCTTCCCCAATCTCCACCGGGGATTTTTTTTTAAACCTCCATCCACTACCCAATGCGAGGAACGGGGAGGAGAATCAGGGATCCAAAAATTCATGTACAAATGGGCATTTGAAAGACATCAGTTGTGCATCAGACCAACTCTAGATATCTCACAATGCCGATACATGTAGACATATGTATGAAATAGGTATTTTTTTGTTTAAGAAATATTAGCAAATTAATTAAGAACACAAAATAATAAAAGTACCAGATTCAAATGCATATGCATATAAATCAAATTCCCAAGCAAATGATCCTGTAACTTTAGTTATCATCATATGCATATAATCAGATGTAAGATACTGTTTCAAGTTGAACAAAATAAAATAACTACTTCCAATTCCAAGCTGAACACAACTAGTTCTAGTTTCAAGATGAGCAAAACAAGGTTAATAGTAGTGACAAACATCAAACAAAAATCATAAAGTACTTTAAACTAGTCTCCAACAGCCCCTCTTCCAAAAGTTGAGTAACCCTAACTTTTTACAAGTTATAACTTTAGTTATAAACTTATCCCCAAAAAAAAATTACAAACTTATAATATAAATATATAATATACCTATATATATGTGAATGGGGATGCGGAGAAGGTTGGGGAGGTGCGGGGATTGGGTAGGAGACCAACAATACCATCCCCTACCCGATCCCCGAATTTTTTTAAAAATAATCTCAATACCCTGCCCGACCCCTGAAAAAATCCTCAAATCCCCTATCCATTTGGGGAGGAGAGAGGATGAGTTGGATCGGGGTGGGTCGGCCGAGATGGCCATCCCTAACTTTCAAGGCTTATTTTCAGCAAAGTAGTCTGATTGGTTATGCCAGAGATTTTGCTCAAGCAAAAAGTCCAGCAACAATACCCGAATTCAAGTGGCTATACATACATGTCAATTAGGTCAGACTCCCTCTCCCAAAGGCGAAAAAGATCTAAAAACATATCTTAGGTTACTGGAGTGTATTTCTTCGATTGTACTTCCTGAGAGTAGTGTAAAGGTGGCTTTGTACGTCGTCAATCTTTACAATAAATAATATTAAGCAGAAGTCTATCAATTGATTTCAGTGATCGGTTGGACGGCAATCTCATAATGGGCATCCCCTACTAATTATAAATTGTTGAAGAAATCGACGAAGGGATTTTATGAATTTTTAACGGACATCTTGTGCTCTCCATATTCAGCAATTTCTTACTTATTGGTTTAAAATTAATAAACGCTCTGGATCATTCATCCACAAGCGGCCGGTACCATTTATGTACCCTTTCCTTCCGTACGTACCCTTAGGTTTATCACTATTTTAATGGAGTAATTTGTACTCTTTTTGAAATGTAGTACTTTTTACTCGTGTCATCACTCTCACTAGCAATAACCCATTAATGGAGTAATTTGTGATCTTTTAGAGATAGATGTTTTTTGGCTCACGTCATCACTCTCATTCGCAATAACCCATTAATTGAGTAATTTGTGATCTTTTAGAAATATATGTTTTTTTGGCCCGTGTCATCACTCTCAACAGCAATAACTCGTGCATTGCACGGAATCAAGTGTGCTTGAGAGTTCTAGTTGTTAACCCCAGTTGAGCAAATTAACGATCTACATCTTGATCCCGTGCATAGGACAGCTTACCACTAGCTATATGCATGGCTTGCGGATACTAATTTTTCATCACACATTCATTTTTTTTCCTTTGAATGAACTGCACAATAACACTTTTTAAAGTTAAAGAGTCATACCATCCATATCTAAATCGCATATGCACCAACAATCTTCCCATTGCTACTGTTTTCATACGTCAGTAGATGATCTTGCTTTCTGCAAATGAGATCGATGTAATATAAATCAAAACATTATCGTGCGATTTATTGCATGAAAAGAGTTATCTATATTGCTTGACATAATAGAGAGGTTAGTCGATTATCACGATTTCTACGGTTGAGATGTAATATTGATCATTAGATTATCTTGGTTTCAGTAGGAAGGAAATCAAAATATTAAAATATGAACCATAAAATTTATGTCTAGAACGTGCCCATGAAATTGTGATGTCGAAAACAGTAAAATATGAACATGTTGTCTACTTTCAATGAATAAAAACTAACAGGGGAAAAAATTACAGATAAACGATTATCATCTATTTTATGTTTTAACTAAACGGGAAAACACTCACCTTTACTTATTAATATGACTTGAGCAAAGTCACAAAACCATGACGAGTTTCTCATCCGTTCTGTTTCCTTCGTATTTGTCTTTGTTACGGTTCAATCTAAGTAGAAAGGCTAACAATAATTACCAAGATGTATGGGACAATGGATTGGTTCAATTTGGGTATTGAAATATTCGAACCCATTACACTAAACTATATGCGTACCCAAAACCGAACCAAAAACTGAATAGGTAGGGGAAATTGAAACCATAATTGAACCAATCGGGGGATCGGTTCGGTTCGGGTACTCCCCGTTAAATTAGAAAACAAAATAAACAAAATAATTATGAATGAAATTCAAATATGAAAGTTATATTAGAAATGCCACAGATCCGTCAATTAAAAAAGTATGCAGATACGTATTTTGTTTTTTTAAATGAAAATTAATATACATCTAAGAAGAAATTCACTACATTGAAGCAATACACAGGCTAAACTTCTACATTTGAAAGGTAATTTTGTAATTAAACATATCCGGTTCGGTTCGGTTATCAGCTCAAACCACAACCGAACCGAATCCGTTCGGTTATCTCACATCCCATACCATACCCGCACCCATGGGAAATATTTCGGTTATGGTTCGGGGGAAAAACAGGTTACAGTTCGATACCAATCGGTTTGGTCGAGATTGCCATTCCTACCGAGATGAGACCTAATCAAATCAGGAAAACTACAGAACGAATAATCAAACGAATTGGTTGAAGAAAACAAAGCAAAATAATAATCAGAGATTCTGGAAAAGCTTGAGGGTATAAATACGTTGCTGGGCTTTCTAATTTGATTTTTTTTATCTTTTTTAATTTTTTGGTGGGGGTTAGAAGTGAAGATTCAAAACGAAAGTTCAAATTAATTGTATGGATCTGAAAGCCAATAGCGTAAATATCGAGCAAGTAATCCCACTACTCATAAGACACCTGTAGGCACCCCAATTTGGAAATTCTTGGGCATCTTTAAATTTCGATCCGATGATGTAATGAAGTGAGCTATATTTAACGCAATAATTAAGACCAAAAGAGTAAAAGTTTAAAAGATACCTGAATGATAGATTATGTGTGAAGAATGTAAGAGGCAGACCACAGGAAATATAGCAAACTCAAGCTCATGAATAAATTGTGAATGAAAGAAGATAAGAGATAGACAACAGGAAATATATTAGCGTATTCAGGATTGAGTGGTAGAGATTGACTTGAAACGTGTCCATAAAAATCTAATCCTTTGGTTAAATTATAATAAGGACCCCCGAGGGACTTCTATAATTGCAGAAATCTCAAACTCAAGTTTCAAAATTGAAATTGAGCTCCAACAAAGATAGAGTGTTGTTCTATGTGAACCACAAAAGTTCTCTTTGTCCCCAATTTCATCCTAAACTATAATCATCAATGATAAATCTTATGATGGAGCTTGAACGAATTTATCTTTCTTTTACTCGGTGGTTTATTTTGTTGTCAGTCAATTTTTCCAGAGTTTGTACATAAGTAAAAAACCTCCTTACAATTCAAATAATAGCTAAGCTCCAAAAATGTGAGCATCCTATATCATGGAAAGTTCTATAATACACACTCCATAAAGGTGTGTATGATATGCACCACCTCAAAATAGATGACCAGGAGAATCGGTTATTCATAAAATTGTCGCGAGTTTCCTAACTTTTCAACATTGTGATTCGTAAATTTTCTTGCGTTTTGTAACTTTTCATGTATTTCGTAACTTTTTTGAGGACACTTCAGGTAAATAGTGGTGGAGAACTTTATCAATGGAACCGAGTGCTTGAGCTACTTTACATAATTTCAATTAATTAACGAGAGATTAATTTCATAATAAGGAGTAGGCCTGTCAATAGACCGAATTAGAGGATCCAATCCGAACCCGATTTGTTCATATCCAAATCCGGATCCCAAATCGACAAATCCGAATCACGAAATTTGGATATCCGATCCAAAAATCGAATCCAATCCCCCCTTTTTTAGGGCTGAATTTTATTGCAATTGTTTGGATGGCAAACTTCAACAAAGTCAACTGCAAGGAATCAAATTATCATAAAATTTTCGATACCATAATTGATTTTCTTCAATGTCAGTATAATCACTGACTTCAACGTGCCAATTTGAATTAATTTGTCAAGAAAGTTGTCGGAAATTGAGTTTTGGCTTCACAGCTGCAACAAATCAGCGAAATTGAATTACAGAATTATGCGACAAGCGAGAAGATTTTGTTGAGTTACTCAGAAAAATAATTTGAAATTATGCAAAGGGGAAACAAGTCCTTGGGGGGTGGTGAATAGGACTATCAATTTAAAAATTCAATATTACCAAGTGATTTACATTCATCCCAATTCCATGGCTACACAATCAAACCAACAATTTCAATCCAAAGTAAATGAACTAATGAGACAAAACATATGATATACGTGGAAACTACTTAGGCTCTAAACACCCTAAGCATAAAACCATGGCCTAGTCCTACTCATGCATTTCATAAATCAAAAGGTTTACAAGAATTAACAAGACTATGAATTACCCAACAAGCCCCTTATGACACGTAGCTCCAATTCTTGATGTAGTACCACGTACTCCTCTTTCGATTCCATGGACTCCACAAGCACACCCGTCTTGATCTCCGATTCAACTCGGCACCGGTCCAACCGACTCACATAAAAGCAAGGCAACACAACATGATGTATGAAAAAGATTTAATTTTTAGGAAAGTTTTTGAAAACTAAAATCAACCTAGAGTAAATCCATGAAAAGGAAGACTCTTGATTGAAGAAAGATGAGAAGAGCAAGCTCAAATCATCAAGAACATCAAGTTCACAAAAGAGAGAAGGGATGGAGAAGAGATGAAACTTTCTCTCTCTAAAAAGGGTTGATTTTCTCTCAAGTGTATGTGTGAAAATGAAGGAAAAATGACTTTTATAGTGCACATTTTCGTGCTCCCCATGACAGCCACTTAAAACAAGACATGTGTCCACTTAAAGAGTCTGGCAGACGCGTGCAGACGCTCCTATAGGATTAAGACACTTGGCACAATAAAAGCTGTCTACAAACACGCGTCTGCAGACGCTTGGAAACGCTATTAAAATGATCTTAATGGTCAAGATTAAAACACGTGTCAAGGGGTGTCACTAGATGAACAAGCATTTGCAGACTCATGCAGACTCAGCCAATAAAAAGCCATAAACTCACACTAAAAACATAGGATTTTAAAGGAAAATCAATGCCCAAATTAAACCAAAACCATGCAATATGTTGTGTGTGACTGACTTGGAAAAAGACAGGCGAATAACCCCTAACGCCTTTCTGTCAAGAACTTTCCAATCATCGTTGCTCTCTTCAGCTTTCTTCCCCTTTTCTTTACCCTCCAACGGCCGGTAAAGATCCTTCTGATATAGATATTCCTCTATCTGCGTTTTCCAGAACGCGAAGTCTGACCCATTAAACTTTTCAATCTTCTGTTTGCCTTCTTCAGAACCCATAGCTCCCACTGAAACTCTAACCTACCCGAACAAGATTAAACCCTAACCTGTCGAACAAATCCTACCGCAACCGCGGCTCTGATACCAGTTGTTATGGATTTATCGCGAACACCTGTTCAATCCTACAACGCCCCTATGGATCTTGGGAACAATGAATCACAGAAAAAACAAACAAACAAGTGCGTAATGAAAAACTAGAAAGAAAAACGAGACACAAGATATACGTGGAAAACCTTAACGTGAGGAAAAACCACAGGAGTCACACCAGTCCACTATGAAATTGAATCAACAAGTACAAGTCTTCTCACAATCTCTCTGAGATTGGTTTTCTCTTGCCTCTCTCTAGTTTTCACGCTCTGAAAACTGTTACACAACCCTAACACACACGCAGCCGGCCAAAACCCTAAAAGAAGCATGTAAGGCTCTCGGTAGCGCTACAAGGAAACACATGTAGCGCTCCAAAACACTCTGTTCAGAAATTAGGCTCTAGGTAGCACTACACCAAAACCATGGTAGCGCTACCGCGATGGTTATCTGCACTCCCAACACTATGGCTCTACAAGGTGTCTAATGGTGGAGTGAAATTAAAAGGCCTCCCCAGAGTGGATACATTGAAGCATTACACTGCCATGATCTAGAGAAATGAGCATGTGGTCTTTTTTGACAAATCAAAGGCAAACTTCGTAAATATCGTTTGGGCAATCTTTTTTTGACAGATAAGAGGAAGTATTGAAAGTAGAGAATTAAAAGTTGCAATGTCCCTCATTTATAAACAAAGAACAAAAGCTACCAAAGCTCTATGATGTATGCGGGTGATAATGAAGCAGGGATACTCCACAAAAACCCCTTTGCGGCGGGACACGTATGAGATACGGCTGAAAGAATCCATCAATTTTTTGTTTTCTAAAAAAGTTCAATTTTGGACACGGCACATATTCTATCCATCGATCTTACCATTGGTCGAAATTGCTTTGCTTTCAGCTCCTTCCCAATTCTTGGATTTCAGAGATGAATTCGTGATCAAGGAAGAACAAATCAATTTCACATCATACCTAACGGATGCCTTCGTGAAGCAATGACAATCTATCATTGTCAGACAGAGTACACCTAGCAAAAATAATTGTCGAATCCCTGCCTCTAATCCATATACCAAAAGATACTGCTAAGGTTCGAATGTCATGTAACTAGTACAGAAAAATCGGAATTGGGACAGAAAATCCTAACAAGATTACCACATAGTAGGAGGAAATTATCTCAGTACATCACGAGAAGTTGCTCCGTCTTCCAAGTGCAAGGAAATAATTGGAAATAGCACCTGCAAAAATCACAAAGTAGGAAGGTTAGATGTCATCCTCATTTCCATATGTCGTCTTCTCAAGAAAATTCCTCCCGTTGTGATTTTTTATGCTCAAATGCCAGCATTGGCAACCTGTTTACCCATAGTTTGGTATAAAATCATAAAAATGATGAGGAGAAATCCATGACACTCCAGAAATCATATAAGTTTTGCAGCACAGAGTTTAACAGAACATCCTTGGCTTAACCGAGTAGCAGAGTGAAGACTATAGATCAGTATGTGCAAATGAAAAATCACAATCCATTACAAAGGAATATAGTTTCATGTCCACTTTATGAAGGCGATTGGTGTGGTGCTTAAATATTATATCCCTTGTTTTTTTCCGTAACAAAAAGAAAAGAAACAACCATGAAAATAAGTCAAACCATTTTGTGATTCCATCAATGTCCAAGGTTTTCACCAGAAGTGCATATGTCATCAAGGGGCTATTGCTAAGGTTAATAGGAATATCAACCTTCCACAGGGACCAACACTGTTACTGTGATACCCCAAGTTTGGAGTTAGATGGTGTTTAGTCCCATAATGGTTATTTAGATGAGTTATCTTGGATATATAACAAACCACGTGTAATTTCTACTACTTAGTCATGCGCTTTAAGATTTTGGGTCAAATGTGGTGTGGGCACATGGATCAAATCGGGATCTTTGGGCCAATGGTTTACATGGGGCGTTATAAATGGTATCAAAGCCCTACCCTGGTCCAAGTGATGGGTAGGATGTGCTCTGCCACTATGGACACCAGGGGAGGTTGTTGGGACTATGCAACGAGGACGTTGCATCCGTAAGGGGGGAAGACTGTGATACCCCAGGTTTGGAGTTAGAAGGTGTTTAATCCCACATTGGTTATTTAGATGAGTTATCTTAGATATCTAACAAAACCACGGTACTACTACTAAGAATACGGCTAAGATTTCGTTGGGTTAAATTTTGGTGTGGTAGAAAAATCAAATCAGTCTTTGAAATTTAGTAGTCTACATGGGACGTTACAGTTACCCCTCTTGAATGTTAAGAATAAAAACAGAACATGATAAGAATAATAAGAAGGAACAGACAAGCAGCGTCCTTTTAAAGAGTCTGCATGCAGCAAGTGGTGATGATATCTATACAATCTTAATCTTAATAAGTGAATACCTAATTAAGGGAAAGCAGTCCCCAAAACACAAAAAAAAAAAAAAAGAAAAGAAGAAAAAAACAGAAACAACCGTGATATGCTGCCACAGTGCCACTTTCCTAAGTCCCGGGTTGCATCAGAAGTTTCATCCAGGGGCCAATGTGAAGTCAAGGGTACATGCATATGAAAACACCGCACTAGTTTAATGTGATCACAAAAGATGAAAACTACATAATCGGTGCAACTCGCTTAAAAAACGATGGTAATTATTACACATTGTCCAAGCTTGTTTTTTCTGAAACTACCCTTGCCATTCATTGTACTTTTTAGTCTCAAAAAATCTTTGTTACTGTATTTTTTTCAACGGCTGTACTTTCCTAATTTGACTACTAAATTGTGTGTACGTTTCCCCTAAAAGTCAAATCAAAATCATCACAAACGCGTTTCTCCCAACAAGTCAAAACAAATTCCTGTTTGCAAATTTTGGCGGTACTAAAATTGATGGAGCAGATGTCAAATTGAACTTATCAAATTTTCGGTATTGAAATTTGTTTAAGGGACTTAAGTTTTGGGGCACTGAAATTTAACTATTTTACTCTACCCAAATGAACCTTAACGAATGTGATTTACTTATACAAGTTCTTTACAGTGACAAATCAAGTTAGCACACTTCATAAATGCAGCATTATTCAATGTGTGCCGCATATGCAATACGTGGCATTCTTCAAGGTGCCAAATGTGGCATGTGGGAAACAAATGCACTTTCAATCTGCGGCATGTGTTGACGTAGCGAGTATGTGGCACCCCTGACTTGCCACTTGGCTTCTCTAGCATATCCCGTGGTTGGGAAGTGCGGCATTTCATATTTTTAACAATAATTTGAAAAATGGTATATTTCTACGATTAAATTCAAATTTTGGTATATATCGGTAAAAACTTCATGTCAGTTGATTTCCTGTGTTGTCGTCTTAGTATCAAAGCCAAATTTCGGCATGGTACCTAAAAGAAGGGCTGCAAACAAATCGAACCAAGTCGAGCATTGAGGTGTTTGAGATTGACTTATCAAAAAAAAAAAAAAAAAGCTCCAAATTGCTTTCGCCTAGCATTTACTTTAGACTTGAGCTTAGCTCGCCTAGCATTCACGAGAAACTAGTTGCGTACTAGTTCAAACGAGAATAGGTCTCGAATCTACGAGATTCTTGAATCCACAAGAAGAAAGAGAGATAACTCTGAATTATATTTGATTAAAAGATGCTTAATAATAGAGGTTACATGCCCTTTTATAGGGAAAAACTAGCAAACCCTAGCAAAACTTACCTAAAAATTAAAGTATCCCAAAAATTGGGAAAACTCCCAAAATTGAAAACTATAAAGAAAAATAAGATATTCCCAATTGGAAACAACGTAAACGGAATTACACGCTAAGAGTAATTCGTAATCTAATTATTACCTAAAATAGCAAAATTACAAAATTGAAGGCCTAAACGAATGAATTTGGCCGAAATCCACCATCAGTCATGATTGCAAATAAGATTTTTCTTGTTACAAATTTCACCAAGGCTATTCCTAGTTTGTCGATAAATTGTCGAAATTGGCAATTTTCAATTAAGTTGTTTGGCTCTTGCGCCACTTTGGCCGGCCCATTGATTGTAGAATTTGGCTGCTACTTATTCTGTATCACTCCAATTAACATCTGTATTTGCTTACTCATATTGCGTGTCACAAAACTCTCAAATGGCAATCATTTGTATTTAAATACTTCCAAATAATGGAAAAACTATGATTCAACAACATCCATTTCATTCAAGAGACGGATTCCCACCAAAAGAAACGATATTCTGGTCCGCCCAGAGGTCATTTGGATTACATTAGTAGTCACGATTAGAAATATCTTAATCTTAATTCAAATTAAGGGAACTTCAATAGCCCCACAAATCAAACTGGGTTTTCAAACCTCACCCCCCCAAAACCAACCACTGTACGGCCACGTAATATCAAACATCTTCTTTTCTCCGGTAAAAAAGAACGTAGGCAGCTAATGACTTTATCTGGTGCTCAGCAACAGGGGAGACACGACTGTCATCAAACTCATACCACTGATCACCCCCATGCTGCAAACAACAAACACAAGACTTTCTTAGACAGCACGCTTCGTGGTATTTTCACCATGTTCGGTTAAGGTTTTTAGCCTCGGTTCTCAGAAACTGGTTTTCTAAAAAGGGACTGATGGTGGGTCCCTTCTACCTTTAAACCCATAAAAAAAAATAAAACTCAGAAAATATGTGGGTCCCGAACATGTTTTCTTGTACTTTTTCTGAATACAACATGTTCTCGTGCGTGTACCATGACAAATGTAAATAAATAGAACCCTGCTATTTGCACATACATTTTTATGCAGAAAATGCACCCCACGAGGCGGGGGACTAACTTTTAGGTAAAATTTAGTGATCCCGAGCAGTTTCATTATTTAAAACACTATTCCGAGGGGGCTCAAAAAAAATAAGCTCAATCGGACGGTTAAAAGTGCTTGAACCAAATTCTCACCGTTTCAAAGCAAAAGTTTTGGTTTGAAACGGTGAGAATTTGGTTCAAGACTTCTAACCGTCCCCATTGAAATTTTTGGGCCCCTCGAATAGTGTGTTTTAAGAACAATAACGGTTGGATCATTCGTAATGAACCTAAAAAGTGGGTCCCCAAAGTGAAATTTTCTACAAAAAAGGTGGTGTCTTGGTAGGTTTTTCGAAATAAGAAAGACAATGCACCTGTTCACTTGTACTTTTTTTGAATACAACAGTGGGAACCTATTTGGAAAACCGAACAAAGGTTTGGTCTTAAAAACCGGTTTGAAAACCCAACCGAACACAGCCTTTAAGTATTTATAAGATGACACTTCTCATACAGATTCAACAAATACTACTTCTTGAGGGTCTTAAATTAGACTCACCAAGACCAAAAGATACTATTCTAGTTTAAGATGGGCAAGACCAAAATAAACTAGTTCATAAATTATAACTGAAAGTCATTGCTTTCGGTGAATAACTTTTAATTCCAGGGGAGTGAATTTTTCCCCTTCAAAAAATGCCGTATCCCCATACCCGTCACATTTTTTTTCGGTTTTTTTTTTTATCCAATATATCCTTGTATCCTACTATTTGGATTTTGATATGTCAGAGGTCAGAACCCTTTATATACCCACCCAAGTCCGTATAACACACTTAGGATGGCTCTAAACAGTTTATAATCGAAAATAACCACAGAGGTAACCTTCAAATAAAAGTATAAGCAGTACTTACTTGAACAGATGCAGTATAGTGACCACCGCTCATGTCACCATAGTGATTAATAACTGCATACAGTATGTAATGATGGGACTGCTGGCTATTACGAACAATGCCAGAGAGATCAAAATCATCAATTGGGAAGTCAACAAATGTTTCCAGCTTCTTCTTGTTGTTTGAAAACCTCTTCAAATGAATAATTAAAATCTTTGGCAATCGCCAAAGATCTAACTTCTTGTTGGCCGGTTGATCCGTCTTGCAGTGAGGACAGTTCCTTCAAGATAGAAAATTTCTAGCATTAGAGGGGCCAACCCACAAGACAAGGAAAACAAACGTACGTAGAAATCTAATTATTCTGCCGAAATGAATGAATCTTTTTGTTGTCGCACTTTATTAGATAGAAGTTGAGGCAATAAAACTAAGAAAAAACCAGATCTCCTGCTACGACGCCAAATCTCAGATTCTCAGGAACTGCCAAGAAGATAAACAGACATCCAAATTTGGCAACTGAAGTGACTTAATAATTGGAATGTGTACTAACCACTCGTCTTTTTGCCCTAGAATCTCCTCCTGCAGATAAGTCTGAAGGCATTGATCAAGTGTTATTGTGTCCGATTCTGATTCTGTCGGAGGTAGTGGCAGCGAAAGATCCTGGAATCGTTCAAATGGGAAGGACTTCGTCTCGCAAACTGGACAAACTAATTTTGACTGGCATTGACCCTGTAGTAAAAGGGAAAGAATGCAACTGAGACAAAAAGACCAGCCAAAACCACAAATTACCTATTATTTTTATCGTAAAGTTTAAAACCTTTGAAATTAAATGTTCAGAATTTGGTTTCCTAGATCAATGGAATCGTATTTTTATTCGTTCAAATCTATTGCGTATTTGTACGCTGGCTTTCAAATACCAGTTCATATAATTGTTTTCAACGTTGTGTTTGGAGTTCTGAGATAGATTATGCTCGTAAGATGGATTGTGCTGCATTGTGAGACGATCCGTGATATGGGATAGTCTATGCCTTTTAACAAACACATATTTTCTTGACGATTATCGATGGGGATTGCAAGCCCTAGGATAATCCATTGTGATTCGATTATCAACCTAATCTATGCGAAAGTCGTGGTCATGAGGATAGAGCGGATTCTAAACCCTAGATTCCTTCTCCATAAATCTAAGTCACTTTTAATTATTGTGTTTTTCAGTTCAGCAATTTCACAACCAATTAAACATTTGTTTACCTGATTAAATTAGGAGTTAATCGGAAATAACGCTATTCAGCCAATTTGTTCCTGTGGATCGACACTCGGACTTAACCACTATTCTTTAGAGTAGAAGTTAATTTCAGGTTTTTAAATATTTATTTTTGACTTGGCACGACACGGTCAGTAACATCCTCCCCATTTTGTTTGTCTCCTTTAAGTGTAGATCACACCTAATATGAGAGAGACGTTACAAATAACTGTTGTATAAAAAAAATTCTATGTTGCAGGGTGGGGGATAGCAATTTAGCAAGCAGCGGGAGAAGTAAAAACTAGTTTTAGAATGGAACCGGCTCCTCTCTGGTGGTACTTCTCTCCAGTTTCAGATTTGTTTTAGAATGGAACCGGCTATTCTCTAGTGGTACTTCTCTCCAGTTTCAGATATGTGGGTTCATCCCGAGCCCACAACAATGACCAAAACTGTTCATGTCATAGATCTCATCGAAAAAACTTAACCACAATAAAAATCAGGTTGTTCGGATACGAATCAATACGTGATCGGCACACATTTTGCATGTATTGAAAAAGTGTATCGTGCATGCACACTTGATTCAATTCATATTTTTTTGGCTGGCAAGTGTCATGGAGTTTTGTACCTCGATCTATCTGCCATGTAAGTTCCCCCTTGTGATTGGAGTGCTCGTATCACTTTTCTTGGAACTTCTTCTCTCGACAGCCACCTCTTAAGAAGGCATTACACAAGGCCATCTCCTTGGTTCTTGATAATTTTTTCGTGAATGAGAACCATAATGGCATGCCTTTTCAAACAAGGCCTTCGTAAATGGTGGTCTAGGCAACTAATTTGAACTAAATTGGCCTTGATATCAGATGAAACCTACCCTGTGGGCATTTTGGTACAGCGAATTTGAGCTTAAACTTTACCTCTAACCTATACTTTCCTCACTTTCTAAAGGACAATCTGAGCTTGTTTACCATTGAATTGGATTTTAAATATTGATTTTCTGTTAAAAGAGAATTATGTGCTGGAATCTTCTCAAGTTTCATTAATTTTGTAGTCCGACATTGTCGACATGTTTGAAAAATATCAAGAAAGGTCACTACTACAAAAGGTACAAAGATCACGGTCTTTTGGTGTGATCTTTTACTTTTAATCTCGGTTGAAAAACCGTGATCTAATCTAGTGTGATTAAAAGTTCGCATCTTTCAATCACGGTTTTTGACCGTGATGAAAACTCATAAAAAAACAGTGATTAAAACAAAACCAAAAACTGTGATCTTTGACAACATAACATCTCGGTTTTACCTAAAAACCGTGATTGTTTTCAGAGAAATCATCTCAGTTTTTAGTAAAACCATGATTAAAAACTAAGAAAAACCGTGATGGAAAAGGATAAAACCGTGATCTTTCACTATATCACATCACAGTTTTTTAGGTAGTTAAGAACTCGCTTTTTGGTGAAACCGTGATCATAACTATTGGTATTTTTTTTTTGTATATATATATATATATATATACACAACATTTTTTTCCAATAAAATTTCTAAAATTTATGTCATTTCAATTGTGTACATATACAATTGCCACCTTTAGAAATAAGGCTACAAAACATATCAAAACAATATCATATATAAAATCAATTTAACCAATATCCAAATTTACAAGTATATATACATAAACCCAATTCAATCAAGCAAATGTACGTGCTAAAACCAAAAAACATTGACATAGTTTACCACCTATATACTAGGTGAAACCAAGCAAACTAAGTGCAAACTAGGTGCTGAAAATGCACTGATCGAACATGAAAAAAAAAACTCGTGGTAATCATAAAACTGTCATGTGTGCTGATGATCGAGGCTCTAAATCCATCACAGCCGTTGCTCTATTGTGTGCACAACCAAAATCCAACGTCTTTGATCTTCATGGTCCATAAAAAAAAGTATGTACTCCACAAAAGCATCAATCTGTAAGGAAAAAAAAAAGTAATAACAATCAACCATCAATAGAAAAAACAAAAGTCGTAGCAAAAATTTGAAACATGTGATGAATCAAAATGCAACAAACTCCAAGTAAAACATGAAGTACGAATCAAGTTTACTTTCTAAAACTATCTTCTTAAGCCATTTTTCCATGTTCTTGAAATCTGGGGACAAGTTTTACAGGTGCTTGAAATCCGCGGAAATGTATAGAGTAATCAACCCAAACAAGAGCAATACAGGGTACCCCAACCTACCAAGAGATAAATTAGCACTGTAAAGCATATGAAAAATAAACTAAAGCAAGCCTAATGTATCGCCGCATGGGTTAGGGACTGCATCTTGGGCAGCAAGAAAATGTCTAGCCTTCCATATTACCTCGATACCCCATGGAGCAATCAGACTTGGTAAGATTAATCAACAAACAGTGCAATATACACCATAATCATCCATTACAGCTGCAACATAATCCATGAATACCTCCTAGATTTCTTCCTCCAACCACCAATCACCCAAATTACATTGTCCAACCACCCAGAATAATGATTCTTAGTTAACATCAATGTAATTCTATATCTAGATGCCAGTATTATCACTGAGCAGAGTAATAGCATGCTACACTAGACACTACTTTTTGATGAGTACGCAAATAGAAGAACCACAGTATGATAGCACCACATCCAAACAGGCAAAGGAAATTGCATACCTCAAATATCATATTCTAGAACACAATTCATCCACTCAACTCGTACTTCATCGATTTCGGCTTTTGTGTAAGTCATCTTCCCATTGAACTATGTGCAAGACAAAATTTGAACAAAATATTAATGTTAAGGCAACCAATGAAAACAATAAGAAAATGTAAGAAAAGTTATCTCACATTTTTTTTGCTCAGGATGCTCTTGTCAGCAATCAAGTCTTTCATGTATCTCATAACATAGAACCCACATTCAACGTTTGTGGGTTGTCGTGGGCACTACACAAACATTTTGATACTTATTACAAAAATCATCAATAACAATCTTTGAAGCAAGAAACAAATAGTACACACCCTTATACCTTAACATTCATCCAGGTAAGACTCCTCTTCCTCGGGTTACTTTTCGAAGAATCATAAATTCTCATAGCACTTCATATGAAAGATTAAAAAAGTCAATACAATGAATAAAAAAGCTCTAATTCAATCTCAATTCAATGAACTTACGCGCCAAATATGACTTGAATGTTTGGATCGATTTGATCAGGCCGAAGTGAATCAAGATAGTGAATTGTTGAAGATTCGGTGGCAGCGCTGCATTGCCGCCATTATTTGGTAAATCCTGAGGTGAGCCCATCCTGTATGAGATGGAAAATTATAGTGAACAATAGTACTAAAACATGCAAAGTTAAGGAAAATATCACAAAACACCGACTTGCTCTTTTTTTCTATGTATCAGATATGTTGTATTTTTTTAGAGACTAAAGGCTCTATATAAATTTGGATGTGAAGAATTGTTCATAAAAAGCCATAGTAATTCCCTATTTAGACAAACTAGACATTTACTCTCCTTTTCAAGCATGTAAATTGTGGACATAGCCAGGTTAGATAATGGTAACAATACTCCATGGGGAAGTGAAACTAGACACCGGCATAGCTCCTTAATCATTACTTCTAACTTGATATGCCATTTTTGTTTTTAAGAATTTGTTTTCGTCCAATGATTGGAGCAGCCGTATGGATTATTGGTGTGCAGCCTATATATGGTTTTCACACGTGCGTTTAGTACCGAAATGATAATCAAAATTTAGTGAAGCATTTTGTCAAACACAAAAAAGGCAAAACAAAGGCAAACAAGTGAACTTTTTCTTGATGGGTTACTACATTGTTTCCATGGAAATGTCTATACAGATGCTTGGACTGGTTTGGTGTAAAGTGTTAACCCGAGCCCAATGTTAAATTAGTGCAAAACCATCCACCCCCTGCCTCATTTAATTGAAAAAGCCGCCTTTTTTTCCCCGCTAAGCAAAAATTTTTTTTTTGTAAAACTATGTCCTGTACCAATCTGCACTAAGCCTTTGAAAGGTCACAAGAAGTGGTTGGAGAAACGGCTAACGCGTCAGAAAAAAAAAGGGATAAAGTAGTTGATAAATTAATCTTTCACCATCTTCAGAAAACGTACTCAAAAGAGCAGTTTTAGGAACAAGAGAGGAACAAAAGACCATCATATTTTTCACGAGGAATTATCGGAGTCTACACTACCCATCAAAAATAGTGAAATACTCAAATTCTTTCAATTAAATAAGATCTTTTCATTTGATCAGATAGCAGCAATTCAAGACAAACCTTGACTACACTACAGCTTTAAGAATCAAAGGAAGAATTTCAAGGGCCTAACAATCGAAGGGATAACAGAGGACTAGGAACTTACGATTGGTTGCCATTATCACAAGCTCGAAAGAAACATCCTTGTTCAAGCCAAAACATTAAAATAGCTTGAAACAACTGTCATATGGCTAGCATATACAGTTATCAGTTGTCAATAATACACAATTG
This sequence comes from Vaccinium macrocarpon, assembly GCA_022606695.1. NCBI lineage: Eukaryota > Viridiplantae > Streptophyta > Magnoliopsida > Ericales > Ericaceae > Vaccinium > Vaccinium macrocarpon. The sequence goes on along the minus strand of CM040171.1, from coordinate 37,815,402 downwards.
GAACATACTTGTATATAAAGTTGTCAGTTGTCAATAATACACAATTGGAACACTTTAAAGGATCATTTTTTCATAATATAAGAGCAGGATTCAATATGGGAAAAAGATTAAACAGAAAGTGGTTAAAAACCAAACCTGATAGTGGCAATTGTGATTGGCTCATGGGAAGAGGCTCTCCATTTGCAACATTTATTTGCCACTCCACGAGGTCTTGACCAATATTAATCAACTTAAAACTGGAGGAGTCTAAGAGGCAAATCAACAAACACGTAGAAGTCGTTAAATAATGCAAACAAGAATTACATGATTCGGCACTGAGCCAATATCCAAATGTTAATCTACACCAATTCAATAATATGAAAAGACCTTTCCAGCTTCATATTGGAATAGAACCAAGCATCAATTCCAAGTTTCCAACCCCGGCCATTAGGTCAATCCAATAAACGGTTCACAACCAAAGATTGCAATAATTAAGTAATGCGTACCTCGAATTCAGATGAATTAGCAACCAAACTCGATCTACAAGCAAGAGAAATTAGGTCATTTCAATCTGAAAGGGCAGCAGGCTTGGTATACAATATGAGTTCCAACCTAATTTGGATTAGGCCTTCAAACTGGATCATCAACCGCTTGATTCAGCACTTTTGGAGAGAGAGAGAGAGAGAGAGAGAGAGAGAGAGAGAGAGAGAGAGAGAGAGAGAGAGAGAGAGAGAGAGAGAGAGAGAGAGACGGTTGTTTTTGGTTCCGAGGGAAGGCTGAAATGTTTTGGTCGTGGAGGGAAGGCTTCAGTTTGGGCGAGAGAGAGAGAGAGAGACGAGTTCGAGTTTTTTGGTCCTGGAGGGAAGGCCGAAATTTTTGAGTCGTGGAGGGAAGGCTTTAAATTGGGCGCGAAGGCGTTAAATTGGGCGCGAGATCTGGGTATATTGTATGCCAAAATACTTCTTTCCATCTTGGTTTTTCATCAAAACTTTTCCATCTCATTTCTTGTTAAAAACGAGATATATTCTCCTATTTACAATCACACTTTATATGTCAAAATGCTTCTTTTCATCTCGCTTTTTCAAACAAAAAAAATCCATTTCATTCCTTGTTAAAAGCGAGATATATTCTCTTACTTACAATCACACTTTTTAAAGGTGGCTAGACAGCTAAGAACTAAGTTAGGCAAGATATCTAATGGTCAATTCCTCATTATATGAGTCGTTTGTTGGGTGACACGAAAAACTTTAGTTTCTTGAATATCTGTAATTTGGACTCACATGATCACCTGCTCAACAAGATGAAGAAATTGAACAGTTGAAATCAAATAATCAAAGTTTAGATGGGCCTGATATTGGCCGCACAGCACGCATGCTACAACATAGACCACTATACCCCTAGTTAGGGTGTACATGGATACCTTGCTTCTCTTTCTTCCACTGTTCTTGTGAATCTAAAAATAATGACATTCATCTCATTGTGTTCTCGATTGCAGACTAATTATAAGTACTATAACACAACCACACACAATTCAGGGAGGCCATTTTACATGGTTGCATGGGGCCCACTTCGGAGGCTCACACAAGCGATCCAAACGATCCATTAACTTTAGTTTAATTATTTGAGTGGGTTTGTGTAATTTCAGCCCAATCGATTATTTTTAAGTAATTGATTTAAGTTGTTCGGTTTTCATTCAGAATTCAGGTCCTATAATCGAAAGAATTTTGACAAAAAGTTAGACAATTCTATGCTCGGTATCTTTTTTATCTGAGTTGCTGATATAATGCACCTTGTTAAAAAGAGCATTTATCAAAAATATTATCATGATCAGAAATCGATAGGTATGAAAACAATTTTTTTTTTCAAAATAATGTTTGCACTTTGATACACATAGATGTCTGATCAAAATGATTATTTTATTAAATGTTCTTCGTAACAAGCCCTACAATATACGTGGTTAGATCAAGATGACACTGAGCACACAATTATTTAAAACTCTTTCGATTATAGGACCTGAATTCTGAATGAATGACTGAACAACTTAGATCAATCACTTATAAATAACCAGTTGGGTTGTAATTAGGCTTCTTCTTTTTTTTTTTTTTTTTCTCTCATATGTATTCCTGGGAGGTGCTGTATTTATCTTATAAATTTGGAACTCTATTCTTAGCTGATTCCTGATGAACTTTTGGGTCGGTGTGGCATTGATATGATTGTCACGAGGTCAAGGTGTCAACCTAGTTAGGATGTTTCCCTCCTGTTGTGATGCCTTTTCTCATCTGCTCCCTTTAATCTTTGTAATTTTTGCATTGATTAATAAAATTCTTTTTGTCATTCAAAAAAAAAAAAATTAACCGATTGGGCTAAAACTACACAAAATCACTCAAATAATTAATTTAAAATTATTAGACGGTTCAGATCACTTGTGTAACCCTCAAAGTGGGGCCCACACAACCATTTTAAATGGCCTCCCTGAATTGCCTCCAAAACAACGCCGTTTTGGAGGGGATGATGGACACGTCATCAATTTCCATTTGGAAATTGAGGTTGAGGGACTCCATCGGCATGGGCCTAATTGAAAAAAGTTTGTAAAATTTGGAGGTCTATGGGACATTGCGGTCATAATTCGGAGGCTTTTTTGGAATTTTCCCTTATTAGTACATTCATAGAACTCGTCCCACAGTAGTTCAAGAAACCACCTCATGCAAACATTCATAAACATGTTAATACAAAGGACAATTAAATAAGTTTCCAATGTGAGGCCAAGCTTGCATAGGGAATTATTAAAGCAAAACCATTGATTGTGGCTGAAAACACAAACAAACTTGGAAATTAAAAAGCATTCTCCTTCATACCTACCAAAGGGAGAAATCATCACCATCAAGTGAGTCTTGAATTTTATTACAAGGAACAAGAAGTTTTGCCAGTATGAGAAACTCCAACACAATCTTCTCCCCAGCTACTTGAACATAACTTCCAGAGCAAAGTACTGATGAAGGAGGGAAAAAAGTAAAACACAACATAAGATTTAAGTTATTAAGTTCACATAGGGACTTAATAGAAGTTCACATAGGGACTTAATAGAACCAAAAAAAAACACCCTTTGTAAGAAGGAAGAACTACAGATATTGACACTAGAATAGAATTCCAAGCGAAAGAGATATTTATTTGATTTTGTATTCTATTTCAGACCAACTAAATAAGTGGTCATTTTATCTGACAGATTAATTGAACACCTTGGCATCTTAAACTTGCAAGACTAAAGCATGAAATATCACAACTGAAGATTAATGAGAGACGGGAAGTTGAGACATCAGGTTTACACGAGGAGCACTGATCGAAAAAGTATACCGGAGTGTACTTAATCGACCATATATATTCGCTTGATTTCACGGAAGAATATTCAAAGTGTATTTAATTAGTCATGTACCTAAGAAAGGCACAATCTAAACTCAAATAGGGCTGTATATACTAGCACTCTACCTGAGATTTTGTAAGTCTAAGAGAATAAACCTAAATTTTTATAATATGAACATTGTCTTAAGAATTACATCACATCAGAAACTTTGGGGATAATTAAAGAGTAGTTTACATATATAGCTGAAGCAAAGGTTTTATGAAGACTAATAAGGATTAGTTGAAGTGGAATATTAGGCAATAAAAAAAAAGGAATATTTTTAGGACTATATTACTTCAATTAACTCTGCAATTAAAATGAATAAGGAGAGAGGAAACAAAGTTAATTCATATGGTTAGGCTAACACAACTACTTTATAGAAGGGATGTAAAGTTGGACGATTTGAATTCTTGTTGCCTCTAAACTTCTTAAGCGTATCCTACTCCACTGATCTCAATAGATAAGACCAATATTATGAAAATTCTTTAATGAAAGAAACTGACACGTACGATTATGCTGTGGTTTAGACGGTTAATAATGTGGAGAAAAAGAAAAGACAACGGACAACAAAAAAAAGAAGTAACTTAGGACGGTCATATGTACCCGTACCATTATTATTAGTTAGGGGCGCCAGATCAGTCAAGATTGGAAATATGATCTTCAGTCTCCTCCTCCTCCTTCCTCTTCGTCCTTGGACGCCAGATCAATCAAGGTTATTTCCAGGAGTTTTTTTTTTTGCCTTTATATCTTCTTGATTTGGGAGGAGTTTGGTTGGATAACGAAAGATCTTGAGGTTTGGCCTCAAATGTAAAGAGAATAGATGTGTGATTTGATGTTTTTTCTTTTTCTTCTTCTCCTCCTCCTCCTCCTCCTCCTTCGTTGTCATCAGTGTTCTTGACGTCCTCCTCCCCGTCGTCTTCTTCTTCTACATTATGGGCATTGTTGTCTTCAGTCTCTTCCTCCTCCTCCTCCTTCCTCTTCATCCTCGTCCTTTTCTCGTCCTCCTCCTTCGTTGTCTTCGGCATTCTTGACATCCTCCTCCACGTCATCTTCTTCTTCTTCTTCTTTGTCTCCGGCATTCTTGACATCCTCCTCCACGTCATTGTTGTCTCCATCTTGCTACTAGTACCAGATTCCTATTCCAAAGAAAGTGGAAAACTAAGAAACCAAACAAACAAAAAGAAGAAGAAACCAAGATTCAGAGAAAATAGTAAATGGTTTATTGGTCCATAACTAGTTATGCGGAGTAGTTTTTACGACCAAATCAGCTTGGGAGGCTCTAAGAACAGTGAGGAATCTTGTTAGTTGGCATTGTGTCCCTTAAGGTTTCACTTGACAACCAAAGATAGACTCGCACGACGGAGGGCTATTACTAATTCCTCTTGTGTGCTTTGTGATGGGGGAGAAAAAAGCCATCGTCTGTTATTTCTTGCTTGTCCTTTCTTTGGGTGGATATGGCAGGCATGTTTTGGACAGATGTTTGAGTAAGAAGAAGTAACTTGGGTTTTATTCAGGAGTTGGCATGGTGCATGCAGAACTGCAGCCTGCTATGAATTCCTTGCTTAAATTGGCTTTCTCTGCTGCCTTTTAAGTTGTCACTAAAAGTGTGTTGCTAAAGTATTCTGTGACAACTTTTTATAATAAGTTGTTAATTACAAAATTAGTGACAACTTATTACAAAATGTTGCCACTGAATATTTTTTAGCAACAGACTTTTAGTGACACGTTGTTGCCATTAAAACTCAATTTTTTTTAGTGACGGGTCGGGTCGTAACAGGTATCAAAACCACATGTAATAAGGTTACCATGAATAGTCTGTGAATAGTGAATTTGCAAAAATCGGTAACTTGATCATAACCATATGTAACAAGCATAAATATTAAACATACTCCCTCCGTCCTGAATTTGTTCTCCACTTTCCCCACTTTTTGATGTCCCAAATTTTTTTTCCAATTTAAAAAGTCAATGTACAATATGATATGAAATTCCATTTTTACCCTTTAGCCTTGGAATTTATACATGTGCTAATTGATAATGGGATTTCAAAATTTAAAGAAACACACCTTCTGAGTTATTGTACCTTTACCCGCTCAAAATTTTCCCAATGCAATTTCAAACGACAAACAGTGCTAATGTAGAGTATACAATTTCAAAGAGTGGTAATGGCAGTACATGTAGTTATTTATTGCTAAAATAGTCAAAGTTGCTTATGAATTTAGAGGGGCAATTTTGGAGAGTTAAATTTTTTAGAGCACCATAATTTTGACCTCAAAAAAACTCAATTCCCAAGAAATGGACAACAAATTTAGGACGGAAGGAGTATCATGTACAAAAAAAATATACGTAATGGGGCGTACCGTACACTTTTTTTCAAGGGGGCATAGAGTAGCATTTTCAAAAAAAGAAAATAACATCATATATGGGGCATAGTTGAATAGTTTCTCATAAATTCAAAGACAAGTGTTTATTGTCAGTTACAGAAGACCAAGCTAGAAATCCTACCTCCGTGGCTACCTCTTTTCTAGAAGTCCCGTTGACTAAAAATATTAAATCCGGATCGATAATAGATCTAGTATCGGGTGTGGCCCACCATGGCAGATACTGCAAGAAAAACTGATGCTATCATATGTGGAACAAATATTAATCGACGTACCTCACCTCCCTTATAAGGAGGCGCGGTGTAGCGTTTTAAAAAAAATGATCATAGCTGAATAGTTTCTCATAAATTCAAAGACAAGTGTTTATTGTCAGTCACACAAGGCCAAGTTAGCAATCCCAACCTCTATGGCTACCTCTATTGTATTGATCTCCAACGCTGGAAATGCATCCTGCAACAAAAATTGATATTGAGGCATGTTAATCCAATGGGATTACAGGACAATGGATATATATTACTACTTTTAATACCAACAGGCCATGAGCTGTACTACAGGATCATGGATAAATACAAAACTTATAGAAAATAAACAAGGATAAAAAGGAACACAATTATTACACCTAAAAATTGTTAAACTTTTCAACATCAGCCACTCAACTTTTTTGAAAAGTTATTTTACCCTAGAAAAACAAGGGTAAAAGGGAATTTCATTCATTCTTAAAAGTCAAATGAATAAACCATTTGAGACATGAAAAAATCTAAACAGGTATAGACAAATTGGCAAGGAGAGAATAGAAAGGACTTTTAATTGTTTGATGTGCTGGACACGACCCAGTGACATTGCACTCTCAAAAAGTCGGGTAGGGTACTTCTTGTCACAGGATTCTATCCTAATTCTAGCTTCTATCCTGAATTCCATGTACACATAATGCACATATACTGATATTACTGCGAATAACTACCATGGTGTTTAAAAACTACTTTAATTCTATTATCTCTATTAATCACTCAAATACCCCACATTGCAGATATTACTGCAAATAATGCAAATAAAAAAAAATTAAAAATGCATAAAATATTACAATTGTTTCAAGGAAATTTTTATATTTTGAGTCAAGCAAGAATAGCATTTTTCGTCAATGTCCCAATGGCTAGATATTTCTTAGCTTCTCTCTTAAGAATCCTATGGCTTTAATGTTCATTCAGTTCACATGCACCTTTTGGGTGGTGAATTCAAAGACATCTCTCTCTCTCTCTCTCTCTCTCTCTCTCTATTAACTAAAACTCTGCTGGGGCTACAAACCTAGATCGGCTAAGAAATACCTCACCTTTCAGGGTGTCCAAATGGATTGTGATGGAATATACAGTGTATAGACGAAAAATACTCGTGTACAAACGAAAAATACGCTTGAGGGGTATGGAAACGTACATGTGGGGACTGAAAACCTCCCAATTGGAGTGAAAACCAACTACAAACAACAAAACCAACACAAAATAAAAATAAAAACTCTTCATCTGCACAAAACCCTCCTTATGCCCAGACACATGCCAACGGCGACAAGTTACAAATCATCCAGGCATATCTTGCAGTGGGCCGAAATATAAAGACCAAAAGGGCCAAGATTGGTTTGGTCTAGAGGTCTAAGTACCAAATAGAGCGAAGCCCATTTTGTGTTACCTAATGGGCCGTGACGTCATCCGAGCACAATAGAGTTGTACCGAGACGGAACGAATTGGTACGAACTGGCATCCCGGCCGAGACAGTAGTAATCTAGACCAGTCACCCGAGCCGAGTAAATCTGAAGTGACTCGCGAGGAATGCGGAAGGCAGTTGATGCCTTACATCATGGGTGGTGTCATCCAAGACGGTTATCAATCGTGGCTGGCTTGTGATGAGCCATGTGTGCATAATAACTTTCCTTACGTCATCATGACGATAGCTGAGCCGTTATGATGTGCATCAAGCTATAATTCGAGGCATTCCCATGCAAGGATAACCGATTTAGCTCATGACGTACCATGACGTTTTTTTTTTTGCGATTCGTTAATCCTAATCCACTCTATCCTAGGGGAGGGGGATGGGTGCTTACAGGAATTGAACCCTGCCCACGTGCATGAGAGTATAAAGGAGGCACCAACTGCACTCCACTCCACTTGCAACCTACCATGACGTTATCCGAGCCAAATTAGTAATCAACCCCTGAGCTTAAGGCACAAGTCATGAGAGCCTATATAAGGTAAGAGAAATAACTTTACAAGATACACATTTCACTCTAACTCAACTCATACATTGCTCTTTGGTACTTCTCCCTTCATGTATCCTTACTTGACCATCGTGCCTTCACTGGCCAATTTCGGTCAGGTTGAGTGCTAACGACCAGTGCTACTTGTCCAGGAGTTCCAGTCGAGCCATATTCAATCAATTTGGTATAAAAGAGTCATCAAGAAAGGGTACATCAGAACCAAGACACCACACACCTCAAATTGAAGGTGCGTAAAAGCTTAGGCAAGGATTTATAGATCTCTAACTCCGGTGAAAAAACTAGGGGTGAAAATAGAAAATCGAAAACTGACCCAAATCAAAGAACCGAACTGAACCGGGATTTTTTCTTTTTAATTTTTTTCATTAGTTGGTTTCCGTTTGCGGTTAGGGTGAATTTGAAATTTTAAAAATCGGTTTGGTTTTTTTTTTTTTTAAGGTGAACCGGACCGGTATATATATACATACCTTGAAAAAGGTAAGAGGCAAGGATCGAACTCCCAACCTCACGCGGGGGCGCAAAGTTCTTAACCCCTTTACATTTTAAGTGGGAAAGAAATATATTTATTATTTACCTGCAATGCAGTACTATACATATGTACTTAACCCAGGACTTCCCAAACCTTTTCCCCCAACTCAACCTTAACATTTCTCGTTTTTGGTTCCAGGCGACGCCGAGATGTCACCGCTGGCCTGTCCATCATCGTCGTTGTCGTCCTCTCATCAAGATCTGTTCGTTTCTCTCTCTCTCTCTCTCTCTCTCTCTCTCTCTCTCTCTCTTTCTCTCTCTCTCGATACGTGTTTATATATATATATATGTATGTATAAATCTCTCTAAATCTATACATCTGGTGCATATATGTATCTTTTCGAATCTTCTGATCTCTTCTCTCTCTCTCTCTCTATCTCTCTCTCTCTCTCTCTCCGATGAACTGAACCGACCAACCTCACGCGGGGGTGCAAAGTTCTTAACCCCTTTACATTTTAAGTGGGAAAGAAATATATTTATTATTTACCTGCAATGCAGTACTATAAATATGTACTTAACCCAAGACTTCCCAAACCTTTTCCCCCAACTCAACCTTAACATTTCTCGTTTTTGGTTCGGCGGCCTTAGAGATGTCACCGTTCTTTTGTCCATCATCGTCGTTGTCGTTCTCTCATCAAGATCTGTTCGTTTCTCTCTCTCTCTAGCTCTCTCTCTCTCGATACGTGTTTATATACATATATATATATATATATATATGTATGTATAAATCTCTCTAAATCTATACATCTGGTGCATATATGTATCTTTTTGAATCTTCTGATCTCTTCTCTCTCTCTATCTCTCTCTCTCTCTCTCTCTCCGATGAACTGAATCGACCAACCTCACGCGGGGGCGCAAAGTTCTTAACCCCTTTACATTTTAAGTGGGAAAGAAATATATTTATTATTTACCTGCAATGCAGTACTATACATATGTACTTAACCCAAGACTTCCCAAACCTTTTCCCCCAACTCAACCTTAACATTTCTCGTTTTTGGTTCCAGGCGACGCCGAGATGTCACCGCTGGCCTGTCCATCATCGTCGTTGTGGTCCTCTCATTAAGATCGGTTCGTTTCTCTCTCTCTCTCTCTCTCTCTCTCTATCTCTCTCTCGATACATGTTTATATATATATATGTATAAATCTCTCTAAATCTGTACATCTGGTGCATATATGCATCTTTTCGAATCTTCTGATCTCTTCTCTCTCTCTCTCTCTCTCTCTCTCTCTCCGATGAACTGAACCGACCTCTAAACTAGACCGAAGCAGGACAAACCAAACCAACTTTTAAAAAACTGGTTTCAGTTCTATGGTTTTCCCGAATCGAATTTTCCCAGTTCACTTGTATATATGGCGAAACCGGATCAATTTCACCCTTAGAAAAAATAGAAAAAGAATAAGAGTAAAACCTAATGCCAACAACCTACCACCACTTGGAACAACGCCAAAACACAAAAAGTGAACCCTCGTCATCGTGAAAGCAGCATCGTTGAAGTTGGTTGAGAGCTTTCACATTGGGGATCTCCAAAGAGTCGCAGGATTAGAAACACGATGTCGGAGAGCAAGGAGGCACCAGATCGTTTGCACGAAGCTAAAAGAAGGATATACGAGAGGAAACGGTGAAAAAACAGGTGGAGAGAAGAGGAGAAAAGAGAGAATAGAGAAAAGAAGGTCAATCACAGAGGTGGCCTCCCATTCCACCTGCCATGGGAGGGTGAAACTCTATAAGGGAAGGGAAGCATAGGGAAGAGAATAGTCTAATTTAGAGCCTTTTGGTTTTAAAGAGAAGCTCTCGATTAGAGAGAGAACATGATTATTTCTCTCTCTCTCTCTCTTTCTCTCTCTCTCTCTCTCTCTCTCTCTCTCTCTCTCTCTCTCTCTCTCCCTCCCCGGCGAAGAACTTTCAAATTCAGCTTATTTACCTTTTTGGTCCTCCAATGTATTAGCGAGTGGCCAATTTAATTCCCAATGTATAAAGTTGTCCAATTTAATCCCCCATGTTTAAAATGTGTGGCGATTTAGTCCCATCTCTAACGTTGTTCCTCATCCGTTAAAACAAAGAGCATGAATGGTATTTTACCCCCAAACACTACAAATTAAAAAAACTAATTCAAAAACAAAAAATTGTGTTAAAAAACAAATGTTTGACATCGAAACCAAGACCCAAAAAATGCCTCAAAAATCATGGGTCTCCTCCTGATTCAAGACCATGTGGAGAAAGAGATGACTTGTTTAGCCTTTCTGAATCACTAGTCTATTTAGGGACCTTCAAAGCAAGAAAAGATCTGGGTTTGGCCTTAAACTCTCCGTCAATGCCACTGTTTGTCTTCTCCGTCTCCGTTCCAACCACTTTCACAGCAAAACTCCTCTGCTCTGCGGCCTAATCTCCCTTCTCGTCTCAACATACCCAGCCACTTTTGGGTCTGATGTGGACTCGGGTTTTGGGTATGGGTGGAAACCTTGTTTGTACTAGCTAGAAGCTACTGCAAGAATGGAAACAGTTGTAGATTTGTCCACAACGTTGTGAACCGGCGTAGAGACTGTGTCACCAACACGATGGCGTTCAAAATTTAAAAATAAAAATAAAAATAGAGAGTTCGAAGAGCAAATGAGGAGACAGATTGGTCAAGGTTTCAGGAATAAAGGATGGGGGAAGAGATAAAGAGGGGTACGAGGAGGTGAGGGAGGAGAAGAGAAGTAGGGGAGGTGCGAGGAGATGGATGGAGTTCAATGGCGGCTAGGATTACATTGGAGAAGACGGCTAGGGTGCTCAAGGAATTTTTTTTTTTGATGTTTTAGTTTATTTAGTGTTTGGAGGGTAAAATATCGTTGATTCCTCTGTTTTAAACAGACAAGAAGGATAGCGTTAGGGGTGGGGACCACATTGTTATGGATTATTGAGAACACCTGTTCAATCCTACAACGCCCCTACGGATCTTGGGAACAATGACTCACAGAAAAGACAAGCAAATAAGTGCGTAATGAAAACCGGAAAGAAAAACTAGAAACAAGATATACGTGGAAAACCTCAACGTGAGGAAAAACCACGGGAGCCACACCAGTCCACTAGAAAATCGAATCAAAGAGTACAAGTCTGCTCACAATCTCTTTGAGATTGATTTTCTCTTGCCTCTCACAAATTTTCACCCTCTAAAAATCTGATACACGACATAACAATCACACGCAGCCGGCCAAAACCCTAAAAGAGACATATAAGGCTCTCGGTAGCGCTACAGGGAAATACCTGTAGCGCTACAGAACACTCTATCCAAAAGATTGTCTATAGGTAGCGCTACACCAAAATCATGGTAGCGCTACAAAGCCCTCTAGACACATTCCTGACGGCTGCTAAAGGTTGCCAACACACATCAACCCACATTTTAAATATTAGGGATTAAATTGGACAACTTTATACATTGAGGACCAAATTAGTCACTCGCTAATACATTAAAAACCAAAAAGGTAAATAAGCCTTCAAATTCCCATGAAGCACGTTGCCTCACCCCAGCCATCAATTTGCCAATCCTATGGTGGGAGACTGGGAGGTAAACAACAGCATTGAAATGATAGGCCCACTGTCTACTCCCAAAACAATTAAAACACACCGACATTTCTTGCAATTAAAGTTACGTAGCAGAACAAACGTGGTCGGTGTTATTGAAAGCAACCAAAAAACCTACCACGGATTCAATGTTGCCCCGTATAACACCATTAGAAGGAATTTTATATTAAAACAAACTTTTATGGTTCTTCCATCACGCCTAATCCAGTCTATAATTTAACCCTCGTGCTAAATATTGACATAATAAAAAAACGCTTTTTCCATTTGATTTTAGATTTGATGCATAGTATGGGATCACTGCTAATATCTATACTTCAAAAGGCCATGCACAATGGAATTCACTCCTATCGGCTATAACAAAAAAAATTAACAAAAAATAACAGTTAAAACCGATAATGTATCACATTGACTCCTCCTATCCTATGAAGCATGGATATGGATACAAGATACGGATACGTAGATACGTGATTTTTCTAAAAAGTCGGATACAATACGTTGGGGAATACGTTGAATATAAAAATATAAAATTAAATATATTATATATACATTTAATTTTTATTCCTAAAATTCCACTACACAAGTTCATCATTGTATATATATATATAGACACACACACAACGTGAGATGAGGGACGAGAGAGATGAGAGGGGGAGAGAGAGAGAGAGAGAGAGCGCATAAATTGTGTCGATTGATTTGGGGGAAAACACATATATAGCCCTAATTACACTTTTAACCCACATATTTCAAGTAAAAACATATTTACCCCGCGCGTCTGAGATGTATCCTAGCTATCCAAAACGTATCTGAATACCAAAAAAATAAATTTAAATTTTGGATACTTTAAAAAACGTAACGGATACGTATCTAGAGAGTATCCAAGAGTATCGGTATCCGATTACGAATACGATATATGATACGGAGGCCAAAATAGAGTATTCATACTTCATAGCTCCCTATCCCTCTCCTAATATTGGTGAAAGGAAAAAACCATTACCCTATTAAAGAAATAACTCTCAAGTCTCAACTTCGCCTATACTCCGTCAAAGAAAGTAAAAGATGTTCAAGTTCAAGAGATTAAGGCTATTGCTTTTTTACAGTCTGTATTCTTTCTTACCTGTCTACTATTTTTCTTATGGTTCTCTATAGGAGGTGATCCTATTGACCTAATGGAAGAGATCCAACTTGGGTTTGGCCTTAATTAATAGTATAAGGTTAATTAAGATATGCCCCTTCTTCTTCGTTTAGAAAGAATCATGATTGACAGTTTAAGTCTATTTGATTTTAGCATATGAGTGTCATGTGTTCTTCGATAGGTGCAAAACATAAACAGGAGAGAAACACTATTAATTTGGGTACTTCTTAGGCCTTTTTCGATTTGGTTGAACGTAACTTTCAGCTTCCAATTTGTTGGGATTCCACCCCGTGTGGGTCACTTGGGCTTAGGCTCAGAGAGAGTGACTAGGGTTTTTATGTGTACTCTATAAATACTCTGTGATGCCTTTTGTCTTAGTTATTGTGGTAGCATAATGTAGAGAGAGAGGCAGAAAGTGTGAGAGGGGAGCCGGTTGTGGCTCTCCCGGAGAGAGAGATACACGAGAGAATTGGTGAGGTTTCATTATTGTGAGATGAGAGTGTGAGTGTGTAACACAAAATCACGGATTTCCTCCGGATTATAGTGAAACTCCCCTGCCCGTGAATATAGGTCCGATTTGGCCGAACCACGTGATTGGCGCGTGAAATGGTTGCATTTGAGCGCCTGAGTATGGCAGAATTGGCCTAATTATCATGGATTTAATCCTCATTTTCTATTTAATATGTGCACGCGGTTGCATTGGGTGTTTATGCTTGATTTGCAGGGGATTGAGGTGATTTGATGCTAATGGGAGGTGTCCGGATGGGTCGTGTACATGGATTGAGAAGAGGAGCGCTGTGGAGACTAAGTGTTGGAGCAAGATTTCGAGAAAATATGTCTAGGAGCGCTACTCTAGTTATTTGGAGCGCTCAAGATTGGCACAAGAAGATCCAAAAAGTGAACAGAAGGTTGGTGTAGCGCTACCGGATTGTTAAGAATCAATGGTCAACGGGGGGAGTCAACGGTCAATGCAAGAGATAACAAAGCGGTAGCGCTACACCTAAAGTTAGGTAGCGCTACCGAGCGCTTAACAAGCGCAGGAGTTAATGAAGAGGTAGCGCTACACCTAAAGTTAGGTAGCGCTACCGGCGCTTTAACTGCGGCCTTGATGAACGTTGTCGCTTTGGCCTTGGCGTAGAATTTCCGTTTTTTTGCGTTTTTCTTTAGGGTTACGATAATTAGAATAAATACTCTTGTTTTAACCTAGTTTAGGGGTCCACAATTTTACCTAGGTTTTTAGTTTACAAGTTTTACGCCCGTCACGAAGTTTTTTTAGATTCAAGGCTTTCACGGCTTTCAAGTGTAATCCGAGATTTGTTTCACAGTTGCTCGTTGGGATTAATTTTGCCTTTGCAATTATGGTATTTATTTTTATTGATTTTATATTCTATTCATTAAAAGCATGATTAGTTTTAGTTTGAATTCATCTTTTGCAATCGATTTCAATATGTGTGAGTAGTCGTATAGGGTGTGGTCGCGGGACGAAGGTGTCCCGTGGCTAGGCTGATTTATATTCCACCTCGGTGCCGAATTACTTTAACTAATGTGTAGTTTTTGAATACAGAATTTTTCTAGCAAACAAAACCCGGGCATCGCCCATTCTAAATTGCGCAGGAATTGGTGACGAGTGGTGTGCACTTGTTAGGAACTGTTTCCATATTTTTAAACCTATTAATTAAATCATTGTGGCCCGAGTAGATGTGAATCAGAATAGTTGCGGGCACTGTAGTGCCACGGCTGTGCTCTCCTGTTTAATACAGAGTTCAGTAATTTAATTAGTTCAATTTAGATAATTAAGTAAACGGATTGAGCAAGGGGTGGCTACCTAAGAGCCAGTTACAAACATAGAACTGACATAGTTTGAGTGAAACACCGTAGACCGTCTCTGTGGTTCGACTCCGGTACTTCCGGATTTATTGTGCTGCACCGGTCGATAGTCCTACGCTTGGGACGAAATCTTAGTTAATTATTAATCACCCGAACGGTCAAGCACCACGTAAATTTGTGTGTTGTGTTTTCTCTCGTTTTACTACTTCTATTGCGTGTGGTGCGTTGTTGGAATCCTAACAACTGGTATCAGAGCTTTGGTTGAAGCATCGGAGAGCGCAGAGCAGTCAA
Organism: Vaccinium macrocarpon; assembly: GCA_022606695.1. NCBI lineage: Eukaryota > Viridiplantae > Streptophyta > Magnoliopsida > Ericales > Ericaceae > Vaccinium > Vaccinium macrocarpon. Next base: position 37,800,048 of record CM040171.1, on the reverse strand, counting down.
AAATCACTCGGAGGCCATTGGAGCATTGTTTGAAGCTTTGGTTGGACAAAACAGGTGAGGAAACTTGTTTTTGATCAGAGGGAAAGGTGCTACTCTCAGAGGCGATTCCAACGGAGTGCTCAGAGTTGGTTTTGGTCACCAGAATAGCTCCCACGGTCGATTTGAAAGTTGACGGACGGAGGGGGAAAGAGGCGGAGGAACAGAGACTTAGCGGTCGTGCTTAGAGTTGTTAGGAAAAATATTTGAGCATAGGGTTTTCTTGCTCTCATCGAGACTATCACGAAAGTACAAGCCCCGTCGCCGAAAACCGCCGGACGCGCCGCCTGAACACCGGCGCGTCAGATCCTGCGCTGGCGTGCATGCCACGCATGGAAAAGTCTAGAAGACAGCCACGTGGCACTTGGTCAGCGGCCACGTCGGATGCCACGGGGGTGCCACATCAGCAGGTCAATGCCATGTCAGCAGAAGGGTCATAAGGGTCAGGGTTCAGGGTCAAAGAGGTCATAGAGGTCAAGGTCCAGGTCAAAGGGATCAGAGGTCAGGTCAAAGGGGTCAGTCCGACGTTCAAAGGGGTCAAACCGGTTCAGACCGGCGGCTCAGGGGAAACTTAGACCGAGTTCAAACCAGATAACGGTCCGGAAACAAACCAAATTATGCTTTTTGGCCGGTTCAGTGGGATTTTGACTGGTTCATGGCCGGTTCGGACCGATTCCCCACTTGGCTTTTTGTTCCGGATCCAACCATGTACTCTGTTTTTCGTGAAGAGGCTTGGAAGCAGGTTTTGTTGCTGGATTGGGCTAGATTTAGACGTTTCGGAGGCGTTTAGTGTTGTGAGGAGGCTGTTCCTAGCTAATTGGACGGTTCAGGATTCACTGGTGGGCTTGGATTTGAGTAATTGGAGTCGGATTTTGCAGTCCTAGACACATCCGGAGAGATTGAGGAAGATCAGATGTGATCAGGTCAATCAGATGGGATGTTGTTGAGTCGGAGACAGACCAAGGATGATCAGTCGCGTTTGGCAAGCAGGGATACACTCTTTCGGGTTATTGCACACTGGTTAAGAGTGCATGGAGGCTCGTCTGGTTAGTGGCAACAGGCGTTTGTTGGAGCGATGATGTTTGGGAGATCCGATGGGAGTCCAGGGGGTGCTAGGAAGGCCGGGGATGGAACATGGATTGACCAAGGGATATGATGAGACCCGGGATAGTTGACGGAGTGTGGCAAGAAGACCAGGAGAGTGACAGGAGTGGCGGATAGGTGACAGATTGGTGACAGAGAGGCGAGCGGAGTTGGATAGCTACACACCAGGAGTATTGGACAGACTGTGCAGAGATCGGAGATTGACCTGGGCAATTGGATGATTGCGGATTCGCGACGTTTAAGCTGTGGTGATCAGTCGGAGAAGCTAGTGAGCAAGGATACATTCTCTCAGGTGTTGCATCTTTGTTGGTGGGTGCGGATACACTTGTTTGGTAATGACACAGGCGCTTACTAGAGTGATAGGTCAGAGTTGGTCAACAGTGATCGGAGGCAGTCTGGTTCAATCGGATTTGAAGACCTACCATCAAGATTTGCAGTTGTGATTCGAGCTGCATTGGTTTGGATGATGGGCCACCATACAGTCTTGTAAGAGTGCAATGACAGTTGGAGCTGATGTCAGGCATGGTCAGGCAGTATGGGTGTTGTGACGTGAGCATGGATGACAACCATTGCGGATGCACACAGGATAAGCGTGAGATTGTACCGAGGTGTCGCGACTGGGATGGTACTGGATGTGTTGGAAGTCGAATCAGGAGTGTGCAGGATGCTAGCTAGCAATGGGATTGGTTGTTCAGGATATGTTCATGGGAGCTCCAGACAGAGGGATTGAGATGGAGATCAGATGATGCATACTAGTATTCTCTTTCTTCTGTGTTTTTGTGGCGGATTATCTTTCCAGTTATGAGCTCGTGTAGTATGGGGAGATGGAGTCACGGATTATGTCCTGTGATTGGGCATGAGCATTTGGGTTTTGGATGCCTGAATGCGGGCACTCTGGATAGGGGGTGCAAGATTGTGATCAACCGCGGAAGATCTGGCTTGTAGGGATACATTCATTTGGGTAGTGTGCTTTCGGTTAGGGTCTTGGATATGCTTGTTTGGGGAATGACCGCAGGCGCTGTCGTCGGGCGGTAGATCAGTTTGAGCCATGGAGATATAGTAGGATTTGTTCACATCCCGGATTCACGAGAGGAGTATCCCGATTTTGGGGTGCAGAGGTACTCGGTGGGGGATGCAGTCAGGGGAGGAGTCAGCCTCATCGCAGATGGTGTGTAAGATCATTTGGAGGAGTGAGCCTCTGGTGTGGGCAGAGGGTTGCTGCATTCTTTTGACAGGACGGGATGCTAGAGTGGCAAAGCACGGCGACGAAGTTGCGGGCACTCGATGAGGGGGTGCGGGCACCCTAGTTGAGGGGGTGCATGTGCTTCTGTTGGTGAACACATAGATAGGCGCTTCTGTTGAAGAGCGTGGGCGCTTTTGTTGGTGAGCGCATACACTTCGGGTTTGAGGTAGACGAGTGGAAGCATTCTTTTTGAGGGGGTGCGGTACTTGAGTTTTTTCTGATTGGCTGCGGAGTCTGGTTTTGCAAGGATACACTCTTTCGGGTTTATGTACTCTGTTTGGTGGTGCATGGATGCTCGATTGGTTAGTGACACAAGCGCTTGCTAAAGGTAGCTGATTGGAGGAGGCGACATGGGGGTGTTGCAAACGACATTGCCCACTCGGTGTGGAGGGGGTGATTGTTGGGATTCCACCCCGTGTGGGCCACTTGGGCTTAGGCCCAGAGGGAGTGACTAGGGTTTTTATGTGTACTCTATAAATACTCTGTGATGCCTTTTGTCTTAGTTAGTGTGGTAGCATAATGTAGAGAGAGAGGTAGAGAGTGTGAGAGGGGAGCCGGTTGTGGCTCTCCTGGAGAGAGAGATACACGAGAGAATTGGTGAGGTTTCATTATTGTGAGATGAGAGTGTGAGTGTGTAACACAAAATCACGGATTTCCTCCGGATTATAGTGAAACTCCCCTCCCCGTGCATATAGGTCCGATTTGGCCGAACCACGTAAATTTGTGTGTTGTGTTTTCTCTCGTTTTACTGCTTCTATTGCGTGTGGTACGTTGTTGGAATCCTAACACAATTTTCGTTAGGTTTAATTTAAGGACAATTTATGTTTTTCTTCAATTTCATATTTTACGAATTTATAGTTATAGGATAATAGACATAGGTGCACATAGTCATGCATCCCATGGGTTCATGCTAGTTAAAATTACATAGGAGAATATTTCTATAACAAGTTTAACTTACTAATCACGTAGTTTCACATAGCCCAACATGTTTACGCGGACTCAAGGTTGATGTGGTGTCTATTTTATATTCGGGTGTGTGAGTCATTTTATACCAATTTTGACTAATCTTAAGAACTTGGAGGTAACCATTAAATAACTCCATATGAATGACTGGGCCAATTTTGCACATAAATGCCCAGACCGCGGCCCATAACCAAACCAAACCCCATTGAAACCTAATCCATCCACAGTTTGGTCTCCTTCTTCAATAATCTCTCTCTCTCTCTCTCTCTCTCTGTGTGTGTGTGTGTGTGAAAAAACCACCCTGGGCCCGAGCACAAAATTGATAGCAGAACCACGCTAACACTTCACATCATTTATGGAAACTTCATTAAATTTTTATAACACTAGATTTTTTTTTTTTGGGTTGTCCTAGCCAGAAAATTGCATGCCCAAGCCTGCCGGCTTCTGGGCATCTCCCTGAGCTGATCCAGGCCACGAATAACAACAATTATTCTAGGAAACTTTATTTGAGTTTAAATTATTGACATTCCTCTGGTTTAACTAATACGTATGGTGGCATTGATATGACATATACATAATAGGACTACTATTCAATTTGTAGTAGTAAATATCAAATAGAAATGTCGACACAATGTAACAAAAGAGTAAAGAACTTTGTACCTTGTTCGAGAAGCCGAGTTGCGTTTCAGAACATAACCTTTTGAGATTAGGCAAAAATTGAAGTATCACGGTCTTCAACTCAGCGAAGAGAATGATATTATTGTTGGTCGCTTCTTTCTCCTTCAGCTTGTTTGATATTATCACCTCCATCTCCTTACAATTTGCTACGACGAGTTTTTGCAAATTTTGTAAGTGAGGAAGCATAGAGGACGGAAATACATATACCAATTGGTCACAATGCTGAACTTTAATGCGCCTTAGATTGCAGAAGGATATAGCTTCCTTTTCTGCTTCTGAAAGTGGCTGCTTGTCCCAAATCTCTTTTATCTTAGGCAGCTTCTCAATAGTTAAATCTTCTAAGGCTGGGAAAGCAACCTGCAAAGTTGTTTACAAAACATTCAGGAGTAATTGTATAAAAATATGTTCCAATCAAACTCTAAAATTTATCTTCGTTTAGAAGCGCCTGATTCAAGTTTCAAAATATGGAGAAATATAGTAGACATATTGACTCAGTTCAATCACCTTTTTCTTGAAATTCCTTCTTTTTCTTTTTTTTGAGCACAATAGGAGCTCTTGGGATTGAATATTTTGACACAGCTTATTTGTTGCAGTTTCCATTTCATATGATAAATGATAATAAACACATATGATAGTTTAACAGATTAGGTATGATACACTTTTCAAAATTGCTAAGTTTGCATAACTAAAAAAATTCAACCAAGCATGTAAAAATAAAAAAGCATGAACGATGAGAAAAAAGATATCAATATTGTTAACTGTAATATACATACAAAAATGAGAAATTTCTCAAATTTTTAATTGGAAACAATAGATAAAATGACATAATTGGTATATGATTCACTCATCCAAATTGAATTATTATTTTTTTACTATGGAGAGAAAAATAAAAGAGTGCGACGTGACAAAAATAGTAACAGAGATACCTACACCAAAATGAATTTTTTTTTAGATTAGTAAACAAGTAAAACATTAAATTAACATATGAGAATAAGAAAGTGACGTTCTTCATTAGTTGATGTTAAGGAGGGTCTCAATTAAGCCTTTTATTGCATTGACCTTGCACCCAAAAATCTGTTGTTGGAGTAGTCGTGAAGAGTGACATTGTGTACTCAAATCCATGGTGCACTCGGTGCCCATCAGTAACAATCATTTTACAAAACTTTATTCCTGTTTTAGAATTATTAACATTCCACTAACTTAGCTAATACGTCTGGTGGAATTGATATGTCATAAACATAGGACTACTTTTCAATTTGTAGTAGTAGATATGAAATAGCAATGTAAATACACTCTAATTATTAAATTGGATTGGTCGATGGAGGAGTTGTGGCCCATTATGATCGTCTACAGATTCCTTCACTCGTGAAATTTTTGTATAGATAGTTTAGTATTTCTATTAAATTTACATGATAACCTAATTTTTCATTAGTTTGGGAATCTCAATTGCGGATCAAATTTTCTTTAAATTTTAATCGAATTACAGAATTATATATATGTGCCTGGTTCTACATGTGTTTCATGGCCATAATAACCTAAAAAGGCGAAAAGGGGAAAGACCTTTGTATCTTGTTATCAGTGGTGGATGCTTCACGTTTTTAGCTTGTAATGCCAAAAAGAAGAAAGAAACAGCCCATGCCAAATGGTTATACATTTTTAGCTTCTTTTTTAAAAATCCTACTGATTAAATGTTTCTTTGGTTCACATGCACCTTTTGGGTTGTGAATTCAAGACCTCTCTCTCTCTCTCTCTTGGCCACACGGGTAAGAAATTTGCCACTCCTATGTTGGAAAGGAATTACGAGCATTGACTAGTTGGAGTAATAAGGAGGTCCAATCAAGTTCTAAAATCCATCTTTGCTTAGAAGCACGAGATTCAAGTCTCAAAAATATGGAGAGCTATGGAAGACATATTGACCCAATTTGGTCACCTTTCATTCTTCTAAATTAAATATGTGTTCACATCAAGAGCTCTTGAAATTAAATCTTCATACGAACCGTATTAATTTGTTGCACTTTTTAATGTACTTGATGAATTACTATTACTTTTAACAAGAAAAATTAATCATTTATAAAATTAAAATCTCACCAAAAATCCATTGACCCGATTTATAACTCAGATCCCTATTGGCTATTAGTATACTACCTAACATAGTGAGCTTCCCTAGATGCTACAATACTGGTACTTCAATAACGTTTCTGAGGGTTGTTGAGGCAAGTTCATCTAATAGGAGGAGCTAAAGATCCAATTCACCATCTTTCCATGGGTTATGAGATAACGATGTATTGTACCAATCAACAATTCGATGTATTACATGGTTGTGGACAGATGCAAAACCTACAGAGGAAAAGACGTCACAAGTAATTTTAAGCATGAAAGTGTTATTTTTCAGACTGTTTGTTGGGCCCGGAGTGGTGGAAAAGCGGTCCAACACTGTTTTTCCACAATCGCTCCCAAAACTAATTTTGCGTTATGGAGAGTGTCAATCAAGTCTTTTATAACATTCAATATTGCACTATAAGATTGCTTTTAGAACTATTGCAGAAAGTGAAAATGTGTAACTTAAATCTATGGGAGCACTTCGGGCTTGACAATCCCCCTGTCACATTAATGATGCAGCTGCGATTCGAACCCATGACTTTCTGGTTTTAAAACTATTTGTCGGTCTGTTTTTCCACCATATTTCTCCTAAACTAATTTATAATAAGAAGGGTTTTAATTAAGCCTTGTATGGCATTAATTCAACATTACACCTAAAAGTCTATTGTTAGAGTGGTTGTGGAGAGTGATATTGTGTACTCAAATTCACAGAGCCCTCTGTGCCCATCAGTAACAATTATTTTACGAAACCTTATTCCAGTTTTAGAATTACTGACATTCCACTAGCTTGGCTAATACGCTTGGTGGAATTGATATGTCATAAAAATAGGACTACTTTTCAATTTGTAATAGCAGATAGGAGTATGAAATAGCAATGTAGAGAATTGGGTTGGTCGCTGAGGAGTTGTGGCCTTATAATGTTTGGTCGTTCACTCTTGACTTTTTTGTCAGATAGTCTAGTATTTCTGTCAAATTTACCGGATAATATAAATTTACCTAATCAATTGCGGATCAAATATTATTCCTATTTTAATCAAACTAGAGAATTATGTACATGTGCCAGCTTCCAAGTGTTTTTCATGGCCATAATAACCTATGAAAAGGTAAACGTTCTAGGGCAAAGTTGTTTACAACACATTAACTAGTCCGTAATTTTATAGAAAAAACATGTTCCAATCAAGCTCTAAAATTAATCTTGGCTTAGAAGTGCCAGATTAAAGTTTCAAAATATGGAGAAATATGATAGACTTATTGACTCAGTTCAATCCCCTTTCTTTCTTGCAAATTCCAATTTTTGTGCACATCATGAGCTGTTGGAATTAAATATTTTGACACAATGTATCTGTTGCACTTTCCATTTCATATGATAAATAATAATAAACATATATGATAGTCTAACAGATTGATTATGTATGATACACTTGTTCAAAATTGCTTAGTTTGCATAAATAAAAAATTCAACCAAGCATGTAAAAATCAAAAAGCGTGAACTGTGAGAAAAAAGATCGAGATCAATATTGTTAAATGTAAAATTCATACGAAAATGAGAAATTTCTCAAATTTGTAATTGGAAACCATGGATAAAATGACATAATGGGTATATGATTCACTCGTCCAAATTCATTTTTTTTAATAGGGAGAGAAAAATAAAAGAGTGCGACCTTACAAAAATAGTAACAGAGATACCTACCAAAATGAAATTTTTGTTAGATTAGGAATCATTTTATGACATTGGACGTTCTGATGTTAGGGAGGGTCTCAACTAAGCCTTTTATGGCATTCGACATTGCACCCAAAAGTCTATTTTAGAGTAGTCGTAGAGAGTGACATTGTGTACTCAAATCCATGGAGCACTCTGTGCCTATCAATAGCAATCATTTTACGAAACTTTATTTCAGTTTCAGAATTATTAATTAACATTCCACTAGCTTAGCTAATACCTATGGTGGAATTGATATGTAATGAACATATGACTACTTTTCAATTTGTAGCAATGTAGATACAAATGTAATTATTAAGTTGGGTTGGTCGATGGAGGAGTTTTGTCCCCGTTATGTTCAGTTACATATTCATTGACTCGTGAATTTTTTTTGTAGACAGTTTAGTATTACTACTATTAAATTCACATGATAAATTTTTAGGTTAATTTGGGAATCTCAACTGCAGATCAAATCTTCTTCCAATATTAATCAAACTATAGGATTATATATATGTGCCCGTTTCTAGGTGCTTTTCATGGCCATAATAATCTCTGGTATTGTTCCAATTTTATCAGATGTCCCCAAAGGGACATGGCCATAATAACCTAGAAAGGCAAAAATGGGAAAGACCTTTGTACCTTGTTGGAGAAGCCGAGTTGTGTTTCAAAACATAAGCATTTGGGTAGTGAATTCAAGACCCCTCTCTCTTGGCCACTTGGGGAAGAAATTTGCCAATCCTATGTTGGAAAGGAATTACGAGCATTGAAAAACTTAGGTAGTTAGGTACTAGCTAGTTGGAAAAATACACTGCACACATGAAAAAAACTTCTCTCATTGGGTTGGTCGATGAAGGAATTGTGGGGGTCCGGTCTGGTCAAGTTTGGCTATGGATTCAGAGGAATTTCCGTAGATAGTTTGGTCTATGTTTCAAATTTAATTGATGAATACACTGCAGCTTAATTTCGGACTCTTAATTGTTGTCCGAACTCGCGGTTCAATCGAGACTTTTTCCGATTTTGAGTAATTAAACTACATGATTAGAAATGTGCGCCTGCTTTTCTGTGCTATTCAGGGCCATGATCAAGCAAAACAGGGTAAGGACTTTTGTACCTTGTTGGAGAAGATGAGTTGGGTTCCAATGTAGAAACCTTTCAGCTTAGGTAAATTAGAAAACTTCACATCCTTTAATTGAGAGAACATAATGGGATCATTGTCCATCGATTCTTTCTCCTTGAGCTCCTTTGAGACTATCACCTCCATCTCCTCACAATCTTCTATCTTGAGACTTTGCAAATTCTGTAAATGAGGAATCATATAGGAAGGCAGTAAATACACCAACTGGGGACAATTATCGATATCAATTGTCGCAAGTTTGCCGAAGGATTCAATTTCTTGCTCTGGTTCTGAGAGTGGTTTTTTGTCCCAAATCTCTGTTATGCTAGGCGTACCCCAAATCCTTAAAATTTCCAAGGCAGGGAAGGCAACCTGCAAAGTTGTGTACAACACAATCATTAGTGATTGATTAATAAGGAGGTCTAATCGAGTTCTAAAATCCATCTTTGCTTAGAAGAAATATTGACCCAATTCGGTCACCTTTCATTCTTCTAAATTAAATTTTTGTTCACATCAAGAGCTCTTGATATTAAATCTTCATACAAACCATATTAATTTGTTGCACTTTTTAATGTATTTGACGAATTAATATTACTTTTTTAACAAGCAAAATTAATCATTTATAAAATTAAAGCCGTCATAAAAAAATCCATTGACCCGATTTATAACTCAGATCCCTATTGGCTACAATTCTGTTACTTAAATAAGTCACCAAAACATGCCAATCCTATCTATGAAGGGATTGAATCGATGGAAGAAGGAATTGTGGCTCTGTTTCTTTTGGCATTGGATTAATTGGCTCATGAAAATTTCCTTTCATAGTCTATCTGATAACAATTTATCAGATAAGTCTTAATTGCAGTCCGTAACTTGCATTTTTAAATGTGTATGTGATTATAAATGTGCGCCCATTTTTATGTGCTATGGTCAAAGCAAAAGAGGGTAGGGAGCTTTGTACCTTGTGAGAGAAAAGGAGTTGATCTGTTCCTAAAATTCATCACTTCTTAGAAGCAAGAGATTCAAGTGTCAACTATGGAGAGCTATGAAAGACATATTGACTCAATTCGATCATCTTTCATTCTTCTAAATTAAATTTGTGCACATGTATTAAATCATCAAACCAACCAGATATTTGTCTCACTTTTCAAAGTATTTCATGATTACTACTACTATTATCATTACCAAACAAAATTAACCATTTATAATACTATTAAAGCCGTATAAAAAAAAAGTCCCATTTACTCGATTTATAAACCTAATTAAATCCTATTGGTTCTACCAGCGTATAGAGCTTTGTTAGAGGCTGGAAGACTAGAACTCAAATAACTAGTACTACTTGGTTGTAACTCACAAATCTCTCTCTTTGTCCGAAATTGCCATCCAAGTTGAACTGGATAAAAGAAATGGAGAACTCTATGGTACGTTCCATTCTGTATATTTATATACTTGTTATTACCTATGTTTTTTGTAATTGTTCTGTATTTTTTGGTCGATTTCTATGAACAGTAACATAAATTCGTGAATAGTAACATGAATATTGTTTTTTTTAAAAAAAAGCATGACGGGTCGTAATAAGTACCAAAACCATATGTAACAAGATTACCATAGACAATGACGTGAATTGTGAATCCATAACGGTTTGTAACTTGACCAAAAGTATACGTAACAACTATCTAAAAATACGTAATGGAGCGTACCATATTACTTTCCTAAAAAAAATCATTCAAATATGTGTCTGATGTTGTAAACTTCGGTTAGATTACTTTGGTTGAGAAGAATATACTAACTCTCTTTTACGGTAAAAGAACAAAAACAAAAAAAAAAAAGAAGCATTCAAGATCAACAAACTTAACTTTTTCTAGTTTTTGAAATCCTTAATTGATATTTATCTAGAGTCAAATAAGAAAATTGAAACCAAAAAGGTTTTGACCAAATTGCAATGGCCCACGTCAACATTTGGATATCAAAGCCACATTTGACAAAGTCTATAGCATCTCCAACGGGAGAATCAATATATAATTTTCTTACTTATGTGGCAAATTAAAGAGTCGTTGGTAAAAGTCTACTCTAATGAAATCTTCAAATTAATTTTACATATTATCTAGAAATTTATAATCTTTGGATTTTATTTCTTGAAAAATTGTTATATTTTAAAATTTTATTTAGATGGCATGTCAAGTTGAAGAGCCATCTCCCTCTCTTCAAACTTGAATGTAGAGAAAGCTACACAAAAATAGGATAGCACTCTGCTATGTACGTAGGACCTTCACGTTCAATATATTAATCTCCTTATCCGTGTTAGACATGCTGGAAAAACACAACACGCGAATATACGTATACTTATTTAAGTAATCTAAGCCTTGGATGCATTGTGGACAAAGGTAGAATTACTTCTTAGTAAGCCTGTTAATGGATCAGATTCAATCTCGATCCGACCTGAATTCACTACAAGAAAAATCGCTCTCCGCGACCAAAAAATTTGTTGCCATAGGGTTGTTTTTAGTAGCTGTAATAATTTGGCAACCAATATTTTAGTCGCTCAGTTGGTCGCCGACACCTCGTCTGGGAATGTATACGGCGACTAAAATCTGGTTGGTCACCAAAGGCTAGCCATACGGCGACTAAAAACGTTTGTCGCCAAAAGGTGAGTCATATTACATATAAAATACATTGTAGAACGAAAACTATAAGAGTTTTAAAAAAACACGCGTAACCATAGAGAGCATTTAAATTGGGACGGAGAGAGTATTACCAAACAAAATTAACCATTTACAATAATATTAAAGCCGTAAAAAAAGTCCATTTACTCGATTTATAGACCTAATCCTATTCTACCAACGTATAGACCTTGCTTATTTGCTGGAAAACTAGTACTCAAATAATTGGTACTGAATTATATATTTGGTTGTAACTCACAAATCTCTCTCTTCATAACTGTAGTCCGAAATTGCCATCCAAGTTGCATTGGATAAAGAAATGGAGGACTATATGGTATGCTCCATTGCGTACGTATATTTACATTCTTGTTACATATGGTTTTTATAATTATTCTCTAACGGGAGAAGAAATATATATTTCATAAAAAATTGTAGATTTTACTTACTTACGTGGAAAATTGAAGAGTCGTTATTTATCCATGCCAGATATGCCGGGAAAATGTAGCATGCAAAGATATATATACTTATTTAAGTAATCTAAGCGAGGAATGCATTATGGATACAGATAGAATTCTAATTGTTGTCTTAAATTATCATTTTACAATAAAAGCCAAGATATATAGTCCCGCTATTAGACAAAATTGCAGTTGAAATGCAAATGCAACCAAAGGGGCTTGCTTTGATTGCATTTCATTGGGACTTCTCTTTCCCTTAAATACCACTCTCATATAAGATAAATGTATGACCAACTACGAATCTGGGACAGATTCTAGAGGCTAAGAGCTGGGTTGAGTTTTTAATAGTTGAAGTGGTAGAAGACTTCTATTCTTTTCGAAGCTCTATCAATGCATGTTTTTTTATTCCCTATTTTGATGATTTTATGTTTTATCTATATCATAATTTAAACAATTTTTTTTGCCAATATAAAAAATATAAAACGAAAAAGCAATTTGGATAGACATTTATAGCGAAGTTTAGGCCAAATATGAAATGAGATTTTTACTTCAGCTGATCGTAATAAAAAACTAATTTGACAGGGAAATTAGTAATCACTATGACGTTTGAGCGAAAGTAATTAGGGATGACGATGTTTTAAATTATGTTTTGCACTCAAACCAAATGCTATTAATTATGAACTTAATGTAATCCCTTGGTCGAAAGCTGAATACAATATTTTAATTAGATCAATCTATTCATGAGCACTATTTTTTTTTCTTTTTTTTCTGATCGGGAATTTATGGGCACTATTGAACCTGATGATCAGCAAAAACATCCAGCTCAGCATTAAGGAAATAAATCCGGTTAAATTCCATGAAAACCCTCTCATGGACACCCCTTAACCTTTAAAAACGTTCGTACGCATCCCCTCATCTTCGAATGTTATCCAGCTTGACCCCTTCTGTCAAAGGCCGTTAATTATCAAGAACAAAAACTATAGATTGGACAAAAATACCCCTTCTCTCTCTCTCTCTAACCCTTGCACTTGGGCTAAGAAAATAGATGATGATGGTTGCTCCCTCTTTCTCCTAACTCAGATGCCAATGGACCAAAAAAACACAACAAACTGCAATAAAAATCCTAAACCATGATTATGGAATTTCCCTCATGGCACAACAGTTTGATGCACTTTCGTTCCCATCTGTAATTAAATTTTGAATCGGTTGGGGAAACTTGAGTTGTAGGGGCAATTTCAGACTAAATCCTCCATCTTTCCTTGAGCATAAAAGTTTTATGTTGGGCTAGAGCTACCAGGAATTAGCTTCAATGAATAGGATAACTGTATAATTGTAACCTAACCCTAGCAGGGTGTCTTAGTGTATTCCCCTCACCCCATGTTACACGGTAATTACAATGCCTGAGTCCTACGGCCTCGCAACCCATATGTGGAGTGACGAAAGTAGATTAACATTTAACTGAATTCACTTTTACTACTTGAGGTGTTGATCAAAATTTGAATATTTAAATCAGATAGCCAATCAAATTGGAACTCTAATAATCTTCATATACCTGGTGATTGAACAAGGATTGAGCATTGGATGTTGTAGAACTTGAGTAGAAACTTTTAAGCTTCTCCATGTTGTAAATCAAAAGCCGCCTTAGTTGAGGGATGATCAAGGTACTATCATCAGCCGCTTTGAAGACTACGAATTCTACATTTGGACAGTCACTTACATCCAAAACTTCCAGATTCCGTAGCCGAGGAAGTGTATTTGAAGGAATCAAATTCATCAGTTTCTCACACCGGCTGACTTTCATGTTCGTTAATTGTGTGAAAGACACCGTCTCTTGATTCACGGAAGGTGATTGCTTGTCCCAAATCTCTTCTATGCTATCCAATGCGTAAACTTTTAATCTCTCCAAGACGGGCAAAATAACCTGCAAAATTGATTAAAACACTGTTATGTCAATGACTGTTCCATCAAAAGGTTCTTTGACTTTGGCTGTCACGGAACACAGTGCTCAAAACTGTTTCATGGAACCAACGACTAAAGGCTCCATTTTATTTGGTATTAGGTAACTATCACGCATAAGAACCTCCAGTTAAGAAAGCATTAGCTCTGTTTTCAATAAACTAAAAATTCCCAATAGTGGGGACAATTAATGTTTAAACCCAGTCTTATTGAGCTTGGCCAGTTTAATTCCAGAGGTGGAACAACTGAGGGATAACAACTTATAACTTGATTGCTATCTTAAACATTAATCAGCCTACAATGAAACCCAAGATGCTGGGCAAAAACAGAACCATGAAAGACGACGAGATATATTTCCCCAATAGGACGAAATTAAAAAATACCCAACCTCAATGATCTTTTGCATGTTTGTTTCCAGACAAAAAGTTTATTGAAGGGAGAATTTCATTAAAAAATGGAGATTATGCATGGGTCTTATTGTCTTTAAATTATGTTCTAACCTCCACACAAGGCGTGTGGTGCACTTCCTACTAACCTGAATGGAAAATGTGAAGGTGTACATGAGTCCACAAACCACATTTGATAAAACTCTTTTTCTGCCATTTTTTTTAAAAAAAAAGTCCACAAACCATAACATGGTTAATTATGTGTTGATAAATGAAGGTGAGGGAGCAACCCGCACATCAACTAAACCACATGAGGTCTTACTGAATTGATCGGCAAAACTTGAGCTGGAGGGGCAATTTCAAACTAAATCCTCTCTCCTTCCTTGAGCGTAAAAGTTTCATGTTGGTTTAGCAGGAATTAGGTTCAGTATCCCTTAAATGAATAGGCCAACTATATAATAAAATAGACTAGCAGGATTTCTAGGTGTACTCCCCTCGCCCCATGTTACTCGGCAATTACAAGGCCTGAGCGGCCGAGCCCTATGGCCTCGCAACCTAAAGGTGGAGTGACGAAAGTTGATTAACATTTAACTGAAATTACTTTTACTACTTGAGGTGTTGATCAAAATTTGAGTATTTAAATCAGATAACCAAATAAATTGGAAGTCTAATAATCATCATATACCTGGCGATTGAACAAGGATTGAGCATTGGATGTTGTAGAACTTGAGTAGAAACTTTTAAGTTTCTCCATTTTGCGAATTTCAAGATGCATTAGTCGAGGGACGATCAAGGTACTATCATTAGTCGCTTCTTCTTCATTTCCATTCTTGAAGACTACGAATTCTACATTTGGACAGCCTTCTATTGTCAAATCCTGCAGATTCCGTAGCCGAGGAAGTATATTCGAAGGAATCAAATTATTCATTTTCATACACCGTCTGACTGTCATCTTCTTTAATTGGCCGAAGGATGCTGTCTCTTGATTCACCGAAGGTGTTTGCTTGTCCCATATCTCTTCTATGCTATCCAATGATTCAACTTCTAATTCCTCCAAGACGGGCAAAATAACCTGCCAAATTATTTTGAAGATGGTATTATCAGTGACTCATCCATCAAAAGGTTCACCCACCAAGTAACTGAAATTCCCAATAGTGTGGACAATTAACGTTTAAACCAAGTCTTATTGGGCTTGGTCAGCCATAAATTAGGCAAGATCGATAGGTAATTCCTGAGGTGGAACAGTAAGTTGATTGCGGTCTTAAATAATCAGCCTACAATGAATGACGACGAGGTATATTTCCCCTATCGGACGAAAAATACCCAACGTCACCGATTCAAAAAAATAAACAATACCCAACGTCAATGATTTATTGTTTCATTAAGAATACCCAACGTTTTTTTGTTCTTTTATACATATCTTTTTCCTTATCCTCGATGAAAACATTTTTAATTTTTTCCTTGGATTAAAATACATGCTGGCCTTGAACTCCCGAAATGCATCTGAAGGGCCTTTGGGCTTATCTTTACTCGAACACGACCATGTGGTGGTCCTCATTTCCAGATGAGATAGTTGTTTCAACTAATACAATACACAATTATCTAACGTGACAAATAATTAATCACCATCAAGTTTGACCAAAGATTATTTCGGGATGACAAGATGGTAAATTATTTTGGGATGGCAAACTTCTCTTAGATCGCCTGTGATTTTATCGATGTGCGGATTGCTAACCTCACCTTAATTTATAAGGACATTAACATCTTGTGATTTGTGGACTATCCCTTTTTTCCTTTGTTTTCTCTCTCTCTTCTCTATATACATTAATCATTAAAAAAAGAAAAAAACAAACACAATAACTTAGAAACACTAAGAATGCTCTGTTTTCATTATATTCTGCTCTAAAAGCAAATGCATGGTATCAATTATGAACGGGAATGCAATCCCTTGATCCATAACTGAATGCAACATTTGAAATCTATTTATGAGTGTTCATTATGGTATTTAAATTTGAACAATATGTTCATAAAAAATTTCCAGCTTAGCTATAGCAAAAGAATTCAGGCCGACCTAGATTAAAATTAAGGCAAACTTCTCTTAGATCCACATTGATTTTGTCGATGTGCGGATTGCCAACCTCACCTTCATTTATAAGCACATTACCACGTTGTGATTTGTGGATTATCCTTTTTTTTTCCTTAGCTTTCTCTCTCTTCTCTATATACATTAGTCATAAAAATAAATAAATTTGAAACACCAAGAATGCTCTGTTTTCTATTGATGTTCTCTATTGTGATTGAAAATGTCACTGGCCATTGCATCATCGTTTCCCTCTTAGTTTATTCAGTGACAGTTAACAGCCTAACCCAATTCAAACTTTAATGTTGCTGCAAAAATGGTGAAACAAAGAAAAAAAAAAAAAAAAAAAAGGCTCGACGAAGCCTGTAAAGGAATTGAGTTGTGGATTGGTGGTACTAAATGGAAAATGACACGATTTGAGCAAGAACAGAAAATTTGGGCTTGGATTTTCAAAAATAAAGGGGCCGGAAAAATGGGAAGTTACAGTAGAGGAGAATGGGGGTTGCATTTCTTTTTGAAAATTTGAAGATTATGCTTGGGTATTATTGTATTAAATATATGTTCTACTCTCAACAAGGGAGTGAGGTGCACTTGCTATATATTTGATAAAATTATAAAATTAATTAGTCTTTTGAACTAGTCTTTGTGAAGGTGAGGGGGCAACCCACACATCGACTTAACCACAAGAGGTCTTAGTGAAGGTTTCATTTATAAATTATAAAATTATCAAAGACTATGCCATTTTGCCAACTGATAGTATCGTACAAATAATTAGTCTTTTGAACTAGTCTTTGTGGGATTGGCTTACTGCCATCAATTTAAATACCAAAGTATATTAAATCAAAGAATAACAATAAAGCTAACCTTATTACTGAAAAGAGGCTGCAGATGGGCAGAAGCGCTTCCCGTAGTTGTTTGCGTCTTCTCCTTTTCAGCATAGAAGCTTTTCAGGTTTGGTAGTTCATCTAAAACCAGTTCCTTCAGTTTACTGAACATCACGTCACCTATGAGTTCATTTTCATCATTCTGTCCTTCAAAACCAACTATTGCCTCCATGATTTCACATGACCTTACTGTTAATTGTTCCAGGTGGACAAGTCCTCTTGCGGCGGTTGGGGTGAAGAGATACCTGAACTCACACTTTTCAATAAATAAGCTATTTAACGACTGTAAAGGATGCAGCCTGTGACTTTGCACGGATGATTTAACTTCGAGGTATCTCAAACCCTTAATGCCCATGAGGTATAGCACTTCAGCTTTATCCACCAAATGTATGAACTCTTTTCTTAAAGAAGACTCTTTATATTTCAAGACCCTTGTTTCTTGAAAATGTTCATACCATTCAAAGTCCGAACCCACTGAGATCCTAAATCTCTTCAATTTCTCCAACATTAGGTCTTCCTTCGGTAATAGCGTGACAGCAGGTATATGAATATGTAAAGTGGTTAATTGACCAGTATTCAACAACAGCCTTATCTCCTCCCAATAGTCAAATGTGTTTGCAAAGTACAATTCCTCCAGGTTGGTCAAATTGGATATGATACCTTGTGGAATCAACTCGAGATCATCACAATATCTGAGATCTAACACCCGTAGACTAGTCAATTGCGCCATCTCTAGCGGCAACGCTTCGATTTTAGAACCCCGAAGGCTAAGCACTTCAAGGTTTGTTTTTAAATCCCCAAGTATAGCAATGTCCGCCAACTCGCATTCATCCAGACATAACATCCGAAGGTTTGACAATTTTGCAAGTGATGATGGGAGTCGCCGCATACGTATTCGAATTAAAATTAACACTGTAAGTTGCTTCATCCCGCTAAAAAACTTGTCTGGAACTTCGAGATCTGAAAGTTCGTTGTTGTCAAGAATCAAGGTGTGGAGTTGCGGATACACCAAGCCATCCGGAAGCACTCTAATTTTTCCGGAATTTAATGAGATAGCTGATGGCTCATTCTTAAGATTCCGCGGCCATTGAAGGGCACCATGGTCTACTAGAAATGATTGTTCTTCACGTGCAATTGAAATACCAACATCTCTTATAACATCATGAATTCTGACAACATTTTCATTACTGCCATTTGACAACAAATAAGTTGATTTGAGGATATAAACCACATTGCGTACGGCATCTCTTGCTTCCTCTAGCGTACGTGGGTTTTGACAGAGCAAACTCCTTGCCACGCAATGTCTTGTCAAGTCATCGATTGATATCTCGATGTCCTCAGCAAACAAACAGCAGAGTAAAAAACAAGATTTTGCATCCATTGACTCCAACATATCGTAACTTATCTTTAAGGTAGCCCAGACACTTGAGCTAATGCCCTCAATTTTCGTGAGCATATACCTCTCCAACTTAACGAGTGCAGTCCTCCACGTGTGGATTGGCTTACCCTCCAATGCTCCTCCAAGTGCTTTAATGGCGACCGGCAAACCTTTGCATTTTTGGCACACTTCGCGTGCCAGGGATTCCACTCCCGGCTGAGACTCCATTGAATTTCCCACCTGCTTCTTGAATAGGTCCCACGCTTCTCCTTCCACTAGCTCTGCAATCGGGAAATTTCTATCGGTTTTCATCCTGATTTCTAACAGATCTTTATTTCGAGATGTTAGCACAACTTTACACCCACTCTGTCCATCCGTGATAGGAATACCTATGTCCTTCAGGTCCACCTCTTCCCAAATATCATCCAATATTACTAGATATTGCTCGTCGTTCTTGAATTTATTCCACAACTGATTTGCAATTGCATTTTCTTCCGCTGTGGCTTCCAACTTAAGATTCAATTTGTCAGCTAATTTCTTTTGTATTTCCTTGACATTAAGAACCTTCGAGACAGCTACTAGTGGGATTTGCTTAAATGTTTTATCATCTAGCAGCAATTTTTTGGCGACCTTCTCGACTAATGTGGTCTTACCGACCCCTCCCATCCCATGTACACCAATCATTTTGACGTCGGGATCTTTTAACGCAATCACAATTTGCTCAAAAATTGGCGTCCTAGAATCCAAGTGAACATAATTCTCGGAGGATGGAAACTCACGTTCCAGAGGCGGTGGCTTGTGGTGTGAAATTTCTTCAAAATGCCTGCTGTACTCAACGAGTCTCTGGACATCCCTTATCTTCTCTTCGGCTTGTTTCCCTAATCGGTACCGCCACTTGATGTTTGGACACGAGCATGAAAAGCAGCGCATTCTTGCCTCGACTTGCCCAACAAGCTCTTGAACGTCATTTTCCATCTGGCCTGCATCCGCTTGCCAGCGTGTAACAACATTCTCAATCTCTTCACCGCAATCCTTGGCCTCGCGAACTCTTCTTTCAATTATTACACGTGCATCTTCAAGATGGCGCAATTCTGTTCTCAAATTATCCACGTGCATCCTATACTGACGGACATATTTCCCTGCTTTAGTTACGGCTTTGACCGCTTCTTTGACCGCTTCGTTAACGGCTGGACATCCCAACATCGCAATTATGCATTCTGGAGTACACATTTCTGATATTTCCAATGGATTTGTTTATGTGATGCGATTCAAATTTGAAAAGATAATGCTCTTTGTGATCTGCAACCAAAAGGGGAAAAAGTTAAAGAGGGAGGGAAAAAGGAAGATAAGAGCAATGCAGTACAACACCAACCAAAATACTTTCTTTCGATGGCCCAAAGAGAGAGAGGGAGAGAGTAAAATATTCCACCTCTAGCTTTTCATTCTGTTAATTTGATTCATTCGGACAAAATCAATTTTTCATACATATGGTAATTGATACACATTGACCTCATATAAAAAACTAAAAGAGTTAATCACATCATGGGTTAAAAGCTAGTCAATAAATGTGTTTGACATCTGATCACTGTCTCTACTAATTAAGAAAAATCTTATATGAAATGTGATTATCTATATACATGCTATACTTAATTTTATCTAATTGCTCAAGTTGACACTTGACCAACCATTTTTTTTCATTTCTTGGTTAATTACTGAATCAATGAAAATTCCTATTTTATAAAACGATCACAGCATCTTTCCAACGGACAAAAGTAAAGGATTATTATATTTCTTTCCGTATCAATACAACATAAGAGATTACAAGGACTGAAATAAGACAAAACATGTATTCTGACTTTTTGGAAGATTAAAGCGGGAACGTGAATATCCTAATTTATTTACAATACATTTCTGTCCAATTGATATATCTTGAGCCCACGATATACAGCTTAATAGCTTATGATTTGCCGACTAAAGCCCATCCCAATTCTCAGGTTGACCAACAATATTTTTCTTTTTCATTTTGCTCTCTCTCTCTCTTTTTTTTTTTTTTTTTTTTTCAGTCATTGTTTAATTTCTCAATTTATAAGCATCCTTCACACAGACCAAATTAGACAAAAGTATAAAATTACTCTTTTTTTTTTTAACCATAATCATATTGATACAACAAAACAGAGACTAGGATAGAGATAGAAGTGACATTCGGAAGAAATAATATGAAATTTGATGATTGGAAAACTAAGGGGGCCATCTGAAGAATTGAAAGGGTCAAGCTTTATGGGGTAGAATTGTACTGCTGCAACTTTAAAATCTTTTTGGTACTTTTTAAATAGATGAAAAACTGATTCTAGAAAAAATCAATGCGGAGAAAATGGAGGCTAATGAGGTACAAATTACCGTTAAAAAAAAGGTACAAATTAAAGGGGCTACTGTAGAAATAGCTGGCGTGTTAAACAAGGATTTTGGAGCCAAACAAGGATTTTTGTTAGAGACTCATGGGGTGGAATAGTTTGGTGTATTGCCAACTTCATGTTTTCTATTTCCTTCTTCTGGTATATTTTGTTATTATTAATGAAATATTACTTTTTTACTGTTCAAAAAATTAAATCCTCGGAGAATCTCCAAGGGAGGAGAAAAGGCCTATACATGGTAAAGCATCCAGGGACGGATCAGCAAGAAATTTCGTATAGGGGTGCCAAAACTCAAAACGCTAAAATTTCTACGTGTTGACACGACCGTTGCAATTTAAAGTTTTTGTTTAATATTTGATAATTAAAACATGAATTCATATTAGAAGTGAAGAATAATACTAGTAGCTATAAGGAAAATATAGCCATTTTCCATCGACACTTGCCAAACTATATATACGCACATAAGAGGATCCTGATTTTATCTACTCTAAACAACACCTCAACTTTCTTTAACAAGTGTGAAAAAGCTCTTATCATAAAGACTTTGCTTACCTATGTCGCAAATTGACGAGGCCCTAAAACGAGTGGATGTATTTGTTGCAGAAGAAACTAATCGCCCACACAACTGAACATGGAGTGAGCTTTTATGGTATTCTCAAAGCCAGAATGTTTATAGCTGCAGTAGAAAAATACATATAAAAACATATATAAAAATAAGACAAGAACCCAATTAAATTTTTAATTTCCAAACCCGTCCAACAAGCTCATTTAATTTTCTAAAGCATATCAAAAAACCAAAATAATCAGCCATACCGATCACTAATTAGAATTCGCAACTAAAGTTCTAAATTCCCAGGAAACTATTAAAGTAGACAAAGATGAAACCTACTTTATTAGTAAGAGAAGATCCGCTTCAAAAAAAAAACCCTAAGCAACTAGGACTATAGCATTAACAACATACATAATATCCTAGTAAAAAAAAATCTTTTAATCTGGCCAGGCTAGGAAGGATTTTTCCAAACCCAACCCAATTAGTAAACGGGCTTAAAATATCAACATAGCCCAACTCTGTGGGCCTAAATATTAACCTGAATCCTAAAAAAAAGGCCAGACTGGGTGAAATTCCGTGCCGGTGTGTACCCCTGAGACTTGCACCATTTTAACCAATAAGAGGGAAGGTAATATTCACCCTCTTTCTAAGCAAGGTGACCAAAAATCGCAATCATTGAGATGGAGTTTTTTTTTTTTTTTGTGTGTGTGTTTGTACTTTTTTAGGTGAACCCGAAACAGGCATCTTTTGAGTTTATTCAAACCACCACTGGCAACCACCTTGAAAACAAATCCCAAATCAGTCCCTCCCTCGATCTGGAGCATTGAATCGAATACCCATTTTATATCTCCAATTATCCTGTTTTTTATGGAAATCATATTCGCCTCAACCAAATTCCGCAAATTAATCCATCGCCAATGTCTACATATGCCCATATCTATACATACACATGCAACACGTCTATGAATATTATGTAGTATGGGCAAAATTGGTAAATCAAGTATCATACTATTATAGGACTGAATCTTAACCCATGAATGTGAAAAGGATGGAAACTGGCCATGGCAGTCCACTTAGGACCATGATTTTTAATTAATCCTCAAATTTATCAATTCGGGAATCTTTCATTATCCACGTACCTGTTTGGTTCTTTTTACTTCTTTGCAATGGAAAATGATTGTGTGCGGGCGTGCCAGAGAGAGTTTCAATCTCCTCCCTCAGATTAACTTTGGAAAACCAAACCTAATCAGGCGATTGTGTTTTGTTGGTTCAATTACCTCAATTAAGAGGATTTTTCTTAATAAGTGAAGAAATGAAAACCAATAAACTTAGGAAATCAAAGAACAACAAAGAAACAAGACACTTCGATTAATAAATCAAAGATAAACTTACTTCGAAATTGTCTCCAACTTCAAATACAGAGTAACAGAACTTCGAACAGGTGATTGTTGCAAGAACAATCGGGATAGGGGTGATTGTTACAAGAACAATCGAGATAAATCCTAGTCTAAATCCGAATCTACTTCCTAATCTACTTCGAACTGAGTTCGAAATCCTAAACTACTTTGCCAATGAACAAACCAAGCATCAGTTTTTTGATAGCTGTTTGTTGAAGATTTGTCCGGGCTTTAACTTCTTCAATTTCTTCTATTTATAGACGCTACTTGCTATTCGAACTTCCCGCTCAATGAATTTGAACATTGGCTTGCTTCGAACTCTAACTTCCACTCCTCGAGTTGGCAGTTACTCCTTCCTTCACGTCTGAATTTGAATTCTTCTAATTCTTCCTCCAAAAGCTTTGATTTTGAATCTGTACGGTTGTTTAAGCAAACTAAAATGATTACATGTTCAGGGAAATAACTGCTTCCCAGAAGAATTCCACGTGTTCTAACTGCCAATCGCCTTGTTTCTTGAGTTTACACGTGGAGCTTGTGCGTTCAGCAGTTGATATCATGGCTTCGAGGCCAATCTCTATTTTAGTAATGGCTTGTAACTACCAAAAACTACCTTTCTAAATTGAGACGTAATACGACATCGTATTTGGTGCGTTATATCTTATTAATCCAGTGTGTCTTCATTGACGTGTAATTGCCAACGTTTGGCACTTTTGGTTACGTGTCAATTAATCATTGGATTGGTTAATTTTATATGTAAACATACCCCCCACATTAACATCTTTGTTCAAAGAATTTGAATAAGTGTTAATGTGCCTTCTGCCGCTTCGAATTCCTATAAGCTTCCAAAGCAGAAATTATTGGCAGTTTCAATCACATCTTACGATGCAGTTATCAATAAATCTCTTCGTTCTTATGAGAGGTTCATGGATAGTGGGCAGTTAAGACCCACGTTCTCCATTTTTCAGAATTCGAATAGTTTCAAACTAAAATTCTGCCTATAAAAAGACTTAATCACTGGTAAAATCAATTACCAATTCGTAAACCGATCTCTGTCCAAAATCAACCATGGCTGATATCGCTAATACTCAAAATGCCTTCGAAAACTTGGCTCTTAATGACCCAATTCCTACTAACACTTGAAATATTGTGACACCAATTGTTGGTGAGATTCGAAGGGATCGATCTTATACAGTGGCTCAAGTAGAAACCTCTGAGCCTATTGACCCCTGGGATCCTCCATCTCCTCCTGCTCATAAACCCTTCCTATGGGGTTTACCATCTGAGATAGTGGTGGTAAGAATGGATGATCCTGCTGGCTATAAAGGTTGGAATCACTATCGCTCATTGGCTATGAGTGAATATTTAGCTCCTTTCATCAGACGAGATCCCAACATAATGCTGCTTGACAGTCTTATAGCCACTTGTTTAACTCCTGGCTTCTTTAAAGTCCATGAAGAAGAAAGGTCAGGCTTTGCTGGGTATGGAGAACTTAAGCGTAAGGCCGATTACTTTCGGTTTATATACTTTGGTTGCATGAGGTTCAAGGCCCCCATTTGAAGGGGACTTCATTGATCCTGCCAATCTTTCCCTTCGAGACCTTCCTGAGAATACGGATTGGTTCAAAGAGCTAAAGAGTATCAAGTTCGACCCTACTCCTTATCATGCTAACCTTTCTTATTCTCTTTATCCCCATTCTGTTTCCCTCAAAGCCAAAGAGCTGCTGGCTGCTTTTGCCTTTTTAGATGTAGGTATTCTTGAAGAAGACATACCTTTTAGGAACTTTTTATGGGCTTGCGAAACTCTCCAATGTAGCATTCAAACTAGCCCTTTCTTTTACTCTTTTCTGAGTCAGCTTCCTCTGCTTCGAATGTGGATGAAGAATAACACTGCTTCGTTTGGGTTTAATCAAGACCTTCATGACTACGAAGTGCTTCATGATCAGATCTCCAAACTTCATAAAAAAGGTGGAAAACCCGAAAGGCGTTCCTTTGAAATGCCCACTGACGTTTCTAAGAGGCTTTGAAGGCGATTTAAGAATCACATAAAAAGAAATGCTCTCAAATTGGCCAAGTTCGAAGTCAAAGCCAAGACTCTGGTTTTGAAAATCAGGCCATTGATTGAGAAGAAGCTCAAGATCGATGAAGAAAACAAAGTTAGAATGATGGAAAAGGAATTTTTTAGCTTCACTTGGGCACGATTCCATGCCTTAGTGACTTGGAGCTTTCCTCATTATTTCCAAGTCATTCCAACTCCAACAGTTGCTTCGCTATCAGTAGATGCTTAATCCCCTCTGTGTAATAGGATTTTATAGCATGTACTTTCTTTTTATTTTAAGTTTTAATGGAATATTAGTTCTTTCAATGGCTTGTTATGCCCTCTTAAATGCTTTTCGAAGCACTTAATTATGCTTTTAACCAACTCGAACTTTTAAGAATAAAATACATTTCATGAAAATAAACCAAAGAGTGGTTCGAAGTGTGAAATGATTTAGTAATTCGAAAGTAATTATCAACCATCAGGTTGAAAACAAGCGTGGGCGAAAAATAATCATAGGCCCAATAACTTTAAAACATATACTTGGCCCAAACGCCAATCAGCTTCCTCGTAACGTATAAATCTAGGGCTTGAAACGTTTTCATTACGCGTTCAAACTTTCAAACACTTTGCTCTCCCTCTCTTTCTTTCTCACCACTGCATCCATGGCTTCTGAAAGTGAGTTGTCAAAAGGTACTCCCTCCTTCGTGCTTAGGAGTTTGGTTACCAAAGAAATTCTGAAATCTAGGTCGCTACAAAATCGTACTTTCATTGAACATCCAAAATACAGAAAGCAACCTCCAAATTCTTGGACCAAAGATTTCTTGATCTCCCTTTGGCATTCACAAAGATGTTATCCTTTTCTCGAAGGGGAGTGACCTTGTGAAAAGACGTGGCCCTTGGATTTCTCCAATTGGGCCAAGAAGAATTTCATCTGGCGGGTCAATTATGATAAAGAATGGGAAGAATGGTCCATCCGAATGGTTAAAGCTAAAGGGTAGAGAGTTAGAAATGGCACGGGTTGTCACATTGATATCTTTGCTTCGAAATGGTATCTTGCAAAACCCTTCACTCATACATGCTGCTTTAGCCTTTTGGGATCCATCATACAATTGTTTCAGGTTCAATTGTGGTATGATGACTCCTACAGTTCTAGATATATCTTTCCTCATTGGACTTCCTCCATACGGTACTTACTTCGATATTGCCTCACACACAGAAGTTCCATTTAAGGAGAAAAATCGAGTATCTTTGGAAAAAATGCTTCTTATAGCAAATTTCTAGATCTTTTCGAAAGGAAATACTCGGATGAGGTTTCTAACAAAAGAGTTGTTTGCATATATTTGGTATACTTTATGCAAAATGGTCTTCCTCGTCATGGAGGTAAGAAGATGGTACTTGAGTTAAGCACCTCTCCGCCTATGCTCTTTCACAAGGGGAAACCATTGATTTGGCTTCTTATTTCTTAGGCTATGTTTACAAAATAGGGTCTGATAATCATGTCAAGCCACTTTATCGAAATTTAGGAGGTCCCCTCTGGTTCCTTCAATTACGGCTGTTAGCTTACTTTCCAGACCACAAGGTTGCAAAGAGATACCCTCTTACTGTATATGGGGATAGGTTCATCATATTAGATTCGACTCCCCTTACCTTAGTAGGTTATCTTCAATATTTCTATCAACTGAAGGAAGACAAAGAAGCAGATGAACTCTTGCCTTTTCACAACTGGGATGTTTGGCCAAAGTGGTTATACAGGTTGATGACACAACGCGGTACTCCTGCTTATCATGAAGCCTGGGCAAGTATTCTTCTACCCAGGGAAATTATCATTGGTGCCTATGTGGGTGGTTGTAGACAAGCCCATGCTGAGATCTACTGCCCTACTCAGTTTGCCAGACAATTTGGCATGGTACAAGCTATCCCATGCCCTTACCCTGGTGAACTCAACATTACCCTTTCTACAAGAAACAAGATTGATAAGAACCATATTGCACGTCTTAATGCCGAATTTATGGAATCAAGAAGGAAGTTTCAGCCGTATTGTTTTGCAATATTTTATGAGCCCCCTCATCCAAAATTCTCTAGGTGGTGGCACAATGCTACAAAGTTATATCTCAAGACTACATCTGTCAAAGCTTTTGCCAGAGAAATTAGTATAGAGATTGAAAATGTAACTCTTTCTGATTCGATATCAGATGATGGTTTTGGGGTAGACCCAGTAAGCACATCTCAATCAACTCAAGAAGAAGAAGAAACACCAAAAGTAAAGTCCTCTGCTTCAGTACCTATTGCTTTGGATGTCAGACCCCTCAGGGCTGTGCCATATATGGTGACTAGATCGCAACAACAAAGTACTGCTCACATTCCTCCTTCTCCATCAGGTAATCTTTTGATGACTTGTGTAACTACCCTAACTTCGAAGTCTTTTCTGCTTCTTACCTTATGATCCAATCTACAGAGTCCATCTTGAAGAAGAAGACTAGGAAAGAATCTATTCCAGCTACTGTTCTTCCAACTTCGAAGCTAGGTAAACCTTTAACCATCAAACACTCATACTGACATTCGAATCTTTTTCTGCTAGGTGTTTTACCTCCTTTTGTCCTTTGAACAGGTAGAAGAAGGAAAAACATCTCACAGCAAGAAGTAACTCCAAAAAGAGCAAAACTTGTCGAAACCAGTGAAGTTTCAAAGAAGAGAAAATATGTCTTGGCTGAGGAACCAGAGGAAGAAGAAAGGGAAGATGTCACAATAAGTCAGATTATAAAAGGTAAATTTTATAAAATCACCTTCATTATTCCTCTTCTATCCTTAAACTCATGTGTTCTTATCTTTGAGTGCTATCTTTTAGAGAAAACAGCCACAACAAAGCCTGATAAAGCTTCGAAGGCCTTTTCAAAGTCAGCTCAAGGCATTCCTGCCAAAGCTCAAAAATTAACTGGCCCCTCTACTATTGAAGTTACTGAAGCTTCTAAACCTGCTTCAGTTATCACAAGGAAAATCGTTCTTAATGTTGTTACAACAACTGCTGAAATGGCACAAGCTCTAGTGCAGGATATGTCTCCTCCTGCCATTAGCATTGTAGCAAGAGCTTTAGCTTCGGAAGGCATTCAAAGTGAGCCTATTAGAGTATCCACATGGGCAAGCTCTATCATAGGGGTCACTACTAAGCAAGCTGAGGCTATAATTGAGCAAACTGTTCCTGATCAGCTTCCAGAAACTAATATACCTACTGAACAACCAGAACCATCTCATCCAATTGAGGTAATTTAGTTCATTATGTTTATGCCTGCATTAATCATACCCCACTTCGAAGACTTAAACCTAATTATGCTTATGTATTCCTTTGACAGGAAATTGGTGCTTCTGCTAGCACCATTGTTGGTGATTCTCTTCCCTTGGAGCAGTTAAAGCAAAAAGTGAGTGATTTCTGCCAAAGAATCACTAATCCCAAAGCTCCAATTCCTTCTCCGGAATCTCCTATCATCCAACTCAAGGTTGAACAAGGCTCATCTATATCTGAGTTGGTCAAGCCCACCTTCTTATCAGAAGAGATTCAAGAATTGAGGGAGATCCTCCAACAGTTCTTAAAATTAAGCTTTGAAACCATTGCTGAAGGGGATCTGAAGATGTATCTGAGCATTTGCTGTTAAGCTGCTTGGGCTTTGAAGCCTGCCTCCTAAGAGCTACATGCACAACTTTTGGCCAAGGCTTCTGAATTCCAAGTAAAAGCCCTTCAACTCTGTGAAATCCAAGAGAGACACCTTCAAAGACAAAGTTGGAAGGCATCTTTAGCAGATGCAGAAGATGAAGCACAGACTGTGATCTCCTCCTATGATCAAGATGCTGCTAAGCTACATCAGTTGAAGGAAGAAGAGGCTCGACTTGAAGAGGCTTTGCTTGCAGTCAAAGGGGAGATTGCTCAAACCACTTCCCACATGCAAACTTACATGAGCAAGGCTTCTTCAACAGTTGAGAACATAAGAAAACTTAAGAATCAACTGCAAAGAACAACTGATTTAGGAGATGTGTAAGAATTTGTTTGTAGTAAGGGTGCTTTTGTACTAGCTAGCTTAACAGACATAATTGTACAGCTTATGAATTAATCAATGGAAAACTTTTGTTTACCAATCTCATAGCTATTCATTTGCTTGGAATGTTAATCTCATTGTTTGAACTAATGGGTTCCAACCAATACAGATCTGCTTGTGCTTAATGCTTACCTTGATCAGCACAAACAATGAGATATGAACTACTTTATAGTTTTTATCTCCTGTTAAAAGGACTCCCATATAGTTGGGACATAAGCCTTTAGATATCTCCCATTAATCTTTCTTCTATGGACATAACCATTCAAATCTTTTAAATGATATGCCCCTCTTTTAAGGACTCTATGAATCTGGAAAGGTCCCTCCCAATTTGGAGCCCATTTCCCAAGTCCTTGTTTTCTTTCTTTGATGGGCAACACTACTTTCCATACTAGGTCCCCTATATCAAAGCTTCAATGACCACTTTCTTATTGTAACTTCTGGCTACTCTTAATTTTTGCACCAAGATCTGATTTAGAGCCTTAATTCTTTCTTCATCTATCCCTTCGAGCTCCATGTACATTGCTTGGTGGTATGCTCCAACATCCAGTTCATTCTGGTGAGCAACTCTTTGTGACTTCACCACAATCTCCATTGGTAACACAGCATCATGCCCATAAGTTAGAGCAAAAGGTGTAGCTCCAGTGCTGGTTCTTTTAGTGGTTCGATATGCCCATAACACATTTAATAGTAAATTTGGCCATTCTTCTGGGTTCCTATCAACCATTCTTTGGATGCCTCTTTTGATAATCTTGTTGGTTGACTCAGCCTGACCATTTGATTGAGCATAGTAAGGTGTAGAGTTAATCAAAGATACTCCATGAGATGCTGCAAAAGCCTTCACTGCTCTTCCTTCGAAAATAGATCCATTATCTACTGTTATAGTTTCTGGAGATCCAAACCTATAAATGATATTTTTATGAATTCAATTACTTGTTCTTGAGAAACACTCTCAAAGGCTTGAGCCTCCACCCATTTGGTGAAATAATCAAGAAGAACTAGTATGAATTTATCCCCATTCCTAGATGGAGGGTAAATCATACCAATCATATCCATTGCCCATCCCCTAAATGGCGGTGGTTTAGTTACATCTTTGCAATTCAAGAAGGTAATTTTTAAGAGGCCCTGTCTTTTTGACAAGCTTGACACCCCTTTGCATAGTCAATGCGGTCTTTTTAGGATGGTGGGCCAAGAATATTCATACCTTCAATCAGCCATCTCATCTTGATTCCCCTTGATGAGCTCCACGATACCTTCATGAACCTCTGCCATAACCTTAAAAGCATCAACTTTGTTTAAGCATTTAAGCAATAAACCGTCTGCTCCTCTCTTAAAAAGTTCTCCATTACACATGATATAATTGACAGACTTGAGCTTGGTTGCTCTATCTGTTTTGGCATCAGGTCTTGTTAAATAGTCAATTAATGACTGTCTCCAATCATTCGGACTAAGAGGAGTAGTGATCTCACATACTTGAAGTTCATGTTTTACGTCTTTAAACATTGGCAGAGAGATTTTCTTAGAGTTAATTGACAAAACTCTCTATTGTCATCGAAAATGAACTTGAATCGATGCTCTTTTGAGCCAATGCATCGCCTTTCATTGAAGAACCTTGGAACATATGTAAAAGAGATCATGTGAAATTGCTTAATCAATAACCTCACATATTCATAATAAGGTTTTAAACCAATGTTGTGGCAACCAAATTCTCCATTTACTTGGTTTATAATCAATTGAGAATCTCCAAACACTTCTGCTACATCAACTTTCAAAATAAGCAAAAGTCCTAGACCAGTGATTAGAGCTTCATATTCTGCTTGATTATTAGTACATTCCCCTTCATTTATTCGAAATCCAAACTTGGTTTTCGAACCTTGAGGAGATTCCAAAACAACTCCTATTCCAGCCGTTTGAGATGTTTTCGAACCATCGAACCACATTTTCCATGGTCTGACTGTTATTGCACTAACATCTGCTATCTCAGGAGTTTCAATTCCATTTGGGTGATCCGGCCAAAAAAGTCGACCAAAAGCTTGCCCTTTGGTATCTTTTTTCTCGAGGAATATATTCTAGACTCAATTCAATTAAAGACACAATCCACTTCCCAATTCTACCACCGAAAGTACAAAAGTAGGACAACATATACTTCATAACATCGGGTCGAGAAATTACATAAGTTACTCTAGGCATCATATAGTACCCGAAGTTTCTTTGAAGCAAAGAACGAGTTAAACATAACTTTTCTACCGAGGAATATCTAATTTCACAATCATTAAGAAACCTACTTAGATAATAGATAGCTTGTTCCTTCCCTTCCTCATTGTCTTGAGCCAATAAAACTCTTATTGAGTCATGGTTTGCTGCCAAATATAACTTAACTGGCTCTCCCCTCCTGGGTGGAATAAGAACTGGTGGATTGATCAGGTACTCTTTGATGGCCTTGAAAGCATCATCATGCTCCTTTGTCCATTCGAAGTCTTCTCCATCCTTCAATTTCAACAAAGAAGAAAAGACTTTAGTTTTCCCTGCAGTATTAGATATAAATCTTCGAAGAAAATTCAATTGACCAAGAAATTTCTGTAATTCTTTCTTGTTTGAGGGAGGCTTTGCTTCAATAATAGCCTTAGCCTTATTTTTATCAACTTGAATACCCTTGCTATGAACTAGATATCCCCGAAAAGTTACACGCCATTACTCCAAAAGCACATTTGGCAGGATTCAACTTTAGTTGATAATGCTTCATCTTTGAAAAAGCTATTTTCAGGTGCTTTACATGATCATCAATAGATCCTGACTTGACAATTATGTCATCTATGTAGCATTCCAGGAAACCCCCTATTATTTCATGAAAGATAGCGTTCATAGCTCTTTGATAAGTAGCACCAGCATTCTTAAGCCCAAAAGGCATCTTGACCCACTCAAAGGTCCCAAGGTTGCCAAGGGCTCTAAATGCA
The DNA here is from genome assembly GCA_022606695.1 of Vaccinium macrocarpon. Lineage (NCBI taxonomy): Eukaryota > Viridiplantae > Streptophyta > Magnoliopsida > Ericales > Ericaceae > Vaccinium > Vaccinium macrocarpon. The sequence continues at coordinate 37,767,884 of CM040171.1, read as the reverse complement.
GTCTTATGAACATCTTCCTCAGCTATGCAAATTTGATTGTAACCTGAATGTCCATCCATAATAGACATGATCTTATGGCCTGCAGAACTATCCACAAGCATATCTACTACAGGCATTGGGTATTCATCTTTAGGGGTTGCAGTGTTCAAGTTTCTAAAATCAATGCACACCCTAATTTTCCCATTTTTCTTGACAACAGGAACAATATTTGATAGCCATTCTACATATCTTGCTGTTCTAATGAAACCAGCATTTAAAAGATTTTGAACCTCCTTTTTAACCAAGAAAATGGTTTCAGGAGACATTTTTCTTGGTAGTTGTTTGAAAGGTTTGCAATTGGGCTTGATAGGTAATCTATGCTCAACCAAGTTTCTACTCAAACATGTTAACTCTTTATAACTCCACGCAAAGCATTCCTTGTTCTCCTTAAGCACTGCGATCAACTTGGCCTTCGAAGCAGCATCAAGCCCCTTATTGATTTGCATAGTGTTTGGAACACTTCCTTCTTCTAATTCAACTTCTTCCACAGGATCTTGGGATTCGACATGACCTATAAAGGCCTCTTCGAACTCAACTGGCTTCAACCCCCAGTCAGATTTATCAGCCAATGATTCCTCCCAATCGCTTTTTTTCTTGTAATCTCGCTCTATTTCCAAGAGCCATAAACTTAACTAAAGCCAAAGAGTTGGCTTCTTCGAACTCCATCTTGGACTCAGATCCAAGCAGCTTCATCTGGTGGATTGTCTGATTCATAATCAACTGCTTGTTTGAGTTTGGATTTCAGTTCTGCCAATTCTCCCATTTCCAATGCATTGGATGGGGGTGGCGATTTATTACAATTTCACTTAGAGGGATGATTTCTGGCTTATACATCTCTGCCTCTGCACAATTTGCTGAAGTACTAAAGGGGTGTGGGTCTGCTTTCACCTCTTCGACCCCCACTTCTTTCCCATTCTCATATTGCACAATCATCAAGGCTTGGTGCATTGAGGATGGAATGCAGTCATTGACATGAATCCAATCCCTACCAAGTAAAGCATTATACTTACTTGTAAAAGTGTCCACTACAAAGAAAGTCAGATCGGTTTCTACTTGGCCAACTTTCAGGCGTATAGAAACAATTCCTTTGGGATTTTTACTTTCACCAGTGAACCCAGCAATGGATGTGCTTGTTGGGATCAGTCGAACCTTCTCTTTTCCCAACTTTTTAAAAGTCATAGAAGGCAAAATGTTCATTGCTGCACCATTATCAACCAAGATTCTGTTTAACAAAATACCATCAAACAAAGCAAATATGTATAATGGTTTTAAATGATGCCTCATATCATTCAAGGTGATTTGAAAGTGGTACGAAAAGATCAAGACAATCTAAATCAACAATCAAAGGATACTTGGAGTCATTTTACATTTCGAATGAAGATTGCCTTCTCTTTGAGGTTACTTCTGGTTCTTCTGTTGTATTTACCATAATCATGAAATCCTCCTCTTCTTCTTCCTTTTGAATTTTGGAAATCAGAGCTCCCCAATTATCATTCCAACCATTGTCATAAGTGAGATTATATTCCTCATCCGTTGATACATCTATAACCTCCATAGGAGCAACTGATGGTTGTAATGCCCTTCGAACTGGAGAACAATCTGGTCCAAAAGGTCCAAAATCGAATGACGGAGAAACCATGTTAATTTGAACTTCAGGCAGAGTCCCAAACTGAATGGTCTTCTTTTCCTGCACTGGTAACTCTGATCCATCCTCTATTGTGTCCATCTTTTCGTGAAAAACCCTCCTGAAGTTTCCATAGGGGACAATGTTTCAATAGAAGATGAATTCATTCTTCCACCTTCTTCCTGTTCCACTATCATAGCCTCTAATAAGCCAGACTGATAGCTTGCCAAGGAATCTGGTGATGCTGGACTATTTCGAGGTACTTCATCGCCCATCCTTGCGGCCCTTACTTTCCAAAGCTTCTTTCTCGATTGAGTAAACCCTTTTTGAAGAGATTCTTCAAAATCTTCTCTTCGAAGTCTGTTGAACCTTGGGTTAAACTTATCACCCCCATTATGATTTTCTTTAGAAGCATATTCCTCCATTTGGAAGCTAGTATACCTCCTTTGCAATTTCCTCTTCTGAGTTCGAGTCAACATAGGAATCATTTGAGGTGACTTGGTCTTTGGATCTCTAATCACAACCCATTGACCAGTAGGAGTATTTGGGGGTTTAACCATCTTGTTTCCCATCTTAGGAGGGTTTTTATATTCCTGGAAGAATTCTGGTTTAACCTTTTTCAAAAACCAATCAGGAACCCCTTTCACCAAAGTAAATTGCTCCTCTCCTCCTCCATTTCTTTGACCCATTGGGGCCTTCCCAGTGTTAACCTTCTTCGTAGGAGGGTAATCTCGCTTCGAAGCTGGTGGGACTGGACTAGAAGGCACATTTCTCTTTGGAACAAACCAGGGCCTCTCATTTCTTCCATGATTTGGATTAATCCAAGGCTTTCTTTCATTGTTTTGATCCAAGGCTTTTTTCTTTCCATCCTCTTTGGGGAAGAAATCAACCCCCGTCTATCTAAATCCTTGAAAATCAAATAGTTGGCCCTGCATTCCATGCACAAACATTCCAAGAAAGATGCCTCAAGCATGGGAAGGTGGGACTGCTTAAAGCCCTTGCTAGAAGAACTTCCTGGTGAAATATTCTGACGGTAGGTCTTCCCATCACTATTTCGTGGTTGGCCAATTTTTGGTTTTCCTTTGCTAAACTGTACTGAGTTCATTTCCACTTGAACCTGCTTGTTCTGCCACATTTCCTTGACAGTTTTAGCCAGAGATGTTGGCACATTAGTGTTGGCAAATCCACTTCTTCAATTTTTGAAAATGGATCAAGATCAATTCCCATAGCCTTTTGGAAACATGATTCTTCCTTTTCTTGATCCGCTCCCTCAATCCTATCACGTAAAAAACATTACAATTTTTAGTGGAATGAGTTCAAGAAGCATGCCATTTGCAATAACTTTTCCCTTTTTGTTTCTTCTATGGTTGGAAGTTTAACATTTTCGGGGAGTTTGATAAATTTTTTCTTTAAAAAGGTAATCAAAAATTTCATCCGCCTTTTGAAATATCAAAAGAATAAACCTTCTTGACCGCTTTTTTATTAGTTCTTGGTACTATAGAAGACTCCTTTCGAACTAGACAAATACACACAAGGCTCATGCTCAATGATTTCAAAGAAAGATCAACCTCATAAATGGGTTCTTTATAGTAGGTTGAGTAAGAAGAGTTATTTCTATCAACATCCTCTTCTAACAAGGACTCATATCTTAATGTTTTGTAAGTTAAATCAACCAAATCTCTAAATTCAAAGAGAATCAACGTCTTCCTAAGTTCTCTACTTAAACCATCTTGTGCTATCCTTACAAACTCAACTCGTAATTGAAGTTTACACTTATTTACGGCCCTTTTAAACCTAGCAATAAATTGAGCAGACCTTCTCATGGGACCTCCTTTTAATCTTGCTAAATCACCATAGTAACTTCATGTTCGGTTTTGATAAAATTGTGCATGGAATAATTCTTCCATTCTTTGCCAATTTGGAACAAACTCTGGTGTCAAGTTAGAATACCATTCGAAGGCCGTCCCTCAAGTAAAGAATTAGAAAACAATTTTAACTTAATGAACCCATTATTGCCTAGTTCTCTTAGACCGAAAGCAAAGAATCTAGCAATGTGTTCGGGCCAGGATTGTTTTCCATCTCCATGGAATAGAGTGAAATCGGGATTTTAAATCCCCTAGGACTTCGACCGCTTTATCTATCCATTCCGGATAGGGTTTTCTATAAATTTGAGTTTGTACCCCTGGTTCAAGGTCCATAAACTTCTTGCATAAGCCCTAATATTTCATCTCGGCGGGTTGGATGTTCTCCTAAAGGTACCTTCAACTAACAAGTGGTTCCCAAGTGACATTTCTAGGCATGTGGTCTTACGGAATCCTTTGATAAGGATCATCGAAAAGGCCTAGGTTGCTTGAAACCTCCTTCCCGCTTACAAAAGGTTCATAAAGATAGTTCAATGTACCTTCCCATTTCGTATTCCCCAATACTTAGGAATTCCAACTTCTCGGATTAGGCCTTCTTGCACTAGCCCTATCTTTTTCATTAAATTGATTTTTAGGGGTATACATATACTCGTCAAATCCATAATCATAATTTCTAAAACCTTTCTCCTCATGTTCGCCATCAAAGTTAGGTTCAAATGAGATATTAGTGTTCTGCTTGAACACTTTCTTAAGTTTAGTGGACTTGATAATCATGATTCTTTCTGTGTTCATACCAAGATTCCGTATGTCTTCTACATTTATGGGTTCTTTACTGTGCCTCTACTTTAATTTGTTTGTGCTAGCCTCTCCTTTATCCTTCTCAAATGAGGGCCAAGGATTACATTTAAGCCCTGATTGCTCTTCTAATTTTAGCAACATAAGCTTTTGGGTCTGAGCCAACTCTTTAAATGTAGCAATCATTTCAATAAGGTGGCTAGATGACACATTCCCTCCGATCTCTGGATTCTTTGGGTCATCACCTTGCACAATTTTGTTTTTTCTAGTATTCATTCGAGAAGTCTGACCAATACCCATATTTTAAGTCTTGACTAGCACAAATCTCTGGTCCTACTTGAAGGCCTTCGATTTGTTCATTCTCTTTAGAATTACCATTGTTCTCATCTTCTGGTGTTTGGCCAGTCTGAGAATCATCCACTTGCTTCCTAAGTTTTGGAGCCATTTAACACTTTTCTCGGTGTCCCACCGTGCTAAAAAAGATGTGTTTGGTTCTTTTTACTTTTTGCAATGGAAAATGATTGTGTATGGCGGCGCCGTGCAGAGTTTTTCAATCTTCCTCCTCATTAACTTTGGAAAACCAAACCTAATCAAAGGACATTGTGTTTTGTTCGTTCAATTACCTCAATTAAGAGGATTTTTCTTAATAAGTGAAGAAATGAAAACCAATAAACTTAGGAAATCAAAGAACAACAAAGAAACAAGACACTTCGATTAATAAATCAAAGATAAACTTACTTCGAAATTGTCTCCAACTTCAAATACAGAGTAACAGAACTTCGAACAGGTGATTGTTGCAAGAACAATCGGGATAGGGGTGATTGTTACAAGAACAATCGAGATAAATCCTAGTCTAAATCCTAATCTACTTCGAACTGAGTTCGAAATCCTAAACTACTTTGCCAATGAACAAACCAAGCATCAGTTTTTTGATAGCTGTTTGTTGAAGATTTGTCCGGGCTTTAACTTCTTCAATTTCTTCTATTTATAGACGCCGCTTGCAATTCAACTTCCCTCCAATGAATTTGAACATTGGCTTGCTTCAACTCTAACTTCCACTCCTCGAAAGCTGGCGCTTACTCCTTCCTTCACGCCTCAATTTGAATTCTTCTAATTCTTCCTCCAAAAGCTTTGATTTTGAATCTGTACGGTTGTTTAAGCAAACTAAAATGATTACGTGTTCAGGGAAATAACTGCTTCCCAGAAGAATTCCACGTGTTCTAACTGCCAATCGCCTTGTTTCTTGAGTTTACACGTGGAGCTTGTGCGTTCAGCAGTTGATATCATGGCTTCGAGGCCAATCTCTATTTTAGTAATGGCTTGTAACTGCCAATAACTACCTTTCTAAATTGAGACGTAATACGACATCGTATTTGGTGCGTTATATCTTATTAATCCAGTGTGTCTTCATTGACGTGTAATTGCCAACGTTTGGCATTTTTGGTTACGTGTCAATTAATCATTGGATTGGTTAATTTTATATGTAAACAGTACCATAACATATTTCTGGAATAAGCTCGTCTGCAGTTACCAGTCTCAACTTGAGAGCTTTCGAGGGTCCTTCTCTGTATGATAAAGATGATTGAAACTGTTCAACTTTTAAATCTTGCCGACAACAACTAGTCATGCAAAATATCATGTCCATCAAAGAAAAATATAGAGACACATTCACTAAATAAATAAGTTCAGATATCGTATCGTTTGATGCTAGCTAGATTGACATTTTTTTCGCACAAATAATATTCTTGATGAGATTTGAAAATTGAATGATTCTTATAGTCACGGGACGGAGGGTCATGTATGGAAAGGGGCCTGGGCATTCCCAACCTTGCTAAACTCACTTCAGTATAATATAAAAACACATTAAACAAGGGGATCGAGTGATTTCTACTCCAAAATTGATACCCGCACACCCTTTTTCATTTCTTAGTGAATTTTTATTTGTAAAAGTTTCACTAAAGGACAAACAAAAGAGTGTAGTTATCAATTTAAGGGATGTGAAAATCAATTACAATTTACCATGAATCATAACATACGATCTTGGTTCTTTTTATGCGAATATATATGTTTTCCTCAATATGAATAGAAAGTGGCTATGTTTTCTTTTTTTTAGAATATTATTTCTTAGATTTTGTGATGTTCATGGATAGAAAGTGGCTTGTTTTTTTAAAAATAAAATAAAATAAAATACTTCCTCCATCTCAAATTGTTTGTCTCTTTTGTGAAATCCAATTTTTTAAGGAGACAAAATTATTGTTTATCCTTCGAAACTGTAAAGTTTATTAAGTGGTTTTAAATTATTTATATATCTTTTAATATAGATCTAAAAAAATATGCAATATGGATCTCCTTTTATAGATCTTCATTAGTTGTTTGATACAATTATACAAAGTTTTAAAAAAATCATAAAACACTATATATTAAAAGATATAAATAATTTAGAAATGACACGAATTTCAAAAACTATGAAATAAATTAGGAGGCAAAGAGTACTTTTAAAGGTAAAGCAGAAAATTTGACACATTTTGGTAGTTATTTATAGAAATAAGACCAACATTTAGGACCTGCAATTTGAGACAGAGGAAGTACTCTATTTCTTAGATTTCATGCTTGAACATCAAACTATATGTAAAGAAAAAATTAAAATTCAACAACGTGAATATCAAAAATTTCAGGTTCTATGTTTCGGCTCCCTCTGAGTAAACCAGACATCAATTATTGAAGAGTTTACAAAAGGCCTAAATCTGAGGGTGGAATCCGACTAAGTGACTTGCAGATAAGCTGATTCCAGTAATTTTCTTAGAAGAAAATGAAATCGTATTTTGAACAATATTCTTTTTGTAGATCTTTATACCCTTTGACAAATAAATTTGTAAATTCTTTTTCTAACCTTTGAACTACCACTTCACTCTGAAGAACTCCATGGTTAAGAAGTCACCAATGAGAACGCAAGTAACCCTTCCATCGTTATCAACCATTCTTTTCTCAAATTGTTGGGATCTGAAAGCCAAAAGTGTAACATTAACCCACTGCTCATAAAACTTCTTCATCCCAACTATAAAGAATGATATCAATGAGCTCTTTCTAACATTGAATTTACACCAAAAGAGTAGAGTTTTTATGGCATTACCTGAATAAATTAGGTGTGAAGAAGGTGAAGATCGAGACAGACCACAGGAAATAGCAAACTCACGATTGAGTGGTAGATGGATTGGCTCGTGAACAGGTGGAACCATGAACTCCTTCAAAATCTACTTTTGGGTGAATTCCAACAAGCTCCCCTGAGGATTGCTATAATTACAGAAATCTTGACTCAAGTTTCACAAATGAAAATGAGCTCCACCAGAGATAGAGTTGTTACATGTTAGTATGAAGGAACAACAAAAGATCTCTTTATGTTACAACCTGAAAGAAAATTGGTACGTTGATTCGGTCAAAGGCTTAGAATTATCGGATTGGACTGATTTTTATTGAATCCACTTGGAAAAATATTTTTAAAGAAAAGTGTATGGAATATAAAAACATTCTCATAAATCTCCTCCAAAATGAAATGTGTGGGTTTATCAAACCATACATTTCTTTTTAAGAGAGATTAATAAATCATACCCATACATTTCTTTTTGGAGCACCGATGAGTTTTATATTTTAATATCAAAAGCACCCTTCAACAGTACCGATGATGCCGGGAACCCCCTTGTGGGTCTCCAACAGTCGATCCGAGCTGTCATTCATACCACAATTGAATTTCGAGTGGGTCTACGCTGGGAATCACCTCAATCGGACAGTCCTAAGTGCTCGATCCAAAATTTTTGAACGTAATGGGGTGATTTTGGATGGAGCACTTAGGACCGTCCAATTGAGATGATTCTCGCACCCATTCGGAATTTGATTCTAGAATGAATGGATGGCTCGGATTGACCGTTGGGGACCCACAAGGGGGTCTTTGGCGCCGTTGGTACTGTTGAAGGGTGTTTTTGATACTAAATTATAAAACTCAGGAGAGGTCAGTGTTATTTTAAATAAAGTAAGGGTAGTCAGTGTACAAGTCAGAAACCTCAGGGAGGTCAGTGTAATTTACCCTTTATTGTATTACTAAAAAACGGGGGGGAAAATGCTGAGTCACTTGAGGTCCCACACAGAAAGTAGACCAAGACTTTTAAATTGCAATAATGCAACTTTAAATGGTCTGAAAGTACACCAAGACTTTTAAATTGCAATAATGCAACTTTTAAATTGCAATAATGCAACTTTCCCAAATGAATGGCCTGACGGTGCTCTAACCAACGGTTCCACACGGAAAGCTTCAGGATGTGTTTGGAACTTGAGGAAAGTGAGAGAAAAGAAAGAAAAATTAAAATTTTTCCCTCGTCTTGTTTGGTTTGGAGGGAAAGAAGAGAGAAAATAAAAAATCTTAGTATTGTGAATAGTGAAATTTTCCTCTTACTTTCTTCTCATTTTATTTTCTCTCATTTTCTCTTCCCTTCCACATGTTCCAAACATACCATCAATTTCTTTGGTTTGGTTTTTGCGATTAGTAGAATCCGAGATCTTGAGTGCTTGTGTATTGATGAGTTAAGTTCAATCACCTAACATCAAATTAGTAAGCCCTCGTGCCCTTTAATTTTTTGCACATGTTAAATTTTTAGGTTCGTAATTCATCTCATCGAGAGAAATTTAAAAAGCAGAAAATTATTATGAAAACTCAAGCAAAGGCAAAATCTAAAAAAATGTAATAAATCACACAAAGAAGTTAAGGGAATGGGCTCTAAGATTAATTAGAAGGAAGGTTAACAAGCAAAAATGAGATGGCACTAGAGTGAAGTTGATGTTACTAGAGTGAATAGGACAATCGAGCTTTTTCGTGTGAGATCCGCTTTTAACAAAAATTAAGCAGAGTGTTACATGCACAAAAAAATTATTCAAAAAATATTCGAAATTTAAAAATTAATGACTCAGATTCACTTAGGAGTATATTAGAGCCACTCATTTTTTAATTTTGGATACTTTCTAGATTATTATTTTTTTGACACAACATTGCTAATAATTGAGCATTCTAGGCCCTTAATCTATTAAAAGTCTTTCTTTAAAGTCTTGGTCTACTCATGATAGGAATATTTTTGAAGCAACTTTCCTAATGGGCCGTCCTTTCTCCTCAGTCGAGGGACCACCTCCATCAACTATGTCATGCGTCTTTCGAAAACGGAAAATGCTAATAATATATGCTCAATAAACACGAACCTTATAAATATACATTAATATTAAAAAAATGTATTAAAATATATGAAAAATATGTGAAAATATATTAAAAAGTGTAAAAGGTGTATTGCAATATTTTTTTGTATAATTATTGTGTGCTCATTAGAAACATATTAGCAAGCCCCTTCGACCATAATGTTGGTTAATAGTATGGATCAACTGTGTCACGTGTCTTTCAGCAATAATTATGTTTAATAGTACAGAGAAATAATTGTCGTGAGACTGATTCAAACAGTTGTTTTTCCGACTCTAATCGAGCTCCTGCAAGCAATTTATGAAAAAAAAAATTGAGTGCGTGTAGGGTAAGGATAATGTGGTGTTCGAGCGCGAATCTCAGCTTTCAAAAGTTATTTTATAAAGTCGATATGTGCGATAGGTATCGCCACCTATTACTCGTCCAACAACCAAGTCCTCCTCCAAATTATGAGATTAATCTATTAAAAAAAAAAAAGAATTCATGCTACTTATGTCACGACCTTGACCCGCCCCTGTAGGTCTCAATCACGACAAAGAGTTGGTGAAATCGTTCCCTAGGCTAATTAACACACACAACGTCATGTGATCACATAATTAAGAGGGGCAAGAGTGCGTAACCAACAGAAGACTAGTTACGAACTTACATATAAAAGGATTATAGCTCTCAATAGCACTTCGGAGTTGTGCGTATATGACAGCTGGTAATATTATTACAAGAACGTCAAATAGTAGCTTGAGCACTATAAATAGTACAAGTCCTAACGTACGCTTCGAACCCACATGAAATGAAACACATCATCATATTCCTCGCTACCTGAAAGGTGAAACATTTTTATAAGCGGAAGCTCATATAAATAATTAATACATAAATTAAATGTTTTCCATGGATATTATCAAAAGACATTAAAGAGGAAATAACTCATAGCTTTTCATATTTAAAAAATAAAAATAATAAAACTCATAGCATAAAGGAAATGTATGTTTTAGGTAAACTGTACATTTTCATAGCATTGAGTGTTCCCTGTGTAGTTAAGCTTAGACATCTTCGAATTATCCCATAGCAACAAAACTTTTTATACATGAATCAACTTAGATTCCAAATCAACTTCCAAGTGAATATTAGCAGCAAAAAATTGGGCCTTTAAGATATTATTTTGCAGAATTTATAAGATGAACGATTCTAACTATTTTAATATATGCTCGATGGAGCCTCAAAAGCTGGTGGTGCTCACGTAGCTAGAAAATTAGACCAATGAGGGCACAATTCATAAACGCCAGTACTTTTGTTGTGAAAAAAAATCTTTTCTTAAATAATCTACCATGTTTTAATTTTTATTTGGAATGAGTCTCGCTTGACTTACTTTTATGGACAGATGTGACTCTTAGCCTATTCAGTTGTACTCTTTGGCTTCCAAGGAGGTGGTCTGGGGTTTGAGTCAATGGAGGTCCGGGGTTCGTAAACATATAGTTTCGAAGCAAAAATTTAGGGGATTGACACTTATTTATGAGTAATTAGTTGCTCTGGTGCATCGTCATGTAATGCCCTAACTCCTTTTTCTATTACTTTAACTCCCTTCTCCACCACTTTTTTCTATAGACATTTACCACATATTTAGGTAAAACTCATATATATAGTCTTGAGTCCCACATAAATATGCACAAGAGATTTAAATTATAACATCAAGTAATGAGGCCTCAAGAGCACAAGTTAGTTTCCGTGTGGGACCCTTGAATTGAACAAGCATTAGGCCTTGCTTGTCATTTGCTAAAATCGATTGATTTTAGCAAGTAACTTAGAGCATCCTCATTTGGTGTGACACTGTTCACTCACCAGAGCACTATTCACAAACTGTTCATGCACTATTCACGCGCTATTCATTTTTTTTAATATTACTTTTGGGGAGTAGGAGTAGAAAGAAAGAATAGTTTAATGCAGTAAAGTTGGAGTAATAGAAAGCCTGATTCTGTGAACTTTTGTAAAAGTGGCTTGTTAAATTATAAAATGTGTTTTTGAAGTTAAATTTAGTGTAAAATTTGGTATTTCTTATAAGGATGCTCTTACTTATTCATTTGTTAAAATCACTCATTCAATTTTATAAGATTCCCATAAAATCAATGGTCCCGCATAGAAAGTAGACTCGCAAATTGGAATGCAACTTTAAACGTTAAAGCAAGTCTTTCTCAAATCAGTGGCCGACAGTGCTCTAATGATGGTACTTCAAACCAACGGTTCCACACGCAAAGCTTCAAAGACCTCCTAAAATTTCGAGTGAAAATTTGTTTACCCTAAGGAATACTACCTCCGTCCCAATTTGTTTGCTCACAATAGGAATACGTGTAATTTCAAACCCCTACAAAATATATTTATCTATATTATTTTTTAATTTGTTTTATACCAAATGAAAGTGCTCATTGAGTACTTTAATTTGGTATAAAAAAATTAAAAATATTATACAAAAGTATATTTTTTAACATCTACAAAAATACACATTTTCCAAAGCGAGCAAACAAATTGGAACAGAGGAGGATGAATAAAACCTTCATTTTGATTAGTAGAAAAGGCTGGAGTCTACGAAATCACATTATTTTTTGATAAGTATGACATCATTATATGGTGAACCCCATCACTATTGTGATGAACCCTGCACTTTTTTCACTAATAAGAGTGAAAGTTTTATTCACTTAATTTGCACTCTTAAATTTCTACTCTAGAACCGTTCAATCTCGATTTCAATTGTTGCCCAACATGTTATGGTTCTTGTTGTCAAAAAAAAAAAATGTTGCCCAACATTCTCGTTTTTTTGGTTGTGCATCGCTGTGGTACTTTTTATTAGGGATGGCAATTTCACCCAAAACCAATGGATACCCGAACCAAACTAACCCTATCGGAGAGGTTTTTTATATTTTTTTCCATCAATGGGGTGGGTTTGGTTTTCAAACCATGATACCCAGCGGGATTGGATTTGGGTTTGGTCATAGCAAGTATTCGGCCAAATCCAAACCCAAACCGATCCATATAATATTACTTATAGAATATGTATAAACATATATGTATTTTTATATTTGTGTAATTTTTATTTTTCATTTCATAACTGTCAGTGGCTTTTCAGTTCATCTCCTTCCCTATTCCTCTCAAATCCCTTAAAAATCTAAAGAGTCCTTATAAGAACCTCTTAAGAGAAGTTTATTATTTAGTCATTTCCTTTTATTACGTTGGAATTTAGATGTTTAATGGTAAAATCACATGGTATGTTACTTATTTATTTTAATATATAATCTTTTTCCTTCAAATGTTCATTAATGGAATGAATATTAATGCGGGTTTGGTGCGGTTTGGATAAAATCCAAATCCATCTGGTTTGGTTATGGTGCACCAAAATTCATACCCGCCGGATATCGGTTTGGATTTGGGTATAGATAAATGATTTGGGTTTGGGTATGGTAATCATACAATTCGGACCAAACCGATCCATTGTCATCCCTACTTTTTATGGTATTTTTGAAATTTTTGACCTACAAGAGTACAAGTTGCCAAATCAGACTGTCATTATCTTCACATATAATAATAAATTTGACAAACTGGATTCCAAGAATAGCAAAAATATCTAAAATACCGTAACAAAAACTCACCATAATTAATCTTCGTTCCCATCTATTTGAATGAGTCCGCAGAGAGAGCCATATAGCCCCACGCCGCGGCTTTCACGCCACCGCATTCGTTAGGCTCGTAATGCGCGGGTGAGGTGACTCTGTCCCCCGCCACAGCGCCATATCCCGGCCGACGTCACGACAAGTGGGCTCGAGTAGTCAAATCACCTCGAGACATTCCCCGCAACCCACACGGCCGCCGAGGCGGCGGTGACAGTAAGTGATCACAGATATAATGCCCATTGGGAAACGTGTAGCATCTGGTACGCTTCCTCCGGGAATCCGCCGCCGTTCCAGCCCCCCCACTGCCGGTGGTCGACCGCTCGGCACGCGAAAGTGACTGAATGACTTAACGCCGCAAGACGCATCGATCGACGGAGGTCCCGAGGGTATGCCGAGAGCCAAGAGGGGGGTGCCACACCTTGGGCACCTCTTGCTCGGCAAAGATCGTTCAAATCCTTATTCGTCCAAATCCACGCACATGTGCTTCCCGTAGGGGTGCCAACCGCTCTAAGACTTCGGCCGTCCGGGGATCAAACCGCATTCGGCTTTTTGATTTCCCCGGATAGTTGAACTTTTTCAGCTTTCTTGTAGTTTCGGGAGAGTAACTCTGCTGGTCCTCACAGATCCGGCCGCTACAGAGTAATTGGTAATCTTTTTGAAATACGTTTTTTGGTTCGCAGTATCACTCTCATTCTCGCTTATACACACGTTATATGTAGTGATTTGTTATAGGAGTCTTTTTGAATACACACTTTTCACTCCTTATAAGCCACACTTATATGGTTACTTGGATAATTATCACAATATTGAAAGTTGTTTTTAATCCTCTCCTTGTCTCCATTGTTCATTGTCATTCTGAGTACTTAGAGGGCATATATGTGGTTTTTGAAAAATCTGAGGAGAGGTCCAAGTCACACTGGAAAGATTTTCTGACAATTGCATCTTTCATCCACTTTCGTTACACTCTATATTGATAACAGTTGCACTCCTCAACAAATTCATTGTAGTCGAAATCACAGATCCAAGAATGAGATATTTCAGTCAACATTATTATGAATTTCATGTATATGCAATTAAAATTGTGCATTTCACATATATGCGATTTCTAAAAGTGATCCATGTCTTTACAATTAATTACCCATACTCAATTTTTCCTGTGAAATTTGATAGCCAGCATTATTATAAGAGACACCATGACACTATTCTCGCACTGGTATGAAAGATTCGAACCCCACTGCACCTAAAGGAAGTGGTCACTAAGGGGAAGGACGGCCCACTTGGAAAGGAGCTCCAAAAGCATCACAGAGAATTATGGGTGCAAAACCCATTTCGAGATTTCACACTGGGAACTGTTTAATATATTTCAAATATTATATAGTACGATTTTTTGTGAACAAATTAGTTCATTGTGGATATCTGTAAAGTCTTAAAATTCATTCAGTTTTATCCCGATAAATTTCAGGACGAAAATTGATCAACCCATATTTATAGCCGAAGAAACTCTTAAAAACATGTTTGAAACAAATTGAATGATTCCCATTATATGTGCAAGACTCCAAAATAAGTTCGACTCAAGATTTCGTACATATACAAAAATGTTTACCCATAGATTTTTCTTTCTTTAACATGAACTAATGCTGCTTCAAAATTAACTAAGGGTGCAAACGGTCCGGATTGGACCGGTTCCCTAGAAATCCAATAACCAGACCATTCCGACCGGTTATAGAAATCTAAGAACCAAAACCTAACTAATACACATATAAAACCTGTCCAGATCCAAACCGCAAGACTGGACCGGTTTTGGTTCGGTTCCGGTTCTATCCGATTAGAGAGAGAGAGAGAGAGAGAGAGAGAGAGAGAGAGAGAGCAACTAAGAATACAACCAGTTAAATAGTTTTAAGGTTGGAAGAGATTAAGAGATATTGAAAAGAAATGGGAAATGAAAAAAAAAAAAATAGGAAGCAAATCGAGATTAAAGAATAAGAGAATTGAGTTTTGCTTTGAGTAGCAATCGTGAAATTAAGGTGGAACAAAAGAAAATTGAAACTAATTTGGTATTACTAGATTATATAGTAATATATTAAAAACTTTTTAACAAAATAATTTTTTATTCTAAATAGACATAAAAAAATACCTTACTAGGAAAAAAAAAAAAAAAAACCAAATCAAGATGGTTAGGTTCTAACCGTGGTTCTTAAATTGAGAACCAATAACCAAACCATAATTACCGGTTCTTTGTTTTCTTGAACCATAACTAGGTCAATTAACCGTAGAACCTAACTAAATAGACCGGGTCGGTCCGAATCAGATCGATTTGACGATTATATCGATTTTCTTGTACATCCCTAAAATCAACGGTCCCACACGGAAAACAGGCTCCCCATGCAATTTTAAAACAACTCTTTCACAAATCAGTGGCCGACAATGCTAGTGCTGCTTCCAATCAACCACCCCATCCGGAAAAGTATCGAAGACCTTCTAGCGTTTTCCAAAATATAAAAAGTTCCTTTTAAAATTTGTTTTATTTAAATTTTTTTCACGTTTGTTACTTTTACATTAAACTTTTGTGGATTTTTGTTCTCCTCGTTCTGACTTTTATCATCTTTTTTTTAAATGACCAATTTTTAGCATTTTTAGACTGACCAAAAGTTCATCGTTTCCCCAAAAAATTATGTTTTAGTAAATTTTTTTATTTTTTCAATTCCTCTCGTCGAGGAGAACCGATAAATCATAAAGTTTAACACAAAACTAAGAAAAACAAATTTTCTTTGAATAAAAATAAATTTTTAAAAGTGACATTTAGCTCCATAACTTATTTTGGAAAACAAGACTTAAAATTTCTACTCTAGTACCATCAACCTCAAAAATTGGTATGATATTCCATCATTCTCCTTTTTTTTTTCCTTTATGCCTTGTTTCCGGTTAGGAAGGGAATTTGGGAGTGGAATTTTCCCCAGTGGATATCCAACCAAGCGCAATGTCATGTTCAGGCGGAACCTGGGGGCCTTGTCCAGGTAAATTCCGGCCGGCGAAAGCCTGCCAACCCCCCATCCACGCCAGTCTGTTTGCCAGATCAACTACTTGGACAGATCAAACAAATGGATGGGCCGGATACACTTTGGAGAGATAAGATCGGAAATTGGCTGATACGCCGAACGGACGTTTCCGGATGGGGTCGGCAGGCCGCTCACTTCACGGACAAGACAACAGAGCCCCCCATTTCATTCAGCGTCAGCGGCGGCACGCTACGATAATGAGGTTTCATTTTAAAGGGATTCGTAATAATGTGGGATTAGAATTGGGATTGGGAATGAGTTGGAATTATTAATGAGGAGATGAATATTTCCTTCTTGTTTGTTTTGCATAGGATTAGATCATGGGATTGTCAATAACATGTTTGTTTTGATTGGACGGGATTGGGCAGAATTGGACTAAAATAAATTGTTTCCACTTTTCGAAGAGTAAATTTGCGACAAACTCACAATTTGATATTTTTTTTTTGCCATCGGCCCTAAACATGTTTTTTGTTTTCTGAAAAAAAAAATTAGCATCAATTTGACAAAAAAAATAAAATAAAATAATTACGAAAATACTCCAAATCACGGACCCACCATCATGCGAAATACTGACTTTGCAGTAGCATCTACATATAAACAATTTATCAAGGACATTTGTGTCAATATGTGATAATAGTAGGGGTGGATTTGTCTTAACAAGTCCATCCCCATGGGATAGGATTCATAGTACCACCTCCCCTTTGGGTTGGTGAATCCCCGTACTTTTGTGGGATTAACAATACAGTGGGATTGCTAGTCCCGTCCAAAAATGAGAAACCAAACATAATATTAGGAGTTCCACCACTTTCATTATCCAATCCCATACTCCAAATCTAGCATCAAACATGGCCGTGACAGTTTCAAGTATTCAGCAATCAAAGATCTTTTCAGGAAACGAAAAAATTTATCTTTTACTTTTCAAAGAGAATAACATTTAAACGACCAACGAAATGGGACTAGTTTTGTAATACGTACGTACGTTTTTTGGCTTGCGCTATTGCTCTCATTCTTGCTTATTACACACATTATGTCCCTTTTCACAAAACATTTACTCCTAATATGTTGGTGCCACACTATTATTTTGTGGAAAAGACTTTGAAGTACCACGTGACTGTGTTCCAAAAGTAGTATTAATTTTTCATTATGTTACTTGGTGGATAAAAATCAAAGTCGTGAAATCTGTTTCTTGAGAGGATTTAGGTGGATCAGAAGGAAAATTGTCGTCACAAACAAGTCAGATTTTTTTTTGTTAATCAGGAACTAGACATGTTCCAAAACCCACTTCTGTATTGAAGGTCGCCCCAAAAAGAATTTGAGAATTTAATCTATTATTCCACTAAATCAATTCTTCCTTGTGCGTTGCTGAGAATTTTTTGTTAGTTTCATGTAACTTTTTTGTTGATTATTTGTTTGTCTCATGATGAGAGAAATTGAAAAATACAATTAAAATCGAATCCAAACTAAATTTTTTTTTTTAATGTTGACAAAAATAAGCCAAAAAAACAGATTTTTTTTATTTGTTTTTGTTTTTAAAAAGTTAAGCAGAATGTACAAGAGTTATTGATGCATGATGATACACACCTATGTGAAATCCCCTATTTCTATGCCAAAGGACGTATTTGCTTAAGTGAGATAGATATATAACCAAATTGGATCGAGGATTATTTTTTCATTAAATGCTGCTGAGAGAAATTGGATAAGCGTTTTGTGGTCTTGATGATCACTTTTTGTTCGGGTCTTGCTGTTTATTTTACCCTTGATTTCGTATTTGTGCATGACACAAGATTTAAGCGATTAAATTCGACTTCCATGTGTTCGACATTATGCTTCATTGGAGCATCAGTTTGAGCAATTTTTGGGGTTCCATTGCCATATGTCTTTTTGGTTTCACTTTTCGATATATTTGTCAAAATTCAAGGCAGCGGGTCAAATGGGAAAATAGAGCTTTGCTACTTTGGCTCATTTAAAGTTCTTTTTTATTTGAAATTCATGGTACATGATCCTTAGTTTAGACCTCTATGAGTGAGAGAGAGAGAGAGAGAGAGAGAGAAGAGGTTAGTCGACATAGGAGAGAGAAGTGATATATTTAATTTGGTTTCTTGACAAGCATAAAAATAAAAATCAGATCGCATTCTTACGGGGACTGAATCATATCCGATTACAATTCGAATTATTATAATATAATATGGACTTCAAAAATGATACATGTACAACAAGTAGCTTCAACAAGTCTTCAATTCACTTGTGTGCACTCCATACACCATTTGAGTGCAAAAATGATAGGTGTACAATAATCCAGCTCCAACATATATGTCTCCAACATATTCACATGGTGTGTGTAGCTCACATACTTCCACATACTTCACACTCAAGAACATTTATAGGATTAGCAGGAACGCATCTCCCAAAGAACATTTATCCTCTTCTTCTTCCCTTTTTGCTGAGTAGAGTGATCTCTATTCTTGTGATTGCCTCGCTCGTTTGTGAAATGAAAGAGAGATTGTTGACTCATATCTGATCATTCGTTAATTACTGATACTGAATTTGTCATCGCAGTTGAACTACTACCGTAACGAACAGGGGAAAAAAATTCATGTACAAAGGCTGAATGAAATATCAACTTATGGTATATTACAATGGCTTCAGGAAAGCCCTTCTACTTTTCCTTTAATTGGGTCCCTTGATTTTGTCTTCGTCAATTTTCATAATTGAGTTGGATATCTTTGAAAGTGTAGGAAAGGTATTTACCCCAAAAAAAAAAAAGTGTAGGAAAGGTCATCGCATCGGGTGATGGGGCAGTTGACCAGCCTATAGTGATTGGCCACGTGGCTCAAGAAGTCAAAACAGACACGTCATAAGTCAACGATTAATGATGGCTAAGGCGAGTCCCACCGCAAAAGGAGGTGACCTCACGGAAGAGCATAACAAAATTGCAAGTGCCCTGAATAAAGGAAACACTACCTAAAAGGAAGTTCTCCCCCTCGCGAGGTCCTCGGCGAAGAGGATTGACGCGCGACTCAAGCTCGCGACTGTACCTGTCCAGAAGGCAGGGGAAGGGAAGTTGACACAAGCTCGAGTTAGGTCTTGGCGCGAGCTAAAGGGCTCGCGACCATGCCCAGCACCGCGAGAATAAGGGAGATACAAGTGGCTTGGTGGCTTTAAAGAATTAAGGATTGCTGCGTGGGACAACGATGTACTGGAATGACCTAAAGGAAGCTTCCTAACGGCTAGTGACATCACCCACGTCGCCCAAGTATATGGAGAGAGCACGTGTCATCATATGATTGGGGAAATGTCTGCAGCCCAATGATTGAGTGCAAATCCCTATAAATATGGGGCATTCCTTCACAAGTTCCAGAGAGATTCGATCCATCCTTAGAAGCACGGGAATCCTAGAGAGAGAAAGTGACTTAGAGCCCAGGAGTCAAGAATATTGTTCTTGGTAGTGCTCGCGAGCTCATCTTTCTTCTAGAACTGTGAATCGAGGACGATGATGATCCAAAGGGGAATGAACTGAACACTGCTACCTTCTCTTTCTGTATATTTGGCTTAATCCTTCACCCCTTCACAGACTCTCTTATTCATGTTCAATCGTTAGTTATTGTTTGCCTCTCCAAATTAAAGATTATTTGAAGTATACAAAGAACCTATCCTACATAAAGCAATTGAAATCTCTTATCATACCTTATGGTGTATTACGAAATTGTTACTTTATGGGATGGGATTAGTCCAGCCCATTTTGGGAGCTTCTTGGTTTATTTGGATGATTAAGATCATTCACTTTTTAGACCTTGCGAGCATCATTGGCTACGCCCTAAATCATATTTATTGTGAGAAAAATGAATTTCGATTTAGCGTTCTAATGTTTTCAAATTCTATTTTTCTGAAGATCCATTTGTTACAAACAAATATTACATGATGTCGGAGAATCATATTTTTTAGAGTGGCTAACATTCTCGACAAGGATTAAAAAGTACTCCATGATTGATCTAAATTGTCCCAGGAAGAGCTTCAAAATGGATCGGACCGGACCAGACCAGATTGCCGAATCCCTCAAAGGGACTCGGAGCATATCCATCTTCTTGTGGCATTATATCAACCAATACATGAAATCTATCTGTATGAAACAACAATGGATTGCATATTTAACTTAACATAACTGATTGGATACATGAAAACAGCAATGGATTGCATATCCACTGGTCGATTCCTCATTATCATATCCTCTACTAGAAGATCTTAAAGAGGAACTATTAGGTAAATGTGCTACGCTCACATGGTTACAAATATCCTATCAAACAAGGATTCACATGATCACCTACTCAACTAGACGAAGGAATCGAACAATTGAAATCAAATAATCAAAGCTTGGATGGGCTCAATATTAACCACACAGCATGCATGCTACAACATAGACCGATGTCCCCTAATTAGGGTGTCCGTGGATACCTTGCTTGGTTTCCTCTTTCTTGCACAGTTTTTGTGAATCTAAAAATAGCAACATTCATCTCATTGCCTTCTCGATTGTAGAGTTATAAAATAATGACATTAATTCATGTCGTGGCCTTGTTGATTGCAAAGTACTTGCCATAACACAATCATTAAAACACACATCAGACACATTAGCTAAGTTCACAAATTCAAAAACTTTAATTACAATCATAGAACTCGTGCCACATTTATTGTTACAATCAAGAGTAGAGTTTGTGGAATAGTTGTTCACGAAACCATCTCATGCAAACATTCATAAACATGTGAATACGAAGGACAAACAAGTTTCCCATGTGAGGCCAAGCTCGCATAGGGAATTATTAATGGGAAACCGTTGATTGTAGTTGAAAACACAAACAAACTTGCAAATTAAAAGCATTCTCCTTCATACCCTGCCAAAGGGAGAAAGCATCACCATCAAGTGAGTCTTGGATTTTATTACAAGGAAGCTTTCTTGAATGTAACTTCCAGAGCAAAGTACTGATGGAGGGATGGAAAAAAGTAAAACACAACATAAGATTTAAGGCATAAAGTTCACATAGGGACTTGATAGAACAAACCCTTTGTAAGAAGGAAGAACTATAATATTGATGCAGGACAAGATATACACCCCTATTATTTATGGAAATATTATTTTAGCAATAATTTTTATTTACGATTACTATTAGGAGATTTTATTTGTGCTGTCTGTTTTGCACGTTTTTAGTTTAGTTTTGGGTAGATTTTATTTTATTTCCTTTTAGCAAATAGTCTAGGTTTCCAAGTAATACTTTGCTTGGTCACCACTCTAAGTAATTTCCTTTTAGTTAGGACTTCTACTAATATAAATAAGGATGTAGCCTAAATCCTCCATCTTTCCTTGAGCATCATAGTTTGATGCACTTTCGTTCCAAAATGTGGAGTGACGAAAGTAGATTAACATTTAACTGAATTCACTTTTACTACTTGAGGTGTTGATCAAAATTTGAATATTTAAATCAGATAGCCAATAAAATTGGAACTCTAATAATCTTCATATACCTGGTGATTGAACAAGGATTG
The DNA here is from genome assembly GCA_022606695.1 of Vaccinium macrocarpon. Classification (NCBI taxonomy): domain Eukaryota; kingdom Viridiplantae; phylum Streptophyta; class Magnoliopsida; order Ericales; family Ericaceae; genus Vaccinium; species Vaccinium macrocarpon. The sequence continues at coordinate 37,746,093 of CM040171.1, read as the reverse complement.
AGCATTGGATGTTGTAGAACTTGAGTAGAAACTTTTAAGCTTCTTCATATTCCAAATCCCAAGACGCCTTAGTTGAGGGATGATCAAGGTACTATCATCAGCCGCTTTTAAGACTACAAATTCTACATTTGGACAGCCTGCTACTGTCAAATCCTGCAGATTCCGTAGCCGAGGAAGTGTATTTGAAGGAATCAAATTCATCAGTTTCTTACACTGTATAACTGCCATGTCCCTCAATTGGCCGAAGGACGCCGTCTCTTGATTCACGGAAGGTGATTGCTTGTCCCAAATCTCTTCTATGCTATCCAATGCGTCAACTTTTAATCTCTCCAAGACGGGCAAAATAACCTGCAAAATTGATTAAAACACTGTTATGTCAATGACTGTTCCATCAAAAGGTTCTTTGACTTTGGCTGTCACGGAACACAGTGCTCAAAACTGTTTCATGGAACCAACGACTAAAGGCTCCATTTTATTTGGTATTAGGTAACTATCACGCATAAGAACCTCCAGTTAAGAAAGCATTAGCTCTGTTTTCAATAAACTAAAAATTCCCAATAGTGGGGACAATTAATGTTTAACAAGAAAGCCTTAGTTCTGTTTATAATAGCTAGAAATTTCCTATAGTATGGACAATGTTTAAACCATGTCTTAGTGGGCTTGGCCAACAAAAAATTAGGCTTGACCGATAGAGCTTGAAGTTTAAATTGATAATGGGGTCGCTAGGCTAACAATTGAGTGATGATGTCTACTACAATTACTACAATAACTTGTGAATACATATCTTTTCTTTTTCCTCAGTGAAAAACGATTTTTTATCCCTAGATGGAAATTTATTCTCGTGTTCAACTACTCCCGAATGCTTGCTAATGAACAATGTATGAGCAACTAGGATGTTGATAGCGAAGTTTTGATCAAAGAAACAACGTACGAGATTGTTATTCTAAAAATTTTCCAGCTTAGCATCAGACAAACAAATTCACGTCGACCTAGATTAAAATTAACTAAGAGTTCTCTATGCCATTTTGCCAACCGACAGTATGGTACATAGCTAAATTTATAGCAAGTATCTTACTCTAGTAAGATTTGATACAGATTTCTACATAGAAATATGTGGTTATTTGCGGTCCTATCATTTTGAAATAGTAGACTTGGAGTCCAATTTTGTTCACACACCTAAAAAGTGGGTTAACATCACCGACCTCCTTATTGGTTGATTCTAACTCATGGAACTTTCTTTTACTTTACCTATTTATTTGACAGAGAAAATCAAAAAAATTCCATGACACCATGATTCAAAGAAGAATCTCATCATTTCATCCCTTGTATTTGTATTTCCCAGAAATTTATTTCATAATTGATATGTACAAGTTACGTAATGAATTATGATTCACAAAAAAAGTTTGATTATCGTAAATGTAGAATGAGAACCAGAATCAGTCGACTTAAGAATTATCTTGCTTGATGATCTAAAAATTGAAGTTTGAACCATGATTGGTTGTTCTATTCATTAGTACTGGAAGAAGTGAGTTTGCTTAACATATATTTTTTTTAAATTCTTTGAACAATGTTTCCCCCTTTTTTTGAGATTATTGCGTAAAATTCTTTCACTAAGTAATCATTGTTGTACTTTACTTCAATAAATAACTAAATTATTTGACCAATGTTTCACCGTTTTTTTGAGATTACTGCAGTTTAGTAGCATTGGTAAAAGGTAAAACACAATTAAGGTAAAACAACTAGTTTAATTGGTATCTTTATATCAACCAATAAGAAGGTTGGTAATGTTCCTACCTACTTATAATTAGGTGGGTCAACATTGTCTAACTCATAGACTTGGGTTGAATTTTTCCGAAATTTTTGGTGCTTTTGGTTTCAGTATTTTTCTTCTTCCTATAAATTTTTGTTAGATTCACATTACATTCTTTACTAATCATCCGTCTCGACGAGAGGCTTCAAAAAAGTAAAAAATTTATGATCCAAAGCAAAAAAAAAGTTCACCAAACACGAATAAATTGACATATAGATAGTCCGTATTTTTTTCCCCCTATATATATTGTCATCTTATACCACTTGCTGTGTGTCATCTTATACCACTTGCGGTGAATGATATAATGGGGACAACATAAAAATGTGTTATTTTGAAAATGCTATGCCATTCTGAAAATTGTTATGCATCATTTGTTCAAACTAGTATGCTTTCTTTTGACAAATGCCACAAAATTTTATGGTATTAATTAATCTTGGTACAACATTTATGCTTATTGTTACGCAATATCTGTTTGGTAAAGCCTCTTGTAGTTAACTATATGCATTCCTATGCCGAAAGTCAATGGGATACTTGTTTGATATAGTTGAGCATTTGCCTTTTTTTTTTTTTTTCCTTTCTAAAATTAGAAGCCCACATTATTTTATATAAACTTTTAAATCATTCGTTGTGGGATTGGCTTACTGGCAATGAAATGTTCAACTCATTCCTTAATATACCCAAGTAAATTAGATAAAAAGACAGCAATAAATTAAATTAAACTTACCTTTTCATTGAAAAGAGGCTGGACACGGGCAAAAGAACTTCCCATGGTTGTTTGTGTCTTCTCATTTTCAACATAGAAGCATTTGAGGTTTGGTAGACCTCTCAACCACAGTGCCTTCAGTTTACTGAATATGACTTCATTTTCTTCTTTTTGTCCTTCAAATCCAACTATTGCTTCCATGATTTCACACTGTCTTACGATTAGTTGTTCCAGGTTGACAAGTCCTCTTGCGCTGGATGGGGAGAAGAGATACTTCGACTTACAATTTCCAATAACTAACTTTGTTAATGACTGTAAGGGATGCAGCCCATGACTTCGCACAGATGATTTTGGCTCACCAATAAGATATTCCAAGTCATCATCACATGATTCAACTTTGAGATATTTCAAGTCAAGAAATTCATTTCCAACACCTCTGTCATCAAGCACATTCTTCAAACCCTTAATACCACAAAGGTATAGCGATTCGGCTTTATCCACCAATGGTATGAACTCTTTTCTTAAAGAAGACCCTTCATATTTCAAGACCCTTGTTCCTGTTTCATGCCATTCAAACTTAGAACCCACTGAGATCCTAAATCTCTTCAGGTTCTCAAACTTTAGGCCTTCCTTGGGCAATAACATGACATTCGGTATATGGATATGTAAGGTGGTTAATTGACCAGTACTCAATGACCACCTTAGCTCCTCGAGGGTCACCTTTTGTATGCTTGTGTCTCGCCTATTGTCTTCTGTGGCCTCCCATTGGTCAAATGCAACTGGTAAGTATAATTCTTCCAGACTGGTCAAATTGGATATGACACCTTGCGGAATGACGTTGAGCTTTTCACAGCCTCTGAGATCTAACAACAGAAGACTCGTCAACTGTCCTATCTCTTGTGGTAATGCCTCGATAGTAGAACTGCGGAAGCTAAGCACTTCAAGGCTATTCTTTAGATCCCCAAGTATGGCTATGTCTGCCAACTCGCAGTGTTCCAGACATAACATCCGAAGGCCGGCCAAGTTTGCAAGTGATGATGGTAGTCGCTCCATACGCATTCGAGCCACAATTAACACTATAAGTTGCTTCATCCCACTGAAAAAATTGTCTGGGACTTCAAGATGTGATAGTGAACTATTGCCAAGCATCAAGGTGTGGAGTTGTGGACATGTCAACTCATTTGGAAGCCTTCTAATTTTTTCAGATCTTAACGAGATTGCTGAGTACGGACGCCCGTTAATAGGATTTTGAGGCCATCGAAGAGCACCATGATCGACCAAAAATGCTTCTTCCTTAGATGCAATTGAGATACCAACATCTCTTATAACATCGTGAATTCTCACAAAATTTTCATCAATTCCATAGGACAACAATGAAGCAGATTTGAGAGATTGAACCACTGTACATGCTGCATTTCTTGCTTGGTCTAGTGTACTTGGGTTTTGAGAAAACAACCTCCTTGCCATGCAATGTCTCATTAAGTCCTCGATTGGAATCTCAAAATCCTCAGGATACAGACAGCATAGCAAGAAACAAGATTTTGCATTTGAGGACCACAACATATCGTAGCTCAACTTTAAGGAAGCCCAAACACTTGGGTTAATGCCCTCAATCTTTGTGATCATGTAACTCTCCAGTTTCTCCAATGCATTCTTCCACGCGTGGTCTGGCTTATTTTTCAATGCTGCACCAAGTGCATTTATGGCAACTGGCAGACCTTTACATTTTTTGCACACTTCGTATGCTAGAGAATATGTTTTTGGCCGAGACTCGTCAATAGAATTTCCCGTCAGTTTCTTGAATAGTGTCCATGCTTCTGGCATCGGTAGTTCTACAATTGAGAAACTTCTGTCAACTTCCATTTTAATCATCAAATCTTCATTTCAAGACGGAGCAAAACTTTGCAACCTGGTCTTCCCATCCTTGATAGGAATACCAATAGCCCTAACGTCCACTTCTTCCCAAATATCATCCAATATGACAAGATATTTCTCCCCGTTGGTGAATTTATTCCACAATTGAGATGCTCTTCCTTTTTCACCTAGCGCGGCATCCAACGTAAAATCCAATCTGTCAGCCAATTTCGATTGTATTTCCTTCACATTGAGATCCTTAGAGACAGCTGCTAGCGGAACTTGCTTAAAAGTTCCATCCTTTCGCATTTCTTTACTAACCTGCTCGGCTAATGTGGTCTTACCAACACCTCCAAGCCCATATATGCCAACAATGTTAACACTAGGATCTTTCAATGCTTTGATGATGTCATTGAAAACCGGTGTTCGAGAATCCAAGTTAACATATTTCTTGTTGAATCGAAATTCAAGTTCTTGAGGAGGCGGCCTAGAGTGTGAAATTTCATCAAAATGGCTGTCTTGAGTGAGTTTTTGGACATCCGCTTTCTTCTCTTCGGCCTCCTTGCTCAGTTTGTAGCGCCGCTTGATGTTAGGACATGAGCATGTAAAGCAACTTATGTTTCCTGTAACACTGCTCTGAGCCATAAGTTCCTGAATATCATTTTTCACCCCATCTGCATCCGCTCGCCAATGCAAAACAGCATTCTCAACCTCCTCACCGCGATGATTGGCCTCACGAACTTTTCTTTCGATTATTTCTCTACGACCTTCAAGACTCCTCATTTCAGCTTGTAGTTTCTCGAGGTTCGTCGTGTAGTTAAGGACATATTTCCCTCTTTTGATTGCTGCTTTGACCGCTTCATCAAAGGCTAGACATCCTACCTTCTCAATTATGCCCTGAGGAGTACACATTTTCAGTTCAATCTTTTTTCCCTCCTCTCTGTAATTTTGTTCAATAAGGAGATTCTTCGACAAGATAAAGCTCTTTGTAGTCTGTATCTGCAGGATGGGGGGGAAAGAGAGAGAGAGAGAGAGAGATGAGAGCAATGCACCACACTGTATTAACCAAAAATTATTACCTTTTGACATCCCATTAAGAGAAATAATGTATGCCCTATGTTTTTCTGAAGTAGGCCAACACTGCACCTAATTTTGTTAAGTTTGTCCGATCGGTTAAATAAAATCTTCAATTTTTCCATATACCACTAAGTGTTTTAGTACAGAGTGGGCTGAGTGGCTATAATATATACCCATTAAAAGTGTGTACCATATGTATCTATTGTATGGTCCAGATTGTGTCACCTCATTGGCAATCGTAACATTTTTTAGATTTTTGTAACTTTTTAGTAATATGATTCGTAACATTTTGGTGTCTTGTAACTTTTATATAAAAAAAAAAAATCGTAACTTTCATAAAGGTGTGTAATACACACCCAAATAAGGGGTGTGTATGACCTTTTCCATCATATCAAATTATTTTTTTAGCTTGGTCTTCATTCTTCAATTCTTTTTATTTATTTATTTATTTATTTTGTCAGATAGAACTGCTTTTATGCTTTTATTGTATAGTATTTCTAAAATGTGAGATAGTAAAAAATATAGTAATAATAGCTAAAAAAAACACAAAGCTTGCACAGCAACATAGAAAGCTATTTAAACAAAATGTAATTGACACTCCCCATCGGTGTGTCTGTTCTTGTACTTAAAAATATCTTCTTTTTTAATCTTTCCGAGGGACTACAGAAGATATTAGTCGAAATAAACAACATTTTTTAAAGATTTTCCAGAAATGTTGACGACTCTTACTCACTCATTTGTGAACATTGACCGCTAATAGAGTCATATCACTCAAGGCAAGAAGCATGGAAACGTCAAAAAATATAACGGTTGTGTTTGGTTTGTAGTTTAGTTTAGTTTAATTTTGATGATCTAAGCAGGTGTAATGAGTGGAGAGAGATAGAGAGAGAAATGAGGGAAATGATGATGTCAACAAAACTAAAACTAAAACAAAACTCTGAACCGAACAGGGCCAACATCTCTGTGCCATGTTAGACACTGACACTTGTCACACACTCTCTTACACATGCTAGATAATTGTTTCCCGTCCGTTTGATACATGAGAAAGAAAAAAACACAAATGTAAACTTTTTTGTTGTCCCATATCAAAAATCGAAAGGCAACAATGCTAGTTGAAAAGCATAGGAAAGATGAAAGGGCTACTAGCGCCGCCCCCCCTATACATGAGGTGAAATAGATGAAAATGGATGTGAGGAACTAGGATCCCTGTCATGCCACCAAAAATATTTTTGTACGGCTCAAATTGGACATTACACGCCACACGGTATAGTGCCCTAGGACGTTACAAGAATCCCATTTTCGCTAGAAACCAGTATGACTTATAAGGGTATTTGAGACTTTTGAATCTCACAAAACTCAAGTTTTCTGAGATGCCCAATGATAACTAATGCACAAATTACTTCGTCAATATTTTCAATACTCCCTTCATCGATCCCTTTTTTATTGTCGAATATTCCATTTTGGGTTGTCCCTTAATAAGTGTGTTTTAAAAAGTCAATGACTAAAGTTTGTACAATTATTATTTTGTCCTTTTGAAAAGCTAGTGGATAAAAAGTTAATGAATAAAAGTAGAGGATAATTCTGAAGAGTGAAGGTAAAGTTGATGTAAAAAGTGCAATGATGGACAGAGGGGTGGTGTTGTGCAGCCTTGTGTTGCACTCTATGCTGCGCAGCGTGCTGTGTGGCACTCGGCGCGGTCGCACAGTTGTCGATCTAATGATCGGAGACGTCCATCGCATAGAGTACGTTGAGTACTACAAGTGTATCAAAAATCAACTCAATTGGATATTGTTAAGTGCATCATCGGAATGCAAATATCTTGAAAAAAAATGTTAATGGCTAAAAGTTTGTACAATTATTATTTTGTCCTTTTGAAAAATTAGTGGATAAAGAGTTAATGGATAAAAGTAGAGGATAATTCTGAAGAGTGAAGGTAAAGTTGATGTAAAAAGTGTAATGATGGACAGAGGGGCGGTGTTGTGCAGCCTTGTGTTGCACGCTATGCTGCACAGTGTGCTGTGTGGCACTCGGCGCGGTCGCACAGTTGTCGGTCTAATGAACGGAGACATCCATCGCATAGAATACGTCGAGTACTACAAGTGTATCAAAAATCAACTCAATTGGATATCGTTAAGTGCATCATCAGAATGCAAATATCTTGAAAAAAAAATGTATTCAATAGTTTTCATCCTTGATTCCAGTCATTTGTGTTCCATTCTTTTTCAAGTTATACGTGTTCCGATCACGCATTTAATGATATCCAATCGAGTTAATTTTTGGTATACATGTAGTACTCGACGTGCTCTACATGATGGACGTCTTCGATCATCGAACCGACAATGACGTAGCCATGCCGGACGCCGCACAACACACTGCACAGACAAGGCTGCACGGCACCATCCCTCTGTCCTGTAATGATGATGCCTCTTGAATAAATTGGATTTACGAAACAACACATTTAAAAAGGGATAGTCCAGTTCAGTCTATAATGCAAATTTTTAAATTGTTAATGTCTTTCAATTTATAATAAATTTCACGTACAATACGTATCTCATATAATAGATCTCAATTAGTTCAATTGTGCAAAATTTTTAAAATCTATAAAAATTTTGTAGATTGAAAGATATTACTAATAATTTAGAAATTGCATTGGAGACCGAACTGGACTATCGAAATGGGACGGAGGGAGTATATGTTTTTATTTAATTGTTCTCATTTAACTTTAATTAACATATGCCCTTAATTACCAAAAAAGAAAAAACATATGCCCTTGGGACATATTAGTAGCAAAAGTCATTACGTATTTGGAGTGAGGAAAATTAACTCCGATTGAGAGTAAACTTTCTCGTGGACAACCAAACAGTACCAAATTTCGAGAATGTAAAATCAACTCCAATTATTAAGAGTGACTTTCCAATGGACACACAAATAGCGACAGAAGGGAACCAATTAAAATGCAGAAGGGAGGGCAATTCTGTAGCTCATTGGTTAGCAAATTTTTGTATAGACGGGAATTTTGTTACTTCTGGGGGTTGTACCCCACCCGGTCTTGAGTCTATATTGGCCAAAGATTTGGCGGGATGGGTTTTTCCGGCCCTTCTATCTTTTATTTATATCTCTTGAAGTTATCAAAAAAAAAAAAAAAAAAGGGAACCAATTAAAACAGAAATGGAAAAAAAGAAGAAGAAAAGAAACAGTCACCAAGAAATTATAAACTATGCCACACTCAATTGGTTTTTTAAACTTTTTGAGTTGATATATTTTAGAGCATGATGCATCTCATAGAGCAAGAAAAACTGTAATGTCAAGAATTCACTTATTCGAGGGGGGCTAAAGCAAACAAAGATCGAATGACACCCCAATTTTTAAAAGGTCCGCTAATCTCAACCCAATAGATGGATGGAAGATGATACGTCCATGAAGACAAATGAGTTCGGATTTAAATAAACATTTCACAGATAAAAATACACTTTAGCAGATATTAATACATATTTCTCAGATAATTACACTTTCTACTTGTTATCCTCCACCTAATGGATGAAGATTAGCATTTTCCAAATCTATATCAATTGATTTCAGTGATCCATCGGACGGCAATCTCATAATAGGCATCCCTAATTAGAAATTGTTGAAGAATTTGATCGAGCAAATTTCAAGTTGATCAATTAGGCATTGCTCGCATATCCGCGTGGACCCTTCTGATAAAATTGGTATAGAACTCGATCGAGCGGATTTGAAATTAGAAGGTGGCATACATTGGCTCTATATTTATTCGTGCTCTCTTTCTCTTGTGACCGCCGAGTGCTAGACAATACATTTCTAACTACGTCTTCAGTGCAGAAAAATCCTAGACAACGAATTTGGGAGTCTTTAAGATCTATGAATCGTTGATCGATTTAATGCGTCTCCAAGAAGTTTGTGCTTTTATAGGTCAGTCATAAGTTTGACTTTTTTGGTGCATTTCTGGGAGAAAATTGCAAGGCTTGAAGAGGAAGAGGCAGAGGCAATAAATACAAAGGTATGATGAACGAAGATTCATCAAACAGGAGTAGATCTTAGGTCAATTGGTAAAAAGTGTGAGGTGTAAAAATAAGTTGAGCTGTTTTGTAATCCCACAATGGTAGTTTTTCTTTAAATTTATTTCCGTAGTTTTTTTTTTTTTATAGGAATAATTAGTCATAAAAATCGTAGACAACTTGTTTGAGAGAATTTGGGAGTCTGTAAGGTCTATGAATCGTTGATGGCTTTTATGCGTTTCCAAGAGGTTTGTGCTATTATAGGTCAATCATAATTCATAAGTGAAGACTTTTTTTTGGTGAATTTCTGGGAGAATTGGAAGGACATTGAAGAGGAAGAGGCAAAGGTAGAGGCAATAAGTACAGAGGTATGATGAACGTAGATTCATCAAACAGGAGTAGATCTTAGGTCAATTGGTAAAATGTCAAGATGTAAAAGTAAGTTGAGGTGTTTTGTAATCCCACAATGGTAGTTTTTCTTTAAATTTATTTCCGTAGTTCTTTTTTTGTATCCATTTATGAGGTTTTTCCTATATATCTTGTGCTCTCCATATTCAGTAATTTCTTAAGACATCCACAGTGAACTCTCAAAATAGCTCCTAAGTAAAGCTCCTAATTTTAGCTAGCTATATGCTCAAGTATTGCCTTCAATAGGCTCCTCATACAAACTCCTAAAGGTGGCTCCTAAGCTTGGCTCCTAGCACAATAGTTAAATTTAGGAAGCCTTATAGCTAACTTCAAGTGAGGCCAAAGCCTTTAAATTATTTTTTGATATGAAATCTTTTAAATAGTTGCTGGGAAAAAGTTGCTCCTAGTATATTTTCACAAAATTTAGAGTGTTATTGCTAGCTAATTGAGTGCACACATCTTCTCTAAATTTAACAAGCTCTAAGAGTGAAAAGTGGACCCCAATTATGCTTATGTGTACAACTTAAGATACAACTTAGGAGCAAATTTAGGGAGCCCACTGTGGATGACCTTACGTACTGCTTCTCCTTCTCGTTCGGTTAGGTAAAGGAGTAAAAGTTTCAAAAAAAACCAAAAATCTATTGGTTTGAGATATCAAGTCCATATAAGGATTGATATTGTCACTCCACTTTTGGGATTAACAATTTGGGGAGTGCCATATCAGTTTCCTTGAGTTTTTATTTACTATAAAATTTATCTTGTCAAGATTTGTGTTTAATCCAAAAAAGACATACTTAAACCAATTTTTTGATGCAACTACAACAGAAGTATTGAAAAATAAAAAAATAAAATGGAATGAATAAGTTAGGCCTAATGACCCCTAAATCTCATATTCCTCCATATTCACTTGGTATGAATTTTCTAGTTGCAAATAGAATCACTTCTATTTTCGCGCAAGACATTTTGGTCTCCAAAATAGCGTTAATCTAATCCGTTAGTCCCATATCATTTATCTACTCTAAACAACACCTCAACTCTCTTTAACAAGCTTGGGATGTGATAATTTACCAGTCTGTGAATACAGACTTTGCTTACCTATGTGGGAAATTGAAGAGGCACTAAGACAAGTGGATGTATTTTTGCAGAAGAAACTAATCGCCCATGCAACAGAACATGGAGTGAGCTCTCAAAGCCACAATGTTTATATCTGCAGTAGAAAAATACATCTAAAAATAAGATGAGAAACTCAATTAAAATTTTTAATTTCCCAAGCCCATTTAATTTTCTAAAGCGTATTAAAAAACCAAAATAATTAGCCATAATGATCACTAATTAGAATTCATAATTAAAGTTCTAAGTTCTCACAAAACTATTAAAGTAGACAAAGATGAAACCTACTTTATAGTAAGAGAGGATCCGCTTCAAGAAAAAAAAAAACCCTAAGCAACTGGGACTTGTAGCGTTAACAACATACATATATATCCTAGTAAAATAAAATAAAAAATTCTTTGAATCGGGCCAGGCTGGGCTAGGAAAAAATTTCCCAAACCCAACCCAATTAATAAACGAGCATAGCCCAACTCTATGGTCCTAAATATTTATCCTGAATCCTATAAAATAAGGGAGGGGTGGGCAAAATTCCAGGCCGGTGTGCACCCCTGAGACTTACACCATTTTAACCAATAAGAGGGAAAGATAATATTCACCCTCTTTCTAAGGGGGGTGACCAAAAGTCGCAATCATTGAGATGCAAGTTTTTTTTTTTTTTTGTGTGTTTTTTAGGTGAACCCGTAACAAGCCTCTTTTGAGTTTATTCAAACCACCACCACTAGCCACCACCTTGAAAACAAATCCCAAATCAGTCCCTCCCTCGATCTGGAGCATAATTGAATACCCATTTTATATCTCCAATTATCCTAGTTTTTATGGAAATCATTTTCTCCTTTACCAAATGCCGCAAATTAATCCATCGCCAATGTCTACATATGCCCATATCTATACATACACATGCAACACGTCTATGCAGATTATGTAGTATTAGCAAAATTGGTAAATCATAGTATCATACTATTATAGGACTGAATCGTAACCCATGAATGTGAAGAGGATGGAAACTACCATGGAAGGTCCACTTAGGACCATGATTTTTTAATTAATCCACAAATGACAAATCTATCAATTCGGGAATCTTTCATAATCCATGTACCATAAAATATTTCTGGAATAAGCTCGTCTGCAGTTACCAGTCTCACGTTGAGAGCTTTCAAGGGTCCTTCTCTGTATGACAAAAACAATTAAAATTAACTGTTCAACTTTTAAATCTTGCCAACAACAACTAGTCATGCCAAAAATCATGTCCATCAAAGAAAAATATAGAGACACATTCACTAAATAAATAAGTTCATATATCATGTCGTTTGATGCTAGCTAGATTGAAATTTTTTGTCTCACAAATAATATTCTTGATGAGATTTGAAAATTGAATGATTCTTATAGTCACGGGACAAAGGGTCATGTATGGAAAGGGACCAGGGCATTCCCTACCTTGCTAAACTCACTTCAGTATAATATAAAAACACATCAAACAAGGGGATCGACTGATTTCTACTCCAAAATTGATACCCGCACACCCTTTTTTATTTCTTAGTGAATTTTTATGTGTAAAAGTTTCACTAAAGGACAAACAAAAGAGTGTGATTATCAATTTGAGGAGTGTGAAAATCAATTACAATTTACCATGACTCATAACATACTATATTGGTCTTTTTATGTGAATATATATGTTTTCCTCGGTATGAATAGATAGTAGCTATGTTTTCTTTTTTTAGAATATTATTTCTTAGATTTCGTGATGTTCATGAATAGAAAGTGGCTTGTTTTAATTTTTATTTTTTTTAAATACTTCCTCCGTCTCAAATTACTTGTCTCTTTTGTGAAATTCAACTTTTTATGGAGACAAAATTATTGTTTTAGAGTTCAAAAATTATCCTTCAAAACTGTTAACTTTATTAAGTGGTTTTAAATTGTTTATATATCTTTTAATATGGATCTCAAAAAACATGTAATATGGATCCCATTTTAATAGATCTTCGTTAGTTGTTTTACGCAAAATTTTAAAAATCATAAAAACATCTATATTAAAAGATATAAACAATTTAGAAATGACACGAATTTCAAAAACTGTAAAATTAATAATGGTAAAGCGGGAAATTCTGACATATTTTAATAGGAAGAGCAATTTTAGACAGGAGAATTTCTTAGATTTCATGCTTGAGCATCGAAGTATATGTAAAGAAAAACTCAAAAATTTAACAACCATGTGAATATCAAAATTTCCAGGTTCTACTTTTCGGCTCCCTCTATGTAACCTGCGTGACAGGAAGAGTTTACAAAAAGTCTAAACCTGAGGGTGCAGTCCGACTAAGTAAATTCCAGTATTTTTCTTAGAAGAAAATGAAATCGTATTTTGAACATTGTTTTAGTAGATCTTTACCCTTTGACAAATAAATTTGCAGACTCTTGTTCTAACCTTTGAACTGCTACTTCACTTTGAAGAACTCCTTGGTTAAAAAGTGACCAGTGAGACCGCAAGTAACCTTTCCATCGTCATCAACCATTCTTTTCTCACATTTGTTGGGATCTGAAAGCCAAAAGTGTAATATTAGCCCACTGCTGATCATAAAACTCTCTTCATCCCAACTATAAAGAATGATATCAATGGGCTCTTTCTAACACTGTGAATTTACACCAAAAGAGTAAAGTTTTATGGCATTACCTGAACAAATTAGGTGTGAAGAAGATGAAGACCGAGTGGTAGAGATTGAGTGCAGATGGATTGATTTGTGAACACGGGGAACCATGAACTCCTTAAAAATCTACTTTTGGGTGAATTCCAACGAGCTCCCCTGGGGATTTCAATAATTACAGAAATCTCCACTCAAGTTTCACAAATGAAAATGAGCACCACCTTCTTACTTGGTACGAATGAACAACAAAAGATCTCTGTAGGGATGGCAACGGGTAGCGTATGGATCGGAGCACCCTATTCTATCTCTGATCCCCAATTGTGAAGTTCTTCCCTATCCCCACCTTCATACCTAAAAGGGATAGTGGACAATCCACCATACCCGCCTCCTATTGGGGATCGGGTATATTTGGGTAAATCCATATCTAAACTAATTGGGAAAAAGAAAAAAAAAAGAGAGATGATATGATCTAATTTATGTGTCATATACTAACAAAAACAACCATTTAAAACAAAATAGAATAGAAAGTTACGAACAAATAATAGTCTACCAAGATTATATATAATTTTAAAAACTACCATCATTAAACTTTTTTAACACTTAAACCATATATAGTTTTAATTCAAAACAATATACATAAATTATACTAATATGCATCCTTATACACACACACACACACACACACACACACACACACACACATACATCTATATACTACTATATGCCCGCATATACATTCATAAAAATATGTATACAATTTGAAATGGGGCGGTGCAGGGTTTAGGATTCTGGAGATTCTGAGATATCATAATCATACCCGCTCCATTTTCAATTGGGGATTCTTTAAGTTCTACCATACCCACTCCTATTGGATGAAAAATCAAATAATATCCGCCTCCAAATAACCGGAGGTGGGGCAGGTATCCATCGGGTTTGGAGAAATTGCCATCCCTAGATCTCTGTGTTACGTCCTGAATGAAAATTACTTCGTATCTTGATTGGATCAAAAGCTTAGAATTATCGAATCGGAAATCCCACGAACACAGATGGCCATGTACCGATGGACTTCGAGAACCCATTTTGGGTCCACATTACGTTGACCGGCCGTTTCTTTCATCTCAAAATCAAATTTCAAGGGGCTTACGTTGAGACCAAGTCGATCAGACGTCCCTAAGAGCTCGATCCAAAATCACTCTATTTCGTTCACAAACTTTTGAACGAAATGGGGTGATTTTGGATCGAGCACTTAGGGACGTCCGATCGTCTTGATCTCCACGTGGGCCCTTCGGAATTCAATTTTAAGATGAATGAACGGCTCGGATCGACCTTGTGGAACCCAAAAGTGGGTCCTCGAAGCTCATCTGTACATGGTCGGTTCATGGCCATCTGTGCCGGCAGAAGTGTTCTTATCGTATTGAACTGATTTTTAATGAAAGCCACTTGGAAAAACAAAAGTTCGAGAAAAGTGTATAAAACATAAAAAAAAATCTATAAATCTTCTCGAAAATGAAAGTTTTCATGCATTGTATTAAACCTCTATTTTTAAAATAATGAACGGTTTGAAACTTGTAGATCCCACAATCTAGTTAAATGGATCGGTTCCTATAGATTTATTGGTTGTGTTTGGTTAAATAATTTAGTTTAATTTTAATGATATCAGCAAGTATAATGAGTGGAGAGATATAGTGAAAGAAAAAATGATGATGTCGTCAAAATTAAAATTAAACAAATAAACGAACAAGGCATTTGTAATGCTGGTTCACTCGAGGTACCACACGAAATGTAGACTAAGGCCATGTTTGATAAGAGAGATGGAGTATGGGATTGGATTACCAATCCTGTGGGTCCTTTAATTTTCATGTTTGGTGCGTAATTTGCGGACCGGACTAGCAGTCCCATGGGACTAGCAATCCCCCATTTTCATGGGATTGGCCAACCCAAGGGGGGTTGGGTATTATGAAACCTCTCCCATGGGATTGGGGAATTGTTGGTGAAAACAAGCCAAGTGCGTTCATGCTTCTTCTACCCAATTCTCGGGTAAATGCTTTCATGAATTTTCATGATGTTTTCGTTACTAGTAATGCAGAAACAATTACTTTTATTGTTTAATGCTTTCGTGAATTAATGCTTTTTGTCAACATTTTTTGACAACGCCAATTAATGCTTAAAACAAAAACCTATGGTTCATATTTTAAATCTTTCTGATTTCTCGTGATAACATGAACTAATACTCCAAAAAAAATATTAGTGCCTAACTAGCAAAACTAACACAGGGAAAAAAATTGATAAAGACTTAAAATAACCCGGTTCAATTTTTTTTGTATTGTTTCATCATTACCTTGGATGCTTTTATCTAGAAATGACTAGAAAACGTGGCTCAAAGAAATCTTCATTGGAAATCTTTAAAAAAAAAATTAATTTTTCATTTGAAATCTAAAAAAAGAAAAGAAAAAAAAGACATGAAAACATGTTTTTGAGCTACTGATGAAAAATGGTGTTTCCAAATATGGGTAGAATTGAAAACAAATTATTTTTACTCAATCCTATCCTAAGCAAAACAAACATGTTATTAGTAATCCCATGATCTAATCATGTGCAAAACAAACATGAGGGAAGGATTCATCTTCTCATTAATAATCCCATCACATTATCAATCTCAATCCTAATCTCATCTCATTACCAATCCCTCAAAAATGAAACCTCGTATCAAACGGGGCCTAAAGACTTTCAAATTAATGCGCTGGTCCTGTCCATCAATGCCGCTTTAATGTACTGATTTTCCTACCAATTTTCTCTTTCTTGTTAAAAGACATATTTATCCTCCGCATCCTTATTCAAAAAAATTTTGCATTCATTAGTTTTGCATCAAGATTATGTGGTTTCTGAATTTCTCTCGACGAGAAAAATCTAACAAATATAAATTTATGGTCAAAACTCAAATTTTTTTTAATGAAGCCAAAATACGTGAATTATTGGTTAATAATTCACCTATTTTGGCTTTATTCAAAAAATATTTGATTTGACCATAAATTTATACTTATTAAATTCTTCTCGTCGAGAAGAATTCAAAAACCACAAAACCTTCATACAAAACTAAAGAATGAGAAAAAAAAATTGAATAAAGACAAATAAAAAAACCAAAAAATTAAAAACTGATTTTTTACCCAAAGGAGGCCTTTATCTTATGAGAATATTTTGGATTTTTCTTGTCTCTCTCCCTTTCCCTCTCCTTCCTCTTCCCCTCCCCCTCCCCAAAAGTGTTCCCCAAAATAAAATAAAATAAAATAAAAATAAATCTCCTAAAATAAAACTGATTTTCCTGCTTTCTTTTTTTGTTTTGACTTTACATCAAACTTTTTGGAATTTATCATTCATTTTGAATAGGGGAATAAAAAATGTATAAAATTGAGGAACTGTTTTTAGAAAGAAAAAAAAAACATACAGGATGACACTAAAGAATTATAATCTGTTTTTTTTTTCAGTAATACAAAAACAATTGAATCAAATAACTATAGGCGTTCAATGAAAAGTTAAACAATTGGCTGAAATACTCATAAGCCTCACACAGATAGTGCGTTCATGTCCTTGTGGGGTCTGTTTTGGGGTTTCACACAAAACATCCAAGCTGTTTAATAATTTTAAAATATTTTTCTAAGTGGCTTTTGTAAAATTAGTTAAATCGTATATCTTAGTTTGATGTAATCTTTCAATTTTTGGATTTAACATTAGTCCTGAATACTGAATCAAGAATTGGAATGCTGAATCATCTTTCAATTTTTACATAATGTGTTTTGGCCTAAAAAGTAAAATGTCACTTCATTTTATTTTTTTTTGTCTTTATTTGATTTTTTCTTTAATAGTTGTTAGATTTTCATCGACTTTTTGTTTACTATTGGTTCATTTCGACGAGATGAATCAAAAAAGTAAAAAATTATAACCCAAGCTTAATTTTTTAATAAAGACAAAAATAAGTCAAAAAGACAAATTTCTAACATTTTTTTCAATTTTATTCAAAAATTTGAGAGTTCTAATCATAATCTTTTACATTTTTGGATTTCTCTCGTTAAGACGAACCAACAATACACAAAAATTTGATGCAAAACTAACAAATGAAAAAAAAATCAAATAGAGATGAAAAAAATTAAGTCAAAGTGACTTTTTAGAGAAAATTTTGGGTACAGGGAGGCACATACGGGCCCGTCCAAACAATGCAACTAACGGTCCAAATTGAAAGTGTCGTCCGAATTTTAAAAAAATAGAAAAAAAAAATTTGTTTTCATCCGAGCCTTCCAATACATTTTTAGACAGCTTGAATGTGCTAAAAAACATCACGTCACCCAAATTTTTTCGACTTTTTATGCCAAAACACAAATTCGAATTGTGTGAGCGCTATGTGCACATGCACAGATCTCTATGCAAGTTACTGTTAATTTTCCAGGCTGGAGAAAGGTAACAAGTCATTTCAGAAACCTGTTCTTGCGCCCTCAACCAGGGACGGAGCCAGGATTTTACCTCTGTGGTGGCGAAAATATGTACTCAAAAAATAAAAAGACAAACTGTAATACAAATATTCATCCACTCTATGAAAAATTATAATAACATAAAAATCTAGTGGTGGCGAGTCTATATAATTTGGGGATAAAAATCTATTTTCTATGTAATAATTGCATTTTTTGAAAACCTTGTGGTGGCGGCCGCCACCACTTGTCCCCCCTTGGCTCCATCCTTGCCCTCAACCATGGCAGTAGACTTCCAAAGTGATGCTTTACTGTTTAAAGTTGCATTATTGCGAGGCAAATGCTAACTTGAGCCTGTTTAAAAAAAAAATTCATTGAATTAGAGATCTTTATTAATAATTTAATTTGATAGAAGAGAAAATAAAAAATTATGCGCAAAATTACTTTATTTTTTTATCCGAAAGATATTACAAAACAACTTAATAAGACAACAATATAAAATACTAAGTACATATTTTTATGTTATTTTGTATCGAATTAAATATATCTACTAGTAATTTAATTTGGAACTAAAAAAAGTAAAAATTTATTTGTAAAAATATTTTATTTTTTTATACGACGGGAACTATAAAGTAAAAAAATGTTCCAAGTACTCAATTGTAGCAGCTAGCAAAGGAAAGAGCCGTCGGGAGAGAGAGTATTTATGGTTCATGGCGTACGGTAATCTTTTGGGTAAAAGTTAACCAAAAGAGCTAGGGGTAATTTTGTCATATAGCTCTGAAAGTATTCAATCAAATCAGAGCCAAAGCCATTTCATGAGAATACAAAAACCGGCTCCCAAAAAGAATAGCGCGTGGAACAATATTTACGCGTGCTGCAGACCACCATTAGGTTGTCAGCAGATTTTCCCTTGATTTATTGCATTACTTAAAAAAAGGGAAAAATAAAAAATATAATGCTGGTTCACTTGGTCCCACACGGAAAGTAGACCAAGACTTTTTAGCAACTTTAAACAGTAAAGCAAGTCTTTCTCAAATGAGTGGCCTGACAGTGCTCTAACTAACAGTTCCACACGGAAAGATGCAATAATTTCATTGGCTTGATTATATGTACTCCGTACGATGATTCTCTGTCCAGTTAATGTTCGATTCTCTGTCTTTCTTTTTATCACTTGCAATTATACAAGTTTGAATAACATCAAAATGAAAAAAATAATCAGCTCATAAATTATTCCACCGGAAAGGGGCACCGACCCCTTTTAGGCTAAATTCGGCTAAAAAAGTCAACTTAATTTTTTATTTTGTCTTTATTTGATTTTTTTTTTGCGTTTGTTAGTTTTGCATTGATTTTTTTAGGATTATTGGTTCGTCTCGGCAAAACGAATTCAAAAAGGTAAAAGATTATGACTAGGACTTTCAATTTTTTGAATAAGATCGAAAAAGGTGTAAAAAATTGATTTTTTGGCTTATTTTTTTCTTTATTCGAACAAATTTAAGTTTCGGTCATAATTTCATACTTTTTTTATTCTTCTCACTGAGACAAACTAATAATACACAAAAAGTTGATGCAAAACTAAAAAATGCTGAAAAAAATCAATTAAAAACAAAACAAAAAGTTCGCCAACTTTTTTTGTCAAAATAGGCCTAATTTTAGACTATGTGTAGACAGCATCGAGGACCCACTTATTTTTTAACGAAATGGAATGATTTTGAATCAAGCTCATTTTGTCATTCGATTGCATCTATTACTGCATGGGTTTACTTGGAATTTAATTTTGAGATTGTTCATTTAGGACCCACAAGTGGATACCCGACTCGAGTTATATGAATCAGATGCCGAGGAATTCATTCACAAAACTCCCAATCTTTATGATATCGTCTTCGTAGATGCCTACGACGGTGAAGATATCTTTCCTCACAAGCTGTGGGACCCGGATTTCCCTTTCCTCAAAGCCCTGGAAAAACGACTTCACCCTGACCATGGAACAGTTGCGATGAACCTTCATAGGTGAGTCAAGCACATTGTTCAATTACTACCTAACATCAAAAGCCCTCGTTCCCGTTCGGAAATGATTTGGGTACACCACTAAATGTACCCCAATTACACTCAATTTCATTGGGGCCGTTCATGGTTTTTTTGAGTGGTCTAAATTTAAAGTGTTTTATAACCGATCATAAAATTTTATGACCGGTCATAAAATACTTTAAATTTAAACCGCCCAAAAAAGTGTTTGGATACCCCATATAGGGGTACCCATAGCACGATTCGTTCCCTTTAACTTTTTGCACATGTCAAATTTTGCAGGTTCCGTAATTTATCTCAATTGAGAGAATTTTAAAAAGCACAAAATTATTACTCCCTTTGTCCCAAATTGTTCGACACTTTTGGAAAAACGTGCATTTTAGATGCAAAAAATTATGGGTTTACGAAAATTATTTTCCAAAAAAATTTACACCATTTTTTTCCTACTCAATGAAATCTTTAAATTGGTGTAAATTTTTTTGAAAAGAAAACGAATGCTTATACATCTTTTTTTGGGTGCAAAATGCACGAATTCCCAAAAAAAGCGAACAATTTGGGACGGAGGGAGTATGAAAACTCAATCAAAGATAAAATCTTTAAAAAATGTAAAAAAGTCACAACAAGGAATTAAGGAACGAGCTCTATAAGATTAATTAGAAGAAAGATTAACCAGCGAAAATCAGATGGTACTAGAGTGAAGTTGATGGTACTTGCGGGCCGTTTAGATGACGTATTAGTTTGAGAGGAATTAAATAGTAAGGGATGATAAAATAGTACTAAGGGTGATTAAATAAGAATGGTGAATCCACATTAATGTGATAGTTAAGGAGGAGTGATTAAATAGTTCAATGTTTGGATAAGAGATTAAAAGGGAGGAATAAGGAGGATAGATGATGTAAAAACAATCAAATTGACTATATTGCCCTTGTCAATGCCCATATTAGATTATGAATTTAAAATAAGTATAAAAATATAAAAATTAATTGTTTTGCTCTATTTGTCAACAATTAAGTTATATTTTTGATCGAACGATGATACACTCTCAATATACCGATTCATCACATGGCTTCTCCATGCATGTGTGTTGGGGCACCTTGGACCCACCGCGTGAGCCCCCTGAGGCCCCACCACACACATGAAAGTGGTGGTAAATGGTCGACCGGTATGTGTCACTCTATCATTTTTGTATATTTTTTTACGTTTGTCAACAATTAAGATAACAATTAAGTTATTTGTCAATTAATTGTAAATAACGATATTGTCAATTAATTGTAGATAACAATTACAGTAAGTTTCTTTTTTTCTGTTTGTCAACAATTAATGCTCTCCACTCCACTTCATCGTAAATAATGGCAAAAAAAAAAGGCCCTACTTTTATATCTTTAATTGGTACAAAACCCATTTCCTATTCTCAAATCAAAATGCTATTCTTCTTCTTGGAAGAAAAAATTGCAGCGGCATGAATAGTGAACCGAGCTCCCCGATTGGCGACGCCACAAACATCGAAACTCTCCGACCTGAAAGTTTTCATTGAAACTCTTCTCTCTTCTTCGTTCTACTTTCTCTCCTTTTTTCGTCCTTCCTTTAGTAATTGTTTTTGTCGCCGGATTATTCACCGGAGTAGGCCGGGTTCTCCCGGATTATTTAGTCGGGGTGTGCATTTTGCATCCAAAGTATGGGCTAAATATCAAATCACCTCCTTATCCCCTGATTGCTTCATCTCTACCCCATAAACGGCATCCAAACAAAGCCTAGAGTGAATAGGACAGTTGAACTTTTTCGTGTAGAATCGCTTTTAAAAATAATTAACCAGAGTGTTACATGCATAAGAAACTTACTCAAAAATATCTCAAATTTAAAAAAGTAACTGAAATTCGCTTGGAAATGCATTTCAAGCCACTCTTTCTCAAATTTTAGATACTTTCTGAATTGTTTTTCTTGGCATTTAATGTTGCTGATAATTTAGCATTGTTGGCCCTTGCTCTGTTAAAGACTCTCAAAGTCTTGTCTACTCTATCAGGAGTATTTGGCCCTGTTCGGTTTGAGGTTTTAGTGTTGTTTTAGTTTTGTTGACATCATCATTTCCCTCATTTCTCTCTCTATCTCTCTCCACTCATTACACATGTTTACATCATCAAAACTAAACTAAACTACAAACCAAACATAGCCTTTGTATTTCTGAAACTCCTTCCTCGTCCTTCGCCTCAGTCGAAGGACCACTTCCATCAACTGTGTCGTGTCTCTTTCAGACAATGAAAATGCTATTGCGTGTTCATATATTAAAAATATATATTAAAATTTTGAAAAATATACAAAAATATGTGAAAATATATTAAAAAGGGTAAAAAATGAATTGCAGTTGTTTTATTTTGTGTAGTTATTATGTGTTCATTGGGCACATATTAGCAAGACCGTTCAACAATAATGTTGGTAAATACTCCCTCCGTCCGGATTTGTTAGTCCGTTTTGGGGATTCTAACTTTTTTTCATTACTTTTTGTGTTTGTTATTTTCACATCATCAAAAGTAATTTTCCCCTACTTTATCATTTGACTTATGAAAATGAACAAACATTTTCGTAATTGAAAAAGTATGTTTGTGGACCAACAAATCCAAACAGAGGGAGTAGTACAAAGTAATAATTTTGAGGATTAGTACAGTAAAAATAAATAAATAAGGAAAAAAATATATATGAAAGTGCCTCGGACGGTTGAGATCCGTTCGGTGTACTATTTAAATAGTGTACCGAACGGATCATAACCGTCCGATGCACTTTCATGTTTTTTTTCTTGGTTTTTATTTCTAGTTTCCTACATTTTTCCGATAATTTTTGTGAGACCAGTTCAGATGGTTGTTTCTCCAACTCTAATCGAGCTCCTGCTAGCATTTTATGGAGAAAAATTTGAGTGCATGTAGGGTAAGGATAATGTGGTGTCCGACCACGAATCTCAATCCTCAAAAGTTATTTTAGAAAGCCGAGATTCACGATGGGTATCGCCACCTGTTACTCGTCCGACACCCAAGTCCTTCTCCAAATTATGACATTAATCTCTTATAGATTAAGACAGATATATATAAAGTAGCTTAAACACTCAAAGTTTTTAAAAAAAGAAGAAGAAGAAGAAAGAATTCATGCCACTTATGTCATGACCTTGACCCGCCCTTTTAGGTCTCAGTCACAACAGAGCGTTGGTGAAATCATCACCCAATCTAATTAACACTCATAACATAATGTAATCTCCTACTTAATAAAGAGGGGCAAGCGTGCGTATATGACAGGTAATAAGAAGTCCTAAGTATTATAAGAATGTTAAATAGTAGCTTGAGCACTAAAATTCTTGATAAGAAGTCCATTGTAACTCTCGATAGAGCAATAAAATTATTGGTTTGTGCAGCAGGTGGCCGGTTGTAAAGTGGTTTTCGGTGGAGTGGGTACTCTCGATGAAGCATAAAAAATTCATGGGGTGTGTGGCACTTAGTTGGCAAGCAAAGCAAGATGGCTCTTAATGGAATAGGTGCAATAAATAAGTCCGGATTCGGACACAGTGTTGGAGAGATAGATCAAAAATTAAAGGGGAGTCAAGTTGATCAGATCGAGGGGGTCTAGGCCCAAGGCATGGTTCACACATGAGGGGGAGATTTTTTAGAATATGTGTGGAAGATTGAGTTCTACATTGAATAAACAGAAAAAGAGACTTTAATATACAATTTGGTGGTTCACCGCTTCTAGAGCTTAGCCTTTTAAAGTGGATATTAGTCATTCAATGTATATTAGATTCATATAATGTGGTGGACTCTATGGATACTTCCAAGGCCAGCTCATGGCATAAGCCAATGAAGCCACCGCTTTGGACCCTCCTAAAAAATGTAAAAAATAGGGGCCCCCAAACAGACAAGCCTATTATATATTATAATAGTAGTTTATTTTTGGATGACTACATATTTAAATTTGTTCAATGATAATTTTCTTGTAATTATTTTTTAGGAAGATGTGGTGAAATTTTTTATTATAAAAACTATATGGAGGGCCTCCTTGTCACACCCTCAATTTTCATCACGAGTAAATAAACATTTTCTTCAAGGAATATCTCAATAAACTCACAGATTCGTCCAAAATCACCTCACATTATCTATTGATGAATCACTTCATTATCCTACCGACGTTCTCCTCGCCAAGAAAGACAACGTAAGAGCTGAGTCACCGGTGTGGTGGCGTGCCAACCACCCTCCGATGCCTAAGTCAGTAGGGAATTTGTTCTGTATTGGAAGGGATTGAGAATTAGGGTTAATGATTGTGCGTACCTTAGTTGGATTCCTTCCGTTGCTTTTATTGGCATTTAATTGGAGGTTGAGTCCTATTAGGACTGTGTTCCGGAGTTTTTCTGGGTTATCCCATTGATGAGGGTAGAGTCCTGCCTTAGCCGGGACTCCCTCTTCCTTCGACCTTGGCTTGGGTCCGTTACCCTTTATTAGCCGTGTTTATCCTTGGATTTAATGTCTATCTTATCCGTTTCTTCTTCCTTATCCCACGTGATTGCAGTTTTGTCAATTGATGCCTTCGTGCGGGATAAGCATCTTCTTGGTGCAAAGACTTTTACCTGACCAGCTTGACCTCCAGTTGGACTCCAGCTTGCACTACCGCCTTTTCTCGAAAGCAAGGCGGACATCTTGTTGTGCTTTCTGGTGACGTCCTTCAGGGAGGCCCAGGTGGAGCTGGTTCTTCACTCCCCAGGTCCGCTCATATTTTATTGACAAGAAGCATCAAATCTAAGTTCGGTACCCATGTCCCATGTGAATTGAGTAAAAAAAAAGAATGTTATATCCTTTGAAAGGAAGGGTTTTGCAATGCTTCAAATAATCTTTCATGTCATGATCTCATTATGCCATGCACCTTAATCACTCCATTTCTTGCTCCAAGCGAAACCTGAAACAACAAAGGGGTAAGCACACTTCGCCCAGTAGGTATCCCCTTTGGGGCTTCAGACTCTGAAAGATACACTTAAGCAGAAAAGAAAAGAAAAAATAATGAACAAGAGCATAATAGAAAATCAACGTTCATAAGTGGGTTTCGAAGCTTATCACTTTCTCGTGGTAATAAATTAACACATACTTCATGTCTCATCCATACACACATACTTCCGCGATACAAACCTTGGATGACCAACCATTTAACTTTTCTCTAACCACATAATAAGCCACAAGTTTACTTCTCATTAAATCCGCGTACGTTTTTTTTTTTCAAATTCAAGTTGATGGAATCCAACGACTTCCACACAAAACAAGTTCACTTTGTCAACGTCTCTTGCTTACAAAATATTCAAACATCATCTTTAAAGCATATATAGTATATACATTAATTCACCCATAAAATATCACGTGTCCAACAAGCATTCAATGGCAAGTATTCGTCACATATTCAAGCATTTCACAAGAAACCAAACGTTCTAAGTATTCACGTGTCCATGTATATCTCACGTGTCCAAGTGCCCTACCATGCCCAACGAGTGTCCAATGACAACTTCAATCACTCCACCCATCAGATTAAAATTTGAAGTCCGAGGACTCGCAGTTCCCTAGCATCTTACGGATATATGGTTCTGGTAACTTAGCTTAGCTCTAAGTCATTTCACCTTCTATACCATCTAATTTGTCATGTGTCAAGTTCGTTTATAAATAAACGTATCTTGGATTCCATCGTACCGTACTACCATGTGTCCATCCATTTCATACCCAAAACATGTCCATTTGTTCATTTCAATAGATGATGTCAATCATGTGTCATGCGCATAAGTTCATCCAACGTGTCGTTTATAGTCCCAAGACATCAC
Source organism: Vaccinium macrocarpon (assembly GCA_022606695.1). Lineage (NCBI taxonomy): Eukaryota > Viridiplantae > Streptophyta > Magnoliopsida > Ericales > Ericaceae > Vaccinium > Vaccinium macrocarpon. Next base: position 37,720,173 of record CM040171.1, on the reverse strand, counting down.
ACATAACAAGACCTAAATACAAGACAATATCCTCATAAGGTGCAAAGTGATATTATAAGATAATTAAGAGCACAAGTTTAACACCCAACATAAAAGGAAGTCAGACAAATTCTCCACAAGTACTTTATACATCATATAGTCCCAAGACATCACACATAACAAGACCTAAATACAAGACAATATCCTCATAAGGTGCAAAGTGATATTATAAGATAATTAAGAGCACAAGTTTAACACCCAACATAAAAGGAAGTCAGACAAATTCTCCACAAGTACTTTATACATCATATTCAGTCATAAACTCTTTCCGCTATATACCCCTTTTCAAAATATCAATCACGTCAATGAACGATAAATGGATAACGAGACAAAAAAACACTTTGTCACGCTATTTTCAAATTCACAATTTACTCAACATTTCTCGTCTCAATTTTAGCCACACATATGCTCATTACTAACACGGAAATTTTGGGATCCAGCTCCCATAGCTCAATATCATCACAACTCAATATCATCACGGGAATTTCGGGGCCCGGCTCCCATAGATTCTTATCATCGGGAATTTCGGGGCCTGGCTCCCATAGCTCAATATCATCAAAACTCAATATCATCACGGGAATTTCGGGGTTGGCTCCCATAGCTTCTTATCATCGGGAATTTCGAGGTCCGGCTCCCAGAGCTCAATATCATCACAGGAATTTCAAGGCCTGGCTCCTATAGCTTCTTACTATCACAACTCAATATCATCATGGGAATTTCGGGGACTGGCTCCCATAGATTCTTAACTCAGATGATGGCTAGATTTCTTGGTTTTCACGCACCCATGACCAACTAGTGTTGGAATATTTAATAGACATCCAATTCACGTATCGATTGTACCATAAAACACATGACACGGTCCACCTTACTCAACACGTGTCCACAAATTCAATCATATACTAACATGTCGATTTTCAAATGAGTGCCAACAACACATCAATCCTATTTCATTCCAATGATCAATCTACAACATAATTCTAAAAGTATATTAACAAGTGTCCAAGTATACCAATAAGGTTCAATGTAGCTCCCAAATATTCAAGTGTTTAGCGATTATCCATGTCCATTCATTTTCCCCAAAACACACTCTGTACGCCAATTTCATAAACCAAGTATTCGGTGTCATGACCTATTTTCCAAACCTTTAGACTTATATAACACATTTCTTATTCTAAACCTTTTCATAAAAACACCAAGGCATATTACAAGCTTACATAAGTACCACAATACCACACCGCATTAACGGTTTACCCACGTGCACACCTAGCACATCAATAACCAACCTATTGCATCTCATTTATATATGTGTGTGTGTGTTCGTATACTTGATATACTTGACACCATTCCGATGGTCAATTACTTCCCACGTGTCACACAACCTACAACTAGTGTGTCCCCATATTCCATAAAGTACCCACATGTTAACTAACTATTTAGCAAGTGTTTTATCGGATCCTACAAACACTCTTGTGTCCCCCCGTGTACTTAACAAGTTTTCCTCATATATCCCGCAAGTACTCACGAGTACCTCGTGTCTCTCTAATACCCACATCTCTCCAATATTCCACCAATACTCATGTATCTCATAAGTACCCATATTAGTTCACTTCTCAAATTCCGGTCCATTTCCTTTAATTTATCGTAACTCATTTAATAGTAAATTTCGTACTCCTCTTCAGAGCCCTTTAATTTATACTTCTGATAACATACGCCGATTGGTGACCCTAGTATCACACCTTAATTCCATGCTCCTTATTTAAATTTGTTAACCCCTCTCCACGAGTCTCTCCCACAACCTCGCATGACTACACAAATGATGAAAATAATTATCAGAGGAAAGAATCGGACGTCCATTGATCATGGAAAGAATGAAGAATAAAAATACAACATTTTAGCATTTCTCAACAAGTTGGAGGTTTTTGCCCAACTGGTTGGGCCAAGACAGAGACAAGAATAATTTTTCAGAAAAGCCCAACTGGTTGGTGGTTTTTTCCCAACTGGTTGGGAAGAGACAGATTCTAGCAAAAATTTCAGAATCGCCCAACCGGTTGTAAGTTTTTGCACGACTGGTTGGGGAACCCCAGATTTTCTGCGAATTTTTCTCAAAACATGAAATTTCAATCCAAATGCATATATGAAGTTTTAGGCAAAAAATTGGAAATGTCAAACAACTAATGAGCATGGAGGGAAGGTAAAACAACAATCAATTGCATCAATCAACTACCAAATCCTTAGATCAAAAACTCAAACTCAACAAAACCCACTATGAAGAAAATCATGATTTTGATAAATTAGATGAACAAGACCAAGATATATGCATCATATCACATAGATACAACTAAAAGGAGTAGAAATTGTTCCTCTACCTCAAGGTTTTGCTCCAAGTCAACCAAGAAATGAATTCCTAGATCCCCAATTTGAGCAATCCCATTTTTGGCTCTCCCAGTGCGAAAAGATGGTACTCCGAGCTCTCAAACACGCATAGATGATGAATCTTTGGTCAATTTGTGAAGAAGTTTGATGAGGTTGAAATCATTTGATCTCAAAGGTGGAAAAATGGAGGAGAAAGGAGGAGGGGTTAATTTTTGGGAGAAGAGGGAGATAATATATCTCTCTATACACACACACACACATAAATACATAGGGACAATTACACCACAAGCCCAAAAGTGGCTTGTGTAAACCAATCTAACCTCATTTCACTTATATTACACTTCATCTCATCACTTATGCGTATATCACATTTCCTCACATTAACCCAACATTATTTAAAAAAATAAATAAATATAAAAACACGGGTCCTTACACTCTTGTAATGAATCCGTTTCAGACCTCCAAAACTCATAAGCTGACACTGAATACTCCCCAACAGATTGGGCCTACGCGAACAATGGAAGAACCTCAGGCGGATCAAGCTCATAGAGAGTTCAACCATTGATCCATTGTGAACTGTTGTGGCTCTGAACCTCATAAATCTTGTGTGTTCTGTCTTTCTCTCTCTCCCTCAATTTCTTTGGTTTGATTTTTGTGATTTGTACCATCCAAGATCCTTAGTGTTTGTGTATTGGTGAGTAAAGCGAACTCTTCAATTACCTAACATCAAATTAGCGGCCTTGTTTCCTTTAACTTTTTGCACGCGTCAAATTTTTTAAGTTATATAATTCGTCTTGACGAGAGAAATTTTAAAAATACAAAATTACGACGGAAACTTAAACAAAGTTAAAATCTAAAAATTGCAAAAAAAATCACACAATGAAGTTAAAAGGGAACGAGCTCCAAGATTTATTAGAATGAATAACAACTAGCGAAAATTTAGATGGTACGAGCAAAGTTGAGAAATAGGTGGAACTATAAATTTACTAAGGTTGTGTTTGGTTTGGCTTTGAATTTTGGTTTTTGTAATGATTAGAGGGAGAAATAGGTATAATAATTAAAAAATAAGTATTAATGATTGAAAAGAGATAGAGAGAAAAATAAAAATAATATTTAAAAATAAAAATAATAATTGAGAAAACCGATTTTTGAAAACTAAACCAAACAAGTTTTAAAGACTTTTTTCGTGCGGGACCACTTCCATCAATAATTGAGCATGGTAGGCCCTTGCTCTGTTAAAGACTTTCTTTAAAGTCTTGGTCTACTCTTGGAGTATTTTTTAAGCTCCTTTCAAATGGGCCGTCCTCTGCTCCGTAGAGGGACCACTTCCATCAACTGTGGCATGTCTCTTCCAACTTTCAACAATAATGCTGGGTTTTTTTTTTTAGCAACAGTAAGCATAACCAATGCGGATACGGGGTGGCTGTTGTAAGATTATCCGAAGCCGTCCGGCTTCTTTCCGGATGGGCGGGCCAGATTTCACCAGCAGACTTTCAGATCTGAACTATCCGGATTTGCGGTGCGTGCGAAGATGAAATTTGAAATCGTCCCATCCGGAAGAACGGACGGTTCCTGAAATGTCTGTAACAACAGGTTATCTTGATGGCTGCACAGCAGCCACCCCAAATCCAACCAATGCTGGTTAGTAGCACGGAGTAACAATTTTTGTAACAAAAATGATACATACACTTCTCCTGCAGCACTCCCTACCACACCCTCGTGGGATGTGGGATGCGAAATGTGGCCCCCACACCCCACACCAAATGGCCAAATTAAAAGTGTATGTATCAGGATTCTTTTCGTAAGATCAGTTCAGATTGATGTTTTTCGACTCTAATCGAACTCCCGCTACCAAAGGTGAATTTGGGTGCTTGTAGGATAGGGATAATATGGTGTTTGAGTCTGAAATCTCACAGTGCCTAAAAAAGTATTTTGAGCAGTACAAAATTCACAACGGTATCGCCACACGTAGTTAAAAGTCCAGATACCCAAAGTTTTCTCTAAATTATGAGATTAATCTCTTATAGATTAATGGAGATGGACGTAAAGTAACTCAGACACTCTAAAAAAAAAAAAATTCAGGCTACTTATGTCAAGACCCTGACCTGCCCCAGTAGATCTCAATTCCAACAGCGTCAATGAAATCATCACACCGGCTAATCAATACACATAACATCATGTAATCACATAATTAAGGGGGGGCAATGTGTGTAATCAACATAAGCCTATTTATGAACTTACATATAAAAGGATTATTATAGCTCCCAATTACACCTCAGAGCTGTGCGTATATGACATGTAATAAACAATTCTAACTATTACAAGATCGTCAAATGGTAGCTTGAGCACTGTAAACAGTACAAGTACTAATTTACCCAACATATGCTTCAAACCCACATGAAAGGAAACACATCATCTTATTCTTCATTACATGAAAGGTGGAACGTTTTCGTAAGCTGAAACTCGTATAAATAACCCATTTGCATGCTTTTCAAAATCGTACTCCAAATTTGGCCAAGACTCTGGATTGCATCGCACTCAATAAAAAAATCAGTCCTATCTTAGATATAGGATTTAGAACCTTGATTGTGAGAGCCTGGGCATAGTCCCACATCGAAAAGTTAAGGAAGTTTGGGTCAGTTTTTATTTTTATTTTTATAAGGTTTGGACCACCAGCTACTCATAATTTGAGATTAACCTTTCAAGTCACGTAATTAAGCTAAGGATTAATAGGGCAGCTGGGGCCTGAGGCGGGTCGTTACATCATTCTCGCTCATCAATACCCAAAACCCTTGTCTAAGCAAAATACCTTACTCACATGCTCTTTTTCTCTCCATATCTCTCTCTCTCTAAATACATACACATATATAAAAGTATGTATGTGTTTATACCCATTCATGGCTATATTTATGTACCACTCCCAATCTTCATTTTCACAAAGTTCATAAGTGTGTGATGATTTTGAAAGACGTTTGGCACTTGAGGATTATGTGACTTGCCAATAAACTAAGAGGGTGTTGGGCAATCATTTTTTGCATTTTCCCATTCTACTTATCAACTTTTAGGTGTTTGGGGAGCACCTCTAGAATTCATTATGTGAGAATGAGTTTTCAAAATTGAAAATTAGATAGCAGAATGAAAAAAGAGGGTGGAAGGAGCTTTTTAACTTCTTATTTTTCACTTTTTTCATTCTAGTTAATAAAAAGACATACTTAATGTATTCCACACACCTCTCAAACACTACTCTTGTTGCAAAATACATTCTGCACATATCTCCCAAACACTCCTATCAAAATCAAAATATATTATGACCATAATTCAAAAAGCCAAAATGTTGAAAATGAAAAGCCAATAGTAGGCTCCCAAACACCCTCTAAATGTGAGAAATTGCGTATAACAAGTACTGCTTCTTGTTGCAGCAAATCTGATTTGCCAAATTCGTTGAGTTCAAATCTATGTTGTTACATCATTGTGTTGTTTTGCTATGTAATTTGTTATATCTATGTCGTCATGCTTTATGTGTTTTTTAGTTCTCAACTTGTAGATACTCATTTTTTACCAGGTTACTTTTATCAATGATGCCTAGGATTCTTTTAATCTTTATAATTTGTTTCCAAAGATTAATATAATATATATATATATTCCTGTCTCTTTAGCCAAAAAAATCACCCTAGCCAATGCAATACAAGTAAACTCCATCAAGTCATCAACCCGCACCAGTGCTCTAACCAATGTTTTGAATCCGGTTCTTTTGCACAGAATCGGTACCTTACCCGTCATTCAGTATCGGTTCAAACACTGGTCGGATCTTCGGAATGATGTTTTCAGCTTTTTAAACATACATATATAAGCATCATATTAATAGAATATAGTACTAATAGCCGAAATCCAAAGCAGTAACCAAATTACACCGGCACCGGTATATCCTGTGCCAATAAGAAAACCATATTATTACTGGTCCGGTATTAAGAACCTTGGCTCTACCAAAAAGAGATCTGACTCGTTTCATAACACCTTGTTAGTAAGGTTCAACATTTGAAAATTTTCAATATATTTCCACAACAAACACAAGAGGCATTTCTATATTAAGAGCTTGTTCCACAAAGTATTGTCTTATTAACAGTCTTCTATTGGCTTTTTGGATTGACGAATTATGAGAGAATAACCATTCAATCTCTTAGAATGTGAAAAGACAGTAAAATACCATTACGCAAGAAAAGACAGTTTTTTAAAACAACCCTTAAGTCTGACCACAAAATACCAAAGCACTCACAATTTTCCCAGGGATGGATTCTTAAACTGTTGATCAATGTAAACAAAAACATGTAAGCAGATTGTACATGAATTTGCACCACCTCAATGATTGATAGTATAAGCAAAAGAGAAGAGCCAAAAGCTATCGATAAGTTCATGACTTCTTGTCGCCTTTCGTTCCAGAATAGGAAGAGGTGCGAAAGAAAGAAGATATCTAGGTCCAGTTTCGACCATTTGTACAGAAACTGTTTTCCATCAGACTCTTCCTCCTCAAGAACCCTGGTTCATAGAACAAGAGTTGAACTTGAAACCCAAAAAAATCTGCCTCTATGATTGGAATAAAAATTTAGATATCAAAACCTGAAGTCCATCCCCCTGTTTGCAACTTTATTTTTTCCCGTGACAAATTATATTTTGGAGTTTATTTTCGGTTTTATTACGGGCCAGTACAAAAAAACAAATATTTATTACCACCAATTCTAATCATTCTTTTTAATTACCACTAACTCCATTAAAGTCGATCACTCTTTTTTGTGCTTAGGCACTTAGGGTGCACTTTCCTATTATATGATTTTTAGTGGTTTAAACATTTTTACATTGTACCCTAGGATTTGAGTCATTTTCATAAGGTACTCAAGGATTTAGGTTTAGACGCTTTAATAGGGTACTATAAGATTTAAGTTTATAGTGCACTTTCCTATTATAGAGTTTTTAGTGATTTAGACATTTTCATATGGCACCTTAGAATTTTAGGCACTTTCATAGGGTATCCTAGAGTTTAGGTTTAGGCACTTTTATAGAGTAACCTGAGATTTAGGTGGAGAGAGAGAGAGAGAGAGAGAGAGAGAGAGAGAGAGAGAGAGAGAGAGAGAGATGGATGGGCTGCCAGAATTTCTACCAGAAACAATTGGAGCAGGTTGAGCAGTTGCTCCAAAAACTAGAGCAGCTGGTAAATACCGCCTTATTTTCTTCGTAGTTCTTAACTGAATGAGAAACTTTTTTTATATATACAAAAATGTGCTATACCTATACACAGGTAACAACAGTGGAATTTCTTTGACAAGAACCTCAAGTTGACACTGAAAAAGGAATTCGCAAAAAACAAAAAGAGAGAAACAAACACATCTAAAGAGAAGTTAAGCAGGCAACCAATTGTCTACACACTACTTGTACTTCCGGCGAAGTATCCGACGAAGTTATACTTGAAAGTATTGTTCTCGCATCCAGCAGTCCTCCGGCGATACTTTCCAAAATCGCTTCTTCACTAGCCATTAGAGATGCCATTAGCTTGGCACCTGCTACTTTTTCCTGCTCAACAATGGAAAGCCATTTACACAAAAGCTCTCAATTTAAAAACTCGAATGACAGAATATACAAGTTATTGATGCATGATAATACCGCAACTGCAGGACATTTAATGTTTTTGGGAGTCCAACGTATATTGTAAGTGGTAATAACAAAACGTTTAACGAGGTATATGTAATCGCTTGATACTCAAATCCGAGTGCGGAACAGGCCTTAAGGCTATGTTTGGTTTGATAGAATGAATGTTGGAATTGAATTGTCATTGTCTCATTGCAATTGAATACCTATTCCAGGTTCACCAATAATCAAAGGACTGCTGCCGATTCAAAAAACATATTAGTAGTAAATTAACAAATGCTCATTCCAAATGGAATTGCAGTTCACCAAGGAAATATCATCCCATTCCACAATTCATTTCTGATGCCAAAAATTACAATTGTCGCAAATTTAGCTTTACCACCCAAAAATCAACTATCAGCACACCAAAACTCACCATTCCCACACTAAAATATTTTACAACCAAAAAGGATATCGACGATGAAATAGGAATGAGAATGGTTCCCAACCAAACATGGGAATCAAAATGGATATTCCAATCTTATGCAGTCTAATTCCATTCCCGTCCATTCCACTCTATTGAATAAAACAAACCCTCAGAGTACTCAAACTCTTAGTATTGACAATTCGAGAACTTTAATACTAGCAACCAATCCAACACCTCAAGCCCTTTTTATCTAAATATTGGTTCATTGAGAGCTAGATTGCTAGCTATCCATAGTGGAGAAGTAAATGACGAAATATAGGTTTGTACTTCAAACAAAGAATGACTATGCTATATCCGGAAGTGATCTTAGTTTCTAGATTCTCATAATGAGTAATAACCTACCAATAACTTCACCCAAATTTGATACAAGAAAAAATTAATTTGGAAGCCACGTTCATAAACTACAATAATATGATTCATCTTCCTTCCAAGTTACATTCATGCACCCCATTGTTCCTCATCTGTGCTTACAATCAGTAGGGACATACTATTAGCTTCAGTGATCACAGTTTTTCCAAAATTCCGAAAAGGAAAAGATTTGATAAATCATAGTACTGGATTTTCCCTTTCTGCAGCGTTGAATAATCTCTCTTCTCGTAATTGCTTCACTCATTAGGTATGGTGTATATTTGACAAGCAGTTCAAGAAGATAAGCCAATTCAAGTGTAAAGCTTAGCTGCTAGTTGCTACAGTTACAAAGAACATCTCTCTTTCCCGAAGAACGAGAGGTCAAATTAGAAAAAACTTGCCATCAAAATGACACTGGTTGCTAAACCCAAAAACCACAAAGGGATGACTTGACTTATTATGACTGGATTTCAAAACAGTATTACTAATGCATTTCTTACCTTATCTGATCCATCCGTAAGAGATTTCAAAGAGACTTTGAGAAGTTCGGATGCATAGGGAAGAACTGCAGACTTCAGATGATACACAGCTGAGAAGAAAATTTGGACAAATGCTGCTCTAATATTTGATTCCATTATCATCTGTGGAGACCACCAACATGAGTGAAAGAAAAGGGCATAAAAAAGTGTGCACTTACAAAATGAGAGTATGATGGAACCCAAAAAGGAAAGAGGACTTTTTTTTGACATTTCTTGGGTAATAGAACCCAAGAAATGTCAACTTCATCATGAACATACCCCCATGGACTGAATGAGATGTGGAAGGACTTTCCGAGCAAAGGGTTTCTTGCCAGAATTTGGCATCTTTTGGCAAGCACTGATGAGGACATTAGCCATGCACATGCGAAATGAAAGAGAGATTGATGACTCGTACGAGCAGCCCTCATTGCCCATTTTGGTAGAGAAAATTTCAATCTTATCATTTGTTAACTTACGGATCACACAACTAAGCACTGAATTTCCCATCACAGCATCCCCTGCATTTAGCACCAGAGAGATCAGTTGGAACTCTTGTGAGGAGCAGAAAACAAAAATGAATGAGAACTATTGTAAGGAGCAGAAAACAAAAATGAATGAGATACTTACGCTGCCAATTGGGAGTTCTGACAACACTTGATTTCTTAGTGGCCAGACCCCTAAATAATTCGGGATCTTGTAGTTCAGTGCAAATCATCAACGCTAGGCAATCAATGCACCCATGTTGGGCTTTGGAAACTGCAGCAGAAAAAGATAATCGCAGCTGTCAGATTTAGGGGCAACGAGGGGATCAGCCAATTTTGGAAATCTAACTAATTGCCTCCTCTGTCCCATAATCTTTGTCCCTTTTGGGAGTTTCAGCTTCTTAAGGAGAGATTTAACGAAAGTGTTAGATATGATTCTAAGACAAATTAAAGGATTACCCCCTTCCACTTTTGAGTATACATAAAGCCACTTTATAACAGATAACTTTGGAAGCTAATTCTATACCCTATCATTGGAAAGAGGAATAACAATCAGAGGGACGGAGGGAGTACCTTCATCTCCATCAAGTGAAGGCCACAACAGTATAGTTTCTATAGTGTTCCTAATTTCAAGCATAGCTGGAAGCACAATTGAATCCCTGCCTCTAATCTGTATACCAGACGAAACTGCTAAGGTTGAAATGTCATGTAACTGATAACATATAGAGAACTAAATCCCTACTGGGACAGAAAATCGTAACAACGGGAGGTTAATGAATGAGATTACCACAAATGAGGTGCATATAGCAAACAAACAAGCTTTTATCTTCAGTACATCATGAGCATTTGCTGCATCTTCCAACTGCGAGGCCATAAATGGAAATAGCACCTGCACAAATCACAAAATAGGAAGGTTAGATGGCAAAGATGGAGATAAAAATGACATGAAGGAATACATGACACTACATAAATCATAGATGTTTTGCACCACAGATTTTGAAAGGAACATCCTGGGCATAATTGAATAGCAGTGTAAACTAAAAGATCAGTTTGTGAAAACTAGAAATAACAATGTCTTTTAAGGGAATATAGGTTCATGTTCACTTTATGAAGAAGTTTGCTTACTAAATGAGACAACTCCAGTCAAACCATATTCATTTTTTACTCCATAGAATGCCGTACAAATATAATATAAATAGCATTCTTATTTCTTAAAAGGGTAAGCATGTAGCAAGTGGTGATGATATCACTGTAACTGTTAAAGCATCAATCGCAAAACCAATTGGCAATGAGTAGAGAGGCCGCCCATGCTCAAATACTAGCTGTGGAGGATATAATTAACCAATGTGGGACAATCTCTAACATTCCCTCACACATGCGACGCCTGAGCCGCACGTGGTGAGATAAACAACGATTCAACACATATGACAACTATCAACCATCAACAACAAACTAAGGGGAACCAACCATCAACAACATGAGTCTAACCATCAACAACATAGAGTCTTGTCCAAAAGCCTAGCTTTGATACCATGTTAAAGCATCCAACTCAAAACCGATTGGCAATGAGTGGAGAGGCCGCCCATGCTCATATACTAGCTTTGGAGGTTATAATTAACCAATGTAGGACAATCAATACCAGTAAGCTTGAGTGAAATTCATAGAAACACAGTAAATGATGTCCATTGCATTACTTCCTTTGTTTTCCTCCTCAAATACAAAAAGAAAGGAAATCACTATGGAGAAGATGTCAAACATTCTATGCCCGATGAACATGTATGTCATACAAGATGAATACAAATAAGCAAGTTATGGTTGGTTCTACTATGAGCACGAGTTAGCCTTTTACCACAAAATATCAACCTTCCACAGCAACCAAAACTATCACCCCTCTGAATGTTATAGACTCTTCCCAAACGTTGCTTTAGTATCCAGAAGAATTATTTGAATTAGCAAGTGTCGACTAATCTTTAACTTTCTAGCAACACTAATGGTGTGCCCCCTGCCTTTCTTTCTTGGTAACTAGAATAGGTCTTCACTTCCACATACCCAGCACTGGTAATTGACTTAACATTTCAGCTAATTTTATCCAATCTCAAAAATCATGAAACTCCTCAATATGTTTGTTCAAGCATAGAAAACAAGGGTTTATCATGAGTAAAAACTCTTTTCTCAGTGAAGTGCTAAACAGAAAATGCCACAATCACTTGGATTAGAAAAACTTCCGTTAATAACCAAGTGATCAAAAACAAAAGATGTTGGCTTAAAAAGCCTGGGGACTGCCAAAAAAAAAAAACTCTGTAAAATAGCCTGCTGTAGGAAAGTTTGACCAGAATCATATTAAGTTGATCAAGCATCTATCAAGACGACTACTTTACCACGTCCATTGTCCGCATCATTCTATTACTCTCATTGATCATCTACTTGCATCAGCTCTGGCATGCCCACTTCATCTCATTGTACATGAGTTACTGTCTGATTCAATTACCTACTGTAGTTCGTCTAAAATTGCCATATTTCATTGCCTATGAGAATATTTGAAAGTTGGTCACCTCTTTTATCAGTGATTTTCAGTACTATAGTTCTACTCTTTGATGTCACTGACAACCTTTGTTTGCCTCCATTCTCCTTTGATAATTAAATTAACACCACAGCTTATTCCTGTTGATCACCTCTATCAACTTACTCTCTTTTGCTAGATTTACTCTCGTGTCAATTATAACACCATCCTTCACATGCATTCCCACTCAAGGGGTGTTCCACGAAGTTAGTTTTTTGAAAAAACTGATTTTTCACGGTTTTTTATGTGATGTATTGTGAGAGAATGACCTATCTTGGTTTTTGGAAAAAAAAGTTTTTTTTTTTTAGTGGAACACCCCCTCAGTAATTTTGTACCATCCCTGATCATCATCTCTTTGTCCAATATCATTCCCAATCACTTTCATCAAAATATGTCGTAAGCCCAAAGCACCAAGTTGTTAGGTTAAACAAGTCACGCTTGGTCTGACACTTTGGTAAGGGAGTAAGAAATCAGAGTTTAATGCCAAACTTGAAATACCAATCAGAGTTTAATGCCATTATACAAAAGGACCTATAGACCAAAATCTTTATTCAACAGTCATGCTAAGCATAAAATTAGAAAAAGAATGTCTAATCAACGTAGTTTCACCTCTGTGTTGGGTAAGCCTCGATATATCTTCGGTACTTTCGGGGGTACAGCAAAGTCACATGATAAAAAAATTCGGTAAGTGTTTCATTTACCCGGTACGTGATTAGAAGTACCATGCAAAGTACCAGGTACGTCTGGATTTTAGAACCACTCATGCTTCATAGACGTGCGCAGAAAAGCTGAAAACTACATATTTAGATTACTGGTTTACAACCATTTGGAAGTAAAAATTTTGGACAATCTCTATCAGAGCAAGTGCAAGCTTAGAGTCCTATCAAATTTGTTTCAGTAGCTGGTTGCCAAATAATAATTTAACTGGGGGGAAACTCCTTAAGGAAAAGATAAGAGCATTTCTGCGCCAACTCTGATGAGTATACTGCGCATATATGTACTCAACAGCCTCCATCGCCCCCTCCCATCTCCCCTGAATCTAGAACTTATCCTATCTAACTCTTGATAGAATCATGCAACAGCAAATCTATCCAGAAGGAAATTTCCACATGGCGTCCTAATCCCTATGCTCCCTATGCACCAATACATATAGACTCTCTTTCCATATCCAACTACATGTACAGAGCAAAAAAATTGTGCTTCAGCATCCAAGTTGCCTAAACTAACACTTGTTTTGTAACATGGGACGCAATAAGACGAAGCTTTAGAGTGAAGATGATTTACAAAAGAAACTTCGTATCCAAATCAACAGATGGGAATTTCTTCAAACAAATAAGATAAGGGAAGGAAAAGGCTGAGAAGGAGCCAGGTTTCTCTCTGGGATCAATGTTATGAAATCACCAGACCACAATATGTTACAAGCACTCCGAGATACAGTAAGAAAAAAAAGTGCATTGACCCGATAAATTTCATGCATTAAAAGCATCTGCCTAAGAAAATTTTATTGGTCGATGAATTTCTTCTTTCATTCATTCTTTCCTCCTGTATTCCACTTTTTAGTAGCTTTAGTAGACAAGACACTATTCTCTTCACTAGTTACATGCTGTCATGCTGATAGTTTGAATTCGTGTAACCAAAAATAAGAGTCTAAACAATAGTAAATTGCTTGCATTTAAAGAAAAAAGATGCATTGCTAAATACCTGAGGATGAATCCGCCCACATAGTTCAGCTGCAAGTCTCCGAACATCATCAAATTCAAAATTATTAAATGCCCTGAAACAGATAGAAGCAGGAATATTAGCTCCTCATTCAGAACATTATCAAAAAAAAGAGGCAAGTATGAACAAGGATTGATGATTGATTTGGCTGTGAAGCAACCTGTTTAGAAGGATTCCAGCAACACATTCACGATCATTTATGTCAACAGATCCTGTATCAGGATTTCCATCAACCAAAATAAAAGTTAGGAAAAATGTGGGATGACTTGTTTCCAACAAAGCCTGGAAGTTGAGGTGTTTTAAGGACTAGGACTTCATTACATGAGAAACCAAGAACACAAAGCAAAGATTATTTCAGCATCGCAAAACTGTCGTACTAGGGAAAACTAATAGAACTGCAAGGCAGAGCGTAGTCCTAGGGATCCTGAACACACAGTGGTATATACTAGAGGAGTCAACACATCATGAGAACTGTAATCAGTTCTCTATATTCTTTGTTTCTCTTTCTAAAGTTGCATGTCTAGGAATGCAACTTTAGTCAAATGAATGTCATAATTTTGAAAGAAGAGGGACACAGCCTAGAATGTTTTGTAGGTGCCCATGGTATGTATGATAAAAATATAATTTCAGTCTTTAGAACTTAAAACAAGTTTTCACAAAAGAGTCGATGAAAAAAAATTGTAGATAAGGAAAATAAATGAGCTGTCTTTATTCTGATAGGTAATAAAAAGAAATTTCATTAATAGGAAACGAAAAATTGCACTATTCAAAGGGAATAGGGAGATGCAGACTGCCAAAAAAAAAAAAAGACAATAAACAAGCCACCAGAGTCTCAATCTACAAGTGATTGTCCTCCAATCTATAGAGATAAAAGTAATTGAACCACATAATACCGTTCAGCGATAAGGTCATGTTTTTATCGAAAGGTGTCATTAGACATGAGACGTCTGCGAACCAAAGCAACATCAATACCCTAACTTGAAATGAAATTATGATCAGCTTTGTCATTAATGACCTCTATAAAAAATAGCAGAAGAGTTAAGTGACCACACCCATTTATTCTCATATTACTGACAACATCAATTCTAATTTGGATGTCCGAAAATGCACCAAACCTTTAAAAAAAAGCATAAAAATTTCTGTTAAAAAGAATCCCTACTAATAGTCTATCAGTGGATAACCCCCCATGGTTCAAATACAAGAACATAACCTCCTCTAGTATATGCATGAAGTGAGGTATTATGATTTGCATCCAAACCTAGCCGCCCTTTTCCCAGCCTAAACTCCTTAACCTAAACCTAGCAGCCCTTTTCCCCCTCCCTCCTTCCCCGTCGGGCGGTGGGGGAGGGGAGAGATCTATTTCCTTCATTCTCTCTTTTTCTCTCCCTCTATATCTCCCTTTTTCGCTTTTGTTTTTTACAGGCTCTTGCGGCGTTGGTGTTGTGGCAGCTGTGGCAGCCATGGTTGCGGCTTCACTACCAGTTTCCTTCCTCTCCGGGAGTCCATTAATTTCTCCTTGCCACCATGTGACTGATGGGTTTCTCTGGTCGGCTTTGCTTTTTGGGGTCGGGGTGGTGGATCTGTGTGGTGGTGGTGTGGCTCTGGTTCATTCCATGTTCAGCAGCGTCCTGTTAATTTCAGTTTTTCCTCGTGCGTCTCCGGTGTGGATTGTTGGGTCCCTCCGGTTTGTGCCTAACGGCTTTTGACGCGCGGCTCTGGGTTTTCACAGATCTGGGCGGTGGTTTTTGGGCTAGGCTTGGCCGGTGTGTGGGTGGCAAACTGCGGGAGGTCTTGGCTGGTGGTGCATGAAGGCTTGGTGATGGGTTCGTGCAGATGAAGGCGACGGGGTTTGATGGGTTCATTGGTGACTTGGAGAGGGGCAGTTGGTCCGTCCTTGGGGCAACAACAGGGGCTTGTTCCCCGGGATCCGGTGGTGGCAACGGTCGCTTCCTCTTTAAGTGGCGGCAGGGGCGGCAGTGCTTTGATGGGAGGCTGCTTAGGGTTTTTATTGGCTGGGCTTGGCCCATTTTATCTTGGCATTATTGGGCCTTGGGTGTTTTCTTTTGAGCTGATTGTTTTATTTGGCTTTTTTTGGACCCATGAGGGTGTTGGGCTTGTGCCTATTAGGTGGGTATCCTGGATTGATTTCTTACCAATCATGGAGTGGGTCTCGGATTGGGCTGACATTAGCTTTGTGCTTGTTTGTTGTTTCCTTGTCCTATTAGTCTTGTAACAATTTCAAGATTAATGAAATTTTTTTTGCCTTTAAAAAAAGAAAAAGAAAAAAGATTTGGATCCAAATTAAATGGTACAAAATTCCTTCCATGCCTTCCTTTCAAGCCACTAATACTCTGATGGGCGCTGCACATCCATGAGCTAACTCAGAATAATTATGAATGAAAGAAAGAAAGAATACCAAGAAAACAGCACAGCTTCTTGATATGTGAATATAGAGGTCTTAAGTTGACCACACTCAAACAAACAGCCAACGCTGAAACGAATAAGAATATTCTCCCTAGTGCTGAAAACAAGAATATTGGGGCCAGCAGACGAAAAGTGCACCAGAAATGTGAGGTCAATTATGGCCAGAGACAAATTTCACAAATATCATGAACAGACAGGGATCTGGAATTGCAAAGAACGAAGAAGAAACTGAAACAAGATAAATAAAAGAAAACGGAACAAAGAACTACCTGAGCCATACGCATCAAGCACCATACCTTGGTCCCGAAGAACACCATATACAAATGAAGAGTTGAGATTATTAAAAACCCTTAGCGGAAGCAACCTGATGATGAGTAAGGGGCAGAGGCGATCAAAGAGGGAATGCCCCGGTTTCACCGGATTGTCAGCGTCTTGAGTTTTCCATCTGTAGAAGATGCTTCCATCAATCACACTTAAAAGAAATAGTACGGGCTATCATCACGAGGAAAGTGGTAACATCTATTTTCTTTATTGATCAGTAACACTACTCAAGACAATAACTCATGTAATCACTTGAGACATCATGAAATGATTAATCATGTCTCACACATATAAATGAAAAGCCACAAGGACGCAGTTCTTACAAGGAAAATATGATACACAAGCAACCGACTAATGAAAAAAGATTTACCTAGTTATCAAACAGAATATGCAAAATTCATTGAATAATGGAAGGCAAACGATTTCTATAGTTCTACATGTGAGATTGTAGAGAGAGAGAGAGAGAGAGAGAGAGAGAGAGAGAGAGAGAGATCAAAGGTATTTTCTCATTATTGGTAAAACAACTCTATACAACATGTATACACAGCCAAAGAACAATGACTAAACTACCCTTAGGATCTAAGAACATAACATATAAATCCCCATAACTTAACACTCCCCCTCAAGTTGGTGCAACGATATCTCTCAAGCCCAACTTTAACACAATGGGGTAAAAACTTTTACTACTCAGACCCTTAGTAAATACATCAGCTAACTAGTCTTCAGATCTCATCACATAAGGCATGCAAATCAAAACCATTGCTTAGCTTCTCCTTTATAAAGTGTATGTCAATTTCGATATGCTTTGTTCGATCATCTTGGACAGGATTATGAGCAATGTTTATAGCAGCTTTATTATCACAGTACAACCTCATAGGACCACAATCAGGGAATCCCAAATCACACAATAAGGTTTGGAGCCATAAAAGCTCGCAAACACCATGAGCCATAGCTTTGTACTCGGCCTTTGCACTAGATCTAGCTACCACAGACTGTTTCTTACTCCTCCAGGTAATCAAATTTCCTCCAAGGAAGGTGCAATAGCCAGAAGTAGATCGCCAATCATCAATAGAACCATCCCAGTCTGCATCATTGAAAGCTTCCAATCTCAAGTGACCATGATTAAAGAACAAAACTCCTTTACCTGGAGCAGATTTAAGATACCTTAAGATACGATAAATTGCATCAAGATGACTAATACGAGATTCATGCATGAACTGGCTCATAACCCCCACAGCATAGGAAATATCTGGTCTAGTGTGAGATAAGTATATCAGTCAACCCACAAGTCTCTGATATCACTCCTTTTCTGTAAGCTCCCCCACAAAGCTACCAAGATGATGGTTGGCCTCAATGGGAGAATCGGCTAGCTTACATCCCAACATACCAGTTTCTTCCAAGAGATCAAGGATGTACTTCCTTTGAGAGATAGAAATTCCTTTGTCAGATCTAGCCACATCCATTCCAAAAAAGTACTTCATAGACCCCAAATCCTCAATCTCAAACTCTTGAGCAAGAAGAGATTTAAGGCTAACAATCTCATTCACATCATCACCTGTCATGATTATGTCATCTACATAAACAATAAGAATGACAATCTTACCATTACTTCTCTTGATGAACATAGTATGGTCAGCATGACTCTGTTTGTATCCAAATATGTGAGATTGTAGAGGGGGAGAGAGAGAGAGAGAGAGAGAGAGAGAGAGAGAGAGAGAGAGATCAAAGGTATTTTCTCATTACCGTAAAAATGGTCTATACACAGACATATACAGGACCAACAATATACATGACCAAACTACCCCTAGGAATAGAAAAAATAACAGATGAACCCTAACTCACAAATAACTTAACACTCCCCCTCAAGTTGGTGCAAAGATATCTATCAAGCCCAACTTGAATACAATGGGGTGAAAACTTTTACTACTAAGACCCTTAGTAAAGACATCGGCCAATTGGTCTTCGGATCTCACAAAAGGCATGCATATCAAACCGTTGCTCAGCTTCTCCTTGATGAAATGCCTATCAATCTCAATATGCTTTGTTCGATCATGTTGAACAGGATTATGAGCAATGTTTATGACTGCTTTGTTATCACAGTAGAGCTTCATAGGACCACGATCAGGAAATCTCAAATCGCGCAAGAAGGTTTGGAGCCATAAAGCTCACAACCACCATGAGCCATGGCTTTGTACTCAACCTCTGCACTAGATCTAGCTACCACAGACTGCTTCTTACTCCTCCATGTAATCAAATTCCCTCCAAGGAAGGTGCAATAGCCAGAAGTAGATCGCCGATCATCAATAGAACCATCCTAGTCTGCATCAGTAAAAGCTTCCAATCTCAAGTGACTATGATTAGAGAACAAAATTCCTTCACCTGGGGCAGATTTAAGATACCTCAAGATACGATAAACCGCATCAAGATGACTAGTACGAGGTTCATGCATGAACTGGCTCACAACCCCCACGGCATAGGAAATATCTGGTCTAGTGTGAGATAAGTATATCAGATGACCCACAAGTCTTTGATATCTCTCCTTTTCTGTAAGCTCCCCCACATTGGTACCAAGATGATGGTTGGCCTCAATGGGAGAATCAACTAGCTTACATCCCAACATACCAATTTCTTCCAAGAGATCAAGGATGTACTTCCTTTGCGAGATAGAAATTCCTTTGTCAGATCTAGCCACCTCCATTCCAAAAAAGTACTTCATAGACCCTAAATCCTTAATCTCAAACTCTTGAGCAAGAAGAGATTTAAGGCTAACAATTTCATTCACATCATCACCTGTCATGATTATGTCATCCACATAAACAATAAGAATGACAATCTTACCATTACTTCTTTTGATGAACATAGTATGGTCAGCATGACTCTGCTTGTATCCAAATCTCAACATGGCTTTGAGAAACTTGTCAAACCATGCTCTAGGAGATTGCTTCAAGCCATAGAGTGCCTTCTTCAATCGACACACCTTTCCCTTGGTCTGAGATGAAGAAAAACACGGTGGACTAGCCATGTCCACCTCTTCTAATTCACCATGGAGGAATGAATTCTTCACATCAAACTTGTAAAGAGGCCAATTTAAATTGGCAGCACAAGAGAGTAGAACCCGCACAGAGTTCATCTTCGCTACAGGGGCAAATGTCTCCTCGTAGTCAATACAATAGGTTTGTGTGAAGCCCTTGGCAACAAGTCTTGCCTTGTATCTCTCAACTGTCCCATCAGCTTTGTGTTTCACAATGAACACCCATTTGCACCCCACAGATTTCTTCCCTCTTGGAAGAGATACTAGCTCCCAAGTGCCATTCTTTTTTAAAAGCAGTCATCTCCTCTACCATAGCTCATTTCCACTTAGGTATCATGAATGCATTCTGCCAATTCTGTCGAATAGATATAAAGGAAAGAGACAAAACAAAAGCATGATGCAAAGGAGATAAATGGTCATAAGAAACAAATAGGGAAATGAGACGTTGAGTGCATGATCTAACTCCCTTTCTAAGAGCAATAGGAGCATTAAGATTATCAACAATAGTAGGGAAAGGATCATTACCAGATGAGTCAACTAAAGAGTCAGGAAGTGGAATAGGTGATAAAGATTGACAAAGTGGTGCCACAAATGTAAGCTTTCCTTTTTTTCTTTCGAGAAAAGGTCTGCAAATTTGGCCTATCCAGTCTTTCCCGAACATCATGCTCTGCTCTTTCTGCAGGTAAAGGTTCTTTCTCCCCCTCGCCATGACAAGGTAAAGGATAAGACCACGACTTAGGAGTATGAAAAGTCTTAAAAAGAATACCACTCATTAAGATATGCCCGAAAAGTACCATCTAGATACTCAGTCCCATTATCATTATGAAGCACTTTAACATTAGCATTAAATTGAGTACACACCATTTGGTGAAAAGATTTAAAGCATGAAAAAACCTCATTTTTTGCCTTTAGTAAATACACCCAGGTGACACGAGAATAACAGTCAATAAAGGTGACAAACCAGTGATAACAAGATAGAGATGTGACAGGAGGACCCCAAACATTGGAATGAATGACCATAAATGGAGAATCACTTCTTTGCTTGACTGGAGCATAAAATGAGCGTTTGTGTTTCGCAAGCTCACAAGCTTCACAAAGGTACTGACTCCGAGAGCATTGCTTAGCCAAACTAGGGAACAATTTTTCTAGAATTCCGAAGGATGGATGACCAATCTAAGATGCCACTGATATAACAAGGGAAGAACTAAACCCGTATCTGCAGCAAGAGCTTGACCACATGACAAAGGTGGACAAACTGGATTAGGTGCAAACTCCAAAAAATAAAGGCCCTCATGAGCTTTACCACTGCCAATCATCCTCCCCGTATCCAGTGCCTGAAAGACACAATGTGTAGGAAAAAATGTTACGGAACAATTTAAGGATTGGGTAAGACTACTAACGGATAAAAGATTAGTAGACAAATTGGGAACATGAAGAACTGAGGAAAGAGAAATGGTTTGAGGACAATGAATAGAACCTTTCCTGGAAATAGCAGATAAAGAACCATCAGCTACTCTAACCTTATCCTTACCAGAACAAGTAGAGTAGGAATCAAAAAAGGACGAACAACTTGTCATATGGTCCGTAGCACCAGAATCTATGATCCACGGAAGAGAGCTAGAGGCAGTAGAAGCATTAGCATATATCTTTTTGTGGGCAAAGAAAGTGGTAGAAGCAGTGGTAGATGGAGCGTCAAGCCTAGCCAATAGGCGCTTGAGAGTTTGTAACACCCCCTTAAAAAAATCAGCACCAACTTGAGTAGTTTTGAAAGCTTCCATTGTACCAACAATTTCTGTTTCAAACCACTTTAAATGGACCCCGCGAATGGATTCGGAACGTCAAAATTAGTCTGAAACAAGCCTCAAACCTCCCAAAAGTAGGGCTGAAACCGGTTCGGTTCGGTCCGGTTCAGGGACGTTTTTTCATGAACCGGTCAAACTCGGTTCGGGGGAAGTGTAGAACCGAAACCGATTTAAAATAAGCCGGTTCGGTTCTATTCGGTTCATGCCGGTTCGGTCCGGTTTACAGGTCGGTTCGGTTCGCCGGAGAGGGGGAGAAGAGATGGTCTAGATCTACAAATTTACAGTCACAAACACATACAGAGGCTTAAGAAAATCAACAAAATATACCCAAATCAGTTTTGAACTTCAAGAACGAACAAATCTCGATTTTTGCACAGAATACATCAAGACCGCACAGATCTAAAAAAACTCCAACTTTTACACAGAAACTAACCGATTTACATATGTATATATATACATCAGATCTATGATTCAAGATATTTACACAGGTATATACATACATACATAGATACACATACACATAGAGTGAGAAAGAGAGAGAGACGAACAGATCGCGTGATAGACGGGAGTGACGGAGTCAACGATGAACAGATCGGAAAAAGAAGTTGACGACAGACAGATCTCGACCATGGCGGCGTTCCCCTTTTTCTTCGCTTGGGTTCTCTCTCTCTCTCTCTCTCTCTTACTCGGTTGAAATCAGAGAAAGGAGTAAACTGGGTAATGAAGTGAAATGGTCTAATAAGCATATATATACATGTATATATATACATGTATATATAGTATGAATCACGGAAAGATAATAAATATATTTTTTCCCACTAAAAGAGCGTACTAGTATGCGAGCCAAGTGGAAAAATCATTTCACTCTACGTTAGAGGTTGGGGGTTCGATCCCCACCTCTACATTTTTTCATGGTATATCACGTATACTGGTTCGGTTCGGTTCATGTAAAAATACTCTCGAACCGGGAACCGAACCGGTTTTAAAAATTTTAAAATATCAGGAACCGGACCGAACCGGGTAAAGAAAAGAACCAAAAAAAAACTACCGGTTCGTCGGTTCGGTTCGGTTCGTCGGTTTATATTTTCACCCCTACCCAAAATTGGTCAAAATGGGTCCTTGATCCCTTCTGGACCCCAAAAAACCCTCCAGATGAGCTCCTTGGCCCTTTGCCAAGCCGTTGACACCCTTTGACCCGTCGCCTGAACCCTTTGACTCGCGGAACGAACCCCTAGTGACCTGTTTGACTCGCGCATGACCCTTTGACTGATAACCGCGAGCCATTTGACCTCCTGCAACCTCAGATCTGTGTGTGAAGTGCACGCCCACGAGTAAGATCTACTTGCTGCCACGCGCCGCCTTCAACCGGCGTATGAGCCCTTATCCGATAGCTTCTGGCAACCGGCCAACTACTACGGCGGTCGT
Source organism: Vaccinium macrocarpon (assembly GCA_022606695.1). Lineage (NCBI taxonomy): Eukaryota > Viridiplantae > Streptophyta > Magnoliopsida > Ericales > Ericaceae > Vaccinium > Vaccinium macrocarpon. The sequence goes on along the minus strand of CM040171.1, from coordinate 37,697,028 downwards.
CTCTTCAAGGGCTACAACACCCTATGTTCAAAACTTGTCCCCAACCACTCTAAGGGCAACCGCTAGGCCACGGTTGCTCCTCCACTCTTCCCCTCGTTCTGCTGGAGCTCAACAAAGGTCGCCAAAGTATGCATAGTCGTCGACAAGGCTCGCCAGAGAGTAATACACCAATATCGAACAAGACCCAGTAATTTCTGACGATATTCAGTGGCGAACATTTTGATTAACAACGTACAAACAACTAATGTCTCTCAATAGTGACAAAAAAGGCAAGAAATAGCGACCGACAAACACCAACAAGTGAGAAATATGATCTCTAAAGCTCTACAAGGCACGATCTCTAAAGCTCTGATACCATGTGAGATTGTAGAGAGAGAGAGATGAAAGGTATTTTCTCATTATTGGTAAAACAAATCTATACAGCAACATGTATACACAGGCAAAGAACAATGACTAAACTACCCTTAGGAACTAAGAACATAACATATAAATCCCTATAACTTAACACTACGCAACTCTTCATCTTCAGTAGGGCAGGTAAGGGCTAGATCTTCTATCAGATTGGAGAGGACAAAGTAACACAGAGGGAAACAGCACCATCAGAGTATCCAATATACAGATTCCATCAAGATTGAGAATATGTAGCAGATCATGTCTGAAAATAATAATTGAGAATGCTTTGAAATGAGTCCATGTATCTTGAAACATATTGATAGCCAATCAATCGGCTTCTCTTTGGTACAACTGTACAAGAATATGCTTCTAATTTTTTTTGTTTAAGCGAACTATTTCCTTCCTTTCGCCTTCAGAAATACTTTAGTCCCACAAAAATACTTGGGAAAGGATGTTCGATCTTGTCAGCGATTGTTCCCTCTCAGTTAACTATATCCTCCCAAATTAGTATATAAGCCTGGGCAGAAGGCCTCTCAACAAATTCCTGGGCAGATGGCCTCTCAACAAATTCCAATTGCTCTTAAGTTAGATGCTTTAATAGATCTGTTATTTGGTTGCTTTCTCATATTACATGTATCTCATTGCATAAAAATAGATAAAACCAAAAGCCTTATAATGGGGAAAGGTGAGAGAACTTCAATGTCCTAGGCTTATATCCCAGCATCCATCCGTTTCAGCTGAAATATGGCCTTCATAAGCTAAAAAGAGCCATGTTGTGAATCCCGAGGGGTTAGAGACCACACCTAGTGGGGGTCTTGTGGTCAACTACGTTAGGCTACCAGCAACTTGATAATTATGGTTCTTATGGGTCTTATGCTTAGCTTTGCCCTGTCAGTGAATGTGCTACGACATGCATAGACCCCAGGGGTTACACTGCAAGGGTTTCACTTCATTTAATTAAGCAACAGAAGAAGAAAAAAAGAAAAAGAAAAGGCGCATGTTGCACATCCAAAACCATTTTCTGCAGAAATTATTAATCATCAACTGTGTGTGGAAATATTGCAGGAAAAAGCATTTCATCAAGAGCTCAGATCCAGGCACTTCCCAGTGATGCATTCATGTAATCACGTTCTAAATACATTCATGTCGTGGAGTCTGAACAAATAGCTTGTTGACAAAACTCACAGTTTTCTCAAGCATACACTCAGAATTGGTTCATATCATCAAGTGCCTTTTAAGGGATCCATAAACAAACTCATGCCGATTGCAGAATATTGCTTCACAAACTCAAGCAGTACACTCAGAGAATTGGCAAAGGAAAGATGCTGACAGCTTGGCTAGTAGTTGGGCTTGTTTATGAAGGCACAATTCAGCAACCTAACTTTAGTTACTATATAACCCTATGCAGCATTCTTTACCAGCTCTAGGAAACCCATATGGGAAGTCTGTATGTCATGTTATGGAATACATTCTTATGCACATTACAACTAACACTGAAATCAAGCAATTAGGTAAGCAATAGTAAATGAAGGTGATAACAGGATTTAAACCAGCAAGGTTAAGGATGGAATTCACCTGAGAATTATGAGATATGAAACGTCAAGGATTGCACATGCAATCAAATACAGAACATTCAATAACACGATATACTCACTCATACCGCTGTCCTGCATGGAACAGAATCCGATGAAAGACTACATCTGCAGCATCTGCTAAATGTTCACTGATATAACTTAGGAACTTAACAATTAATGCATTTGATGGCTCCGCAAACAACTTGTCAATCAATGGTTCAACCAACAGGTTCCAGTCTTCAACCTACATCATTGCAGAGAGGCTCAAAAATCTAGTCTAAAACAGAATGAAAGCTCTTGAAAAGATTAACTGTAAATGCAATTAAGGACATCCAGAAACAAATGTTTATAACATATTAGAAGTTTACAACGTCAAATAAGATTATATTTTAACCCATATGAAACAGTAAAACATCTTTTTTTCCTCAGATTCTATTTATCGGAAAACAATTGCGGAGACAAGCCCCCATTTAGGGACCAAGATTCCAAAGCTTAAGATGGGAGCTGAGGGGACAGAGAATGTTTATCAAGCTCTTCAACCCTCCTTCACATGCAGCTTCATCTTGCACGTGGAGATAGAATCATCCAAACATCCAGCCTCATCTTCAGAGAGAGAGAGTGCGAATGGGCAACAATGACAGATCAAACTCGGCATGAGACCTCCCCCAACGTTCCTGATTACCATGTCGGCGCATCACTAATCCCAAAAGCTTAAAGCAGTTAGGAAGGGGGTCAAACAATGCGAATGTTGTTTGGCACTCATCTATTTTAGAATGATCTATGCTACAAATGCAATTTTTAGGCTTTACAGTTCCTCCAATTAAAAACCAAAATAGAATATATGTCATTCGCAAACGAACTATGCTAATAAATTCCAGTATGAATCCCAGGGCAGATGTCTGCTCCAACATCAAATCCACCTAAACCCTTAAGCTTAGGATACATGAACAAGCTTCCAAATATTTGATACAGACTGAATATGAAATGAACATCTAATACCAATACGTTGCATAATACTTATATAAAGAAAAAAACTTGATGTGGCATAATGCTTCAACAAAGAATGCTCAATTAAACACGTTCTTGCAATAAAATTAGATTTAGGTAAAAGAGATTTCTGGCTTTCAGTTAACATATTCCTGTCTGCCAAATATGAACTTTTTCCTCGTACATTCTTATGCTAGTAAAGGATCCAAATGTCCAATTTGATTACGATTTACAAATTTCAGACACATATCTCATACCCCAACCCAAGTCATAGCTGACTGCATGGGTATGTTGGGGGACTTGAAAAATCCAAGCACAGTGTGTATATCTGCAATATGTTGGCTCCAGTTGTTCTCTTCCAAAGCATCATATGCATAGTGAACGCAAGAGTGGAATTTTTCATTCAATGTTGTGAGACCGGAGGCAGATTCGGGAGGAGACAGAAGCACCCAACTATGGAGCACAATGAGGATGATTGATCAGTTTTTGAATAGCGTAAGGGGTAAGCTCTGTATCTGTCGGAGGGGATAGTCACGTGGGCCTTGCCTACCAACATAAGTAACCATTCCATCACAAGGACGATGGCTTAGAAAATTTTCGAGTCATAAGGTTAGTAAGAGATGTCACATCAACTTAGTGGATTATCGATAGGTGGCAATCCGCCACCTAGGGGCTGAATTAGGCGGCGAGGTGATTAGTTGATCTCTAGGCAGGATTAGGCTGTGACTAACCGGCTAGGTGGGATTAATCGGGGTTGTTGAACATTAATGAGGAATGCAGAAACGGGTGGTTTGGATTACCTTTAGCGACCTTTTACCAACCGGATCTTTTGGTGGGTGGATTACATACTCCGGCATGCACTTGAATAGCAACAATCTCCTGCGACGGAGTGATACTACGAGGTTCGAGCATCACCCACCCTCTATTCCACAGTGCAAAAGCTTCGAATCACTCTTTAATGGCAGAGAGAGAAAACTAAGGAGATAGTTTCATAAAACTCAATGACTGATAATACTGTATATATATCATATTATGAATATGTTGCAGGAAAATATATAGAGTGAGCATCCTAGATGCTTTAGAAGTCCTATAATCCTAAAAGTCTAGGATTACTTCAATTTCTCCTATCTTATCTCCAAGATAAACCCTAGAATAGATGGGTCATGCCCACATGGGCAACCCGATTTGGTCCCGGCCCTAAATTCCAACAGGGGTTATATACGTAATTTACAAATTTAAGTGGTTAAATGTTGTGGTCCTATACTACAAGGATTTCAGTGTTGTTTTAATATGATGTATACTGATAGGGCTGTAAATGAACTGAGCCGTTCATGAAGTATTCGAGGCTCGACCTGGTAAAGGCTCACTCGGGTTCAATTCGGATACTAAACGAACTAAGGCCCAGTTTTCCAAAAGCTTTTAGCACCCAAGTGCTAAAATCATGATATTTCAAATCCAAAAATGAAATGGTTCCGTGTATCATTTTTCGATTTTTTTCGCACCAAATTAAAGTACTCCTTGTGTACTTTAGTTTGGTGCAAAAAAAAATTCGAAAAACGATACATAAAACTACTACAGTTTTTGATTTAAAATATCATAATTTTAGCACCTGGGTGCTAAAATCTTTTGAAAAACTAGGCCTATACCTAAACCTCAATTTTAAGCTCGTTTAATAAACGAGCCAAACCTGAACTTGACAATGTTCAGCTCGATTAGCCTCGCGAACTTGGAATATATGTATATCTCATAAGAATTTCCTATATAACCGTGGATATGTATAAACTTTTACATATACATAATGAAAGTTTTATAACTTGTACTTGTATAAACCAATAAAAGTATTATAAACTTAAATTTTACTAATATGTTTTCATAATTTTATACATGTATGAACTTATTTATGTACAAAATAGATTTTTTTTTGAAGTTCCAGACTTATATTAGAGCATAAATATCTAATATTTTTTCCTCGCTAAGGCTCGTGAACAAGTTCGAGCTCGACTCAAACCCAGGCAAGTTCGGCTCGAGCTCGGCTCATCAAATTTTTATTGAGTTCAAGTTCGGCTCGAGTTCGTTTAAAAATTTAATGAACGAACATGAACATTCTAAATCTCGGCTCGTCTACAACCCTATATACTGATAAGTGCATATCGCTCCCTAAGTTATACTCCCTCCGTCCCAAATTGTTTCGCCTATTTCTTTTTTGGAACCTCACAAAAAATCGTTTATATCTCACAATCTATAATGGCTTTTATGATTTCGTAATTTTTGTTTAAAAACATTAATTGAGATCTATCAAACAAGATCCATATTGAATATATAAAATATTATAATATAAAAGATATAGACAAATCTTTGAGACATCCAAAAAAGGAAATAGGCAAAACATTTTGGGACGGAGGGAGTACTTGTTAAGTCCGTTTAATGTATTATTTGGAGTTTGCTACTCGTTTTCCTCGTTTCAGGACTTGCAAAGCCATTAAATGTTATTTGGAAACAAAAGCGCACAATCGGTATTAAAATACAAGTTTGCAGGTTACTACATGGTGTCAAAATAAAGTCGACCGAGTAGATGAAGTGGCGGGCCATATTAATCCGAATTGCGGTTACACATATCAGGGGCAACCAAGCACCCAATCTTATTTCCATGTCATATACTGCACGTAGGCCATCAGCTTGGGTTTGGAAGAAAGTTCACATGGGCCAAGATATATTTTGCAATTGATTAAGTTGGCCAAGAAAAGAATAAGTTAGAAATTAAATTAGATTCTCAACCCTTGCAATAGCAATGTCGGTCAATGGCTTTATAAAAGGCAGCAAGGGTTTACGGAAAAGGAGGCTCTTTTGGATGCAGAACAGGGCTCACGGCTATGAGTCTATGACGCAGCTAGAAGAAAAAACATCCATGATAGGCTAATCGCTTCAACTAGGGTAACGAGGATGCCTCTCCAAGTAATATAGTTGTTTAGATTTCTAGGGTTTTATATTCAACTTTTGATTGTATGACTTGGATGATTCATAGTTTTTATGAAAGATTTTATTTTTCCAATATTCTTATGGTGTTTATAATTGCGATATTAAATACCGTCATACAATGGTTATCAATGCTTCAAGATAGTTTCTGAGATGGACTATACGACGTGAGACTGATCGTGCCGCCTGTTAAGTCCGGTGAGACAGTCCTACGGAGTACGAATCTTGATAATATTTTTGGGGATTATCGATAGGATTTGCTACCCTGCGGTGGTCTGGTTATTAGTTGAATGAAACCCTAGATTTCGCCACAATTATATTATAAGGGGAGGTTGAATTGGAAACCATAGTCCCTTCTCTCACTTGTTTTCATACTGCAATCGGTTTTTATTTCAATTTTAGCTTAATTATTAGTTTAATCAAATCAAATCCAACCGTCCACTTTGTTTCCGAATTAAATTAGAAATTAGTTGAAAGTACCGTAACTTAGTTTTTTTACTCTCCGTGGAAGATCTCGGACTTAACCATTATTCTTCGGAATAATAGTTAATTCTCTGTTTTATAAATCTATTTTTGGTACAAAAAACGACATACCAAATACATCTATACCATGCAATATAAACGATATACCTCAACCGAAATCCATGTAAATATAACATATATATCTAAACTATAAAACATTAAGTGAAATTATAAGTACGTAGGCTATGTTTCTTGTGAAATTATGTGTATGCAGGCTCTATTTTCTCCATTGGATGTTGTTTAATGTTTTGTTCTACTTATGTTCCATTACCCAAAACTTGGGTTGGGAGGAGAATATTTTCAAAAAAAAATAAAATTACAAAAACTAAAAAAGAAGTGAAAACCGACTAATCTCTAGGCGCCGATTAGTCCCCGATCAATAGTCCTAGGAGCTAGGAGGTGCCCGGCTGCCCGACCAGCGCTTGGCAACTTTTAGAACATAGGGTGAGCCAAGGTCGATGCCCTAAGGAGTTCTCTTGGAAGGTTTGTGATTAGTGCCTAGATGCCTTATACAATCTGTGTGGTCTGCTCTTATGGAGGTCACTAATGGAAATGACATGGGACTGGTTACTACGAGAGTCCTACCTTAGAAGGAAGCAACTGTGCAATGGTTATTATGAGCCACAAACATGGAAGTATTCATTGACATTTCCACATGCATGAAAAGAAAGAACCCTGGTGATAAGGTGATGAACAAAGACAGCACAACAAAGGACTCCATAGCCATAAAACATCCAATCACCTAGAAAATTTTACTTATGACCAAAAAAATTAAAAATTTATTCAATAATAAAGCTTACACTGGCTGACCACTGTGGAATCAGCTTGAGAACGATGTCAGCATCCAACTTTGACTCTCCTACAAAGTGACCAAGTTTAAAAACCAAAATTAAGGTAGAAAAAGGTTAACATAGAAAATCACTCAATAAACAGTATCTTTAAACCATATCCTACAAACAACCAATTGGCTGCAAAAAGTGCTTCATGTTTTTTACTAATCTAATCTTGCTAATCGAGAATTAGAGATGAGTTGTTGCAACTCAAACATCAACGTTTCCTAAGGTCAATTACCTGGTATTTGCTTCGGTGTAGCTGCCGGAGTAGATCGTAAACCAACATTATATCAATAAAGCAATGACACACAGCTGGTGCAAATATACTTGCCATTTGATGAGACAAATACACATTGAGTTTATGCATGATTGCCAAAGAATAAGGTCCACCAACTGCCCGCCAATCATGATGAGGGGTAAAAAATACGTGGTTTCAGCAGAATTTTTTGGTTATATGAATGCCAATCAAAGTTCAATTTTAATTGAAAAAATGCTTGCAAGAACATTTTCCACATAAGTATGCTATTAAAGCACAAAGAAGAGAGATGGTATTCCCCAAAAATAAGGCAGAGGTGGCCAAGAAAGGCATTCACAGATTTTTGGATGTTCTATAGTACTTTCACAATAAAATAATTTCTCTACCACAATTTTCCTAAAATTGTTAACGAATGCATACAAATAAGGATGCTACAGGAAAAAGAATGCAACACAATGTCACAAACAATTAAAACAGGAAAGATATAGCTTTCGCTACATCACCTGAAGCTTCTGCAAGATCTGGGTTTTGACATAGGTCGCTGCAAAAAGTATAACTTTAGGTTACATGAGTGAAACTGTCGCCATTTTAATTAAAGTTGTGAACCAAAATGGCTAGTACTAGTACAAATTTTCCACAAACAAGGCATGTACAAACAAACTTGACCCTTTGAAGTTTTCTTAGCCCGATAAGTGTAGTGCAAGGATTCAAGAGAAACCAAAGCAAAAATGTAGAAAGAAATAAAGGGAACTAACAACATACCTAAGACAGTTGAACAACATACATAAAACTTCAAAGTTTTTATTATGATATTTGAGCACGGCGACGAATGTGTTACTAGCAGATGACTGCAATACTTCATCTGATGAATAAAGAAGACCAACTAAAGCAGGCAAAACCAGGGCAGGGTCTGCAAGAAGAACCAAACAATCATTAACAAAAAGAACTACTGTCAAAGGAGTAAATCCAAAAAAAGAATGAAGAAAGGTTCTTACAATTCCTTTCTCCCTAAACCGAACAAATGGACATGCACTAAATTAGCGACAGAAGCACATGAATACTTCCAATTTAGCATCTTTTTAAGTTAAGTTTAAATTATGAGTGTCTTAAGATTGGTAAGATCCTAGTTTCCTATCTATTCGGGTACATTAAAGGTGGTAGCCCTTCTCTGCTTTCACATTAGAACCTTAGTTGCAGGAACCTTCTAAAATAGGTGCGCTCCCGAGACGGGAGCTTGAATCAGCGCTCCCAAGATGGGAGCTTGACGGGAGCTCGCTCCTAACTAGGATGGGAGTTCATCGGGCCATTAAAGCAATTATTCTCATACTTTTAAGGGTGTAAAAATTAGAATATGAAAATCATGAGTAAAGAAGTTCGCAAATTGAAAATATCTAACTTTCAAAAAATTACCCTTTAAGATAGGGAAAATTCTTAATAAGTATCACTTTTCCTTCAATGGTTAAGTATTTAAAGATATTTTATATACATATTTAAATATGATCTATATACGCTCCTTAAGCGCTCCCAACCTTGGGAACTTCTAAGTGCCTCTGCTCCCCTGCACCCGCTCTCGCTCCCGTCCCCGCATCCGCTCCCACTTCTGCTTTGTGCAATTAAGATTAGAACATACCTCTACAAACTATGCTAAATTTACATATATCAGAAAACAAACTGGAAAGCACTATATGCCAGAACATGACTGAATTTGTTAACATAGCGACAATAAGTGATGCAGGGCGCCTTATGAACTACAGAAAAGAAGTGCAACAATCGAAAACAAACAATAAAGTTCACAGAAAACGTTCTCTAGACTCTTTATCATTCAATAATACTCAAAAAAACTCATCTGCCGTTGAGGCTTACAACTTATTATATAGGAAAAACGAAACCCTAATTGATTTGCCCCAGAAAGGAAGCCAAATCACTAATTAACGAAAAATTACAAAAAATGAAAAATTCGAAATTAACAGCAAAATAAAAGGTAGAGAAAATTCTAGAATGTTTCCCAAAAGCGTAGCTTAATTCAGATTTTCCTTGTCCAAGTAATTGGCAAGTCAAATCTTTCCTTAAATAGCAAATTTGGCCATTCGGAGCCCTAAACAGCTACGGAAGCCCGAAAAATGACGTATGCCATGGCCGCAGGAGATGAGTCTTGATCGATGGGCCGTTTCGGGTCCGACCCAAGTGGGCCCAACGCAAAATTCCACAGCATAATTACGACTTCGCCATCCTAGGCTTAAAATGCCTAAGGTACTCTTCCTCCATGGCTTCTACGTCAATAAGTTTGTTTATAGTTGGAAAGGAGTAAAGCTGAGTATAGCCAATCACAACACAATCACAAGCTCAATAACATAAACTTGATATTGTGACAGAGATTAGCTGATTTTATGCTGCTGCAAATGTTTATGCCCTATTTACCCCAAGAGGGAAGTCTAGAAGCTCAGCGTCTCAATGTCACAAATTGAAGGACCCAAGGATTTGTAAGTAATCACTCAGTGCTCATAGGACAAGGGAGCTATGAATGCCCGGGAATGGGTCACGGGATTCCAAGAGGAACAACAGCCATTGAATTTCTTTATCTATGGGTGTTCCCGTGTTTGTTTACAAGAGAAGTCCTATTATTAGTTTTTTTCATGTGTGTTTTGGGAAATTGTGTTCAAAATGGTACACAACCCCTTGTCGTAGAGCCCAAAAAAAATTGTACATGCGTTTCTGACAATAATAGTGGCAACAGGAGAAAATATTCTTTTCTTTTTGCATGAAACTACTATCTCACCAAATTAAAACAGTGTCACATCAACATACAGAAAAGGAGAAGTGAAAATGTAAAAACTTAAACCAACAACAGACTTCAACATGGCACTGAACATTGTTCTTTACATGGACATCAAACTTTTCCAAGATAGAATTATCCTCAATCCAAACCCAAATATATAAATACAAAAGAAAAACCAAACAAAAAGAGCGAAAAAAGTCTATGGGGTAAAGACATCACTTTTTCACCTATATAATTGAATTCCTGCCTATTCCATGTATGTGTCATGCAAAAACTCACAGTTTCACTAAGATCCATCGGACAAGGTGAAGGAGTGAAAGTATCGATTTATAAAAATACAGGCATCAAATCGAATTTAGCCCAACATTTGGAAGCAAAAAGTAGTTTTTCCATTTAGTACTAATACTATCATTTAGGTTGTCTGATGTTCCAAATTATAGGTAGCTTGCTAAGTGCCAATCTTTGGTTTTCAACTTTGGAATTGTAACCCTATTAGAATTGGAGTCTCAAGAGCCTATATACAACTAGCAAAAGTGTTTCTATTTATAAGGCACGTGTCAGGTTTTAAAGCTCTCGCTGGAACTAATGCAATTCTAGGTGGAGGTCCAATAGTCAAAACTTCTAAGAATCAACATATAGTTCCTACCCGCTTCTACCATTCTCTTTTTCTTTATTAGCACTTTAATACCCTTTGACCCCACCCTAGTGTTAAAGACCAAATGCTGCAAAAACATCTCTTTAGGAACCTTTCACAATCAACATCTACCTAGTATACTAAAAGGATAAGAATGACCAAAGCATAATGTTCATGGCATAAGCATAATGTTAACACGTTTCCAAATGAGCTAGTGAAATACTTCACCGCAAGCATTTTGTGTTGAATAAGCCATCATTAAATGTAAAACTAACCCATCATTGGTATTAAACTTGATGCTTGTGTTCGAACTACGGGATCTTCATCTCCAAGGCGCTCCAACAAGTGGTTTGCTATATCTTGCCTGCAAAAAATCTGAACAAATAGCCAAGGGGTTGAGGACAAGGATTATCAAAAAGCTAACTAAATACCGGCAAAAGAAACATAGACCGTACATGCACTAGATGTGGAGATATGTGAAAAAGTTCAGACATAACATCAACAGCATTCCTCCTCTGTACAACATCTCCCGAAGCAAGACGATTTACTACTTCTTGAAGGCACCGGCTATCAGTGCTTCTGGTAAACCAACATTTAGCAGTCACTCAGTCAGGTTTAAACTCAGAAGATTAGAACATGATAATTTATTTCAATAATGAAATGGTGAAAAGAATAAGGGATACATGGAGCAGTGTTCGGCAATGAGTTTAACAACAGCCCTGGCTGTTCCGTCACGTTCGTCTAGAAGTTGCAGTAGCAATGGTAATACAGCATCCATCTCTCTAGTGTCAGTGGGACTGCTTCCAGCCAAAGAATAATTGGTTCTAAAGATGACTGCCTTTAAGAGGCAAACCGCCCCATCAATCACCTCCTCATCAGCGCAGTGAAGCTTAAAAAGAGCCACGTGTGAGTATGAATTGATACAATTGCCTTAAGCACACATTTTAAGATCAGATCCAAAACAAAACAACTAGAGGATAAAAAATCTAATGGCAGAATCTTAATTCATTCTCCACAAGTTAACTAGATTCCAGAGCAGTAGCTCATTGCTCTTTCTAACAATCAACCTGCCTCAGATGAGTCGAAGAAATTTGGCTTCTAAAGACAATTAGAAAAACCTGGTCTGTAACCACTCACGGCTACAAAGAAAACTCATTCTGCCCAAACAATCCCTTCCAAAGGTTGATACTTGTGAAGTGCAAAAAGAGATCCAAGGCCTAAAATCCATTTCAATTTCTAGTTTTTGAAACGATTTTGGTCTCTGCCTTGAGAAACAGGTGTCATTCACGCATACAGAAATATTAAAACAGAATGTATTGGCAGCAAATCAAGCTCGTACAAACTGGACGCCACTTTCATGCAAACTTTTACAATTTTGCATTCAATGTTACATAAAACGATATATGCTTTTCCAATCAGGAATGTAACAGTACTAGACCAGTGGGGCATCAACCTGTAAAGTGTTCTACCAATTAACAATATGGACAAGGGAGAGTATTCCATGAGTATTCCAAAGAGTGGAAAATGAAATCTTTCTAAAACAAATATATATATATATATATATAGGGAACACTTCTAGTCCGGTCTTCCCGTTTCCGGACCTCACGATCCAAATATTTTTTTGACGATCCGAGCCGTCCAATGTGTTCAAAAGGTGTTTTCAAGGGTACTCGTGAGAAATCTTCAAAAAAAAATACCGGGAAGGGCTTGATCCAAGCAGTTTTCGCAAAAATTTTATATTTACAGTTTTTGCAAAAACTGCTTGGATCAAGTCCTTCCCGGTATTTTTTTTTGAAGATTTCTCGCGTGGACCCTTGAAAACACCTTCTGAAAACATTGGATGGCTCGGATTTTCCAAAAACAATTTGCAAAACAAAAAAAACACACTTTTTCTTGTTTCCGGGAGGAGTGGACTAGAAGTTTTGGGGATTTTCTAGTCCACACTCCCGGATTTAAGGAAAAAATGGGGTTTTTTTGTGTTGCAAATTTTTTTTTGGAAAATCCGATCCGTCCAATGTGTTCAGAAGGTGTTTTCTAGGGTCCACGCAAGAAATCTTCAAAAACAAATACCGGGAAGGGCTTGATCCAAGCAGTTTTCGCAAATACTGTATTTATATATTTTTGCAAAAACTGCTTGGATCAAGCCCTTCCCGGTGTTTTTTTTTTGAAAATTTTCCGCGAGGACCCTTGAAAACACCTTCTGAACACATTGGACGGATCGCATCGTCAAAAAAAATTGTATAAAAAGTCCGGAAATTAAAAGTCCGGACTAGAAGTTAACCCTATATATATATATATATATATATATATATATATATATGCAAATTTTCTAGTCCACACCTCCCGTAAATAAGAAAAACATGGGTTTTTTTGTGTTGCAAATTATTTTTGGAAAATCCGAGCCGTCCAACGTGTTTAGAAAGTGTTTTTAAGGGTCCCCGCGAGAAATCTTTAAAAAAAAATACCGGGAAGGGCTTGATCCAAGCAGTTTTCGTAAAAACTGTAAATATAAAAATTTTGCGAAAACTGCTTGGATCAAGCCCTTCCCGATATTTTTTTTTTAAGATTTCTCGCGTGGACCCTTGAAAACACCTTCTGAACACATTGGACGGCTCGGATCGTCAAAAAAAAATTTGGATCATGGAGGTCCGGAAGTCCGGAGTCCGGACTAGAAGCTCTCCCTATATATATATATATAAACACCATTAAATCACTCTGTGAACGCAATTATACAAATATTACCACAACCATTTAATGATCTTATGATTCACCATTTGACCTATGATCGGAGTATGTTCCACTTGATCCCTCTTCTATTTGGAAGCATAAGTAAAATATCACCTTGCAATGAAGTCAAATGAACCATTGCCCATGATGTGGATATTGTAATACTTGCAACTCTGAGTCAATTCATGCTATTTGGCATCAAGTGAACTTTGGAGTACCATAAAAATCACCTTTCTTCTTAGCCTTCTCATCTATAATTAATTTCTTTATAAGTAATCCTTCCCATTTGGAATGCCCCTCCTAAATACTTTAAAGCGCTACATGGTTAAAATATGGAACCTTTTTCCGTTTTCCCCTTCCTCTTACAAGTCAGCAGATCGGCGGTGTTCTGATTGATTAACAGAGAAACTATTTCCAATTGTCTTAACTTCTTTTCAAGAATTTAGCACCACTTAATTTAGCAAGAGGTATGGAAAAAACATAACTAATAGAAAAAAAGGAAATACACACCATTTGGGAATCTTTTTTTTTTTTTTTTATGCATTTTTCTCTTTCTCAGCCTTTTCTAAGTAAGGCTACCATACGAGAATGTTTTTCTAGTCAGACTTTTGTGAAATTGGATACCAATACCATGACATTCCATCATTAGAGTCAGAACTCAAGAACAAATTATGATTTTATACATTCACGGATTCACCCATGTGGTCATGTTGTTAAGTTAATTCTAGCATTCACTCATCATGTTGTTGTACTTGGTCCTCTACTAGGTACAGAAATTTTGATAGTTTTGAAGAGATAGCTTGCAATTTTGTATTCTAGTGCAGAGTTGAAATTCAGCACGTGCCTGTCTTTAACAATTCAAAAATATATCTGCGGGATATTGTTTACAGATTTTTTAACTTCAAGTTACGCCATGAGCCCATTCTGTTGTTTATAAAATTTAGAACTGCAACATGGTTGACAGCACTGAAAAAGTAGTGGACTCTGAGAAGTTTGCATATCGAGATAAGTTTCTGTATGATTTGCGGTTAGTGAAGTGGTGATTTGGCGAACGTATGCAGAACCCTTAATTTTTACCAAAGAGAACTGGGCAGATTTATCAAACAAATAGCACTCCTTCGTATATGTTAGGAGTCCATTCATGAGAAGGGGCTGGGGAAAGCTTGAACACGGACAATTCAAATCATTTACTCTGGACAACTGAAGCAAGTGTACCATAAACAAAGTGCAAAAACAATTAAACAGACACTCATGAGCACTTGAGTTCACATCATCAAGAAGCACACCTTTTTTTTAGTCGGAATGAAGAACCACACTAGGAACTTAAAAAGAAAGGCACACAACCATAATATATTAAAACTGCTTTTGCAAGTACAGGAGTCCGAAAAAAGTATATTCTAGACAAGAAGCAAAGTTAGGTGATGTAACTATGCAAATCTCAGCTTTTAATTACATTTCTTATTTCCTAGTTCAAGGACATTGACATAATGATTCTACGTATGCAAGAAGAAAATGAGAATTTTTATTTTTATAGGGAAAAAAAATGAGTAAGAGAGGACACAGTAATCCTTAAGAGGTAAACCTGTGATATGCGAACATGATATATCTACCTGTGATATGAGAACACGAGATATCCGCAACCCATCTTCTGACAAAGTGTTCTCAAATCGCTTGCCGTCAAAATGCACCAAGAGAAGGGATAAACAATTTAAGAAAAACTTAATAGTCTCTATTCCACTCTCCTTGTTCTCAGTATACTCTTCAGTGTGGTTCTCTGCATAAAACTGTATATGATGTTTATTAGGACCTGCACTCCATCAGAATCCAAGTACACATGCGATTAAATCATATTAAATGCAACCTCGTTGCCTTATGTAGGATGTCAAGAGAAAGATAAATCCTACGTTTGTCCACCAGAATTCGAGAACCTGTAGGTAGCTCAGTGCCAATGTTTGGTTACACAGAACCGCATCCACAAAGAGCAAATTCGTTACCCAGTACATCATTAGCCAGTGTTGGTCATCATCCAAAAAGGATGAAAAATACCATCTAAATGTATACAATATGATGCTGGCTGTAGCCTCGTAATACGCTTGGAGCCAAGACAAATATACCTGAGGTTTCAATATACCGCTGAACGAATAGCTGAGAGAAGTTAACCACATTGATATGCTTCAAGTCTCATTGGAATGCAGGATAGCTAGATTTCCTACGCAGCTGGACACATATATCATGTCAACATCTACGTGTTTTGCATTCGATGTCAATACTATGTCATAGCACCAGTTAAATATCTAACCACGTTTGTGGTGGGATCCTTGCCAAGAACCACATCGACACATGACGACTATGCCTAATAGGAACAGGAGGAGCAGGCCCGGCCAGGCCCTAAGATTTTCGTGGCCTCAGACGATAATGTAAATCAGGGCCCTATGCTTTTCTAGAGAAAAAATTAAAGAACCAATATTAATTTCAAATGATAAATAACGTGTTCCATATTGTCTTTTTTGTAATTTGTGTCTTCATGTTAATAAAAAATAGTTTTCGGTCATAATTGTCTATTCTTATTACAACAATTAGAAAATCAATTGAAATGGGCAATGCGAACATTTTATGAATACGCACGAAGTGTTTTATTTATTTTTTCACTAATTACTACTACAAAGAAAAAAAAATTTTAAAAAGTCAACAAATGATAAGGATGTAGTGAAAGGAGGGGAAGGAAGAGAAGGTAAAAAGGAAAAGAATGTCCATAATTACTACACCAGAATTTTTTTTTAAAAAAGTCAACAAATGATAAGGATGTAGTGGAAAGGGACAAAAAAAAACGGAGGAGAAGGTAGAAAAGGAAAAGAAGGGCCCAGGGAATTGAACCCTAGCATTTACTAGGAAACACACAAACATTTCCACTATGCCAAATGCTTCTCTATTTCTTATAACACAACATTAGGGTTTACTTCTAATCTGGACTTTTAATTTCCGGACCTCATGATCCAAATATTTTTTTGACGATCCGATCCGTCCAATGTGTTCAGAAGGTGTTTTCAAAGGGTCCATGCGAAATCTTCAAAAAATACAGAAGGGCTTGATCCAAGCAATTTTCGCAAAAAATATATATTTACATTTTTTGCGAAAACTGCTTGGATCAAGCCTTTCCCGGTATTTTTTTTTTTGAAGATTTCTCACGTGAACCCTAGAAAACACTTTCTGAACACATTGGACGGATCGGATTTTCCAAAAAAAATTTGCAACACAAAAAAACTCCAATTTTTTCCTTAAATCCGGGAGTGTGAATAAGAAGTTTGAGCTATATATATATACCTAATTGGGGCCCTAATATGGGCTACTCCTCCGTCCCCAATTTCTTGGTCCTTCTTTCCATTTTGGGATGTCTCAAAATATTTGTCCCACATCTAAAAACATCCATCAAAATTGGGTCGCTTTCCCAATTTTACCCTTAAAAAGTACTTTTCCGATCTTAATTGGCTAGCCTATTATCTTTTATTTTATAACGGTTTTTTTTATTTTGAAAATTTTGTATAATAAAACTAATTAATATCTATCAAACAAGATCCATATTTAATATGTTTTGACTTTCATATAATAAATTAGCCTCACAAATTTGGCCACAGTAATATTGACTGGATTTAGGGGCAAAATAGAAAAATCAACACAGTTTTCACTCTCCTTCAAAACCCGCTTCCCCAAAAGGAGCCAAGAAATTGGGACGGAGGGAGTATTTTTTATGGGCCCCAAAGCCGGGCCTATCCACAGGGCCGGCCCTAAGGAGGAGCACGTAGGAACACAATAAACTAGTCAAATCTTGACAAGAACGAGAAGGGAGATCAGAATGCTTGGGCATGATAATGGAATCGCATTGGTCTTCAGTAGGTCGTGATCATGGCTGTTGATTTTGACATGAATTTTTGGCCTGGGCACGTGCTTTCTAAACATATCAACAAAATACATTCAGCACATTGGTACCAAAGATTCAATTGTGACACATTTGTGATGAAATTGAGGACCAGGTGCTCATATAAATCCTCCTCCAAAAATAGGCAGTCTTGAAGCATGTTCCTACACCAGGCAAGCACCTTTACAGAGTGAGCAACGTTTCCTGATTAGATTTGCTCCAGTACTGAATAAGTGCAACTAACAGATCTCATATTTGCAGAATCTACTAATCCAGACACTCTCTTTTGAAGATATAAACAATAAAGTTACCCCTCTCCCTGACAGCTTAAGCTTTACAAGGAGTTGATGGTTAACAATCCAATATTGGTAGGTATCTGAGAAAGCAACAGATCATGTGTTCAAAAATCACCGCCTGCCTGATCATAAAACAAATGCACGTGCTTAGCCCTCTTATGGAGGATAGCCCCACTACATTTGAGGGGGCGTCTTGAGGATATAAACAGCCATTATTCCTACGGTCACTAGCACCCAAGTATATTTCATAGTCCTATCACTTGCGCGTGTATAAACCACAAAAATAACATACAAACAGGAATTACTAAGCTGTAAAAATGCCAAGAACATAGGAGGTGAAGTTAACCTCAATCCCAGACAGGTATTGATCCAATAATTCTTTGTAGTGCTGAAAACTTTGGTAGTCTTCTAAGTGCATCAATATGCCATAATGTTTCCAACAAGAAGAGAGAAGCAAAACTCCAGAATTCAGCATATGTGAACCTGCCAAAACACAAATAATTATTGAGAGAAAATTACACAACGATGGGGATATGAAATGCTTTTATATGTAATAGAAGTAACACCAGCCTCATTTTGAACATCATCATAACTCCCTTTTATGCTCTGCAACCACTTAAGCACTCTGTCCAATCCTTCAGCATGTAAAGACCGACTTTTTCTGCTCCACTGCATACCATGATTATAATAAAACTGTTATTCAAGATATTCAAGATATTCAAGCTTCAACTGGCTCAACAGGAAAAGAAATCAAGTTCTGCAGCAATTTACATGCATTATGGAATCCAAACCCGCAATATCCCGAGTGTATTATTTCTATGATAGATACTTTTATTTCTCCATAGTGTATAGGGTTATTGGATTTTATATTCTTAATTGGTTCTGATCATTGGTATAGGATGCTGGAAATTTTGTTTTCTTTCTTCTGTCCCAGCCCATGATCTAAATGAGTCAGATAATCCCTATTACATGATTTTCGGGGGTATCCGTAAAGAGCAGGGGGATTTCCTGACATTTTTTATTGGGCGTCTTGTATATTTTTAGTAAGTTCTTTTGTGCAGCACATCAGCAACCATCTGGAATATAATTGTAAATCGTCCAAGCATCAATAAGTATCTAGTATCTAATGATGCAAGTTTTTAAGCACCCAAATAAAACAAAACAATTTCTCAAGAACAATAGAAGGCAGTGCTTGTTAGAGAAGACGTAGAACACCTTGGCGAAACCATAACAAAGAACACCAGAACACAAGAGTTCTATAAACTCAGGAAATAAATAAAGTGCTTTAGAACAATGAAACCCTATGCTCCATTTAAGGAATGCCGAAGAGGTGAAATATAGGAGTTCCATGACATAATGGGAACCAGAACAGGTTTACTTCCCATCATATTAGAGGTTCTATGAAATAGAGGAACAGGCATCCTATCTGATTTTCAGAAAAATACGCCTTATTATGTCCTTGAGGACGCAAGTCTGTTTGGAAAAACAATGGCACAAAGGATATAATGACATGAATGGAACAAGAGAATGTCAAAATATAACCACCACCTTCTATTCCACGGAGGACAGACATGATTCTCATGTCCAGAAAATCCGTAGCCTGGGGAACGTCCAGAATGGAAATGACCAAAACAGTTAGGCCAATTTCTCCACCCTCGTAACCAACATTATGTTAACTCCATCCCTTCATTGAAGGAACCAATGGAGCTTGGTGCCAAAGGTTTTACCATAGCCATTTCACTATTGTTCAGGGAGCATTATGCAAAAAAAAAAAAAAGGTCGCAAGGAAAATTGAATGATTCCCAAGTATAACTTTGAATTGTTAAAGTAGGTGGGTAGTAGGATTCAAATGCTTCAGACAACATCAAGTTTAAAATTTAAATAGACCATGGTATCTCATGTTGGGTAAAATTCAACCCCAAAAGCTGGCTATTGAAGCGCCTTCAAGCTAACATACAACACATTAGATTTGGAGCCAAGCAATTATCTTTACACCCTTCTTCATGCAACGGTGCTTATTTACAGCAACTATCACGTGCAGCCAAAGGACACACACCCTGGCAAACTCCAGCTCTAATATACCAAGTTACACGGTCGTGGATAGAAATCAGCTCCAAAACCTTTGTACTGAGGTGACATCATGCTAAGGTATAGCACATTGATTTCCTACAAAAGGCACAAGTGACTTTGATTCAGAGACCCATTATTACGTAACAACGATCCACACCTCCTCTGGAAAGAGTAACCAAACCAAACCAAGCCAAGCCTTATGTCCCAATCAATTGGGGTCGGCTACATGAATCATTTTCTCCATTGAGCTCTGTCAAGTGCTGCTTCATCGCTTAAATCTAGTATACTCAGATCTTTGCATACTACCACATCTAATGTCAATTTGGGTCTTCGCCTCCCTTGTGTGTTTCTACCCAAAGCTATCATATCCACTCTCTTAACTACTGCATCCGCTGGCCTACGATAGACATGCCCAAACCACCTTAGCCTATTTTCCCTTAACTTCTCCTCTATAGGTGCTACACCTACCACCTCGCGAATTGTTTCATTTCTAATCCTATCTCGTCTAGTCTTACCACACATCCACCTCAACATTCTCATTTCCGCTACACTTATCTTGTTCACTTGCTGCTTCTTAATAGGCCAGCATTCTATCCTGTAAAGCATCGCTGGTTTAATGGCAATTCTATAAAATTTTCCTTTCAATTTGGTTGGTACCCTCTTGTCACACAATACACCAGTAGCGCTTCTCCACTTGAGCCACCCCACTTGGATCCTATGAGTCACATCATCTGCAATCTCTCCATCTTGACTAATAATAGAGCCTAAATACCTAAAATGGTCCTTCTTTGGTATCTCCTAATCTTGGATCATCACTCTTTCCTCATACACACTTCTGGTATCACTAAACTTGCAGACCATATACTCAGTTTTACTCCTACTTATCCGAAAGCCCTTAGACTCTAATGTTTCCCGCCAAATTTCTAATTTAGTATTAACACCACTAACCGTTTCATCTACAAGGACAATATCATCTGCAAACAACATACACCATGGAATATCCTCCTGAATCTGCCTGGTCAATTCATCCATAACTAACGCAAAAAGGTACAGGCTCAACGCTGACCCTTAGTGCAATCCTACTATGATGGGAAATTCACTCGTTTCTCTTGCTGGTGATCTAATGGCAGTGACTGCACCTTCATACATGTCTTTGACCATGTCAACATAGCCTCTGATCACTCCATTTCTCTCCAGAACCCACCATATAATGTCTCTAGGCACCCTATCATAAGCCTTTTTCAGGTCTATGAAAATCATATGGAGATCCTTCTTCGTTGACCTGTGTCTTTCTACCAATCTCCTTAGAAGGTAAATAGCTTTCATAGTTGATCTCCCAGGCATGAACCCAAACTGTTTCTCCAACACCGTAGTCACCATCCTCAATCGATACTCAATAACTCTTTCCCACAACTTCATCGTATGACTCATCAACTTAATACCTCTATAGTTGTTGCAGCTTTGAATATCCCCTTTATTCTTGTAGATAGGTACTAAGGTACTCCTCTTCCATTCGCCGGGCATCCTCCTAAATAAAATAATCTTGTTGAACAATTTTGTCAACCAAATCACCTAGGCTTCTCCACACTTCAATGGGGATACCATCTGGTCCTAAGGCCTTACCCGGTTTCATCCTCTTCAAAACCTTGGCCATTTCAAACTTTTGTATCCTCCGATAGAATTCGTATTCTATTTTCTCACTAGGGAAATCAACTTCCTCCTCACCAAAGCTTCCTTCATGTTTCTCATTTAACAACTTCTTGAAATGCATCTTCCCATCTATCCTTGATCTCCTCATCTTTCACCAACACCTCTGAATCACTACCTTTTATACACTTAACTTGAAAGAAGTCTTTAGCTTTCCTTTCCCTAAGCTTGGCGAGTTTATATATATTCTTTTCTTCATCCTTACTATCAAGCCTAGCATAAAAATCATCGTAAGCTCTCAACTTAGCCTCACTAACGGCCTTCTTAGCTTCCCTATTAGCTTGCTTGTACCTCTGAAATTTTTTCACATTCCGGTCCTTTTGCTACTTTTTAAAGCAATCCCTCTTGGCTTTTACCATGGTTTGAACCTCGTCGTTCCACCACCATGTCTTTTTAAAACTTGGACCTTTCCCTTTTGACTCCCTAAGAACTTTTGATATTTTTCTAATCCCGTCAGCCATTGTATTCCACATACTATCATTATCACCTTCTCCTCACCACTCCATCTCTTGGCCCATACGCTCCTTGAACACCTCTAGTTTCTCTCCTCTTAAGAACCACCATCTAGTTCGTGAGGTTCTAGTTTGTTTTCTCGGTCTATTATTCCCCTTGAGACCTATATCTAACACCAAAAGTCTATGTTGTGCCACTAGACACTCTCCGGGAATGACTTTACAATCCTTACATAACAAGCGATCTGCGCCTCTAGCAAGGAAGTAGTCGATCTGGCTTCTATTGGCTCCGCTCTTAAAGGTAATTAAATGTTCCTCACACTTCTTATATAGAGTATTCCCAACTATCATGTCGCCAGCTACCGCAAAATCCAAAATCCTCCTACCACCTTTATTTAGGTCACCAAATCCAAATCCACCATGTACCTTCTCATACCCTTACCTCTGCACTCCCACATGGCCATTGAAATCTCCTCCTATAAAAAACTTCTCTCCACAAGGTATCTCTTGAACCACATCATCCATTTGTTCCCAAAATTGCTCTTTAGTGAGATCATCTAAGCCTATTTGGGGCGCGTAAGCACTAATAATATTCACTATGCTCTCTCCAATCACAAGCTTAACTAAAATAATCCGATCTCATTTCCTCATGACTGTGACTATCGAGTCCTCAAGTTGCTTATCTACTATGATGCCTACCCCATTTCTATGCCTATCCTTACCCATATAATAAAGCTTATACCCAGTGTCTTCTCTCTCTCTAGCCTTCTCCCCTACCCATTTAGTCTCCTGAAGGCAAGCTATAATAATTCTCCTCCTAATTATGGTATCAACTAGCTCCCTAGTCTTACTCGTTAAAGTCCCTATATTCCAAGTTGCTAAGTGGATCCTATAATCCTGGGATAGCTTCTTTATAGCAAAACAAAATGGTTTTCAATAAAGCCCTTCTTAAACTATGATAAAGCAACATAAAATGAGAAAAAGAAACTTGGTCTAGAATGTTACAATTAACAGGACATAAGAGAAGAAGTTTATAAGGTAAGCAAACACAAAACACTGGGCTCAGGGACTATGCTTTTTGGCATTTAAAATTACTGCTACTGAACACCATGAGATCAATAAAGGCAAGGTGTTACCAGTTATAATAAAGGCAAGGTGTTTCAATCAATGAGATCAAATTATTTATTTTCAACTTGCATAAGGCTTCGTCGCTTTTTGAACAGAAACAAATTTCCAATGCCCCTAGAAGACTGATGCATATTTCTTATTATCCATGTTTTCTTCAATAAAATGAATATTTAAAGGGAAAGGAATAAAAAAAAGGTGATGGGACAATTTCACGCTTGCTACAAGCGAATATTCATGTGTATGAAGTATGACCCCAAAATCACCCCAAGTTTTCCACAATATTAGACTTACAATAGTCAAGAGAGGATTTTTTACACTATTTTCACGAGCGAAACAGGGAGAGGAGAAGCAGGTCATAATAGTCAACTTGAAGGCGAGCCCATGCATTATTTTCCAGGTAATGGAGGGGATCACCCAGCCAAAGGTAAGTGAGGATCCACCCATCCCTAGGTTTAAATTGGAAAAAATTTAAAAAATAAAATAAAATAAAATCTCCATACAGAGAGACCACAATACCCCTTCAAGTGACAACTTTTTACGTTTACCACAAACTAATGACGTCAAATGAGGACCCCTCTGCAACTGTGAATAACCTGTCCCACCAAGTAGATAAAAGTTGAACATATCTCCAAAAAGAATACCATAACTTGTTCCCAAAAATCACCAGGTACCGCACAACAACAATTTGAGACAAAGTTGTGCCTCTCCTTCAAAGTGTCAGTTTTGATTTAACGGCCCAAAAACAAACAGAGCAACCTTGGCATAGAAAATAGGGCTTCATTTGTTTCCAAGGTACAAATGCGAGCAAATTGCCAATCAGAAATATATACAACGACTTGACCTTGCATCAAACTGATTTGAGCTGTCTCTTATTCTCACCGCATTCCTCCTGAAGTATCTACCTATATAAAGAAGATCTGCAGAGTGCGAGGTGTTAGATAGCTTGCTAAACATTGTTGGGCCTATTTCCTAACACCTTAAGCTTCGGACTAATGGTAACTTAACACAAGGATCATCTTTGAGAATAAAAAAGAACGAGAGCTCCCTTATCTACCCCATTCCCATGAAGCTTTGGAAGTGAATCTCCTGGGAACTATCCCATCAGCACTTGTCATGGAAAGATCTAACCCCATCACTAACCGAAGAAATAAATATGGTCCCAACCACTTCACAGCCTCTTTTTATGGCTTTTGGCATTAGAATACCATTGGAAACACAGAGGAGAAGAAATAGGACAATATTGAAAAAAGATGACACCATCAAATCTAGCTCTCATAATTTTCAATCAAATAAGGGACCTAAAGATGTCACACAAAAAGGGTGATCAAATTAAAGATCTGGTAGAGAATTTTGTAACATACAGCAATCAGTCTCTGCGTGAGAATAATAAGTTCATCTAAATGATCCCAAAGCAATAACTTCATGTCCATTGAGGCTTCAGCAGATCTACTAGCTGGTTTGATTCTCTTTTCTCCAGGCACCCAGGTAGTTGGAAAACTCGATAAACTTGAATTCGATTGTTTAGGCTTTTCATCTCGACCGTCGGAAAATAGAATCTTTTTTGCCAAAGCCGTAGTGAGGGCTAAAATGCAATCAGCGGCAGCTACCGCAAGGCGAGTTGGCAACTCAAAACCCCCCTGCAAAGT
The DNA here is from genome assembly GCA_022606695.1 of Vaccinium macrocarpon. Classification (NCBI taxonomy): domain Eukaryota; kingdom Viridiplantae; phylum Streptophyta; class Magnoliopsida; order Ericales; family Ericaceae; genus Vaccinium; species Vaccinium macrocarpon. The sequence goes on along the minus strand of CM040171.1, from coordinate 37,672,141 downwards.
GCTACAACTACAAGGATCAATCATTTTAAAACAAAACATAGGACAAAGTTTTCAAAGAAACTTTGAGTCAACACTAAGCTAAACTAGCAACATTCCATCAAGAACTTCAGCATACTAAAGCACGAGTAAACGGCACATAAGCATATCATTTGAGCTCTCAGATTGCCTGAGAGCATCTAATTAGTCAAGTCTCACAAAAATCATATCTTGGAGATGATTTTCATCTCAAATAGTAAACAACAGATTCTTTCTATTCTTTTCCTAAACCCAAAGGTTACCTTGTCACTCATGAGACCAAGACAAGGGTCTCATCATCCTCTCGGCAATGAAACAACAACTAAAACCTGAGCCTTATCAAAACTTTCACGAGTACCATAGCACCAGTGCACCACCAAGAATTGATATTAAGAACTAAACGAGCAAGTTAGCCATCAATTTTACTATCTAACATAGCAATTTTCGTGACAAAAACAAGCTGCTCAAACTCAAAAGACATCCAGTGAATTCAATGAGCCTGTTATAATTATTGCACTGACGAAATGAATTATGTTGCACAAGTAAGTTTCAATTGTGAAAACAATGAGGTCCCCCAGCAGCTTTGAACAATGCAGAAGGTGCTCACTAACAATGATTTCCGCTTTCTGAATACTGCTAGGCTCTGTAGCCTTATGTTATTTGACATTTTGACTACACTTTCTACTTGAACTGTTCAAATATATGCATATTCATCAATTAAGTTCTAAGACTTGTAAATGTCCCACCTGTTACTCATAACCAGCATTGCTGCCTCTGAGGTGGCAGGAGATACCACTCATATCAACTCAATAGTGCATCTAGCAACCCATTTTGGCGGTCCAAACCGAGAAGTGATGAAAATGCATATACCAAGTCCAACTTAATAAACAAAACAGAGACGCAAATAGAGCTCCCATACCAGAAAGTCCTGATATTGGGGAATAATAGAGATAATTGAAAGCAGTGTTCTAGAAGTCAGCCGACTAGTCCCCACCTAGGGCACTAGGCGGCCGAGTAATCGGCACCCCTTTTGCCCGACTAGCGCCTAGCAATTTTTATTTTTTAGAACAACTATTGGAAGTCTATGAATTAAGTCCAAAACAAAATTTACAAAACTCCCTGCACAGTGACTTAATGTTGAGCTGCTAATTGACTAGTTGCATAAAGTTTGCAAGCAGAAAGTTAAGATCAACTGGCATCAAGTTGCCTAACCTTCGCAGATGTGAACACAATAACTGGTATCACACCTGATAAGTTGAGAAATGTTTGTCAACCTTGCACAAAATTTTCCAATTGGGGGACGGAACTAGCAGTGACAGACTAAGACACTCTGCACATTAACTAGCCAACCTGCTACTCTCTCCATGACTCATGCAACACAAAAATTTGCACCAAGAGGTATCCAACTGGCTGGTTTTCTTCCAGTCCTGGATGATCATTTCATAATGATCTTAAAACGAAGATTGTAACTTGGATCTCCTTAACTGAGAAAACCCTAATGAAAACATGTAGAAACTTATACGAAAAAAAAATGCGAGAAAAGGGCAATATACACAGGAGATACGACTTCTACGGTTCAGACACTGCCGCCTACATCCACATGAAATAGCACTCTCACATAAACCAAATGACGACAAACAATTATGAAGATGAAGAACGAAAAGAACTAGGGCTATAGGAATCACACTTATCTCTACTAGTGTTATGAACCACTATCTCAAATACATCAAGCAGGGAAAGGAAAAAGAAAAGAGTTTGAGCATGCGAAATCGCATAATGAATTATCTTTTTGAGATTAAAGCTTCCCTCTCTTTTTCTATTTTGTATCTTCCTATTATTTCTTTCACACAAAAAGGACAAAGAAGAATAATACATCAAAAAAACAAATCTTCAGCAACTTTTACACAACAGCTGGTGAAGAAAAACACAGAGGCAGAAATTTGCTTAATTTGCAGCTAAAAGAGTACTTGTCACATGCCCCTTCAGTACTTGACGTAAAACGATATACCTTCCACTGCATACAACAGATACAAGATGTCTGATACATGAAGAAAAAATCTTGAGTAGTGAAGAGTACTTCTCCTTTATTCCTGCATAAGAAAAACTATTCTATCACTCCAAACAGATACATGAGACACGACTGTTAAAATCTTTCGGCAACAGAAACTAAGAAATGCAAATATTTTCTCATGAGAACTCAGGACCTATACTTCTGACTACAAGACAATTCATTCCCTTTTGCCTTTCTCCTACTAGAGTCAAAATTTAACTAGAGCCTAACCAAATCGTTTGAAATAGCTAAAAGCCTAAAACACAGTATCCTTCAACTACCTGTTTAGCCTCCATTTACCAGTAAAAATAGTGCCCAAAATATGGTATCAAACTAATCCAGACAAAGAAGTATTCAAAGACTTGAACTCTTACTAGCACGGTTGCATATTAGAAAGTGGACCTGTATTGCATACAGTTAACAGGGGCCACAGGCCCACAAGAAGACCCCATCCCCCGGTCTATGAATCATGGGTACTTCTAAAAGACCAAAGTACCCGTACCGGGTAGCGGTACTTCATGGGTACCTCATAATATGTACAGGGTACTCCCAAAACGTACCGGGTACTTTTGAATTTATGGGTACTTTGTTGGGTACTTTTCTGGGTCCTTTTGGGCCTATTCATAAAGTTTTCAAAACTTTAGGAATTCTGTATGGAGAAAAACTCAAACTGCTGACTTTAATATGCAAGAACTCAATGCGATAAAGTCATAAACTCGAGACCACGACTCTGATCTAGAGCATGATTTTGGAAAAAAAAGAGCAGGTTGACTAATCTTTTTTGTCAATTTTCCTCCAGCGATTGCGACTCTCTCTCATTATTTTTGCTGCCCCTTCTCCCTCATTATTATGTCAAAATCTATTCTTTTTTCCAATTTTTTAGATGGGCTTTGAAATATCTTTTGCTCCCATCTTGAAACTTACGATAGTTGCATGCACAAAAATTACGCTATTGCACTTCATTTCATAGGAAGATGAGTCCATCAAGCAGTACGGGTTCAAGTTCAAGTGCTATTGGCTTTTGTTATCTTGCTTCTATCTATAAAATAACTACTTGTTATATCTAATGAATTATGCCAAAAATGTAAAAAGATATACACAAAAAATCGTTGTACCCGTACCCTACTTTTTTGGGTTGTTGCCGTACCCCATACTAGCTCAGTCTTAAATAAGATAATTTGGCCAAAGGATACTTGTCAAAACATACAATGCAGTTTCAGCCCAGATTTTGAAGTAAGCAGGCATCATGAATTTTGTAACTTGTTAACTAGCTTCCGTCCTCCAAAAAATTGTTGGGGTACTTAAATACAACCCAAGTATCATAAAAGCTCAAAAAAAAAATTTTGAACCACCACGTAAGCAAGCATCATATATTTTGAAGTAAGCAGGCATCATATATTTTTCTGTGCCATATTCCTGGGGTACTTAAGTTGAACCACCACGTTCCTGACAAAGGGTGGATGAGGGGTGGAAGCAAGCCTTCCAGGAATATGGCAGATACTACAATGGTTCTTGAGACCACAGAGGTAGATGAGGAGAGCTCGGAGCAGCCTTAGAGGGAGAGAGATATCAGTGTTGGGAGTGGTCAACCAGAGATCAATGCTAGATCAATGTGCTTTTACAATGTGTATTGAATGCCTCCTCTACTAGGCTTTAAATCTCGCCTTAGGGGAAGACAAAGCCAACCGTCGGCAGTGTGCCCAGTGGTGGACAAAATGGATGTTCCTTCCCCCCAAGGGGAAGGTAAATTTGGCCGGATGGCCCCTTCCTCTGTGGGAGGATGTGCCTTTGGCAAGATGCTCCCTTCCTCCATGGGAGGACGTTAGCGTGGTCAGACGCTTGCCAAGAGGTGACCAAGCTCATCCGGATGCAGGGCGCCAGGAAGCAAGCTTGTTCGGTGAGGTGCCTAAAGGCAAGCTTATTCGGTGACCTCACTCATCTGGAGGCAAAGTGCTTGGAGGTGACTAGAGGCGACCTCACTCATCTGAAGGCAAAGCGCTTGGAGGTCGCACGTCCTTGCTCATACGAGGGTGAAACGCCAAAGGAGCTTGGTGCCCGGAGGCGACCTAACTCCATAGTAGAATGCCCAGTGCCACATGCAACCTTGCTCATCCAAGGGTGGAGCACTAGGAGTCGGGCTTAGTTGGTGGTGGGAGTCTACCAATGGAATTACATGGGTCGCGTAGGGATGTGCCAAGTAGTGATGTAAGCAACAAAATTGTGTGCACTGGGATTTGAATCCCACGTAATTAAATAAGCTCAAGTGCTCAACATCCTAACAATTAGATCACATGAGAACAAACAATAGTCGAAAATACAGCACCAAACATTTTAGTAAAAATTGAAATCAATAAAATCCAAGTCAAAATACTTTCATAAAGGACTAGTTAAGAACCTCATCATCTGCCATAAAATTGCAACCTACCACAAGCTCATGGAAAACAAGAAGCGGATGGTATGGTGAGGAGATCATTAGAAATAAAGTACACAACAATAACAATAAAAACAGTACGGATGTTATACCAAATCGATTAAGTACGGACTCAGGAGGATCGGAAACATACCTAACCTTGGCAATGCAAACACAAAGTGGTTGCTATCAAAAATTTATACCGCTAAAATAGCAGCCCTCCCAAACCACTAAAAATTGAGAAACTCAAGGGACATTATGGCGCAAACCATGCCAACCAATCAAAGCTGGAAGGCATTAGAGAAGGTAGGTCTAGAGACACGATTCATTTTTATAAGACGAAAATAATATGGTGGAAAATGCTAGTCTATGAATGCAGGTGGACCCCCATGACCCAAAGAAAAGCACCATACGTTTTCCAAAAATGAGCTTGCAAGGTCCGAAAAAAGTTTATGGTGTTGCATTGGAAAGCTACAAGAATGTGAGAAGCATCAAACCCTCCATATCGCCACCCACTCCAAATTAACATTTTTTAGTACTATGCACCAAACACCCTTCACACACATCTTTGAAATGGGTTTGGGATACCCACATTATAGAGAAGTAAAAAGTCACATTTGACTGACATTATCCCCTCACTTACAAGCACATATTACACAAATGCAGGTGAAAAGGCACTTGTCACATTACCTTTATTTTTAAATTGCTTTGGGGTAATCTCACACGCTACAAGACCACGTACTAACATACACCAGCCAAGGGCAATATAACGGTCCTCTTTTCTCCATATCATGCTAGCCAGATTTGTTGCAAGAGCTTGGAAAAGAACTTCATCTTGAAAAAGCCAATCAAGAAGTATCATTACTTGGTTGCCATACTTTGATTCTTTGTATTTCAATGACTGGGAAAAAAGTAGAGGGTATCATAAATTAAGGACAGAATAAAAGATCAATGGAACTGCTGTAATAATAACAAAAAAAAAGGTGCAAATTAAGATAGGGTGCATAAAGAAGGAACTTGCAACCAGTCAAAGGATACGACAAGGAATGGACAGCATGCTATGCTGCAACGAAATCTAAGCCCAACAAAAAAGAACAACCAGAGAGAGAGAGAGATTCAATAGGTAGTCATTAATGTAAAGCAATGGCAAAAGAAATGGCACAAGTGGTACCTTGGGAAACTAAAACCGCTACAGGGACCTAATCTCAGTACACGGTCCACGAAGAACCAAATAACAAAAACTCTTCCCTACAAAACTATAACCCTTCTTTCCTACCCAGCAGCATGTGACCTTGGAAATTAGATCCCTAGTGATTTAGAATGAAGTAGACCTTCCCATAGTGGGTGTGAAAGTTTCTTAATTTATTGTTGGAGGGGGCACTATGGTGGGGAAGAGGAAGAGGAAGAGGAACTTTTGGGAAATGATCCTCTTTGTTTGAAGTGATCAATTTGGCAGGATAGTAATCGGTCACACTTTTATGGATTGGAGACTTCCAGCGTATAGTCTAAACAGTTCTCTTGTTATGTTTTTTTCGGGAATCAGGAATGCAATCCTCTCTCAAGAAATTTCTAGATATGATTTGTTATACACACTGATGTGTCTAAAGCCTTTCATGTTGTATATGGGTAACGGGTGGCCTTTTCTATGTAGTAACTTATATACCAATGAATATTACTTAACAAGCCATTCCATAAATCAACAAAAGGATCGGGCTTTGTTGATCGGGCCTTCTTTTTGTTGGCCTCGTTTTGTGAACAGGTGGCCTGGTCTTTATGAAATCTTATTGACTGATAAAAATATTATTGTCATGCCAGAAATCAACAAAGGTAAGGCATATATGCCTAGTCCTCAATATTTCATACATTTCCACACTACAAGATTCTCACTTCCTGACAACCAAAATCAAAATTGCAGCACCCAACTTAAAATGATGTTGACAAATTGATCATGGCATATATTTTTTAAGACATAGGGGTGGTGGGCTAGTAGGGGCGGTCGCCCCCCTTACGTCTTAAAAAATTTGTACTATTACATTTAAAAAAAAATACTTATCATCAAACTATATAGTCCCGTCCCCCCTCCATTTTTTGTTAAAAAAATAATTGTAACAGCTTTAATATTTATCAAGCTATGAAACAACTTTGTACTACAATTGGTTTTAATGAGGTTTAATTACAATTCTTTTAAACAAAACAGCGCCCAAAATTTATAACCCAACTCACTTCAAGGCCGGACTCAAAGCCCCGTTCACTTTTAAAAACTTGGGCTCACTGAAATTTCGGAAACCCAAAACTCTTTAACATGGTCTGTGGACATCAAAGTGAAGGCGAAAGAAATTGGGGGCTCCCAAAATAGTTGATTAGCAATTGCAAGAATTGAACACTCGGTTTAAGGAAGATACAATGGAGTTGCTCATTCTCAGCACATCTTTAGATCCTCATGACGGCTTCAGATCATTCAACATTGAAGATACTTGCAAGCTTGTAAAGAAGTATTATCCAATGGATTTCACAGAGCAAGAAAATTACCACTTGAGATATGAATTGCACAAGTAAAAGCTTGATGTGTCTAGGCATCCTAAGTTCCAAAATCTGTGAACGATTTCAAAGTTGAGTGATTGTTGGCGAAGACAAGAAAGTGCACAATATATCATCTTTTCGATAGGTTGATTCAGTTTATATTAACTTTGCATGTTTCAACGGCTACAACCGAACGTGCATTTTCTGCTGTGAAACGTGTGAAGACAAGACTTCACAATAGGATTGAGGATGATTATTTAGCAAATTTCTTGATCACTTATATTGAGAAAGATATTGCTCGAGGGTTGGACATAGACTCTATCATTGATGCTTATAAAAACAAGAAAGAGTGTCGAGCACAGTTCAAGATGCCTAATTTCAGTAAACACTAGATAGGATTAGATAGACGTTAATACCTTTTGCAATCTAAGTTGATATTAGAAACATGTTTAGTTTCATATGTATTCGTGTTATTTTGTATACTTTTTTTTAGCTAGTAAAAATGTCTTAATTTTAATTTTTTTATTGTATATATCCGTCCCCCCTATGCCAAAATCTTGGCTCCATCCCTGAGCGTACCGCACCCATATTCAGGTTTAACTAACTGTAGGATTGAATAACGAATGACAAGTTTGGAAAGATACATACATGTTCAATCATGGGAACAAGAACATCATCCAATGGCTCTTCCCTCTTAGTTGCATCTGTTACATAAGAGTGAAGAATCCGTAGTGATTCTTCCAAAGAAACTGCAAAGTAGTAAAGATATGTTAAAAATGTTTCTATTTTCAATCACATCCAATTAGAAAATTACATTATAAAGACACATTCTCCCTCTCTCACATGCACACGTTTACTCTCTCTCCCTCTGTGTGTGTGTGTGGATATGTTTGTCCCTGAGACCTTCTCTCACAAACTCTGCCAAAATCTCTCTTTCTCTCTGTAGGGTTTTTTTCTTTCAAATTCTCTGCTAATTTCTCTCCTTCTCTCTGTAGGGTTTTTTCTCTTCAAATTCTTAAACCTTTCCCCGTCCCATTACTAAAATCCAATCAAAACTCTGCAAATTCCAATTCACCGGCTCTCACACCCGGAAAATTATCTAACTCTCTGCACCACCACCATGTAAAGCTCAAACTCTCGTAAATTCTCGTGCCAAAATATTATTAGTTGCTCCACTGCCAGGTGATGCTCCGGACCCTTTTCTTCGGCACATTGGCGTGGGCTCCACAAAAAAGTATGTGACTCCCACACCAAATATGGAGGGAAATGGCTACGGGGCACTAAGTGGCAGTAATCCACGGGCACCTAATAATCACTCGTACCAATTGTTGGTGAACACTGACCAATTTTTTAAATTTGCGCAAAAGGTGCTATGATAAGTGACAAATTCTGTAATCGGCTAATCGCTCAAGAACGCACCGATAGAGCTTCTTTTCGTGGCTGCTGAGTCGAGCCGAGAAATAGCGTCCTCGAGCTTCTTGGGGCGGGCACTGAGAAGAGTAATCATCGCTCGACCGATTGTCACCGATACCACGGAATTCGATTCCGGTGACGCCCACATCGCCTGTTCATGTTCCATTGTGCAGAGATATTGATCAAAGACCCTAGTTTCTGATCAATTTCAAATTCAATCAGGTGTTCTGCTATTGATTGAGATGAACACACAAAAAAGCTGAAAATTTACTGGTGTAGTTTGTCGAGTGAAGGAAAGATTTTGGGAGCCAAATGGTTGAAACTGTGAAATTAGGGTTTTTTTTCCCGGTACCTTCTAGCCAAGTCTCGGAAGCTTCGTCCGCTACAACAAGCGCTCCAAGAAGAAACAATTCTTTGAACTTATTTTCACTTTTACCCCCCAAATTATTCAATATGTTTATGTCGTCTCTGTCTTTTGAATCAGTCTACTTTAATCCCTAAACTATTGATAGAGTCAAGTCCGACGCGCAATATTTTCTCTCCAAATAGATGCCTTTTCGTTGCATTCGGGTTTATGATGCCAAAATAGAGGGAAATTTGAATTTTTCCTTCTCGTGAGTCTATTAGATCATGTAAGGACTTGTTCTTCTATAGATTTTTAAGTGCATTTTATAAAAATCGCATAAAATAAATATTTTATGGAAGCGTGATAAAATAGAGTTGTTTTCTTAAATGATAAAATGTAGTGGTTTTCGTATAAATTTTAGGAGGATTTTTTGAAAATCTCATAAAATCACTTTTACATTTTATGTGTTGAGATTGGAATGTGATAAAATGTGAGATTTTATTGGAAAAAATGTGTAGGAGAACAATCCCTAAATAAGAAATAAGAAGAAAAAGAGTAGAAGACAAAAAGGGGGGAAAAAAACAATAACACATGCATGACCCATTAGGCGGGCACAGGAATGAGGGGTTAATGGTCTTGAGGGATAAGTTAATCTAGGCCTATTCTTATCTATTGTTTGGTTCATATATGTCTTTTTAATTATTGGTTGTTGACTTGTCACGTGTTATCCTTTTGACTAAAAAGGATTTTGCCATTCTTATCCATTGTTTGGTTCAAATTTCTTTTAAGTATTGGTTGTCATGTCTTATCCTTTTGACTTAAAATGATTTTGATAAATGTTTCTAACCAACGGACTTATAAGGATTGTAATACATGTTTTTAACCAACGGATTTGACCCTATTATATTGGCATGTGTTGTTTACAAGTCTGCAGTCACCACGAGACCCCACGCACGCCCGTATAAGCGTTTGCTCCATCGGTGCCATAGTATGATTTGGCATTTAGATATCGGTCAGCATTTGCTCTCTACATCCGCTGCGGCATAAAGTTTATCGAATGTACCTATTGCGCGGTACTCAACTAGCTTTAAGTTGCCACTTGGTTTTAGAAAACAAGATACCATCCAGAGATTCTGTTTGGATTAGAAGCCAGGGAACAAAAAAGGGAAGGGGTTAGGCACCCCTCTTTGCCCAACCACAACGATTGGTATCTATTTTACTTGACATAAGGCTTTTCTGTTATTTAGTTTGATTTGTAATTACACTGTTTAATTAGCAATTAACAGATATGGGTGATGACAGAAAATTAAAAGTATTTGACGGTAGGGGTTTAGAAGCATGCCGAGTATGGTCAATATTATCAGAGTAAGTTTTCCTGCGTTGTTCAGGATTACACATTCTTAGTCATCTAAAGGCAGATCTTGTAGTTTCAAAGGCTTCCTCATGTCATGCCCTTGATTCTTACCGTAGAGACGATTTTGTGGTGTCTTCCTGATCCACGATTTTGTGGTGTCTTCCTGATCCATGGCAGTTTGAACATGCTATTTAGTTGGTCCTGTTTAGTAATGGAACATAAATACATAATTCTCAATCCGGTCATTCTAGATATAATAATATCTCAGTCATTTCTTCATGTGCCGTTTTATTTGACTATTATGTTTGTTGGGATTCAAAGGAATTTAGCTATATGAAGGATTTCAATGAGTACAGCTGACAAATTTAGCAGCTGCTTGAGCATACTGCATACAACCTATATCATGTTGATAGCTTGCTGGTAACAAATTACCAAGTTTATACATTTTGGTCTTCCATAGACATTTTAGTGAAACGAATTTCGCTCTCCTCTAGGTCGGTCTTAGTTTTTGACATTTTTATGAGAAGTCACCTACAACCTCTGTAGTCAGAGCAAGTTCAACGTTGGACTCAAAACTGGTTCTATACTCGTAATATAGAACCAGTGCCAAAAATCAAGCTCCACTGGGATGTCAAAACAGATTCCATTTTGGAACAAATCTAAAAGTTGGTTCTAAATATGAAACCAATGATAAGTATACTCATTCTTGCCAGCATAGCATCACCAACTAATTCTCAACAGAAAAGTGCCGGATTTTTACCTAACGCCGGAAAAGTAGTCGGACATCCCAAAATAGAACTAACCACTGAAGAGGCAGTTCTATAATTTAGCCCAAAAGCACTTTTTGGTGCCAAATTATAGAACTGAGTATGCTCCTTTTGAAACTTGCATTGGACTTGCTCTCATCGCGATAGCATGACTCGACTATGCACTCCTGCAAATTCAACTAGTGATTATAGCCAATCAGTTTTACCTTTGGGGTTTTTCTAATCTTACATTCCTTAGACTAGGTTTTGAGTGTACGAAGTTACCGGCTAGAGTTTGAGCTTTCCTATTCGATGGAGGCTTGGTTAATTGTTGCTTCATTTCTCCTGAGTTGAATCCTTGAAATTGGAGCAGATTGGGATTTTTACTGAGAGTTTTTCTAATTTTACAGGATTTCTTGAAAGAGTCTTTTCTTCAGACGCGAAGAAGGGTAGTCGAAAAACAAAATTTACATGGGCTTTGACTGAAGCTAAACTATTGGAGTGAAAGATTGCAAGAAATGCATATCTTTCCCTACATTCATGTCTGTAAACTGTAGATAATATCAACTGTTCAGAGGGTCGAGGAATGGGAACCCAGAAGGTAGAATATGATTTTGCGATGCTTAGTTTTGCAGGTTTCCTTTTGTTTTTAGGCAGCACCATGACTCCATGTAAAACATCTTTAGCATAAAGTTGGGCTTCCCAGATTGGGAAGTTTTGGTGCGTTTGAGAGACGGAGTTTATAAGGGCCATAGGAGTGAACTCTCTAGTCAGCAATTCCCTAGATGTGGCTTTTTCGTGGGTCCTGCCATCTTCAAAAGAACCATTATGCCTAGCTCGCATGCAGGGCATTCTTGCAACGTGGGGTTGGATTCCCATGCCGGGAAGCTCGCTAGTAAGCAATTGCCTAGATTTGGTTTTCTCATGAGTCCTGCCTAATGTTAAAAACAGGACTTGATTTGAGAACACTCTTAATGGTCAGGATTTGTATGTGAACCCACAAATTGGCACATGTATAAAGTAACAGCACATCTGGGACTAGGAGGATTACTTCTGTTTTCTATGGCAATCCAAAATGGATAAATTTTTATCATACATATTATGTACCCTCCCAGGCTAATTTTAATTCTGCTGTTATTTCACTCTCTTTGATTAGGGAAACAAGAGGCTAGGACCTGTAGGCCAGGTATTTTCCCAAACCGAAAGTGTTTTGATTAAGTTGTTGCATGTTTTCTATCAACTTGAATTTCGGATTGGGCATTCTATTCGATGAGCCCTATAATATGAACGGAGTGAATCATCAAAAACGGATCGGAATTGGCCGAAATGGCCAAACTGCACCTTGCAGTCCCTAAAAGCTGCCTCCTTAAGTGAATTTTTTGTTGAGTTATTTTTCTTTTCTTAGGTGTGTACCTAGTTTCCTTTTCTTTCTGAATTAATGAATTTAAGATCCAAACACAGCATTAACAGTATCTATATAAATAGAGAAAATTGGCCTGCAGAGTACATGGTTATATTCTTAGTCACATTATGTGCGTGCTCTTTCGAAAGCATCTTAAACTACTGAAATTCGCGGAAGCGAGGATTGACGCCGAGAGCATAGAGTGAGGATTAAGATGGCGAACGAAGTGTACTGCTGCTGAATGATTATTTGGCATAGGGTAGTATCTATGCGTAAAGATGGTGATGATGAGGGCTGAATGCTAGCATTTAATGACCCATGACTCATTGTCATGCCTTTACAACTAATATCATAGCTTCATTAGGCCATTGATTTGGATATGAAAAAATTTACCTTATTTTTGTGACAAATAAAGTTTTTCTTTCATTTGCACTTTGTGTTTTCTAATGCAGGTCGGTTCAATTGTTCAAATGATTTCTCGAATGTTATCAAGTGGTTTTGAGCCAACCTCAATTGATTGGGACATAACATAAGGCTCGATTTGGTTTTGTTTATCAACAGGTGGTTTTGCTTCCAATTTATAGAACACTTAATCTACAGCATAAGGAAGGTGAGTCGAACGTTTGTACATGAAAAATCCGAGGATAGATTACACAAAACTCCATTAGCAAAACTTCAATATTCTGATTCGGAATTGAATTTGGTTGGATGGTACCAACAAAATTGGATACCAAACTTGCACCCCATATTGAACAACCAATCAACTTTCTACCGGAAATACATTCACAGTGTCCTAATTATTGAATCCACTGCTAGACAGATTAATCAATGGATTTATTTTTCGACGCTATAAAGAGATGTTATTTGAATAAGTATTCCGACGTCACGAGTTCGATGTGCAGAAACAACCTTAAGCTATTAGTAAAAGTCACCCAGTAGTGACTAGACCACCTGTTTTATTTTTCAAATTACTCCATATTTTATTCTTCTCTGGTCTTTTTTATTATGATTATTTTTCTCAGTCTTCTATGGCCTTAATTCACGTATAATTTTATTTTTCTTTTTTACTGGACCCTTCCAAACTTATGACAAGCATTGTTTCAGGGGTCGAGTTCTTGTCCATTGTATTGACATCCAGTTTGGTCCATTTTTGGGTGTTTTTGGGTTCCTTCGAGACCCACAACAATGATCGAACCGTTTATTTTATAGACTTGACTGAATATGTGATTCACGCAAAAAGTTAAGTTGATTAGATATAAATAAATTCTGTAGATTTTTTTTAAACTTAACATTAATAAAACGAAACATATTTGTACAAAAAAAATTTGAGATGTCCAAAAAACTGGACAGAAAATCGACCCCCATTTTAGAGTCCTATTTGCCACTCCCATAATTAGGTACTTTTGGCCAGCAAAAACCATATAAATAGCATTGATCACTCTGTAACCAACTAAATGTGTGCGACCCAATTATTACTGGTTCGGTCATGGCTAACCACCAGATCAGCCTCCTACCCAATGCTTGACCCTTATAAGACTTTTTTGTATGTAAATCTCGTATCTTTCATTTTTCATATGTTACATATTATCCAATTAATAGTGCACGTAAACTGGATTGGATATTTGATTTAATATGCTTCTTCCGTTCCAAAAAGATGTCCAAAAACACTATTAACACCTCTCAAAAAAAATCTTTATATGGTAATTTATGATACTTTTTATAATTTTAAAAACTTTGTTTAATAAAATTATACTAAGTGAGATTTATCCAACAAGATCCATATTGCATATGGAAATCATTATAAATAAAAAAATAAATAGATAATTTTATGAGAGGTGTGAATGTTATTTTTAGACATCCTTTTTGCGACAGAAAGAGTATATTTATATTAGTCAATCGATTGTAGATATTTGAATATGGACATGACCGAAATTGTCGGGTGCACAGAGTGCCACAATATAAATAGGAGCTCAAGTATATCGAACAGGTTTGGGGGATGGTGCAGTTCGCAAAATGCACTGCATTGGGTAGTGCACCATCCAACCGTCGATTTCAACAATGGGCGGTTCGGATTTAATCCGAGCAATGAATGAAATTCGATAGTCGGTTGTTTGGATTAAATCCAAGCCGTCCATTGTCAAAATGGATGACCAAATGATGCGCACTACACCGTGTAGTGCATTTTTCACACTACAGGGATCCCTTGCTTGTATTGAACGATTCGTGACACATCCGCGTCTAATTCTACACATATGAGCGAATGTGAATAGAAGATTAAACGAATGCGATGTCGTCCCTCGACCCGTCCAATCGTGTTTTAGACGGCCCGGATCATTCAACACTTTTAATTTAATTGTGATTTATTTTTACCGGTAAAAAATTAAAACACATCCCGACTGTCCAAAACACTATTGGACGGCCGACGGTGCCTGCCCATCGGCTCACCAACTTCACTTGGGGGTCAGATTAAACATCACAAAAACGTAATGAATTAGTTGAAGAGCTAAATTTATTCCAGCAATTTTACTGTTATTTTTCTTTTTTCAAAATACAGATAATAATTCTTTACAAATCCCAGAACCAAACACATTTTGAAGTTGTTATGGACCTAACAACAGCAGTGCCTATTCTGCTTTACAAGGCACTATACAAGTAGGAATAAGTCATCTCATTCCGAGGGATAAATGTAGAGGCAAAAGACTTTATCAATGGAAAATAATATTGCTAAAACTGTTTTTGGTAATGCCGAAAATTTTTAAGGCAGTTATATTCATGGTTATGCACTAAAATTTTGACGTTTACAAAAGTAGTTTTGACGTTTCAGCTATTGAGCAACATACCATTTTGTGTCTACATTATTAAGATTATAGTAAGACATTTAGAACAAGAAGTAATCTCCACGTGATTTCAAGTTCTGAGATTATTCTCTTAAAAAAACAACAAAAATTTCACCTAACTGGCTTAGTTCCGCTATAATCCCAAAAAGTTGCTTGACTCACTAAATGTAGTACCATCCACACATTCAAGTGAATCTCAGCCACTAAATTTTACCAATGATCTAACGGTTTCCTCAAAATTAAAACTTACATGGACCAAAGATTTTTCCCAGTCGGGTTACAATTGAGATGGCTCTTGTTTGGACATTTTGGTCACGTTTAATGTGTTAATATTATTGTAGTCCTTAAATAAGACCATTCTAATTTACCGGCAAGAGTATTTGCACTCTTACCAGTAAAAATATACTCTTACCGGTCAAAGAATAATTTTTTTGTCAGCCCAATAGACGTGATAGTAAAATTTTCCATAATATTGTTACCTAAGTCATTGTTGCCACGATTTTCTTCTTTCGATTTCCTCTATGTTATTCTATCTGTTTGATTAGCATAAAATATAGAAAAGCACCAAAAAAAAAATCCTTATCACCCCAGGCACCGAAAGTTGAAGTTGTGGGTGATGCTACTTTCTTCACCTTTATTTTCACCTTTTATTTTCTTTTTATTCCTTTTCCTGAAAAGAATAAAAACAAGGCATAAAGAGAATTTTTACCAAATTTTCTCCATTCTTTTCTTTACGTCAACAGACTTTACATATTTTAATCAAGTTTTTGTTCACTCAACCATGACCCGAAAACTAATAACAGTTGATCACCATCGTCAAGAAATAGTAATCCACCAACAAGACCACCATCTGGTTTTGGAAAACAAATGATAAGTCTATGATCCATTATTTGGAAAACGATATCTGAGGTGTCCTAGACAGCTTACTCGCACTTCGGTTAATTCATGAAAAATCAATTTTACTATCCACTAGCAGGGGGCCCATTTAAAATTGAAGCAAAGCTGGAAGAGTTTATAACACTTAAGAGTTGATAACACCAAAGTAAATATATAGAGGAATAAAAGCAAAGATTTTTTCAGGGTAATTAATTAATTATCTTGTGGAGTACTACACATAATTTGGATTGTTCACTCTATAATTTTGGCGAGACACTGATAAAACAAAGTTCTTAATTGTAAACTCCAAGTAAGATTTCCCTTAAATTGGTGCACAATACTGGCTCTGTCCTTGCTGGCCTATAAACGAGTTACCTCAGCAGTCGATTTGTTTAAGTTTTTTTTCTTTCTTTTGGGTACGTAAATTTGTTCCAGATTGGATTGAAAGTTGAAACATTAACAAATTTCAAGCTTTATGCGGAAAGCCAATGCCAAGCAAGCTTTCATAGAATCGGTTTCAAGTTATAACCTGAATTTTTTGATATATTATTAACTGAAGTTTGAATTTGATTTGAAAGCTTAAAAAATGGCTAGAGTGTGTTCAAATGCAGCTGGCCGATCTTTAACGAGCAAACAGGATCTCTAAAATTGAATAGCTCTAGTTTGTTTGTCAGTCTTTAGTCTTGATGGTGAAGTATAAAAAATGTGAGAAAAAAAAAGTATGGGAGAGATAAAAATGAAGTACAAACATCCTTTTCGTTTTCTTGGTAGGCAATGGATTTCCAACCATGGGCCTACATGTTGTGTAGCGTAACATTGAGTTTGTTCTCATGTTCTAAACCAACTTCTTCTTCTTTTTTTACAGTCAGTTGGTTGTTTAGGTTAGTTTACGCACACTTTGATTAACCCTTTTTCGGTCCGGTTAAAGGCTGGTTATCCACACCCGAACTATGGAACTTCGCAAGAAATTACTTCTAATAGTTTCTTACGGCCTGACCTTAAGAATCAAACCCTAGTCAAATCCATCAACTAACCAACCGACGGGAGTAACCTAGGGGTTAAAGAATCATCTTTTCTTTCAATTGAAATCCACAAGGGAAAACATAGAATGACATGGGAAAGGAACAAAAAGATATGGGAATATCATTATTCCAAGTAACTATAATAATATCTCAAAAGTAAGATTCACAAATCCTAGGCAATGGAAAATTTTCACCACCTGCAACTGATCATTGGTATTACACATCCTCCACAAAACCTAATTTTTCAACTTTTGGGACTTGGAATCCACCACAGCACATGTTTCTTGTGCCTCCTAGTTAATCCACTAATCACATGGAATGAAAAAACAAAGGTAGAAGCTTTAAATATAGAAAAGACACGTTATAAGAAAGAAGAGGGATTAGTTGGCCCGAACATGTTGAGTTATTAATAAAAATTCAATTTGGACAAATAGTGATTTTTCTGTGTGCTGAATGCTAAAGGGTGCCGGGAGTGCCTAGGCCTGCAAAAACTCAGAACGTCAACTATAAACGTCTCACCATAAATAGAGGTTTTAGAAGTTATATGCATTTCTTCCCAGATTTAACAAAGGAGTTTGATTTTGTTCATCCTCACCAAAAGCTATTTTCGAGACATGACCTATTAGTAGAAGTCAGCGTTGTCGAGGAGTAGCCAAGTAACTCATACAGCAGAGGCTAAATGGTTAGTAGATGCAAAGACTTGAACTCAAAACCTTGGTGAACTTGAAACAAGCACTGGAGTAGCTGGGCCAACTTGCATGTTCAGACTTTGGTGTTAATATAATACGGAGTAATATCAAAGCTTCAACAAGAAGTCCGATTTTGTTTGTCCTATCCATATCCTCATTTTCATAGGGTTGCAAATGTGAATGCACGTAGAATCCATTCACGTTTTGATAAATTACTTTCCGGTGGGATTCACACTTTATCTGTCAATGAAATTGTGGATATTATTCCACCCGTTTAAGGAGGGTGAACAAAATCATTTTTCCCTCAAACAACAACAATGAAGCATAACATGTCAAGTGCTCATATCAGTAAACTTCAACTGGATGTAACAACAGCGGAAGTACCAATGTACCATCATCTACTGTTTTCCCCAAAATATACAAATGGATTAACCAAAAACAAAATAGAAGCTGCAATATATGATTGTTGACTACATAGACATCAGTTTCTGTTCAATAGGCATATTTAGCCAATTATAGAAGGGGGTAAAAAAATGACAATTCTTAAACTTAAAATCAGAAATACTGGGATAAAAGGGGCTTCATACTTTTCCTAGGAACCCCCCATTGAATTTCTACCCTTAAATTCAGCTGTAATAACAAATGACATCGAGAAAATTAACCTTTCTTTTCAACTAATCTTCCTTTCTTGCTTGCTTTTTTGTTTTTGTTTTTAACCACTCCTTTCTTTTTTGCTTTCCTGCTTGTTACTGTCAGCTCCCTCAACCCCCCAACACCAACAAATTCTAAAATTTCCAACCAAAAACTATGTATGTATTGGCTACTGGTTACCTCCGAACAAGCATATGATCACTATTTCACTGAGCTATAGGCTCATCAAGCTGCATTTTCTGAAGCTCGGTTCAATCTCAGAGTCCAATTCCAACCCTTTACCCTAGGATCCAAAGCTAGTGCCTAAGACAATTTTTTCAGGATTTTCCTTTACTTCTTGCGGAGATTCTTTGACAAGTGATTGAACCCATGACAAATCCGGCTCCTCTCCTCCTCCTCCATTATTTCCATGCTCAAACGATGAAGATCTCCGAAGCCTATTACATTCATCAGCATTGACGGTCCAATCCGGCTGCCCATTGGAAGTTCCCCATTTTGCCCAAGAATCACCATTTTGGCCAACAACGGCAGCAGAATTGGAGCCAAGATCATGGGAACTAAGGCTGCGAAACTGTTGTTGCATGGGAACTCGTGAACCCATCGGTGAGATCGACTCAACTATCCGAGGGGACATCCTTCCAGTAGATTGAACCCCAAACGAGCCCTGCAAAAGAGGGTGATCCATAGTTTTTGGAGAGAAATTAGTATTATGGAACTGATTGAAAACCGCGGACTTATGTGTAGGGAGAAAACAGCCCGAAGATGCCAGCAACGCCTGGTCAGAGTACCGCGGAGAAGAGCTCTCTGCAGAGAAGAGATCTTCAAGGGTTGGACGGTTTAAAGAGAGAGAACTCATTCCCGGCTGGGAGAGCCGGGACAGTTCATTCATCAGTTGTTGCTGCTGCACGTCATAATCAAAAAACAAATCCAAGTCCTCAACCAAAATGTCTCTTGCATTGAGAGATGCACGCAAACGACTAGACTGAAAACAACCCATGTTAGAAATTCCGTTGGAAGACGGAGACATGGGTGGCGAAAATGGTGAGTGGGGCATTACAGTATAATCAGAAGACCGAGGGGATGGAACGGCGGAACCGGTGGAAACATACAAGGGCCTAAGTTCCTCTTGCTTGTGGGCAAAAAAACACACCCTTCTGTTGCAACTCGTTCCGTCTTTACAAAGCCGGGTTCTATATTGAGCCGGGTGGAGCCAACACTCGAAAACACCATGAGCGTATTCGCACATATCACCTCTCCTACAAGCCCCTTTTCGAAAATCGGGGCAAGGGACACAACTATAATGATATTTCCTCGGATCTCTTCTTCGGGCATTTTCACCCGGATGGACAAATGGGCATTCCGTCCAATCATGGGAGTAAGCCCGTGAACAAGGCCGGATCTTGAATGAGAACATACGGAACTCATCCGTCGAATACATGCCATTCTTGATATCCGGCAGTGATGGGTCGATCGGGTATTCTTTCTTCTCCACAGGGTAGGAAATCGAGACATCAATGTACTTTGGACTCATGGGGGAAGAATTTGAGTCCGAATTTGATGACAAGGATGTATTGTCCGGGGATGAGGAAAGTGGTGGAGAATTAGAACGCGAACTCGACATGTGTTTTGCCACCCTTAGGAGATCCTGTAGCACAAATTTCAAATATGACAACTTTGGTGGCACAAGAATAACATCAACTGGAAAATGACCGTCAGCATCGGTCAATCTACGATCAGCACCTGCTTCAAAGAGAAGTTTCACAACCTCAACCACGTTTTCAGAACCACCCGAAGCAGCACAATGAAGGGCGGTGGGCTTATCAAGGCCACAAGTTCGATTCACATCGACACTGGACAAAGAAAGAATCAGTTTCACGACGTCGATGCTACCATAAGTAGAAGCAACCATTAAAGGAGTTCTATGGTCAAGGACCATTTGTTTTGACCCCTTCTTCTTGCGACCATACCATAAACCAACCTCATCAATACCCGAAAGATCATGCTCAATCGATTTTTTGAAGCCATCAACATCGTTGTTAGCTGCAAATTCAAGGAAATTGGCAATAGTGTCCTTGGTTTCGACTGTCAAATTGTTCATCTCTATGTTAAATTGTTCATCGCTCTGATCTACAACTCCTGCTTTCATTTGCTAAATCCAACTGGAAACAAAACCAAAAAAGCCAACAATCAAAATCAAACTTCGAACAAACATCAATCATACATCAGAAAACCATATCAATTCCAATAGATATATGCCATGCTTCCTTACAATTTATCTTGATCTATTTCACTTATCCCCAGAAAATGGGTGAATTGCTCTTGTTTGGACGAGAAAAGAGTATTTTGAATGGCATGTAGTAGTCCTCAAAAACTACTAACCGAAATTGAAATTTAACGACCAAGAAGGGGGGAAAAACCCAACCTGAAACATATATGGTTGATAGTAAAGTACTGATAATTCACATCAAAATCTAAGCAGGCATAAGCAAATACAGGTATACAGCAAGAATAAGGATATTACAAATTGTGATGACTGAAAAGTTTGAAGGTACTAATGGAGAATGCGAAATGAATTAACTTGTTAAATAGATTTAGACAGAGGGCTGTATTAAGACAGTGCCAAAATTGGACAATAAAAAAAGAAGAAGCATATATCTAAAACGAATCGATTCAAAATGGGAGGTTTCAGATTCCATTAAGAGAATCAGATAAAAGATAGGATAAGGTTTGTTATGCAAAAAAAATAAAAATTCTGATTGACAAGACTGTCTAAAAGCATCCGATGATTCCCCACAAAACATGGAATCAATATTCAGATTAGTGTTTTTAAACATTAAGAAGAATATGACCTGTTGGGTTGGTGAGAAACTCTTTTAAAAGTTAACAAACAGAAATCCTGAAGAGCAGGCTGAA
Organism: Vaccinium macrocarpon; assembly: GCA_022606695.1. NCBI lineage: Eukaryota > Viridiplantae > Streptophyta > Magnoliopsida > Ericales > Ericaceae > Vaccinium > Vaccinium macrocarpon. The sequence goes on along the minus strand of CM040171.1, from coordinate 37,650,897 downwards.
TTTTTCTCAAAAAAATTGCGCACAAAATCAATGCAATCGATTCTCTCGGTTTCTTTGCAGTTTCCAGTGTCCTTATCTTTTTTGGTTTTATATTTCCTACCCTTTAAGCTACTCCATTAAGGTATCCGTTTGGTTCACTTGTGCATTTGCTAAAAATAAGAAATAAACAACAATTACGCAAGTGTTACCAAACGGGCCCTAACACAGGCTCAAACAAACAAAAATAAAACTTTGTGGCTTGATTATATAAAAAAAAAAAAAGAGCTTTCCTTACCAAATTCTGGGAAATCAAAACAATATAAAGAAAACCATTGAATTTTCCTCTTAATTTTCTCGAGAACCAAACATGTGACAGAGAGAAAAAGAATCTCACTCTAAGGCTAAATAATAAACCGCTAATTTCAAGGAAGTGAACAGACTCAAATTCATCATTTTAAATTAAAGGAAAAGTAATTCATCAAACGGATTTATATTCTAGACAGTAAAAAGAAATGGAAAAATCACAAACTTTATCACAGATTAAGAACATAAGAGAACACCACAGCGCATGAAATAACTATAAAAGTCCCTTGCCCAAGAAATTATCACAAATCCATGACACAATCATCAAAGAATGATCAAATTAAGTTTTTATACATATACCCGCATTAAAGAAACTACAATAAAGCATTTAAAGAAACAGGAACAATAAAGAATCAAGATACAAGTGCAGAAAGAATGCAGAGAGAGAAACTGAACAGGTTAAGAAGGAAGAAAACATGAGAGAGAGAGAGAGAGAGAGAGAGAGAGCGATTGTTACCCGGTATTTGTACTCCCAGCTAAATAAGAACAACAAGCAAGAAAGGCTCCCCCTTGAAGAGAGAGAGAGAGAGAGAGAGAGAGAGAGAGAGAGAGAGCGCTCTGCAGAAATTAGATGAAGAAATCAAGGAACAGAGAGAGAGAGAGAGAGGGTGGAGGTTATATGATGATGAAGAGAGAAAAAGAACGAGAAAGTTGTGAGCTGATCGAGGAGAATAGAAGAGCTCTGCTCTACTTATTCTCCTCCCTTCGCCATTTTCTATGCCTCCTCTCTCTATTTTTTTGAGTTGGGTCGCCAATCCAATAAAAGGTTCACAGTAATAAGGAAATGATTTTTACGCCCTCTTTTTTAATCTTTTAGGTATCATGTGCAATTCTGGAAAACAAAAATCCTTTACTGTGTCACCGCAATGTGTTATTCAAGCAGTTTATCTCACTATCCATTTCAGCCCTCACAGACTTAAACCGTCCATTATTCTGATGAAATTCGAACTATTAATAACTTAGATCATTGACTCGGCAAAAAGACGAAAGAGATGGTGCATTTATATAACATTTATAAAAAAAAAAAAGGGTGTAGTTACTCGGAACAAGGATTTCATGTACTCATCTTTTGATTCTTCATCTGACATTATAACAAGATCAATCATAGTCTCATTTAACTGCTTGAATCATTAAAGTGTTAATCATTCATACAAAAAGATTTATTGATTGGATAGACTTACTCTGAAGTAGTAGTGTATTTGATCAATTAGCAACGAGTATATATAAATTGCAATTACTTTTGCGATAGATATAGTCTGTTCTAAGGAATGGCCGTATCAAATTAGCTTGATATTTTGCATAAGTAATTGGCTTTGTGACCAAATTACAAACAAGATCAATCAGAGTCTCATTTAACCGCTCGAATCATTGAAGTGTTAATCGTTCATGCAAAAAGATTTATTGATCGGACAATAATTAAGACTTGCTCCGAAGTAGTGTATTTGATTAATTAGCAACAAGTATATGTACATTGTAATTACTTTTGCGACAGATATAGTTTGTTCTGAGAAATGACTGTATTAAATCAACTTGATATTTTGCATAAGTAATTGGCTTTGCGATCAATGTAATTTGTTCTAATGGATTCTCCGACATCAAATCAACCTGATTTTTACATAAGTAAGATATAGACATATCGAAACTTATAAAATAATAGATTGAATTGTCAAAGGTAATTTTAGTCAAATTTAATTTACATTAAATGAGATACTAGCATATGAGAAGATCTTCATTGAATGACTTGGGTTTTCTAAATCATGATTGAACGGTGGAATTTGTTTAATGTGGATCTATATTGATGATCGTAACCGTTACTTTACCAAATGCAGTTTAACAAATACTATTGAGTACAATAGTATTTAGTAACTGATCATTCCAATTACAAGGTTGAAAAAGTATTAATTAGGCATCTATTCATATGTGATCACCTTACTATTTTACATGAATCGTTTATTGGTAAGCGACGTAATGTTTATGTGGTTAGCAACTCACATCACCAAAATAAATTTTGAAGTGCGACTGAGACACGATCCTAGTTTAGGATGACAGATGATTGTCTTCTATATTGGAAACGTCTTGATAACGGAACTATTAATGAAAGAACGTATAATTATAGACTACAATATTCATGGGATCAGTAGTGATTAGTTATTCTACTGTCTATTTGAGTATTGTGCAAATGTAGGCGCAAATTTGTGCATGTCTTTAGACTTTTTTTTCCTTTCAAGAAAATAACATCAAGATAATGTAATCTCTTTTCAAAAAGATACAAAGAGTTAGATTAATGTAATCCCTTATCAAAAAGATGTAGGGTTTGTTTGGAATATGTGGAAGAGAAAACGAAAAGAAAAGAAAATAATAAGAGAGGAAAGTGAGGGAAAAATGGGAGGAAAATTTTGCTATTCATAATTCTTAAATTTTTTATTTATCTATCTTCTTTTTTCTCCAAACCAAATAAGAAGAGGAAAAAATTTTAACTTTTCTTTTTTTTTCCTCGCTTTTCCTAGTTTCTTTAAGTTCCAAACACACTTTACCCCGATGATGCTACGGGGAGTCGGGTACTAATTGAGGTGTCATCATTGCAATGTGTAGAACGTGGGGTGTATCGGTAAGACAAAACAGAGAAAGGCTACCTCTTATGATCAAAAGGTTTTGATTTTTTGTTCAAAAGTCATGTTATTTTTTTTACTGTAAATAAAAAAGTTATGAGACGTACCAAAATGTATGAATTATAAAAAAAATATTATGAATCGCATCTATAAAAGTGATGAGTTTTTAATATAAAGTTACGAAATATTAAAAAATGGTATGATTACTATGAAGCAGTACAATATGGATCATGCAGATAGTACGCACTTTTAATATATGTGTATTGTAGGCATTCCCTAAAATTTAGAGGTACAAACTAGCCAAGCCGAAACAAGCCAAAAATCAAGTTCATGCTTGACTCGTCATAAATAAATCGAGTCTATATAAAAGAGCCAAACTTTTGCGAGATGAGCTGAGTTTTACTGAATTCATTTAGTACTAAACAAACATACAACTCAAGTTCAAATTCGACTCGATTACCAAACGAGCCTAGCCGAGCAGAACTCAGCTTTAACGATCCAAGCCATGAAGTGCTCGCAAGCAGCTCGATTAGTTTACAGCCATACCTACATCACATGATACCCTGGTAACAATAAATGATCACCAAAGCATTAGTGATAAGAGATTAACGCAATCTAATGGCGTCCACGTGGTATTGGAACATTGGTTCGGACTGTTCGGTAATTAAAACCTTCAGTTATTGTAAGGACCAATTTAAACCCGCGATAAACGTCACAGTTTAGAGTTTAGGTAAATTCACCTGTTTAATATGAGAAGCTAGTAATCCAGTGTGAAGATCCCTACCAGAATCGTCTACACATAATGACATGGCAAGAGAAAGGCGGTCTTCATTTTGACACAATGACGTCTTTACCCCGGTTCAAGTACGGAAACCTAACACGCGGCAGGGACAGGTGGACCAGCACGCCAGGGAAATGAATTCAGCGCGTTGGGAACTGGTAAACGAAGTTGAAAAGGTTCGAGAATTACCGGTTAGGTAAAGTGAACTGTGGGGATAGGTGACCGGTCGAAGCGGTGAAAGAGCGTTAAGCTGGATTGGAGCAGGTGGGTGGCGTCCGCCAATGAGGAGGCTCGAAAGCGTAAGAGAGCGGATTTCAGGGCAGAGTCAATTGTGGTTTAATATGGAGTCAAATCCACGAAAAAACTCGGGTGCGTGTAAGGTATAAACACGTTGTGTCCGATTACACATATTGGCTGTTCAAAAGTATTTTGAAGTTTAAACGGCTTATTTCTCTTCTTTCAACCTTTGTAATTTGAACAGTTCAAACCACTTTTAGATTGTTGACAGACACCACGTGACTATACTTAAACACAAGCATGTTTTTTCTCCAAATCCACTTAGGGCAGAAAAGTGTGGCGCAACAACGACAGAGAAAAGCACGGGAATTGCATATTTTTCCCAAAATTTTTTGTCAATTAAAAATAATACAGAATGAAACAAATATCCGAAGCATACTGGGACATAAACTCATAATTAGGGGTGAGCAACAGGTAATCTCGTACTTTCTCTATCCTAATTTATTTGTTCCTTTTGGAGAAATGAGTTTTTAAAGAATGTAAAAATTTGATATTGAATTTTCTATTTTACCTCTAAATTCAGCCAATATTACTGTGACTAATTTTTTTAGGCTAATTTGTTATATGAAAGTCAAAACATATTCAATATAGATTTTATTTAATAGACATCAATTAGTTTTATTATACAAAATTTTTAAAATCATAAAAATCGTCATAAAATAAAAGATGATAGACTAGCCAATTAAGATGAAAAAAATACTTTTTAACAGTAAAATTGGAAAGTGATCCTGTTTCGATGGATATGTTTAGAAGTGGGACAAATATTTTAGAACATCCCAAAATAGAAAGAAGAACCAAGAAATTGGGACGAAGGGAGGATTAATTTTCCTGTCATGTCTCCAAAATCTTAGTTATGAATTTCCACGACATTTTTCAACTCACCTAATCCTTTGTGTCATGATCTGGTTGTGTTTTCGTGTCATGTGAAAAGTCTTACTATGTCCTATTTTTATCTAATTTTTTTTTCTTTAACTAGACAATTAATTTTTTTGTGTCAGACATACCCATTCCTACGCACAATCACACTTTAGCCCAATTAATAATCATTAAGACGACAAATAATTAAGCAAATAACTCTTTTCTGGGGAAAAAATTAATCAATCCTTGCTTTCACAAGGATGCACCTTCTACACTCGCATATGGAAGCGTACAAAGATGGAATGCTGAGTAACTCCAGCTGGTTGATATTTATTTTTGAAAATATCTATGTTGTGACAAACGAGTTCCGATAAAGGAAAGCGGGGATACTTTAGTGAGTGAATAAATAAGTTAGAGTAATGAGATCTCAGTCGTTCATTCTTATTTTGGGCGGACTAAATGACTAAACTATTCATGCAAATAAATAAACTATTCGCACAAATAAATTAGTGAAAATCCGGACCGTCTAAAACGCTTTGAACTACCAAAATTTACTCACTATACCATGTAGTGAGATTCTACAGGGCCCCCAGTTTCTCGATAAAGTATTTCAAACTTTATTTTTTCATTTTCTTAAAAAAGAGAGATAGAAAAACATGTTAACTGATATCTGCTAAACCTATTTTGCGTAACTATTATTGTCAATGAAAAAATGAACGATTACAATCAATAAAATAGGCAAGTGGAGTGGAGTGCAGTTGGTGCCTCCCTTATACTGCCATGCACATGAACAAGGTTCGATTCCCTTAAACACTCATCCCCCTCCCTAAGTCCCGTAAAGTATCGTAGATTAGGATCCACTAATGGTAAAAATAAAAATCAATAAAATTGACTTCATGAAAGGATCCCGAATGCAACGGACGGGACGGCTCTCTTAAGGATCAGATGGGATCTGGTTCAAAAAATATTCGGGAAAATTTGGGGTTGTCCCTGTCTGACTTATAAGGATATTGATGAGAGAATAAAGGGGGAAAATATTAAGGTAATAGGGTAAAGGAATTATTATGTGTAAGAAAAAAAAGAAAAAAAACCCCTCATAGGGGAACTATGATGTGGTGACCTGGGCTCTTTTTGGACTGCTTAATGTGAAAATGACTTCTTCTTCTTCTCTGTTTTTTTTTTTTTTTCTGGGAATTCTTTTGTCCTGGACAAAACTTTTAGAAGTAAATTTTCTCGACAAACGAAATTAGAAAATAACATGTAGCGGCCGGATCCATAGGGGCCACCCGGGTCACTCTCCCAGAAGTACAAAAGAAAGGGGGAAAAGGTTCAAGATCTCGGGATCACCAAAACCCGAATGCTTGCTTCGATTCGGCCCGATGGTGCTTACGCGTGTGGCACTTCCTACGGCGGAGCACACATGTGCGTGGTTTTGGACGAATAAGAATTTGAACGATCTTTGCCGAGCGAGAGGTGTCGAGTCATGGCATCCTCATAACGGCTCTCGGCATACCCTCACGGATCTCACTTGATCGGCGTCTTAGAAGCGTCGCAGGGTTGGATGATTAAATCTTGAGAGCCACGATGCGACCAGCCCGGCCGAGTGGAACCGGAGCGTATCTTGGTTGGGGAAGCGTCTTACGCAGGTGCAGCATACGTTCGATGGGCGTTAAATCTTGTGATCGCTCTTCTACGTCACTTGTAGCCTCTGTGTGCGTGGGTTCGCGGGGAATGTCTCGAAGGTGATTTGACTTCTTTCGGCTACGTCGCGAAAAATGGCGTCGTAGAGATGGCGTCACAAGGATAGAAATCCTTTTCCTTTAATAAATTCAGAAGCATGAATGGCTTGGTGGCGTCAGGAAGGCCCGTGGCGTGGGCCTTGACTCATCTGCACTATAAATACACACTCACAACTACCACTAAGGCTCTCTCTCTCTCTCTCTCTCTCTCTCTCTCTCTCTCTCTCTCTCTCTCTCTCTCTCTCTCTTCATTTACTACCCTCATAACTTCAGTCTTTTCTTGAGATTTAGAGCATATCTCCCCTTCCCAGGTGGTGACTTTTTATCATCGTAAATCTTTTCCCTAGGGGCCACCGCGTCAGGACAAAGAGACTAACTAACGAGGTTGTCTATTTGTGCAGGTCCTCCTTAAGCGTGCACCATCTCTTCCATTGCAGTCCGTTCAACTCCTCGAAGGTTCAGAAGGCTCAATCCGGCAAAGACACCCCCACATAACATTTTTGAGTTAGTTGCAATAAAATTCACTAAAAAGGCAGCTTTTAATTTCTTTTGTCTTTTTTTTTTACTTTCTTTTATTTTCCTTATCAAACCAAGCGTTATGTTTCAATCAATTAGAGTTGGTTACATAAATCGTTATTTTTTCTCGTTGACCTCTCTATCACTGCTTTCTTTTATTTTCCTCGTCGATACAAATTAAAAAGGTGGAATAATTTTTATTATAAAAGCTAAAAACCCATCTTGAAATCAACGTATGTGCTAATAATAAAAGAGAACTATTCAAAATAATATGGTAAACAAGAGAATTTTGATTAGGCATCCTGTATATAAATTCTACTTATGTTTCCATCATATGAGATTTGAATACTTATAATCTCATCCCGACATTGCATATTCAGACTTTTATGTCCTTATTTATTATATTTTCCTTAATTAGTTGTACATATAGACATTTAGTGTTTCCAAAATATCAAGATCATCATATCCCTAATGTGATGGGATTCAATTTCTATTAATTCCCTTCCATAATAATTGTATTCAAAGGAAGGAATTAAATCCCTAATTAAATGCCTTAAAAGCATTAAAAAAGGAAAGGTATGAGACCTCAAAAAAAGGCAGAAAAAGGCTTTGAAATAAAATACGTCTATCTACTCTAACTTAAGAAATCATTAGAATCAAGTTTTTACTTTCTCTGGTGGCTTTGTCGGATTCTTTTGAAGAAATTATTTTAGTTGCCCATGCCTTGCTCTCCAATGAAGATGCTCTGAAATTTCCCCGTGGTATTTGGAGTGCTGTTGATGTAGAGCTCCATCATGATTTGCCCACATAGTACGTCGCTGTTGAACTCAAAATCAATTGATCTTGACGGCAACAATAAAACCCAACAAGTAATTTCCATCTCAATCCATCTCGCAATTACTGTAATTTTTATTTATTTTTATGGCGGCAGTGGGTTTCAAATCTCATTAATGGTGGTGTTGTTTTTTTGGTTCAATGGTAGTTTTCTTTTCTTTTCGATTCCAAGTTGGCTTTTTTTATTCAATGTTGGTGTTCTTTTTTTTTTTTATACAACAAAAATGGTTAAATAATAAACTATGTTCACATGTCTTCTAAAAGATTATTATTTCATACAGTGAATATGGATTAGTAATTTACCATATTATGTGACTTGTTTTAGTAAAAGTGAAAAATCAATAAACCATGTTTACATATCTTTTATGTGAGAGATATTTCACACAGTGAATATGGTTTAATGATTTACTACATTGGGTGATTTGGTACAGTATAAAATGGTTTATTATTTTACCACATCAGTACTTTGAATACACATATCGCTACACAGTAAACATGGTTTAATGATTTACCATGTTTACTTTTACCATGTTCACATTAGAGCAGTAAACATGGTTAATCAATAAATCATCATGTTCTTAGTGTAAACTCACCATAAACATGGTTAATCAGTAAACCATGAACATTATTATCTTTATTAGTTTATCATGTTTTTTGCATAGTCTATGAAAATTAATTAGTTTACCTTGTTTTCTTTCTTTGTTGTCATAAGGAATTTCTCATTCATTTTTTTTTTTTAGATTTTAGGTGTGAGAAGATTATGAGAGAGAATTATAAGATTAGGAAAGAGAGATTTTTCAAAATAGTGGGAGAGAGAGAGAGAGAGAGAGAGAGAGAGAGAGAGAGAGAGATTAGGTAAGATTAGGAGAGAGAAGTAAGGAGATTAGGAGTGTGAATTATTAGGAAAATCATGAGAGAAATATTAGAAAAATTAAGAGAGAGAAAGGGTATTTTGGGGTTTATTTGAATTTCAGAGTGGAATTATAAGTATTCAAATCTTACAGGATGGAATCATAATGATTTTTTTTTTTTTGGTATAGATTGCCTAATTAATTCTCCCGAAATGACTTTTATAGTCAAACTAATAGATAGAAAATATAGGAAGAGAGATATATGGGCTGTCCAAAACACTTTTAGAGCCATAAGATGCGCTCTTAAGCACCACGTGTGCAATACCCTATTTGCATCCAGAATTTTCTCCGAGTGAAGAGAGAAGATTATGAAGAAAAAAAAACCTTATAGAAAGCTTAAATAAAACAATATATTACAAGTATTTTATAAAGGCGATTGAGTAATACTGTATTTGATTTGCGCTTAGGTTATCGTCCATATTTACTATGATAGGAGTAGCAGGGAACTGGGGTGGGTGCGGCGTAGTGTGTTGTGCGATCTATGGCACGGCTGCGCCGGCATCATTCTAATAATCAAAGATGTTCACCGCGTAAAACTAGTCGAGTACTATAAGTGCATTAAAAATCAACTCAATCGGATATTATTAAGTGTTCATTGGAACACATATAACTTGGAAACAAATTATTCCTAATAGATTTGAATCACTGGACCAAAACCACTTAATCCATTATTTTCAAGTTATATGTGTTCCAATGAGACACTTAACGATATCCGATTGAGTTAATTTTTACTTTACATGTCATACTGGATGAGTTTCACGCGGTGGACGTCTCTGATCTTCAAAACAATACCAGCATGGCTGTGTCATGGGCCGCACAGAAAACTGCACAGCACCCATGCACCCTGGTTCCGCGCAGTAGAAGCGTAGGACGCCTAATGCTAGTAAAAAAATCTTACTAATCGTGGAATAAAAATTACTGAAACAATATAAAGTTTTTATACAGAGAATCCTAATAAAGTAGGAAAATAAAATCAACCAAAATTGATAAAAACAATAGTTGTAATTAAAAAGTCTTGTTAATCGGTATTTAATCCTAGAGTAATAAAAGTAAAAAATACTTTACGAATCTTGATCTACATCAGACACATCTAAAAAAGTAAAAAATATTTCAAATCTTGTCGTACACCAGACATAACTTGTTATTCTGTTGTTGACGAGAAAGTGGAAGAATAAACTAGATATTTTTCAAGTAGACTGATGGATTATAATTCTAATAGACTTGTTTTACTAGATCCATTCCTGATTTACAAACTCTTGAATATACGAGAAAATAAAGAACACCGTGAATAACCAAGGAACTTGGAAATAAATTCTGAAAACATATGGCAATAATATTGTACTAGCATGAAACTCGTGTTAATGCACGGGAAATTAATAATTTTGATATTCAAAGTATATGTACAAATAAAATAAATTATTGATCTATGTATCCCTGATATAGCCAAAAGTCATTGGGTTTCGCTGAATTAGGTTGTTCATCAGTACTTTTACTCTTTCCCCCATAGCTTTTTCGATTTTCTTTTTTCTTCTACAACAATCTTGTCCGCCTCCTTCTTTATCTTGTTTTATCTGTAAGCTAGACACAAATCAGTCGAGTAAAACTTCTTGCTTAATTATCCTAAAGACACTTCTCCCATAACTCCAATAGCGGCAACAGTAGAGGAAGAATAGTAGATAGAATTTGAGGGCTTGCAATGGCTAGTGTAAAATCTAAAATTGAACATTTATGTATAGAAATTTGTTGTTAACCTGTAGCTTTTTAAAATTATGAATTACTTATTGATTTCACATGAAGTTTATAAATTATCAGATTATTAGTTAGATTATCTCAAGTTCATAGAAATTTCAACTCTTATATAAATATAGGTGAATACACATTGTCCGCTTAAAATTTGGGTGGGAGAATTAGACTGTTTATAGTCCATTTTAAAACAAATATCAAATTATAACATCTGTCAGTCTGTACATATCTTGTCATCCCTAATTTTCTGAATATGTGAGTTAATAAGATATGTATGTCAATCATGTACTACTACAATTAAAAAAATGAAAACTTTTTTTTATGCCTATATAGTTTAACTTCTTTTTTCAATAACTAAAAAAAGAATTATGTGATGTACTAATTCCCAATTATTATCTTTCCAACCCTTGCTTTCTATCTCTAAGATACCAACCCAATATAAAGCAAAACTTTTTTTTATCAACAATTAAAATTTCATAAACACAGATAAAATATAAAATTAGTACAATAAGAAAGGAAAAACATTGATAGAGTTTTAAAGAATATGCAAAACTCTCCAATGTATAGCAAATCTAACAAAAATCAATACGGAAGTTAATAACTTGCTATTCTAATTTTGCTTCTCCATTTACAATCCATTCATAAGGAAATAAGTATAATAAATCCACGGCCTTAGTAGGATTTATGCAATACCATTTTAGATTTCATCTTCCCATACTAAGGTCATTTTTTGAAATAACATAATACCATCTATGGATAAATTCTTAGAGGGATGATAAAATTATGTGACGTGTTGCTTGAAAATTCTAATGACAATCTAATAAGATTGTACCACTTGTCGCAACTACAGCTTTCCTCGCGAAAACTCATCCTGCAATACTATATAAGATTATACTAGTTTTGCTCTAAGGCTTATTTTATATAAAATCTTAATCCCAGTATTAGTAGAATTTTAGTTAATCGAATCTTTAATAACGTAGGAAAACAGTGTCAAATATAATAATAAAACGTAATATTCACAATCTAATATAATCATAATATTATAAAAAAATCTTCTAGACTTTGTCATACTCCCTCTATCCATTTTTAAATGTCTAATACAAAACGTAATATAATTTTTGTTTAAAAAAGAAGAAGCTAATTCCGTGAATAATTTTTTAAAAATTGATTTTACACCAAATTAAAGATTCCAATTAGTTTTTTTAAATTGGTTCGCAAAATTTAAACAAATTTATGCACAAAAAGTATTTTATTTAATATACAGCATGACTTTCGTAGTTATGAATACTTGAATGCATCATATATAGTTTTTGTCAAGTTTTATCTGTTGATTTCCATCTGAATAAGCCCTAACTAAAGTACTCCCATGGGACAAAAAAGAGAGTTTCCGATCGCTGTGTTTATGTTAGAACACGACCACACACTAGTGAAGTTTCTTCAATAATCTACGATTACAATGGCAAGTTAAAGGCATCTCCAACCCATGCTCTATTTTTTCATATTCGGGGATTTTGTAGTGTGGCATCTGATCCGTTGATCTCAATAATTAAAGGCTCGAATTTCATCTCAGAAATTAACTACTCGGATCATACAAGTGCTGAGATGAAATTAGGACCATTAATTACGCATTTACGCGATCAATAGCTCGGATACCGCACTATAACCCTGTAATGCGGCTCCTCACTACGTGATTCCCAAATATTCCTCATTCTCCTCCAATTCATCCTTTGAAACTCTCCTTCATTTTAGAGGATGGAAGTAAAAAATAGAGAATCATCCTCTATATTTTGGAAAAGAGAACTTTATTCATTAAGTGGATAATTTTTTTAGTTTATTCAATTAGTCTTTATTAGATTAGTACTATTAATGCTAGCTATTCACAATATCTTTTCAAACATATCAATATACGTATTATTTTATAAAACGAAAATTTCAATCAATTTAAGTTTTGCAGGGGATGAGAGGATTGTTGGAACTTTATATAGCAATTTACAATGATTTTTTGAAGAAAAGGAATAATAGGGATTGAGTTGAGATAAATGGTGTAAAACTTTATAATCATTTTATGAATGAAAAATCTGATTTTGATCCTCTGAAATAGAGTTTTAGAACCTCATGAGTATATTATGTTATTAAATTATTATTTTTGGATATTCACAAAATATTTCACTTTAGAGCGAATGCCTCCTTTCTCTTCTCTGAAGTCTACAACAAACAAGTGGGATAAAAGTTAAAAATATATTGCGTTTTTATTTAAAATAAAAGTTATTTCATAGAAAACAAGCCACAACAGACTAGCCATCAACCTCTCCATTTCAAAACAACTAGAACATAAAGAAACGCTACTCTCTATCTCCTCCAATGCTCTGTTTCTCTATTCACTAATCATTTATCTTCTCAATTATTTAATAAGAAGAAACAAATTATTATTTTTAAAAAATTTAGTGTAAGTAGGTAGCAGTGTCGGTGGGCATGTTTAACTAAAAATGCAAATTTTATTTTGAGTCAAAATAGATAGCACAATTGTGCATGCTCTCATGCTTTCAAAACTCCACTGTTGTTTAGAGCATCTCCAACTCATAATTTTAAATAGGAGATGTCGATTTTTTTTGAATTTTTTATAAAAGCCCATTTGGCATGTGAAAAGTTGCCTTCAAATTTGGCATAAAAGGGGATTTAAAGCATCCATGAGAAAGACACGTTGGATTGATTTCATATGCCTATTTTGACAACTCAATTTGTCATCTCACTTTTGACATATGGGTTGGAGATGCTCAAATTGTTTTACTTCCTTTAGGCCCTCGTAATAAAGTAATAAGGGAGTGTAATATTTATTTCTCACTTACAAGGGGTAACGGAGTGTAATAAGTATTTATTTCACAAGGATTTTCTCACTGCAATAAGTTTTCCCGATTAATGTGCATAATATTAACTCTAATTTGAGTCTAGGTATTTGATACACTGGCGATCTCTAGTGAATGTGTGTGTGGGTTTCCTCTTATGTTTTCAACATCAGATGTTTAGGCTAGCTTGCACATACCTCGACTAATTCTAGGACTTGGAGGTAATGACCAGAAGTTAACCCCAGTGACCCCAAAAGTTTTGTTGGCAAGGGGATCGAACTTGAGATCTTAGGTGAGAGTAAACCACCAAGTCCCAAGACAAAATCATTTTGCCAACCCCTTGAGTTTATGGGTGTAGTTTTTTGTAACCATTTGTCCAGATCAGCTTGTGCACACTTCGAACTTCGACTAATCCTGGGAGACTAATCTCACGATCTATTATCAGGAGTCCCATTTAAAGCCAAGAGCAAAGCTTCGTATGGACTGACCCTAAAAGAGTTTGTAACACCTAAAATGTTTCGAATTTAATTAAAATCTTAGCAGGGAGCAAATCCGTTAAACAGTACAAGTCTTCTAGGTTCGTGCCTGTGTGTTAAAGCTTTCATTTTCAGGGCCAAGAGATGTGGACATAGTGAAAGAGGCCAGGCATAATTTCACTGCAGATTTGGATGTGTAGGACACTGATTTCAAAATCAGTATAATCGACAAAGATTTGGAACCAACGAACCCAAAATGCACGAATCTCACCCAAAAATAAAGCAAACTTGCAAATTTTAGTGGTAGGCCAAGTTGTGTTTTTTGGAATGTGACATCAAAATATGGCCAACCCTTTATGGGTGACTAAAGTGGGTGCCACATCCCTTATCAGTGGCACACTTGGTAAGCCCCCATTGTTAGTTTCTATCACAAAATGGGTACTTAACTCTATTATTGCATTATTGTTCATAATTTTGTTTTGTCAAAATTGAAATTTTGCTATTTTTTCATCAAGTTAGTATTTTAGATAATTAATTTAGTCTTCTTGATGAAATGAATCTAAAACATACGAAGCTATAATTTGATACTATGAAAAGTTCACTAAAGACAAAAATAATACCAAAGGGCCAAATTTTTAATTTTTTAATTTTACAATTTCTTTCAAGTTTGATTTTTATATTTTTAGTTTTTCAGATGAACTTGTCTAGACAAATTAATAATCCAAAAAAATTGGGAGAACACATAAAAGATCATTTAAGACAAAATTTCCATGCAAAATAACCTAATAGTCTCTATGATGAAAGCTTGCATGCCCGATAATAATTTGGAGGGAAGGGCCAATTCCAGGAGGTACGGTCAAAATTTATCCAGATGGGGATGGCTTTAACCATCAGATAGGTCAATGCAATTTTTGGTAATTCAGTACCCGTCCCAGTTAATCATCCAATTGGGAAGAGCAGGTTCCGATAAATTTGGCCTTTTGTTTTTTTAGCTTTCTAGTGAACAGAATGACTTGCTTTGAAAAGCAGCGTAAAAAAGAAAAAAAAATCCCAAAAGCCTATTTTTGTGAATTATTGGATTATTTTTTTCTTTATTCACAAAATTTTTAATTTGGATAATATATAAATTTTTAAATTTCTTTTGTCGAGACAAACCAATAATCCAAAAAAAATTGACTCAAAATTAATAAATATAAAAAAAATTCAATAAAAAATAAAATAAACTCGATTAATTATTTTGCCTATCGTCGTTCATCAGCAGAAGATTCAATTGAAGTCTGGACAAAATTTTATCAACCATGCTAAAACTACACTCATCTTACACAAACCCATCTAAAATTTCATCGTGTAAGATGGGTGTGGTTCTACACTTACTGGAATTTTATATGGTGAATGTCAATGACACGTATTGAATCGCGACTTCAACTCGAGGAGGGATATACTGCGAGAGGGAAATTATGGGTGGGCGAAACTCAAAAATTGATTACACTAATTGAATTCTACTAGAACAGACTTTACAAATTATAGAATTAATTTCGAGATACAATCAAATAGTAGTTAAATGACAGTGAACCCTGAGGGTGCCTTTGGACAAATTTTTTAGAGATTTTTTTCGCATGATTTTTTTGTTGTTTTCTTTCACTTCTTACAAGATTGGGGTAACAAAAAAAATTGCATTCAATTTTTTGTATCCGTGAGAGGAATTGGAAAAGTATAAAAATAGGTACTGTTGTTGAAAAAAATTAGCATAAAACGACATAAAAGACCCAAAAAGACAGTCTGTATTTTTACACATTTTTTTTTTTCAACTTCTGTCTATGTTTTTGTACTTTTTTTTATTCCCTTTACTGAGACGAAAATATGATGTGAAAATCATACCCCAATCTTGTAAGAAAAGAGAGAAAACAACTTTTTTAAAAAAACTCTGCAAAAAAGTCCCAACGAAGTTCGGCCAAACAGACCCTAAGATTACTAAACTGTTTGCTATTGCATCACCTAAGTCCATGAGATCACCCATGGAATAAATAAAATGGAACATACAAACGTGGCCAAGTTGTAACCATGGACCAAGCAGACTGGGCTTGAACTGGGCTTACTTTGATACTGGGCCTGCAATGTAAAACGTAACCCAACTTGAAATTGGGTTGGTCTTATTTTTTCTTTTTTGAACTGCAAAAAGGTGAGAGGGGGCAACCAACGTAACAACTCTCATTATGCGTGACTATAGGGACTCCCGACCCGCTATGAAATATTCGGTTCAAGCCATAGCTATTGTTCGGAAGAACAGACTGTCTCTACAGCACCACTTAAGTACAAGATGGTATGTGGCACTCACCCTACAAAGACAGGCTAGGGCGAGACTTGAAACCGCATCGTGTTTGAGGAGTGGGCTAGGTATGCCTTCCCATCCAGGTTACTGGCAATTGGGAAAAGACAATCTTGAGGGGGAAGAAAAAAGAAATCCACCAACACAATCAATGCTCCCTTTGAACGGAACTGTTTTAGATTGATCCAGTGCCGATGCGAAGACTCTTTTCTTGATTCCAAAATTTTGGTAAAATGCTGGCCCTTAAAGAAAACAAAACCAAGCCTTATGTCTCAATCAATTAGTGTCAGTTATATGAAATATTGTCATATCCATTCAAAAAGAAAACATGAAGGTAGATGTTGCTATAAAACAACTGAATGGATTTATAGAAGCATAGTTAATTTTTGTCACTAATTACAGAAGACGATTATTAGTGTTTTTTCGGCTAAATATTGGAATGTTTATTTTTTTAAAATTCAAGTAATTTTACTTATTACTAAGTACTATTTTTCTTGTGAAACACATTATAAAACATTGATTTTCAGATGATACCAGTCTAGATGGGGTCACCTTTGAATGTGCACTAAAACCTAGATAAAAATTGTTTAGTATACATTCTCTTTATGAATTTTTATGGCTCTTTACATTTTAGGGTGCATGGTACACCCTTTACGAATTTTGTGGCTCATTTTATGAATTTTTGTAGCCCGAAATATAGACTTTGGGGTGTTCATTTTATGAAATTTTGAGGTTACTTTAAGAATTTTTGTGATGTTTTATGAATTTCCTGAAAAAAGAAGGCACAATGTCTAAAAGACGGCTCAAAGTTACGAATTTTTGTGCAACGTACTGTTTATAAATTTTTGAGGTGTCATTCGTGAATTTTGGTGGTATTATTTATGAATTCTTATGTTCCAATATACATTTTTTTTGGTGTTTAATCACGAGATTTTTGTGGTGATTTACAAAATTTCGAGGCCCAAAATAAAAAAAGACATTGTACAGAACCTGTCATGAGCTAAAGCTCGAGATGCGGCCGCTTCAAGCCCCCAAATATTTATAAATTTTAAAGGTCTCTCATACTTTGGTACCTTCACATTAGCCTAACACAAAGGTTCCCTCCTTTCGTTTTTTCTTTAAGTCCTGAAAAATCAGAGCCGGTTTTGATATACCGGAAACTAAATTTTAGGAGTGTTTACCCGAACCCTGTCCTAATCTTGAGCTATGCAAAAGGCCAAAAGTCAATGGGAATATTAGGAATGATGGGTCCATAGCCTAAAAGCTACTTTACTGGATTGCATGCACCTGATCATGACCTCTTTTTCTGGTTTCTTTTCTTCACTTGCTACCAATTCAGTGTATTCATATTATCTAACCTAACCCCAAAGAAAGTCAGAAAGCTAGCCTGGGATTCTCTCTACATCTTCTTTTTCCGATATTCGTATCATGGGAGCAATTATTTGATACTAGTTCAGAACACCAGTGCATCTGACAATTTAAGTTGAGTATATGGATAAGTGCTTTAATGTACCCATTTAATTTACTTAATGTACATTTGTTATGTCCTTGATTATTACTTTTGTTATGTCCTTGATTATTACTTATGTTATGTCTTTCGTATTATTTTTTTGATTGTAAGTCGCAGAAGTAGTGTGTGGTTATCAAATTTAAAAGTGTAAGCTAAACCAATCCGGAGTCCATTCATCATTGAAACGATAAAGATATGGGCAATGGGAACCTGGAGAGGTGTTGCGCAGTCTCGTGCTGCGCAATGAGTTTTGCGGCTCATTTCGGCGCTGTACCGGCACTGTTTTGACATTGGAGATATTCACTGTGTAAAGCTCGTTGAGTACTACAAATGTACCAAAAAGCAAATCGATTGGATATCATTAAGTGTTTCGTCAGAACACAAATAAGTTGGAAAAAAATTGGAACACACATCTTGAAACATTGGATGAAAACCATTGCAAACATTTTTTTCAACATATTTGTGTTCCGACGAGGCACTTAACGATATCCGATTGAGTTGATTTTAGATACACTTAAAGTACTCAACGAGCTCTACGTAGTGGACATTTCCGATCATCAAAACGGTACCAGCGCGGCGCCGAAATGGGCCTACACAGCACACTGCCCAGCACGGGGCTGCGCATCACCCCCTATTTCTGGGTAACGAAATTGTACAAATTGGCGTGCAGGGCTCACTTTTTGAGTCTCACATGAATAATCCGAACTGTTCAATAATTTTAAAATAACTTTTTGAGTGTCCTTACCTAAAAATCAGCTCAATTGATTACGCGAAAGTATTTGATCAAAACTTCAAGTTTTTCATTGAGAATATTCTGAATTATAAAATAAATGACTATGAATTATTAAAATAGCTAGAGCTTGAATTATAAAATGAATGACTAAAATTATTAAAATAGGGATTCCCATTAGCATTATCTGATTAAAATTCTGTAACATGGAATGTTTGTTCCACCGATTCACCTGGTTTTGCCTTTGAATCCTTTCTTTATGCTACTCATTTGAAGCATGACCCGTGCGAGTGACAGCTTGGACTTTTTTCTTTCTTTCCCTTCTCTTTTTTGTTAGCAAAAATTTCACTTGGACACAATTACACACTCAAATTTTGGTGGGGTAGGGATTTACACACTCGAGTGTATACACTGTTTGTGTTTAAAAATTGCAAGACCTTTTGTCAGAGATATCATCATAAAAGTAGCAGTATTGGGTTATTATCAGAACTTATCTGCTGATACATGACCATGTAGAGTTCTCCAGCTCCTGCCCAAAAGCTTTTCTTTTTGAACGGCAAAAAAGTGGGACGGGCAATCAACGTAACAATCCCTCTTATGTGTGACAATAAAGGCTTTCGACCGCTGTGAAATGTCCATTTCGACTCATAACTACTGTCCATAATGATAGACCATCATCACACCATCATCTAGGTACTAAATGGACAATGAGTCCTCCACGCTAATTCTGTAGTTGACGGGGCGCGAATCTTGTGGAATCGTGTTTTGAAGGAAATAACACTTAAGCCTACTCACACTTGCCATCCAGGGCCTGGTCTGAGTTTTGTGAGGCTTAAAGCGAACTTTTTAAAGGAAAAAAAAATGGGCCCTCAATATTTTTTTGCATAGTGAACAATAAGAGAAAGAAAAAGCATTCATACGGAAGACAATACAATAATTTGAGACCACAAGTACCTAGAATCGATAGCCATTACAATACATTAAAAACTATCATTTAAATATTACTCTTCTCGTGTTTTTAGCAGCAAAAGTACTAATTAAACTTGCATAATCTAGTTTCTCCACCATAGCCTTTTCAATAGACAACATAGCCAATCCATTCAATCTGTCTTGTGACATGGTCGACCTAAGATAGGTTTTGATCAACTTTAATTTCGAAAAACTTCTTTCCCCAGAGGCAACTGTAACCGGAATAGTTAGCAGTATTCTGTAAGCAATCCACGCATTCGAAAAACAATTATCCATTGTCTTCAAGTAATTGAGCACATCAATTGGCTTTCTTAGATCTTTTGGTAAAATTTATCTCAAGACTTTCAATTCCGAACATAAATCCTTCCCATCAATATCAGAAAGTTCATCTCTTTTCAAAATATCTTCAAGATTTGCACAATGAGACATCAACATTTCATCATCAACAGAATTCAAACGCTTCTAGTCAAACAGAAATCCAAAATTTTTCTCATAAACTTGGAATTGTGTGAACCTGCTGTAAAGTGAAGAAAGAGCTTGATCAACAATATAAATGAAGTAATCGACCCTAAAGGATTCTTCAGCTGATTGTATTTTTTCTTTGCAAGCACTCTCGTCGCAGAAACTTATCTTAGCAGTGACCCGTTGCCAGCTCACACGCCTTCTCCTGATGCCAAGCGAAAATTAAAGGCTTCTCTTCCTTTTCCTTTTATAGAAGGAAAAGCAAGAGATGTACTCTTTGTCCCACCGATGTGGGATTGAATACAGGAGTAAAGGTAACCACCTTTTATAGAAGGAAAAACAAAGATTGATTCTTTGTCTCATCGATGTGGGATTGAGGGAGAATTGACTAGAAAATACTTGGGCTATCAAAGTTCACTTTTTAAAATGTTTATTCTATTAAATTATATATGTATAATATATTATTTAACATAATTATGACATCACGGGTCGATTCCGGTTCGACCGCGGTTTGACCGGTGACCCATCCGCCCGATCCCTTTTCCGGTTCGCTCACCGGTCCGGGTTTTAAAACATTGCTGTGCTCATGATCTTAACCCCATGATGTTTAACTCCTTTATTGACACTTAGGACCCTTAATTTTTCAAAACAATGAAATAAGTGCCAAATCATATTTCATTTGGGCCATTTCACTTGGGTCTTATTTTAAATTAGGCCCTCAAATTATTAGACAAATTAAACTTAATTTTTTATATATACCTAATAACTATATGGACCTATATTATTGGGGGCCCCCAAAATTAGACAAAATTTGAGGGTCTAAAGCGGTTGCTTTACGGGCTTTAGCCCAGAGCCGGGGCCATCTAGACTGTCACGTTCGTGCTCTATTGTCCACAAGCTTAAAATTCACTTAATGCGCAAGTGAAGTAAACAAAGCATTTTGAGGGCTAAACAACTTGATTGGACCCTTGAGATTCATTTTCCGGAAGGTAGTCATAAGGACAAAAATGGATTTTAACTTCGAGACTTATTTCTAGAATTATTTTATGTTCCAAAAACATTAGGAGGTGAAAAATCATGGTCTCTGGCTGTGCACACGAATTTATATTGTTTGTCCAAAATAAGGACGTCTTTAAAATACAACTCGAAATTTAGAAGTGAAATTTATATGAAACGAAAAGAACATATACATATCATGCTAATAGAAGAGATTGATGAAGAAAGTTATCGGGACTAAAAATTGTTTGTCACGCATTTAACGCTTGTAAATGCTATGTTTTTTAATCGTATAGAAAATAAGGAGCTAATTTTAAAACTTTATATAAGAACCTACGACGAGAATAATCAAACTTTTAAATAAGTTGACTGGTGATGAAACATGAGTACATATTTAATACTTGAAAATCAAACATAAGTCAAAATTAACACACTAGCTCCTTTGACCTTTGGTTGCTTTATATTGAATTTACAGAGTCTGTTTAAACAACCATTAATTCATCTGTAAATAGGGGCTAAGGGAGGCCAAGACCTCACCCCATTTGAAATTCCCATGAATTATCTAGCAAATTTTTTTTTGTTATGGTACTAAACGTTTATAAGGCGAGACTTATAAAGGTACTTGTTGGAACAATTACTGAAAATAAGAACGTGTTATCTCAGAATTTGTGTATGAAAACAGATTACCAAACAAAATGAATTAATGGTTGAGTCGTGGACTAGGTTGCTCTCTTTAAGACGTTTCGCGGCTCTCCCCATATTGTGCAAGCAGTTCAACAAACCACACCGTCACTAGGATAAAACAACCCATAATTCATTCTCTGTTTTCGGTCGTTTCTGCACAGAAGAAGACCGACTACACGACACTATTTCAACCTTCATGCTCTTTGGAATTTTTAATGTGGAAGTGCGGAAGAGTATATTTTTTTGGAATGAATGACAATGGAGAAGTGCTCCCTTTTTATAGCAGAAAATTGGAACGGTCAAAACCAATTTTTTGGAAGTGAAATGAAATGAGTATCAATCAGAGTGCTAATTGAATCAATTAGCGAGTTGATTATAAACACGTTTTTTATTGATCAGAAATCAAAGCTGAGCCAAAATTTTTAATTGATTAGAAGTCAAAGCTTTCCAAAATAAAAATAATAAAAAGATTTTCGGTTTTGACTTTGAAAAACAGTTTCTGAATTGAGCAAAAATGTGGGCTTTCCTTAAAAGCATGCGAGGCTCAAATTGGCAGATTTGCACCCCCTTGCGCACGAGATTTGTAACGCGCACCCAATTAACTGATTTCCAAAGCAGGTTCCCCAAATTGGCTTGAATCTCTGCCCATTTCGTATGCACACGAGGCCTCCCTTGGGTCTATGCACACATTCACAAGTCTATTCAAGTGTTGTGTTATATAAAGCCTTTTAAGTTCTTCTAATTGTCCAATGTGGGACAAAAGCTTTTGTTTTTGAAATACACAACTCAACTTTTAACAGTACTATAGGTTAAAAAAACTCCTAACATCACTCATATGCGGCGAGACTTTTGTTTCGGTTCTGACATATGTGTGGTATGGTCCCTTACAAATAATGATGTGATGTACCAATGGGGCAATATTTCTTCTCAACCAGTTCCGTCCCTGTCCTCGGTGATCTTTGAGATGCAAATAATTTCAATGAAAATAAGTCCGAAAAAACTGGTAAAAAGTTAAAAACAAGACCGTCCAATAACTTGTAAATGATTCTATTCCTTCTGGTTTTTTTGTATACGAGAACGTGAAAAAAAAGTGAAAAACATAAAATTACCTTACCAAACAAGACGAGTCGAATTGAAAATAAGTTATAGTAACATGTCTCGTAAATAATGAAAAGACAGTAAAAACACATTTTATTAAAGAAAATAATTTTCTGGAATAATGCCCAAGACCACGCACTTTGAGATATTAATGAAACAGAACTTAAAGGGACGTGCTTTGTGTATTATTTTTTATTCTAGAGGTTTATGAGCACAAATCTATGCGTGACAAATTATTTGTCGAGTTCAATTTGGAGTCCCACACGAATTGTCCAAACCGTTCATTTATTATAAATAAGTTTTTTAATGAGTCCACAAAAAATCAATTCAATTGGATAACTCTAAATACTTGATCCAAACATTTAATTTTTGATTTACGAATCTGTGCTCATAATTTTTGCATTTCATCTACATACACTCTTTTTTTTCATCTCTATTCATATGAAATCACCGATTGCCCTTCACGAGGGAAGAACTTAATTAAAATGTAAGAACAATTTTATAATTTCACACATAAAAAAATGTGAATAAAATGACATTGAGTCATCATGCCTCTTATGTCCTGGGCGACAACACATGTACTACAATGGCCGGTACAAAGGGTTGCATCCCGCGAGGGTCAGCTAACTCCAAATACTCGTCCTCACGTTTGTAATAATTTTTAAAATTATTTTTCCATTAACAATTGCACGTTACTCTCCCTCCCGACATTATAAGAAGTCTAGTCCAACTTGTGTCCTATACAGCTGACTAATGGAAAAATATTCTATACTTAACAATTAACAATAGTTACAATCCACTCTCTTTTTACCGAAACAAATACTAATATAAATCTCTCTCTTTCTCTCCTCTGAATAATCACATGCTCTCTCTCTCTCTCTAGCTCTCTCCCGTGAGTGTTCTTGAACTTCAGTGACTCCCAGTATGCTTCTCCGGCGACATTGCGTCCAAATCTGAACTGTGGGTTCAGCTTGTGCTCTCTTTTCTTGGTGAGTCCAATCTCTCATTTACCTTAGCTTTTCAAGTAGAAGTGTACTCTCAGCTGGGTTAATCTCAGAATATACCTCTTTTTTAGCGACTTCTTCATTTTTAGGGTTTCACACTTCATAGAAATTTCCCCATTTTGGAAGCAATTTATTCTCTTGGTATATTTATTTGCATTTCTGGACAGAAATAATCCCTGTGCTTGGGTTGTGTTTGGGATAGGTGAAAAAAAGTCATTTTAAATTTTTTTTTATAAAAAAAATAGTTTTAAGAAAAGAGTGGGGCTTTAGAAAACCTACGCAGTATGGCCTGGGAGGTAAGTTTTTCCTGCTAAAACAAAAATGGCGAACAGGGAGGGGGCCATTTTGTGCTATTTTGCAAACCAAAAAGAAAGAAAGAAAAGAAACCCTAAAATGGACAGCCCAAACACTGCCTTATTTTGTGTTTAGGTTTTAGGCATATACATACATAAAGACATGTGTATAATGATCCTTTTAACATTTGTCTGCCTGTAAACCATTGCCAAATGATGTCACTTTTGAGCTCTGAAAGTGATTGCATATGCCCACATACTTAGGCTGAAATGGGGACTTGGGGTCCCATTTGGACCAAATTTTCAATTCAAACCACAAAATTCCATGTGTTCCAATGAATATTAAGATTATTGCTTTCCGATTAGTTAGTGATGGTTCAGTTTTGAATTTTCAATCAATCTGCTAGCAGTCTATTGTTTGTTGCTCACCTGCCAATTTTTTGTTGGACCATTTTAGGAATTGCCCATGGCTTTATTCAACACCGGGATTCTTAAACTTCTGATGCTTTGAATGTCATTTCAGGTACCATTATGTTCTATTCCACATTTTTATTTCTCTCACATTTCTTTGCACACAGGTATAGATGTGCTCAATTTTTTTTGTTTATGATTGTCTTGAAAAACCTTTAAACTGGGAGTCTATGTAGGCGGAAAATTTGTCAATATTGACGTCTTGCTAGTCATATTCAATCTTCTTTACAATTGCTTGGTCTTGAAAACCTTGAGGTTTGTGTTTAAGATTATGGTGTTTATGGTAATGAAAATCATAAGGAAAAGATGAGCATGATGAAGTGAATAGCTACGTTTGTTTATTTGGTTTTGTGGTCATTTTTCATTTCCTTTAGCGTATTTATCTGTCAATCATAAAAACACAGCCTGACAGTTTTCAACTTAGTTACCTGATTTGATCTAATTATTTCTGGTAAGTTGAAATTATTTGTAACTTTATAATTCATCGTTAATATGCAGAGGCTACTGGTTGTCATTGTTCTTATGAGTGTTCTGCGCTTGTAGGCGTATTCAGGCATGCTTGGGAACAAGAGAATACACTTGGATTTGTCCTTCCAACTCTTCATCTCAATCAAGTTCTTGCTCTTTTCCGTTTCCATCTCTCAAATTCCATTGGGTTCGAAACTTTCTGTCGTAGAAAACAACCAATGGACGTCCTCCAGTGGGAATTTCGCAATTGGGTTCTTTAGCCGTTCGGCTCAGTATAGCGTTGGCATCCATTTCAATTCGAACTCCATTCCAAACAGTAAACAAACCGTGGTTTGGGTTGCCGGAGCTGACTTAACAGTGGGCAATAATTCATACTTACATCTAACCCAAAACGGGGAACTGGTTTTGTTTGATTCCAATGGAGGATTTATTTCTTGGACTAGCAACACTACGAATTCATCCGTTGCTTCGGCAGTTCTCTTAGACACGGGCAACTTTGTTCTTCTTAACAAAAAGAGAGAGATTGTTTGGCAAAGCTTTGACACACCAACTGACACACTCCTACCCTCTCAAAATCTCTCTGTTAACCAGACGCTTCGCGCTTCAAGTAGAAATTCCATAGCAAGTTACTACAGTCTTCACATAAAAGACCAATTGCAACTCCGGTGGGAAAATAATGTCGTCTACTGGACTAGCAAAAGCACTTCTCAACCAATTTTACAAGCCATTCTCAGCTCTGATGGAGCCCTGCACCTTCTTGACCAAAGATTGGAAATAGTTTGGTCTGTTTTCGGAGCTGATCACAATGATTCGGATGTGAAATTCCGGTTTCTTAGACTGGATGCGGATGGAAATCTCCGGATGTATTCATGGCTTGATGTACCAAAGACATGGACCCCAGTTTGGCAAGCTGTGGAAAATCAGTGCGATGTTTTCGCAACTTGTGGACTTTGTGGAATATGCGTTTTCAATTCGTCAGGGTCTCCAGTTTGCAAATGCCCGTTTACTCCTACAAGTGAACCTAGCCTGAAGTGTTTGGTTCCATATGGCAATGAATGTAAATCGGGTTCCTTCATTGCAAAATATGAGCACACATTTTTGTATGGGATTTACCCACCAAACAAAACGGTCACACTAGCTAGTTTGCAGAAATGCAAGAGCTTGTGCCAAGAAGACCCTCATTGCACTGCGGTGACTTTCACAAATGATGCCACTCCACAATGCCGGATTATGAAAACCCAATACATTACCGGTCAATCCACCCCATCTTTGAGTTCTGTATCTTTTGTTAAGAGGTGCTCTGATCCGCTTGCTGCTTTGCCCATTTCCCCGGCATCTTCATCGTCTTCCCCGGCATCTTCATCGTTTTCTCCACAGGGGTTTTGTATTCCTTGCCTAATTGGAGTGGCGTTGGGCACATTTGTCGTGTTTTTTGTAATTCAGGCTGGGATTGGCTTCTATTTCTACAAAAGAAGGAAATATATGAGGAGGAAAGCTTCTTTAGCTTACACTAATACTAACTCAAAAGGTTTGATCTCATTTTCCTTCTCCGAAATCAAAGAAGCAACGGCGAATTTCAGGCACCAAATTGGACCGAAGATGTTCAAAGGTGTGCTTCCATACAATCAACCAGTTGCAGTGAAAGACATCAAAGAAGTAGATATTGAAGGGAGGAAGTTCCGAAACACAGTTTTGAAAATCGGAAGCATTTGCCACAAAAACCTCATTCAGCTCGAGGGTTACTGTTGTGATTCGAACCATAGATATTTGGTCTACGAGTTTGCCAAGAACGGTTCATTGGCAAAATGCATGGAAGATCCTAAGATGTGCAAGAGGTTGACATGGGGGAAGAGAATGGAGATATGCTTATCCATCGCAAGGGCAATTGCGTACTTGCACACGGGATGTAGAGAGTTTGTAAGTCATGGTAATCTAAAATGCGAGAATGTGGTTTTGGACGAAAACTTCAATGCCAAGGTGAGCGAATTCGGGTTAGGTAGGGATAGAGTTGGTGGAGAGAGAGATGTGAGGGATTTTGGTGAAATGTTGGTTGAACTGGTAAGTGGGCGACAGGAGGGTGGTGGTGCATCCGAGTGGGCTTATGAGTTGTGGGAAAAAGGAGAGGCGGAGATGGTGGTAGACCGAAGGATAGAGGGTGGCTTGAATTCGGAACAACTGGAGAGGGCATTGAGAATTGCATTCTGGTGTTTGCAATTTGACGAGGAAATGAGGCCTTCAATGGGGGAAGTCCTCAAGGTGTTGGAAGGAACTTTGACTGTGGATCCCCCTCCTCTCCCTTTCATTTGCCGGAACCGGCAAGAGGTAGAGGAGTCATCGGATTCTGAACTAGAGCATAGAATCTAACCCTATGTGGAGATTTATTTCATTTGCAGGTTTTTTTTTCCCACTCTCCTGTTTGTATAGTGGAGCTAACCCCACTGCTTGTAGTGTTTTTGCAATGGTATGAAATTTTGGCTCATACTCTCTGGTTGCCATTGCAAGGAATGAAGTGTTTTGATGTAGCCATCTTGACCCTTTTTTTTTTTTTTTTTCATATCCAGCCGTGTAGACTAAAATGGAGACTAATCTTTACCGTCCCTATTGGGGACTAATCTCACCGTTCACTAGCGGACACCAAATAAAGCCGGGCTGGATTAATAGCACACAACTTCTGACCGTAGGCATTTTAAGGCCCTGGTTGCTAGGTGATTATCACTTCGCCAACCCTAAGAATTGTGATCTTCTCAACTTGATTAGTTACTGAACATTACTTTCTTACATTTTCTCTGTTTGCATTTGGTAGATTAGATAGTTATGAGCTAGAAATATTTGGATTAAGGTTGTTTTCTGGTTTTTTGCCTGGAGTCCTTGCAAATCTACATACTAGCCTTCCTTCTCTTTTACGCACGTGTCAAATCTGTCATAGGAGTTTTGAAACAAACTCACCCAAGTGTAGTTTTCTGTTAAATGAAATTCAATTGACTCAGCGGTGAAAATGCAGAAATCTTTATTCAGGGTTGATAAAACACAGTAAATATTTATGTGCAATGTGTGAATTCCCATGTTGGAGATCTATCAATAGTTTTTTTTTTTTAACTGGCAATCACTACTGGTTTAAAAGCAATCTTACCTTGCAATTTGCATATGGATTTTACTTTTAGGGCGTTCAAGATTTACCTTAACTCTTAACTTATATATATCCACAAATTTTTATGTAGTAGTGTAAATAATGTGACTAGACGTTCTGCAAATGCACAAGATGTCAAAAAATTTCTTGACGAATTTTATCCTTGGGACAAGTAAAAATTAAACCAGGACGCATATTTTAGTATTTATTGTAAAATTTTTTAGAAGAGTAGGTTCACATGGATCTTTTTTTTTTTGTATAGAGAGTTGTTTGTTGCTCAAAGAAAAGTCACGGGATAATATCAATACAATATATACTTTTTTTTTTAACTTCTCCAATTTTATCGTTAAGAGTATGTACTTTATTTTAAGCTGATGTATTAAGGGTTTCATTGTGAATTACTAGAATTGATGAGTATATGTTGTATAAGATTAAATGTTCAAACAAAACCCGATATAATTTACATTTAATATAAAATATAAAAAGCTTTAGAGTGTTCAATTAACTATTTATGGGAAGACGACGTACTTTAGTTGGATTGTTTACATAAAATAGATTTGTGGATTGATTTGTTGAGCTTGGATGTACATAAAATAGATTTGTGGATTCACTTTAAGGCTCCGTTCCACCATATTTAGGGCTAAGACTGATCATCTGATAAAGACAAAATTTGCAAACAAGTTCTGTTTATTTCTTTGATCAATATTTCAATGCCAAGTGCCAATGGCTACAGAGTAAAGTTCGAGGACCAAATCAAGCTATCGTATTAGCCGCCGCCGTGATTTGAAATGGCGAACTTCTTGACCTCCAATTGCTGTCGCTAGCTTCCTTCGAATTAGCCGCCGTTATCGAGCTTCCTTCGAATTAGCCGCCGTTACCGAGCTTCCTCTTTTATAGCCCTGGTTCTCATGCAACCTTCTTTTTGGGTCCAACGGAAATTTCTGCTATCTGGATCCCAGTCCAAAGAAATACAGCTCTTTGTCCAAGCAGATAAATAAAGGGGGATTCGATTCTATTAACCCTTCATTTTCTCCTTGGAACCCACAAAAAACTCCTTCATTTTTATTACTGTGTAAAGACCAAAATGTCCCCAAACTCTTCTTCTTCTTCACTTCACCTCCACCACCACCCCTTTTCACCTGTTAACTTCTTCTGTTTCTCACTCACAATGGAGAAGGAAGGAGAAGATATACAATTAATGATGGGTTCCCATTTGAATATTCGAACACCAAGAACAAATCTGAAAAACTGGGTTTTTTTTTTTTTTTTTTACATTCATAACCCATAATATGTAAACTTTTTCAACATATCGATGTTGAAACTTTTCACTTAACCGAAATTATGCAAGACAAAATTCAGTAATAAATTTTTGACTTAAGTTACTTTTTTCATCATCATAATATCGAATTCTAGCTTTTCAAAAAAAAAAAGGGTTATATTTCGACATGTTATTGTCGAAAACAGCAATATTTTATTCACATGTATTTAGTTTGACAGTTGAAAGTTGAATATAGACATAAATTTCAACAGGAT
Organism: Vaccinium macrocarpon; assembly: GCA_022606695.1. Lineage (NCBI taxonomy): Eukaryota > Viridiplantae > Streptophyta > Magnoliopsida > Ericales > Ericaceae > Vaccinium > Vaccinium macrocarpon. Next base: position 37,621,277 of record CM040171.1, on the reverse strand, counting down.
GACGTCAAACATAGACAGGGTCCTTTCCCACAAATTTCACAAGTATTTGGTTCGACGTGAAGAAGTTGAATAGAAACATAAATTTCAACATGAGAATGTCGAAAAAAGACAAGATCAAATTTTTGAAAATTCGATCTTCAGTATAAATCAACATGTGGTTGTCGAAAATAGGTGTGTATTTCGACATTCAAAGTATGAAAACTGGTCGCGATGGTGAATTTTAGATTATCAAATAGACAATGGAGAGAGAGAGAGAGAGAGAGAGAGAGAGAGAGAGAGAGAGAGAGAGAGATGGCTGGTGGTGGGATTTTGTGGGTTAAATGGAGTAAATTGGTTTGAAAGAATTTTAGGTGTGGGTTAGATGAAGAAAATGAGTTATATGGAGAGAATGTGGGGTTATTAATAGAATCACCCTAAACAAAATCAAAGGTGAAAGAAAGGAGCCTCAACAACGAACAAATTCTCAAAAAAAAAAAAAAAAAAGGAAATCCCGCCAATTGAATTAAACGCACATTGAAGTATATCTGACACAACAACTAATGGTAATAACAGAAAAAGGAAAACACCACACAAATTTCAAACCAAAATACCGTTGGCTTCCACAAGGATTTGATCAGCTCTCATATGGAATTATGATAGCAAAAACCTTTTCCAAAGTTCGCATCTGAATTGCAAACCAAAGCAAAGAATTGTAATCGGTCATTCGCGGCAACAAAATGGTAGGTACTTACTGAATCTTCTTAACATCAGACTTTAATTTGCATCCCAATGAGAGAATTTTTGAAACCAGATGATCTATCTCTTCCTCCTTTTTCTCGTACACGAAGAAAACAATGAAGGCAATAGGAAGTCCTACAATGATGGGAACACAAAATTTGAGTCAGAGCTGTGTATCACATACCAAAATTTGAGGCCTCTTCTGAAGGGAGACAAAAGTGAAATGGAACATTCAAAGTTAGTAAATGATTTTATATGGTTAACCAAGACTGCTCTAAACAGGCCAAGAGAGAGGAAAACCGAGAAAATTCGAACCTATAGTAAACAAATGCTGCAGCGAAATGGCACCAAGGAAGCTGAGAATCAATAGAGATAGAACCACCTGTTCATCACCAGATTAAACACCATCGTGAATATAGTACAGTAAAGTCACAACTTCAATGCACATACATAAGTGAACCCTCATCGCACAAAACCACATGCTCTGCTTCTTTTTTCTCATATTGGAGTACTACATCACATAACCTTAACTACATTTTTATTCACGGGTTTTGGTGTAGTGGATGGTTTTAGTTCCGCTCGAATGGTTAATATAGCAGCAGCATAATTTCGAATTTTTTATCCTTTTAGTTTATCAACTTCGTGTCTGGAACACTAGGAGTCTAGGACACTCTACCGGCTTTGCAAATTAGTACTTTGATGTTTTTGAAACCTCGTAATTGAGTCAAGAAAGTACTACTTCTATACTCGGACAATTAAGCTACAATCATATTTTACGTAATTTTATATTGTGTAATTGTTAGTATTTAGCATATGCTTAGCAGTGTTGAGCTTTTTAATTGTGGGCTTGCAATTAATATTGGTTTACCTTCATAAGTTATTACATTTTTGAAATCCTTTCATTAAGTCCAAGCATCCAAATCTGGTCTTTCAAATCAACTGGATTGCAACTTTCTCTGACTACAATGATCGCACTATCCAGACAGTGAATTAGTGAATCAAAGACATTTCAAGCCTTAAAAGTGTTTTTCCTCTTGTTTTCCTCTTTTGGAGACAAGAATAGCCACAGGAGAGTTTTAGAGTGAGGTGGTAAATTAGATTAGGGTTGTAGGTCCTCTCATCTTGGTGATTTACACATTTTGTGGCACAATTTAGTTTGGCCTCTTTACCCCCATTAGACACAAACTGTTTAGTCTCCATTGTTCAAAAAAAATTGAAAAAAATAAAGAAAAGGGAAAATCTAGTTTTACAGGGCCTTGTGAATGCAAAGAAAGGACAAGATGTGTGACTATGATAGATACCTTGAGGAAAAGTGTCCAGTCATTTCCTTTGCAAAGAGATCTTAAACTATTTACCGCAGAATTCCACGTAGAGGCTACAGACAGAGCCACATGTCGTGACATCTCTTCTGAGAAATGGAAACTTGACCCGGGAACTTTCTGAATTGTATATCCCAACCTGCAAGAGTAAAAGACTCCATTCAGTTTCACAGATCTTTCTTAAAATCACTTTCTGTCGTCTACTATCCAAGCCAATTTCAACAGAAAACTATTTTTTTATCAGACAGCATAAGAGCCAATAGAATACAATCACGCAAGCTGGATGAATCAGAACATCAAAGCTACTCCCTCTGTCCCTTTCTTTCGATCCCTCTTTCTGTTTCAGAATCTCCCAAAATACATGTCCACTTTTAAAGGTCGAACCCAAAATCTTTGGGGTTTTTTTTTTTTTGTCAAATACCTCTCACAAATGGATATGAACACTTTGAATAGTTGCGATAAAGGGCAATTTGGTACAAAAATACTTTCTCATTTAAATTGAAGTGCATTAAATGTATGTCCCCAAAAAAGTTGGAACTTCCAGAAGGGGCCAAAATGTGGGACGGAGGAGGGAGTGCTATTGAGGCATATGGATAAGAAATGATCTTCTTGCCAATGAAAAGCCATACAAACGATAAGAAACGATAAGATAAACCCATGATAAGCCATCCTTCCAGGATTACAAATTCTTGGCTAGGTATACTAATTTCTTTCAAGTTCGAAAAGAATATAATGCATACACTTTCTTTGGAAGAATGCCTTGGATGAACAAAAATACAGATGCCACCAAGAGAAGTTTTGAAACTGCAGTGACGATGGTATATCCAGGTGCTATAAAGTTGAAGTAAATGGCAACAAGAATAAATACTGTGGTGAGCGTCTGCCTTTTATCCCTCCAGAGAAGTATGTCAGCAACTGCAACACGCAACAACAGCAAAAAGATTGTCAAACAACACTTGCAAATTTGCACAATTAACCACATTCCACGAATTTCATACGCATACTAAGTCATCGTCCTAACGAAATCCCACCCAAGTTCGAAATATTTCATCTTACCAATGTAACCTAAGACACATGGACACTTTTAGGGAGGAACCTTGTTTGTGGTAGACAAGTGTAGCACATTGTCATTCGTCAAAACTCTTGAAAACAAGTTGAACTGGCCTAGGATTCCCGAGGCCCCCAAAGTCAATGCATTAAGGGCCCGTTGGTTTGTCCAATTTGAGCAAGATAACATGTCCAATCAGATTAAATATCCCATAATTGTTAGTTCAGACAAACAAACGGGTCCAAAGGAGAGGAGGAGTGCACAGGATAGAGCTCCCCTTGCCAGACCAACAATTCAACACTGGACCCTCCAAAATGCAGGTCATATGTTTACTGATTAATATTCATTAAGTGGTTCAGCAAAGAACTAGAATGGTCATGGTACACTAGACTGCCTGGTTTGCTCATATATGGGACCTCTTATTGAAAACTTATTCTGGTTCTTTCTAGCCTTCTCAATACATTGAATCACGTCCTTAAAGCTTTAGTTGTTTGGTAATTGGCCAAACAACTTCTGTCAAGATCTGGAAAGATACAAGAGGTAGCCACCATAACAATAGTCACTTACGAAATATACAAGAGGTAGCCACCTACTGAATGCTTACTGTTAAAGCATCCAACTCAAACCAATTGGCAATGAATGGAGGCTGCCCAGGATTATATACTAGTTTTGGAGGTTATAATTAACCAATGTGGACATGCTCTAACACTCCCTTGCACGTGCGACCTCTAACTCTTAGGTGCTAAGGTAAACAAACGATTCAACACATACAACACATAAGACAACTATCAACCATCAACGGAAAACAAAGGGGAAACCAACCATCAACGACATAAAGTCTGGTCCAAAAGCCTCCAAAAGCCTAGATCTAATACCATGTCAAAGCATCCAGCTCAAACCAATTGGCAATGAATGGAGAAGCCGCCCAGGATCATATACTAGTTTTGGAGGTTATAACTAACCAATGTGGACAAGCCCTAACAGTTACAAGGGGGCTTCCACTAAGGATGCAACTACGATACCAACAGTAGTTTTTGTACCACTACCACTATGATACTTTGTTACCGCAAATGAATGCATAGTTAATAATCATTGGCAGACGCACAATTTGTACATAGTGGTGGCCCGAGCCAGTGAGTTTCTACTGCGGTAACAAAAATTGTAGTTTATACTTACTTATATATGGCTACTCGGTAGATCTAACTATGTGTATCTATATACGTAACCATCATTTTATTTTATATGCACCACCAAAAAATTGTTGATAACTTCGCATGACCGGGGTTTTTTTCCAGACATAAACATTTATTTTAAGGAATTTTTTTCATCCAATAGACTTGCCGCAGGGGCCAATCTTACAGAACTTTTCTAAATCAACCTAACAAACTAGTACAATATAAGAGCATATTTGGAGTTGTGCAAGGGACCGGCCCCTCCTGCCCCTGTTAACAACAAAATTATTAGACGACGGTCTGCGATAGATTGGGCAAATGCTACTATTATGCCAACAGCATTTGGACATGCAGCAGAGGCAAGCATAAAGGTGATCGGGGTTTAGAAGAGAAGTATTCACAGACTTACCCAACCCTCTTCCAAGACACATGGAAGATTTCGATGGACCATCCCTTTTTGGTTGACATTCAGCCCTCAAATGTGAGTATGATTCAATTGTCCTCCTTAGCCCCTCCTGCAGAAAATGACACACTATCACTTTCTTTCTTCCTCTGTTTTCAGATAAATAAAACAACACATTATCACAACATTTTAACGGACTCGTTTCATGGGATATGGCGAGACCTGAAATGGTACAATAGGTGTGTATCCAAGTCGATCATTTGCTTTTGAGCAATCAAATGTTCTGCTGCAAGATATAAGCCTGATTCTTGATGGTATGATCTGTGGAACTTTCATACCATATGGGGCTAACAGCTTATAAATCTGCTCAACCAGACGTGCAATCGGCATTATGACAAAGACGGGAATCTTTATTCTTGGCCTGCAGACCAGATAAAGTAGAGATTAATAAAAATAAGCTACATAACATCATGTGATCACTGCCTCTATAATAAAAGAAGAAATACGAAGGAGAAGGTGTAGGTCTCACTCGCCCATAAATAGCACAAAAAGTCTGCATTTTTTTGTCTGTTCTATTGCTCTTTTGTACAAAAACTTTAGGGACAAACGACTTACCAAGGAAGCTTATAATATTAAATTATACAAGTTGGAGCTAATCAAAAGCCCAATGAGCAATAACCTAAAATGCAACCAGAGCGCAAGGAAGGAAGCGAAAAAGTGTTTACACAATACATTTTTTGGCCAAGTCACTCAAGATTCCATGATATGCTCACTCTGGCGATAAAATAGTAGTAGTTAATTACTTTGGCTAAAAGCCATACAGAAAATTGTCAAGAGTATTACGAGTCTGGGATTAAGAGTCATACATTACAAGTTGTCTATTAATTTCAACTATTATAAACAGTAAGATTTTTATTTAAAAATCTTGGAGAGCTTCCAATTTAGTTTCTACAGGTTTTTCTCTTTTTTTGGAAAATGACTCCTCTCCAGTCTCCTTGTGAATTGGACTGAGCTGTTTGGACCTGTGCGGCCACTGCAGATTTCATTTCAGTGATACAAAAAAATTCATTTGTTGACCTTGATGTGCAGATCATCATGGAAAAATTGTCTTGATCCGATAATCATAGCCACATGATGATCTAAACATCTGTTGGCAGTGAATATACAGCGCAGGGTATTGCGAAATGATTTCTCTTCGTCCACATACCACTTAGCTTAGAATCAATAGCTCTCTAATAATGAATCAATATCACCAATGTTTGGTAGGATGTAGAAGTACAATCTTGTAAGACACCCCCTACCCCCACACACAAAAAAAAAAAGAAAAAAGAAGAAAAAAAAAAAGAACAGAAGAAGAAGAAAGATTCAGCATAGGATCCTAATTCTGACACCATTGCAGGTTGTCAATGCAAAGAGTCAATTTATAAAGTTTCCAATTAATTACTAAGAGGTGATTACCAGTTAAAAGCTTTTGAAAGCAACATAAAAGGCACAACGTAGATGAAAAGCAGCTGTGGATAGAAAAATTCAAAGATTGAAGGCGGACCATTCCAAGAAAAAAAACGACCTCACAACTGATTCATACATTAATGAAGACATGTAGAAGGGGGGGAAAATAGGAAAGATGAGTACCTTTCATAGCCAAGACCTTCAAGAACAAGCGAGACAAACTCCCAAAACTTGATTGGCTCCATATTAGTTATAAAATAGGCCTGAAAATAACGTAGTAAAGTTGCCAGTCACATCATTCAATTGGAATAAGAAAATGCATTTACTTATTGTCCAATCACAAAGTATCCTACAGTAGCTTCATATGAACAAACTGTTCAAACGATGATTAGATTAGAACAGCCACATTGCCCAATTTCTTACACAACAACACCACAGCCAGATTGCCCAATTCATAAGCCTCTAGAGCACCCACTGCTAATATTTTACAACTTGCAACTAGCAAGTACCACTTTCCAATAAAACCCATAGTTTATCATGTCTTGAAACATGCAATCTTCTGAGTAGGTTAATCACAAATTATGTCTTATTTCTTACACGACAACACCACAGCCACATTGCCCAATTCATAAGCCTCTAGAGCACCCATGTCTAATATTTTACAACTAGCAAGTACCACTTTCCAATAAAACCCATAGTTTTTCATGTCTTGAAACATGTAATCTTCTGAATAGGTTAATCACAAATTATGGGATGCAAGTACCACTTCACAATAGAAGGTTAAACTTCCCTTAAAATTGCTCTTTGTTTTGTTCATTTATAACTTAAATGAACAACCAGAATAGATAAGCCATACACGCAAATGTAACACTGTAATATGAGTACGGTGAACAGTATGGCACGAGGAAAGAACTGTGATCTCATATTCTCATTCTCACTTGCTGTCAGTCAGACCACAAATATTTACAGTTCAGTCTGGCATTTTAGAATCTCTACCCAATTGCTTACAATCTGTTGGTTATTTTTTGATGTCTTTTTTGAAATAACTACTAGAGTGGGAGAAGTTCCAATGGAAACCCCAGTTGTATTGGCTGTTTACAAGGAATTCATTAAAGTTTATTTGTCTGTCTTTTCTATCAATAAATTGCTTTACATAGCATGATGAAAAGAAACATTGGTGTAGATAAATCATAAAAATGGGTTGAATCCACTAAATAATATCCAACCCTAGTCTATAAATTAAAGAGAATTCAAATATTACCTCCCCCGCAGCTTTCTCAGCAACTGTCTCCTCTGATGCAAGAGCTCGTTCAGCGCATATATGGGCATGTGCCACATTTTCAACGTACGTGAAATCATACATGTTATTGCCATCACCAACAATAAACTGCTCACATATCAAACAGAGACGAGATAACAGCAAATAGGATGTTAGCAAACAACTTCACGCAAAATAAATGTTCGAATCTATTGTATAGCAAAGAATGTTAATCATGTCAAGCAAAACCATGTAGGAATATGGAATGCAACTGTTTTAACTACGATACAGCCCGGTTTCGTGTGCTCAAATGTTATTCCATAACCAACAAGTAATAGGTCCCACAAAAGGTTTCTTTAGGAAAAGGTGATAGATTTATGATTGCAATCAAATGCTTAATCCATCAGCAAAAGAAAGTTTTCATCAACCAATTCTCCTGAAACATAAACTTCAGATTCATCCTGTTCATTTAGAAAGAAAAATTATTCAAAACCGCACATAATTTGGGTCAACTGTCAAGTGAATCAACAGGCTAGCAAGATCAATCATGGCAAGATGTCTTGTTTCATTTGTGAGATACAATAGCTAGATTACAATAATTGTGAGATACAAAAAATAGATAGATTACAATGCCTAGTCCACAGGAGAGAGAATCCATTATATGAAACCTAGATAGATTACAATAATCGCGAGATACAAAAAATACCCAACCCAACATCACTACCTGAGCTCTCGAATTATACACACTGCCCGCTCACCAGCTGTCCATGAGCCCCGAATCTCATGAGTTACCCGCTCATTAGTATTTTTCTTTTCCCTCACAGTGTATCCCCAACAACACCAACCCTTTGCTGCTACCCCATCTCTCTTCTCTGTGTCCTCCCTAACAATATGTACATGCATATAGACACAAAAATAAGGGGAGACGATATGAGTTGATAGACCTGAGATTCACAGGACCAGAGTGCACCTGGTCTAGAGGTAGGGACGAAGCACAATAAAAGAGAGAATAGATAAGGCTAAAAGAAGTCAAGATTTTAAGCTGCTTCAAATCTTAACTTTGGCTGCCTCCAATCTTCAACTTGGGCTACTGCAATTGTCAAGGGAGGATCCCACAGTGGACCTCTCTCATTTAATGGCAAACACCCAACAATCACCCCCTTTTGCCTAATGAGAGAATTGTCCACCCTTGATCCAGATGCTGCACCCGCTGAACTTCAACTGCTTGTGGGAGTAAAATATATATCTGATTACATCCCTAAATTTTGGAGTAAAAAATATCTTATTACATCCCTAAATTGTAATTCAAGTGGGTAGTCTTCAATTGCATATTGGTCGTTATATTAATCACGTGAAAAATAACCAAATTCAGGTAATATTTCTCGACATTAAAAAATGAAAGGGTAATACTTCTCCATTTTATTCCAACACTGCTTTCTTACCACCTTTTCATATATCTCTTTTTTCGGTCACTAATATTGTATCTCTTATGTTCGCTGGCTATTGGACACTCTACTTCAAGTCCATCATGGCTATGATATGTCCTCCCAAGAAACATATCAAGATGAACCCGGAGTGCAATAGTATTCCAACCAATGTTGAATAAACATTGTGCTCATTAAGAGACTCAATAGATTGGTCAAATTGGAGATTATCCACAACATAACCCCACTGTCTGCAGTACCATACTCGTGTCCACAATTACATAAGTTCACATATAAATTAGGAGAAAACAAAGAAGTGGCCAACAAATTTCCGGAGCTTCCAAGAATTGCCACCAAGGTTATGAATACCGTGCCGTACTGGCCAGTACGTACCAGTTTTGTATAAAAACGGTACCTAGGACCCTCAATACCGTACCGTGTTCAATACCAGTCGGTACCGGCCGGGTACTCGCCATACCGGAAAATACTGGCCGGTTCCGGAAAATACCGGGTAAATACCGGACAGAACAGAACTACCACCGTATTCCGGCCATAACTTTTTACTCCGAACAAGGCAAGTTATATATCAAAATTTAAGAGAATTTCAAGATCTACAACATTGTAGTTAGACACTTTTTCTAGTTTGGTATCGGTGTGACCCAAAAACTATGGTTTTTGAATGAGAAGATTATAAAAAAACAGGGTATGTTTTTTAAAAAGGGTTTGTGATGCATGGGTTCAACTTCTATCACTACCAAACATCAAATACAACAAGTATGTACTAAATATACATAGATTAAGTGGGTTTACGGGGGGGTACCTTGGTTTTTAAGACAATGGGACTGAAAATGTCATATTCTGTGACAAATTTTGTATCTCTTGAACCCTCTCTCTCAATATATATAGTTGCGGCAAATCTGATACGGTACCCGGTATTGACCGGTACTGGTACTGTACTATACGTCTATTCCAATAGGAAAACCGGTACTCGAGCCGATATGGTATTCAAACCTTGATTGCCACAACCTAAAGTGTCCACGAAATGAAAGGTAGACATAAAGGAAAGGAATCTTTCATTCTTGAATCAGATAGATGCATTTTGCTGATTGACTGTTTATATGGAGGGTTGATTTATGCGGCACAATACTTATCTCATATGCCCTAAGTGCAACAATGAATTGAGTATCAGTTATTATATAAAATATCATGTGATTCAAAACTTACATATCTGCCAACTTGATTCTGAATGATCCATGTATGAAATCATAAAATATAATCAAATTGATGCAGAGGAGACACTGACAATACGAGTTATAGGGAGTTACCTTCGATTTACCAGCCCTTGCAGCAGACACCAATGATGGAATGAGTAATTTGTCACCAGGACCAAAAATACTGCTAGGACGGATGCAACAAGTTAGAAGCCCATTAATACCATTTGACTTGATGACCAGCGCCTCTCCTTCTGCTTTAGTTGTAGAGTATGAATCAATGTGCTAGAGTAGTTGTAGACAAAATCAGTTTTTACGAACGTGATTCTACCATAAGTTGGAAAAACTACAAAACAAAAACAAAAAGCAAAAGTATCTTGGAAGATGTAAAGATGTCAAATAAAGGAGCTTCTCAAACAAACTGGCTTTCTGTTTTTTCTTTATTTTTCACCTTGACATCTAGATTACAGATGGAATTGAGAATGTATGTAAAGAACCAGAAAGGGAAAAGCGAAAATGGAGACATAAACATGCTGTAATAATAAAAAGAGAATCTTCCTTATGTTGTAAATTTGTAATTTAATCTTGCATTCAGTACAGCTTGTTTTGGGGAATATTAGAAAGGGATCTAAATCTCCAATTGAGAAATTGAGAATGAAGATTATGGTAATAGAAAAGTTCAAATAAATTCATATTCCTGTTTCAGCCAGTTATAAAACGTTAACAAAAATGTTTAAAATTGAAAAGGAAAACTCAGGTATTGCTGCTTCAAAAACACAGTTTTGTTTTAAGAGTTCAATGTGTGAGGCACCTTAGTAGGATATGGCAATGATTCATCCCCATTAATGATTCCATGAATTCCATCAAAGACAACAGTAGGAGAGCTCGTGTATATAAGTCTCTTAACTTTAAGCTCAATACATGCATCAATTACGTTCTTTGTTCCTGCAGGACACAATCGGAACAAAACTTTAACCGGATACCCACCGGCTTGGAACAAATAAAAGAAAGAATATCCAATAACAGAGCTCGTAGTTCTGCAGTCAACATTTTTACCTTTGACATTGACTGAATAATGGAGCTCATATTTGTTGATGGATGAATCTGGGGCAGCCATGTGGAAAACAACCTCAACTCCTTGGCAAGCTGCAGAAGATATTTTTTTCGGCCAATGCTTATATTAACTAGCATGACAGTTGCACGAGTCACGACCCATGTATACATTTAAAACCACAAGCTTAAAACATTTCTTTTGTGATACACAGCAACAAATGATGTTATGAATCTTATGACTAGCTCATCTCTTTATCATTTGTAATTCTCAAAATACAAAACTCCTTTTATAAGCCCATTTCCAATTCTTACTCTCTTTTACCTATCGAAATGAGTAAAATGTGGGTAGAAAAAAAATTGGTATGACATGGAACACTGGCACACTGCAATACTTCTCCATCAAGTCTTTTTCAATAAGTCCTGACTTTGCCAAAAGCCTATTCTACTATCAAGTCTTAAACATTTAAACGTTCTTTCAAACTCTGAACTAATCTTTTTGAAAGAATCTTAACCTTATCCCCAAAATCCTATCTCATCAAATTTATTGAAAAACTCGATTCTTTTGACTCAGATAAAAAATTCGGTTTTCCCCAGCTCTAATACTGATCTTATGAAATGTTGGAGCCCATTTTAGTCCTTCTTTCCCCTAGATTAGATCTGAAATATTTGGCCAGTCACTGGATATGCTAACAACTTGAAACCTATTATCAAGATGTGAAAGAAACTGATAAGGGGCAATGTGAAAGAAACTGACAAGGGGCAATTTGACTTAAATTGTCGTTTTGGTTTCTTTGTCCATCTTTTCTGAAGTTATGTTAAAGGTTTTTGGATTAATCATTAGTCTCAAACTAGGGGAGTCCTAAAAAGATTATGACAAATGTTAATTAGAGAGAGAGAGAGAGATAGAAAAGTGTGCAGGGTGTTAACTTACCCCAACACAAGTCAATAGTATTTATATTAGTGTGTACCATATTACATGACTAAGATAGGCGATGTGGGACAAACATCAACTAACTAATATAAGCTTATTCTAACAACAAAAAATGATTACTAGGACGTAAGAAGTTTGAAACAACTGTCTTCAGAGTTTAGTGTCCCAGGCTTTTCCAACTTCAGTTCAGTTTTTCATAATAGTTATTCCTCTTGTTCAGACGAATAATTGATCTCAAAAACTTTGACAAAAAGCCAAACAAAAGATAGGTAAAAATAAATAATACAGGAAAAATTATTTTATGCCAACTCGCAGGGGGTGGGGTGGGCATTTGGCCTAACTTAATTCTTGTCTGTAGTATGTCATTTCTAATTTTTGAAAAAAGCTAGATTATCTATTAGTCTCAAGGAATCTAAAAAGTAAGACATTATAAGCAAAACAAAAAATAAATAATCCAAAAAAATCTCAGACTCACGCAAATAAATAACCTAAAAACATTCAATGCAAAACTGACAAAAGTTCATCTATAACGAAACAAAACAAAGTAAGTAAGTCAACCCCCCTTAATTGAGGATATAGAAAGAGAGGGAATTGGTTACCTTTGAGTACTTGGGACTTATCACAAAGATCAGCGGATACATATTGAGCACGGCCCGACCGGAGAGCTCCACCTAGGGTTCCATTCTCCTCAGTGGGGTCCAATTTGATGGAGGGGCCTAAATCAGCAATTCTAACCGAAAACATGTTGTATCGAATGAGCATTTCCACCAAATGCCTCGCCGCAAATCCTCTACCTCCAGTCACCACACACCATCTCTCTTCCCCTCCCATCTCTTACTTAATGTACACAATGCAGAAGTACATATCAGTTCCTTGCTATGTCAATTAAAATCTGGACTGCCAAAAAAACATTATGAACATATAATGACCAAGTAGATGAGAATAACAAATCAGTAATACAAATTTTCAGATCACGATAACAATGGCGGGTCACCACACACCATCTCTCTTCCCTACCATCAATTATCTATCTATCATCTATTAGAACTTATTATCTCTTACACTTAAGAAGGAAACACCCTGGCGCGAACATCAATTTGGAGGCTGGCTCACACTTTTTGTTTCCCAAACTATCCATTTTAACAACTACCTAAAAAACTGCCAAGAAACAAAGAAAAAAACTATCATCCCAAATTTCTTCTCCCCTCCTCCTCGCCCAGATTCCATTACAGATTAATCTCAATTCTAAGATCTTCCTCTCTCCATCTTTTGCATGGAACAATTTGCACACGCATCACTCGTGCCGGGGCGTCTATTGTGTGTATACGTAACCTAAATGTACCGAAATCGATAGCGGATAATTGCAGGTGAAGATAATAATAATGGATACATACACAGTGAATAGAGAGCTATGTGGAATAACTTCACCTTTGAGATGATTGTTGAATTGTCGTTTGTTAGGGACTCTCCAATGCTTCGGCGTTGATGGTGGATCCGACTGTTTCTAGTTCTGCCTGCACTATGCAGCACACTGACTCACATAGAGAGAGAGAGAGAGACGAATATTTGTTGTATTCGGTTTGAGGCCGTTGAGGGCCTTGAGGCATGTGTCGTCGTCTTATACCTTTTAATATTTTCTTCTTATTTGTTTGTCTCACACTTTCTCTATTATCTTTTTTCAAATAAAAAATTAAATACTTCTGTGTATCATTTTTTAAATTTTTTCACACTGATTTTAAGTACATGATGAGTACTTTAATTTGGTATAAAAAATTTTGAAAAATTATACACGAAAATACTTTATTTTTTCATTTGAAAAGTGACGATTTTTCGTAGAGGACAAACAAATAGAAAAATAGTTACTAGTGTTAGTGAGTTAATCCAGTCACATCCCTTGCAGAGCTCGAATCCAGGCCTTCATTGAAGAAGTGAGGTGACCTTGTCAGCTATATGTTAGCGTGGCAGGTCTATAACTTTTACTTGAGGGATGTGCAATCAAATGAAAATTAGGGTTAATTACACTGACACTCCTGGATAATTTTGAAATACCATCATTTCCTCTTATCCTTTGAAATACTAGTGCAATCTCTTTTCACTTTGGGGATGACAATTTTCCCATATCCAGTGGATACGCGCTCCAACCCGTCCATATGGAGGCGGGGATACCAAGATTTTACCTCAATAGTAGTGGGTATGGTAAAATTTATAAAAAAAGAAAAACACTCGGGTATGGAGCGGGTATAATTTTGTAATGCTCACCCCCGAATACCCTTGCTTGGTTATACACACTGCATAGAATTTATTATATATGTACGAAAAAATAGGGACATGCATATAAATCTTGAGTCTAATTATATATATAAGCAATTACCTCTTTAATTAACAAATCTTATCAATTACAACGTTTTATAGACTACTTAATATTCAAATAATATCAATTGAGATTATATTTTCATTCTTGAATTCTTTATTTATTTGTTTGTTTGGATATGAGTGTATTCGGCGAAACCATAATCCTTATCGAAAAGTGGGTTTGGTTCTTTATCAAATATCCCCAATGAAGATGGGGGTGAGGATAGTGAAAGATCTTCTAATAGGGAATCGGATATGGAATAGGTTTCTTGGATTCATATCCTACCCGTTGCCATCTCTATTTTCAGTCATCACATCGGACCAAAAGAATGATGACTAAAACGAAAAAGCTATGGGTATATACACAAAGTGAATGTACATGGCTCATGTGGAGCATTAAAGGTCTCATATGGATGATCCGAGCTGTTCAATAATTTCAAAATATTTTTTCATGTGGGTCTTAAAAAAATAGTTCTATTGGATATTTTTAGGTACTTCATTTCACATTTTTATTCAGAAGTTATGATCTTGAATTTTGAATGAAAATAGAAAGATTGGATCAACCAAATATATAGTATATTCAATTGAGCTGATTTGCACAGGACCACTTGGAAATTATTGTAAAATTATTGAACAGCTTGGATAATCTGTTTAGTACCTTTTAGTGGGCCCCACTCGTCATTGGTACATGACCTGTAAATGAATCTGTTGCCATAGTTGCTTTGTTACCAAAATACCCCTACAGGCGAAGCCCTACCCAAAAGGGCCAAAACTACTCTCCCTTGAGTTGCACCCACCTTAAAATGATTTTTGACTCTTGAGGGAGAAAGTACACATTATTTCAAGGGCTTTTGTAGGAAATCAAATATATGAGATGTCTCAGCCCTTGTTTCATGGTCACAATAGCCACGTCCTTTTATTGTTACTGAAAACATCACGATGAACTACGTGCACATCACAAATTTGTTTGATTTCTAGTTGGACCATGGCTATTTCTTCTGAAATTAATGTGCACCTGCATCGCTTTGCATGTACGAGCGATTAACACTTTCATCGACCAAGCATTTCCAGAGAAAACATTCAACTCGCTCCCTCTCTCATAAGCATAGGAACTCTTAATTGAATCAAAGTAATTTACGCAAGATATGTGTGCGTGTGTGTCTCCAATGGGGTAATGTGTATAATAATATGTGTAATATATGATTTTAGATTCTAAGAGCATCACCAGTAGACTCTCAAAAGTTATGTGGTAATATGTGTTCGGTTCATTCTCATTCACCCGTGCGAATAACACACGCCATATCTGGCGGGATGCTTTGGTTGGAGTTTTTCATGTCCTTTTTTCTTTTTACATTTGGTTTTAGTACGTACATCATTTAAACCTGCAACGCTCATAGCTTTATATTCGAACACAATACTAGTTTGGTTTCTAGACTTTAGAATATGGTTGAGTGCAATATGGTTAGCAAGGTTTGAGTTTTGACAGTACAAATGTACAATCGATGATTGTTTCAATTTTGGCTACTATTTTTTCATGATTGGATGGGTTTTGTGTGTTTGATTTACCTTTCTGCAGAGCTTCAGTAGTTTAGGTTCACCTACATACCATGGCCTTGATGGTGATTTTTTGTTATTAATGAACATAGATATTTGCAGTTTTTTTTCTAACCGAGAAAGATAGTCCGCTACTAAACAAAACAATTACAACGGACTCAAAGAATAGAATAAAAAAAGAACCTGCAGAAAACAGTGTCTAGGATGGACCCCTATCGAACACACTCTAAAGCTAGGAAGCACGGGTACGGTACGGGTACTTGTACGGGATATGGCAACAACCCAAAAAAGTAAGGTACAGGTACGACGGGTGTATGGAGATTTTTTCATGTATATCTTTTGAAAATTTTGGTATGATTCATTAGATATAATAAGTATAACGTATTTTATAGATAGAAGCAAGATAGTAAAAACTAATAACACTTGAACTTGAACCCATACGGCTTGATGGACTCATCTTCCTTTGAAATAAAGTGCAATAACCTAAGTTTTGTGCATGCAACTGTCATCGGTTTTCAAGTTGGTGAGCAAAATCAAGCTCTAGATCTGAGTCGTGGTCTCGAGTTTATGACTTTTTCGCATTGAGTTATTGCATATTAAGCCTAGTAGTTTGAATTTTCTTTTCATGCAAAATCCCTAAAGTTTTGAAAATTTTATGAATAGGCCCAAAAGTATCAAAAAAAGTACCCAATGAAATACCCATAAACTCAAAAGTACTTGGTACGTTTTTGGAGTACCCGGTATGTATTTTGAAGTACCCATGAAGTACCGGTACCCGGTATGGATACTTTGGGGTTTTAGAAGTACCCATGCTTCATAGCTCTAAAGTTTTCTATCTCATTAATCAATGATGCAAACTTTGTAGAAGCTTATATTTAAACAACCGAAATAACACGATGGTTCTTTGCGGTTCAACTCTATACTTTAGAGAAGGTTCATTATAGTAAATGCTAAGTGTGACAAGTGTTCCTTTCCTTACACAGAGTAAAAAAAAAAGGCAAGAGAAACTGGAATTGCTAACGGTCATTCGCGCAACAAATTGTTAGGTACTCACTGAATCTTCTGAGATCATTTGAGGTATTTTCTGGTAGCATCCGATCTTGATATATATCCAAGTGAGATAATTCTTGACACTAGATGGTATATCTCTTCCTCCTTTTTCTTTTTTTTGAAAGACGTCAAGCATTTTCATTCAACCAGCCCGAAGGCAAAAGATTTCATCACAAAATATAGAAATGAACCAAAACTACAAAACATCAAGACACGAGCACGGCTACAAGCACTAACAGGCTGACCGACTCCAGAGCGTTTGAATTTTGAGTCGCATTAATCACACTATTATATGGAATTAACTTTACACAAATGTGACAGATTAATAGTATTAATAGAGTTAAAGTAATTCTTAAACATCTGGTTAATAATTTTTGGAGCTGCTACCGGGTTTCATGCATGCCTCCCTTGGGCCACTAAATTGCTGGTTTCCTCCCATCTGGGTACATAGTAGTGCTCGTGGTGGATTTATAAATTTACTGTGGTAGGTTATTTTGAAAGCATTGCTGGGAGGAGGCCGAATATTGCGGAACCAAATTTGGAAGATCGAGCACCAATGCTTATCCCAATGGAAGGATGCATTACTAATGAAGGACAAAGAGTTGGAATAAAAACAACATTCCTCAAATTGACATGGTTCATCATCGGTGCAACAATGGCAACTTTAATCCAAATTGTGGTTTGAAAATTTGTTAGTTTTTAATACGCATAAGTACTTGTAATTTAATGGTAAGGACATTAACGTATTGATTAAATTTCTTAATCTTTTGTAATGAATGTTTGTATTTTCATACTTTCGAATATGTTTGAATTTATATGTGCCTAGTAACTGTTTATTAAGGATTTGCATTAATTATTTGAGAGTTTAATAAAATATCTTTGTTTCTTCATGTATTATTCATTGTGCTGACGTAATAAAAAAACTAATAAATAAGATAGGCCAACAAATGAAAAAAAAATTACCTTCTTCAATTTTTTATGACAACCAAACATTCAAATGTTTAATTAAAAAAACGTTTTTTAATAAATAAAAAAAAATCGGTCAAATAACTTAATTATACTTTAAATCATCCAATAATACAAAAATTATTTACTTCATCTAATTATATAATTAAATAAATCATTAATAATGTTTGGTACACCACAAGGGCAAATAAGTCATTTAATATCTTTTCCCATCATCCACCCTCTTATTTTTTAAGTTAGCCAAACCAAGCAAAAAGTTATCCCCTGCTTAATCCCTCATCCAAACCATTTACTTTTTTATCCCCCTCCATAAACATCACATCAATCTGGCCCCCCTCCAAAAATAATACCCCCTCTTATCTTATCCCCCTCTAAAACTCACCCCACTGAAAATAATACCTCATCCAATCGAGGCCTTTAAAAAAGGGCAAGAGAAACTGGAATTGCTAACGGTCATTTGCGCAACAAATTGTTAGGTACTTACTGAATCTTCTCATATCATTTGAGGTATTTTCTGGTAACATCAGATCTTGATATATATCCAAATGAGATAATTCTTGACACCAGATGATATATCTCTTCCTCCTTTTTTTTTTTTTTTTTGAAAGACATCAAACATTCTCATTCAACCAACCCGAAGGTAAAAGATTTCATCACAAAATACATAAATGAACCAAAATTACAACATCAAGACACGAGCACGGCTACAAGCACTAACAGGTTGACCGACTCCAGACATTTGAATTTTGAGTCGCATTAATCACACTATTATATAGAATTAACTTTGCACAAATGTGACAGATTAATAGTATTAATAGAGTTAAAGTAATTCTTAAACTTCTGGTTAATAATTCTTGGAGCTGCTACCGGGTTTCATGCCTCCCTTGGGCCACTATATTGCCCTTAACATGCTGGGCTATTGGGCTCCATTCTAATACTGGGCTCTTCTTAGGGATGAACCGATCAGATATCCCAAGGATCAGTGGATGCACTAGTCTCATGGCCGAATTGCTAGTCTTAGCTAGACAATAATATTGGTCAGTATTAAAGTGAAAATTGGTACGATATGGTGGTGATAATTGTCTAAGGGTGAAGAAAATTAACCATAAAATTATAAGCAACTAGGTTTAAATTGCTGGTTTCCTCCCATCTGGGTACATAGCAGTGCTCGTGGTGGATTTATAAATTTACTATGGTAGGGTCACTCTATTGATCATTGGTTCTGGGTTGTTCCACACCAGCGTTTCAATTTTTTGATTTGTCTTTATTTAGTTTTTTTTTAGGCATAATCCCAAAAAAATTGGGTAATTCTCATAATTTTTTACTTTCCCGATTCCTCACACCCAGACGAATCAAAAGAGGTGAAACGTTTGACGCAATATTAGCAAACGTGAAAAAAAAATTAAATAAAGACAAACAAAAAAATAATTAAGTCAGTTGGGAGTGGAGCAATTTTTTAATTAATTACAGTGAGTTATTTATCTACATTGTGTAGTTCTATGGCACCATAATGGGTCGTATAAAAACATACTACAACGTAGTAGGGCGTCATCAGCAACGTCGAATATTTTTTTAACAGTTCAAATAAGTATTCTACATATATGCTAATGTATGAAATTTGGATAATTGAAAATACATCCGAAGATCCAAATAGCGCTATGTAGAGTGGTCCCGCCCTAGAAAACCCTCGGTCCAAGAAATCTGTCCAAGAGTGACAACTAGCTTCCCAATTGCGAGTAGCCATGAGAATTTATTCTTTTGGAATATGAATGTCATGTGGTCCTAAAATGGAGATAACAACTCAAATTGGGCAATCTAATCCTACGCTAGCCAGCATGCATCTATAGATATGGCATTAGGTCATGGAACTTGATAAATGGAGGGTTCAAGAATATGTATCAAGGAATACATATTGTTTCTATTTGAGTAAACAAAATAAAAAAAAAAACACACTTTCTAGGCCCATTATACCTGCACATCAATTTATTGGGCTTTTAAATGAACTAAACAGCTTGAGCTCGGCTTGACCTCTGGCTCGTTTAAACTCTTTCATACAAAATATAAGTCAAACGCAATCACTTTTTATTGTTTGTTTATAAATTCAAGCCAAATTTGAACATACAAGTGTTTGACTCGATAGGCTTGTGAACATGTCGCCATTCCTTAAATATTGCAAAGAATAAGATAGGGCTAAATCAATAAATAACCAAAATATGTGAGATCTTCCTTTCATTTGGATTTTTCACCATTTACCAGTACGTTTCCAATAGTTTTGCATCCAGATTGGAAACTTCTTAGGTGAGATATAGAAATTAAGGGCTCCATCAAACCTAATACATAATTTTTTTGAACATGTGTACCAAGGACTCAAGGAGTTAAGCTCGAGACTGACTTGCATATTTCCCGAGCTAAGTCAAGCTTATCACGATTGCAAATTTCAAATTTGAGTTCAACTTGAACAAATTAGCCTTTAAAACTTGTGCTCGAACCGAACTTGAACATGTGTACCAAGGAGTTAAGCCAAGCCTAAACAATCCTGCGTTTGGCTTGATTAGCATCCCCACCCATTTACTATACTTTTTTAGTTCCAAAATGCCATCATCTTCATCTCAATTATCTTAACCTAATAAGTACCTAACCCTACCCTAAACCTAAAACATTAACCGCATTAAAACTTGCTATTGCCGTTGGAACATCTCCATTGCTTTTTCATTTACCCTTGGGCCAGCGGTTGAAATGGTGGCTCCTAATGAAGTTTTGGGTTAAGATTAGGTTGAAGATGAGGATATTGTGGATGGGTCAAAATTTATAAATCGGTGTAAAAAGAAACGTGGGGCTAAAAAAAAATTTATGAGTTTGAATAGAATCACTCATGACTACACATTGGCCCGGAAGTCAGCTAGCTTAGCCATTTTTTTTAGGATTCAGGATAAATATTTAGGCCTGTAAGACTGGGCTGAGTTGAGATTTTAGTCCATTTCCTAAATGAGCTAGGTTGAAAAAAATCCTTTGAGGCCGATTTCGACTGGTCCGATTAAAAATAGTATTCTTATATGTTGTTACCTATATTGGAAAGTTTTAACTTTTTGAGCACTTTAATTGCTTTTTGGGTTAGACAATTTTGATTATTAGAACTTCATAGTTTTACAGGTATAATTTCAAATATTTTTGCGAGAACTTAATACTTTAACTATAATTATTACAGTTGTAAATTCTAATTTGTGATCATTATGATTAATTAATTTATGTTTATGATATGCTTTAGAAAAACAAATGTGCTTGTTGGACAGGCTTCGTTAAAGATAAAATTTTAATTGGGCTGGGTTGTGTATATTAATGAAGCCTGATATTAATGGGTTGGACTTGGACTTGTACAAATCTCGTTATTATCTAATATAATCCTGGCTCGAACCCTACTTATGAGTCATGAATTTCTTTTTCTTGACATCACATACTATATTTTCTTGATAATTATTTTCATTTACCAAATTCTTGAAAATATTTTACTTTGATCCACGTTGATCTTGGCATGAAATTACCACATAAATACAATCAAACCCCTTAGTTAATTACAGTTAACAACCTTATATTATTCCATGCATGGACCTGAGTTTGGGCCACAATTACCTTCTATTTGGACCATCATCTGGATTGTTGCTCTGAAATAGCCCAGCCCAATACTGGCCTCACTGGGCCTAATGGCTAATCCCCTTGACAGTTGACTAAACACACTCTTTATTCTTAAGCAAAGTAGTTTCACTAATTATGCGCCGAATTTCACGTAAGTCAGTTAGTGGTCAATAAAATCGCAAGCTCGCGATTTGACAAATTGATTATCGTAATTATCGTACTTTTCTTTTGACTTTAATAAACCTTCAACTTGCGTCATTACCGAGGAACCAAAGAAAAAATGAAAACGAAGAATGTCGTAATAACATTGGCCGTGTTTGATCGGGAGTTTTGGGTCAATTTTGGTCTTATTTTAATTTTGCTTATATCATCATTTTTTTTTATTTCTCTCAACTTATTACACTTGCTTACATCATCAAAACTAAACTAAACCTATTAACCGAACAAGGCCATTGTTTTTCCAAGAAAAATAACGAATTTAAACTCCTACCAAATATTAATAAGTACAAAATATGTCTTCGGCAAGATTTGGGTTGCAAAAATTTTAGTTCGGACGAGATTTGTTGTTCGAATCAATATTCAATTATCACGTCTGTTTGATTAAATGCATTTGTGTCTTTGTGGGTCCGCAACACAATATATCTGTGCATCTCTGTGGATATGTATTATTATTTTTATGCTGGATCTTTGTCGATGTTGCACCGATTTTTTTCTCAGCTGACACGGACCTTATACAAGAATAAAATAAATTTTATTGCATCAATGGAATCTTTATGAATGAAAAGTCTTTTTTTTTCCTCCTAGTTTATTAGGAAATAATGTGGTTGGCGGAATTTAATGAAAGTTTAACGCCTTGTTTGGAAAGGTTTTCAAGAATCGGTTTTCAACATCATTATTCAATTATTACTCCTATTTTTAAATATTATTCTTATTTTTCTCTCTATCTTTCTCTAATCATTAATACCTATGTTTTAATTATTACCCTTATTTCTTCCTCTAATCATTACAAAAACCAAAACTCAAAACCAAACCAAACCAAACACAACCTTAACCACTAAAATCTTTGGTAGCGTTTCACTGGAAAAGTACTTTTATGACATTTATGTGCCCAGTGGGAAATATTCAAGTTACATGTGTCACTCCCCACATGTGCAACATGTCACTCCCAAGCCAAGTGTTGCACAATTTTTGACATTTTTTTTTTTACTTTTATTTTTTGCAAAAGGATCTTTCGGCCCTGCCAATAGTATAAGAAGAAGACAAAAAAAAAATGCAATGTATTTTTTTCACTTTCACACATTCTGTGCACCTTTTACATATTTCAATACACCTTTTAAACCTTTATGAGTCACGATAGTTTAGTAGGTTGATTTTAGAATTTTTTGTTGCAAAATTTTCTTACTTGCTGATAATATATATATATATATATATATATATATATATATAGAGTAGTGTTCCAGTCCGGGAGTCCCGGATCCGAGACTCCATGTTCCCGATATTTTTTTGACGATCCGAGCCGTCCAATGTGTTCAAAAGGTGTTTTCCAAGGCCCCCGCGAGAAATCTTCAAAAAAAAATACCGGGAAGGGCTTGATCCAAGCAGTTTTCGCAAAAACTTTATATTTACAGTTTTTGCGAAAAACTACTTGGATCAAGCCCTTCCCGGTATTTTTTTTTAAAGATTTCTCGCGGGGACCTTGGAAAACACCTTTTGAACACAATGGACGGCTCGATTTCCCAAAAAACAATGTTTAAAAGCATCAAAACACCGAAAAATGCTCCAGTCCGGGAAATCCGGGATCCCGGACTGGATCACCGGTGTATATATATATATATATATATATATATATATATATATATATATATATATATATATATATATATATATTGTGTTTTCCAGTTTGTTTTGACTAGATAAACTTAAAGGATTTTCTTAATATGTGTCTCTCATGCAAATGATAAAATTCATTAAATAAGTCTAATTAAACTAATTTCTACACAAAAAAAGTCGTAATTTTTTTTTGAACAACGTAGTAAAAATAATTGATATATTCAAGTTTCACATGCAAAAAGTAGTAAAAAGAGTTTGTGCCTAGTAGTATTTAAAACTTAAATTTTCCATGCAAATAATGGTTTAATTAAACTTATTAAAATAACCTTGTCAAGTGCCCGGGGCACATATTAACAAAAATCCAAACTTAAATTATAAAAATATGCAAATTCTGCACTTCAAAGGTAAAAATATTTACCTCTCTTTTAATAATAATAAAAAATCTTTAGTGAATATTCTGATTTCAGTATAGATTTACTATTTTAATCTCGAGTTCCTCTTATTATGAAAACAACTCTGATGCTCTTAGGGGAACCAAAACTGTGCAACAAAAATTCCAAAAATATAATTATAAAGTATTACTAAGAAAAAAAAAATCTTTGCAACAAATTCTTGTTCAGCGATTATCTTTTTAAACATTCCAAACACAACTTAGGGGGTGTTCCACTAACAAAAAATAGAGACAAGTCATTATCTCATGATACATCACATACAAAACCGTGAAAAATCAATTTGTTCTAAAAACTACCTTAGTGGAACACGCCCTTAAGCACACACGCCCGCAGGGAAACCCTAGAAGCTCTTCCACTTGGAGGGACCCACTAAGAATCCCACGGCTCAAAGCTACGTATAAATACTCATCAAAATACTCATAAAACTAAGGCCTGATTTGGCTTAAATTGAAAAAATTGATTTTTTTGTTTTGTCCTTATTCAATTTTTTTTGCATTTGTTAGTTTTCAATCTATTTTTTGTGGTTTCTTGGCTTATTTCGATGAGAGGTATCTAAAAAGTATAAAATTGTAAGTCAAACTTAAAGTTTTGTAGATAAAAACAAAAAATAATCCAAAAAACTGGTTTATTTTTTACTTTATTTAAAAACTAGTATTACTTTTGACTATGGTTTATACTCTTTGAATTCGTCTCGATAAAATAAATCCAGAAATTACAAAATCTTGACGCAAAACTCACAAATGCAATTTTTTTTTGAATAAGGACAAAACGAAAAAAACCAAAATACTAGTTTTTTCAAATTAGCCAAATCACCCCTTAGGCCTAATTTGTCTAATTGAAAAAACTGATTTTTTTTTTGTTTTTTTACGTTTTGTCCTTATTCAAAAAAAGTTGCATTTGTTAGTTTTCGGACAATTTTTTTGTGGTTTTTTTGGCTTTTCTCGACTAGAGGAATCTAAAAGTATAAAATTATTAGTAAACTTAAAAGTTTTGTGAATAAAGACAAAAATTAATCCCAAAAATTGGTTTATTTTAGTTTATTTTCGGCTTTATTCAAAAACTATTATTTTTTACCATAATTTTATACTCTTTGGATTCTTCTCGACAAGATAAATCTATAAACAACAAAATCTTGACGCAAAACTAACAAATGTAATTTTTTTTTGAATAAAAACAACAAAAAAAAATCTAAAAACAGTTTTTGTAAATTAGCCAAATCACCCCTATCAAAATAAACAATAAAAAAATAGAAGCCGGTAAATTTTTTTTTTTTTTTTGGGTCCAGCCTTGTGGTTTCGTGAATTGAATGCGACCAAAATCCACCGCCTTCTCCCCTTCCCTCCCCATATCTCTCTCTAACCTCTCTCTCTCTCTACTTTTGCCCTACAAATATGCCAATGCTCCTCAATTTCAATTACAACTTGTTCTTCGCACACATCTTTTTCTACCACAAGTTGGTTCTGCTTTGACAACTCAAGGATCCGAGGGTTGAAAAAGGAAACCCAACTCCTCTTCTTTCATTGACCCATTCTCCTTCTCTTTGAATTTTTAGCCCGAAGAACTCAGTTGGCGGTTGAAGACATAAAGCCGAAAATCTGGTTCTCTTTTGGTTTTCTTTAGTTCAAATTCGATCTTTTGATCTCTTGGTTTCGTGATTGAGGTGGGTTTTTTCTTTCACTCTTTGTTCTCGTTTGATTTCCCCCCTCCTATTAGCTCCACATGTCGCACATGCATATTATATGTTCATGTATTCATCTCTCTCTCTCTGCCATAATTTGTAGTTTTTTTAAACTGGTATATTTTATGTTTGGAAAGTTTTGGCATCTGGTTTTTTTTTTTGTGTGGGCTTTTTTTTTTTTGGATTTTTAAAATACTCAAGCTTAGATTTTGTTGCCTACTTTGTTTGGAATTCCAAAATGGTATCTGGGTTTTGAGTTTTGTGTTTGTGACTGTCTATTTGGATGTGTTTGTTGACATGTTTAACAAGTTTGATGTTTACAATGCTCAAGCTCTGATTTATAGCCTACCGTGTTTGGAATTCGAAAATGATATTTGGGTTTTGTTTTTTGGCTATCTATTTTGATTCCATAATGTTCAAGTTCAGATTTGTACAATTAATTTATTGGAATGTTTAATAAGCTTTCATTATTTCTTTCCAGTCACTCTCTTTCTCTGTTCTTCTTCATGCTTTATATTTAATGTAAGATCTGGAAGTTGGGTACTTTGTATCTGATCTGTTTTTGGAAATGTATCTTGGTCAGGTGTAATTTTGGATTTGAGGAATATATATTTCCATGGTGAGTTTTTCTCTTTTTTTTTGTGTGTAAATCTCTTATTTCATTGGGGAATGAAAACATAATTTAATTAAAAATGGACTTGAATTTTGAGGAAAATATGATTGGAAAGTTGCCTATTGAATATTGGCCATGACTGAGAATGGGTTAAACCAAACCGAGCCTTAAGCCCCAATCAATTGGGGTCAACTACAAAAGCTCCGCCGAGGGCCCTGTGATCCATACTGTTCAATAACCTTAGATCCTTTCTAACTGCTACCTCTATAGTCAAAATGGGTTTCTTTACTATAAATTGAGCTGTATTGGGTTGTGGTCTTTTAGGGAGAAGCTCCAGCTCTCTTTGTAGAAGATATGCATAGTGAGTACTCCAATGGGTTTGCATTGAAATGCAAAGGCTCACAAACGACCACCACAGTTGGCGATAAGACGGTATGTTATTATTTTTTGTTCAATCTTCCCCTAGTAATTTCTTTAGAAGCTATCTTGTACAACTTATCGCCCACTGAAATCTCACGGTCTGTAATTGTGTTCAATTGATTAGTATGTGATTGGTGGAACTGATGATGAATCAACATCAACGCTTAGAGTTCAGATTTTTGACCGATCTACAGGGCAATTGTGAGTATTGAACTTCAAATATGGGGTCAATGTAGTTGCATTTCGGTCAGCGCTTGGGTTTACTGATTTCTGTTGAAATTTGAAGGATTATTCCAAAGGTGTTTGGAACAAAGCCGAAGCAATGCAAGGATCACTCAGCTGTGAGTCTAAATGAAGACCGGATACTGATTGTCAAGGGGGATTCATCTCCTGATGATTGCACTTGGTTTCTTGAGGTAGTTTTTGTTTTCTATCAATGGAAGCTTTCTAGATTAGTTTCTGGTATCTAGTTATCAGAATAGTATCTTTTCGGCTCCTTTTTTTGTCTCAATCATTTTGAGGCAGAGTGCAGACTTTAATTGGTTGCCTTTTTATTCAATTCACCTCAATAGATTGGGACTTTAGGCTCGGTTAGGTTGGTGCTTAGCTCAATGTAAGAGTTTCTTCTTTGGTTAATGATGTTAGGTGGACACCAAATTCGTTAGGCAAGAGAGGAAAAGTTTGGAAACTGAGGTGGTTGCATGGAGTAAGGGAGTGAGAGGTGAAGCTGAGAAGCCCATCGTGATCAGTGGTCCATCCGGTGTTGGTAAGGGTACATTAATAGCCAAACTGATGAAGGAATTTCCATCTATGTTTGGATTCTCTGTGAGCCACACTACCCGTGCTCCAAGGGAGAAGGAAAAAGATGGCGTTCATTACCATTTCACCAATCGAAGTGTTATGGAAAAAGAGATAAAAGATGGGAAGTTCCTTGAGTTTGCTGATGTTCATGGAAACTTATATGGAACGAGTATTGAAGCTGTTGAGGTGGTTGCAGATGAAGGAAAGGTATACACCTGCTGCTTTTTTGCTTTTGTCATTCTAGAACTTGTTTGTCAAATGATAATCAACCAAAAGAGAAATTATGTCAAATGAAGTAAAATCTTGATTCAGTTAAATGTCACTCAATTTCTAGATAGAAAGAAGAGTTTTGGGTATGTGTTAGAAGTTTTAATCTGCCAGGTTGACCCAACTCTTAGATATTGACACCTTAAGATGCTTAAAGGTTGTGTGTTAGATATCTGTAGAAATGCATCATTTTAGTGCCAAAAAGAGGCTATAGTTTCAGCTTATTGTTGCGAGAATGGAATCTGCAAGAATTTCGAACCTATCTTAGAAAAGGTTGAGGCATTGCTGATTCAAACTTTCTATTAGTATGGTTCCACTGAAAATTACTTCTGAAAAGAGCACGTCTATTAAAGGAAATAAGTAAATGATTTGGAGGGAAGCGTTTGCATAACAAAAGTTCTCTTAGATTTTGATGAGATGGGTTGTTATGGTCTTTCCTCATAAGAAACATGACTAGTGAATAGTGTACTCCTGAGGTCCCCACTCCAGTTTAGGAATTAAAACTGGCATGCAATTGGACACTTGCAATTGGACACTTCCTGTTATTATTTGCTTTTGGCCTTTTTTCTCGGAACTTGTGGATTGTCTATTGAATGATTTCTTGGTGACAGTACATAAACCCTTTAGGCCGAGCTTGGATGTTAAATTTTTGGAGAAATTTGTTGCTGGAAAAGAAAAGAAATAGGGAATGGTATTCAATCATAACCAATTTCTTTCTGTCTGTTCTCCTTTTATCTTCTTTTCTTTCCCATATGCAAGATCCAAGTAGAGACTTAAGAGCAACTCCAATGACGTCCAATTCTCTTGCCAAAGCTATTTTTTTGGGCAAGAACTCCTAAAAACTACCCTCCAAGGGCTTGCTGAATCCCAATCCAAATATTTGCTTTGCTATCTATCAAGTCAAATTTTGCCCAGGATTTCTTGCCTCATCATCAATATGATTGAAACTCTGACATTTGAGATTTGTGGTGCAAGTGATCAAACGGTTGTGATGGATAGAGCCATTAAAGGGATTTGAGTTTTGACACCACTCGAGTAATTTTTTGCCAAATTGGCAAAATGACACTGTAGTAAGCGCATTGGCATTAAAAATTGCAACCACCATTGGAGATATCTAAAAAACCTATGTTTCTCTAGCTATTGGGTTTGCTTTCCATTTTGGCATGCTTGAATGGTTGCTTGTTTGCAATGTAGAGATGCATCCTTGACATTGATGTCCAAGGGGCACGGTCAGTGAGGGCTAGTTCTCTTGAAGCCATTTTTATCTTTATCTGTCCTCCATCATTTGAGGAGCTTGAGAAGCGCCTTCGTGAAAGGTGACCTAATTATAAAGCTAGAGATTGCAAAACCTTCTAGCTTTCCGATTCCCTTGTATTTGATATGAGTTTCTTTCGGGGATTTTTTTGCACAGAGGGACTGAGACAGAAGAGCAGATCCAGAAGAGACTCCGAAATGCCAAGGCAGAGCTTGAGCAAGGCCAATCGGGAGGCATATTTGACCATATCCTGGTCAACAATGACCTCGAGTCTTGTTACCAGAGTCTTAAGGTGAGTTTTCAGATTCTTTGTTTTCATTTCCCAAAAGCACAGAGTTTATTTGGCTATCTGTGTTTTAAACTTTTTCAAACCATTTTTCAGAAAAAAAATAAAAAATAATGGCTTTCAACTTTTCAGACAAGTTTTGCACAAAAATGAAGATGATATGGAAGCAATGAGTAGTTCGAACTTTACATTGTTTTTCTTAATTTCAAAAACTGGAAAAACGGTTTAGAAAAATGGAAACAAATAAAATAACAATAGCAAACGGATATTACTTCTCAGTTCTCAGTGCTTATTAATTCTATTTGAATTGACGTAGAAACTCTTGGGTCTTGAGGGAGTTATTTGCACTACCCCTAAATCATGTAAGAATTCCTCCAATTACTTGCATTGCATTCCAATCAACAGTCTTCATCTGGTTTTAATATCCTTCTTTTGTATTAAGTTGGAAATTGATGTAATTGTGACAATTTCAATGCAGTGCCTGAATTCATAGATCTTCCTGCAGTTCATTCAGTGTCCAAGGTTGATCAGAAAATTCTTATTAACTGCGGGTCCGCTGAAGCTGAAAAGGCTTCAGGACAGTTGTAAGATCCCTACACGTGTCATTGTCTTAGGGTGTATTTGAATTATGAATTTAAGAACAGATTTTTTGAAAAGCCAAAAAAATAAAAATAAAAAACTAGTACAACAAAATCATTCGTGAATCTGCTGGAAACGGTTTGCTCCATTTTCTCTTTTACCTCCATATTTCCCTTGATAAAATCAATGATCCAATCAACTTTCTAGGTACACCTTATGAATTTCACTGTGCCATGACTTCTATTTAATTGGTGTTGGTTGAGTAGGTTTGTACTTGATGTATCTGCGCTTAAAGGAGGGGCACCAGGTCGGACAAGAGGACTAAACTTGTATGCCATAGATACATTTGCAAATGGCGAAGATGGAATCAAGCAGCTGAGCTAATGACTCTACACCTCCTTAACATTGTTAACTCACTCCTGTCCGTTGAATTTCAACATTTTTATGACGTAACAATAGAAATATGAACCATAGATGGGATGTTTCAAAACCATTGCTGTTCCCTTTTTTCTGCATTCGTTGTTCTAAGATTCGGGATGATTTGGAGAAGTATACATTTGAAGAATTATTTCCCTTCACATGAGAAATGATATGATTCATGACACATGAAGGTACTTTTACAACAAATTTCATTTGGAAAAAGTTACAAATTCAGTACTCCAACATTTAGTTCTGGTTATTACTTGATATTCGTTGGTTGATAAGATTGTATGTATCTAATAAATAGTTCAGTTCTCTTCTATGGTTGAGAATGCAAAAGGTGCATGGCACCGTGCCATGCAACCATCCATCCATCCATTTGTTTAAAAAATGTACGGCTCAGATCAAATCCAACTCCATATGAGAGCCATTGCTTGGATTTGATCCGAGCCATGCATTTTTGTAACAAATGGCCGGATGGTGTGCATGGCACGGTGCCATGCTCCTAGTGCACAACCGGGATCCCAAATCCGAATAAGAGGAAGTTGAGGAGAAATGTATTAGTAGATGACAACTGCAGGTGGTTCTATTTGTTCTTAGTTTGTTCTATCCAACTGCATATTTGAACTGATCGAAGTTTACGTAGATGACATGATTGCCAAGTCTTGCGGCTTAGATGATCACCGGGCGAATCTGGAAAAGCTCTCATCTCTAAAGTTTGCATGCATGAATTTACTTTTTTAAGCATAGAAGTTGTACTAGGTTGTCACATATTGGCTCAAGCATAGTTGTCATGAAGCTGTGGCTGAAGCAGTGGTGTGGCTGTAGGGTAAGGCATGAACTAGTGGGATTGAGATCAAATGAGTGGGGACAAAATCCTGGCTCAAAATTGGGGGGTTGTGAATTTAAACTCTGTTTTTAGAGGAAAACTAATCCTTTTATTAAAAAAATTGAGGGACATAATTCCATTGATGAAAACTAGAGGTATTTGTGGAGAATTAAAATTGAAAATACAAAAATAAGAAGACATTAATAAGAAGACATTTGTTCTACCAAATAAAACATAAAATCCGCAAATATGAGATTAATATTTATCATTTAGGCTTGAGCTTAAAACTCTCTTGCGCTGATTGCAGAATAGATCGGAAAAAAAGTTTGCTAATAGTGCAACCAAATTTCTACGTGTTGTCTAGATTCAAATTAGAGTAAATGAAATTGTTATGTGGAATCCTATCAAGACCCAACAAAACCTAAATAGGGCAAGAATCGAGTTTTCTCACACATTATTGAATGAAGCAGTTGACATTTTCACTTGTTATCAGGGCTAAGTATAATTTTCTAAATTTTCAAGATGTTAACGTAATTTTGATTGAAGGAAAGTAGATCAAAGTGAAAGTTCTCAAAGCATTCTCGATAGAAGAAATAAACAAGAGAAAAGGGTAAAATGTCCCCTTTGCCACTTCTCTAACCCATCTGTATCTCTCAGCTTGTCCACAAGTGCAGCTTCCTACCAAGATGCGTTAGTAGGCACGTCAAGCTCCAAACACCTTCTAAGCAATTAGCAAATATTGTATGTCAACAACCAAAGCAACAAAATAACTAACAAGACCAAGTGCAAAATTGTCCAAAAATATATATATTATTGATGAGCATTTGGCATTACATAGACAAACAAATTTTATTTTTTTTGAATAGGTACAACTTACAGAGACATGCTAACAAAGTAAAAACAATGATACAATATCGTCACGAGCTGATGGGAGGAAGGAGTCTTAAGATTTGCTAGTGTTGGTGATGGGCACGGTCAGTGGGGGAAGAAATATTTAATTCCAATTTTCTCATACCTAAATCGTAATTAAATGTCACTTGTTATCATCATCCGGAGGGAGGAAGTATAATTTTTCAGAAGATAAAAGATGTCTAAAATAATCTTGATTAAAGGAAAGAAGGTCAAAGTGAAAGTTCTCAAGAATTAAAAATGAAAGGGAAAAAAAAAAAAAACTAGAAATGCTAAGTACCAAGAAATGATACCCCGAAATTACCTAGATAGTGAGAATGAGTGGCTCACATTCAATTTCAAGTGAATCTGAGACACTTATTTCCACTTTTTGGGTAATTTCTGGGTACCATTTTTGTGTATGTAGCAATGTCAGATAAAGATGGGTGAAGTTCCCCTTTAGCCACTTGTATACCCATCTGTCATCTCTTAACCTGTCCACAAGTACCACCTGGCTAACATTGGTTCCCTTTACACTTAGTTTGGTTGTCAAGAAAATGGAGAAAGCCAAAGAAAATTTGAAATGTAGTCAAGTACATACATTTGTGGAAAGGTTTTGATACATCATAGACAATTGTGGAGAAGTACCCCACCAGCAATCAGTACTCACCAATAATTGCATTTGCAAACAAAAAGAGCGACAATTTCAATTTGTTTGTCATAACTTTCCAAATGATGCCTTTTTGTAGCTTAATCACATCATAGAATACCGATTATTAGTATTTTTGTTGCTTGCATAACGATATATTGAAATTGCTAGAAGCAAAAGTAAAAAATGCCACACTTTTGATGTATTTAGATTTGCATATTGATACATATGTGATTCTCATACTACTCTAATAAACTTTTAATTCTCATCACCAAGCACAAAAAGCACCCGAGGCTCATCCCTTATGAGCTACACCTAAACACGTCTCATTGCAATACTTATCCCTCTCTTCCTTTCTGTTGATGTAGGCTTAAATACAAAACTAGAGAACCTTGCAGTGCACAAAATGCACTATATGGTGTAGTGGACTACGTATGACCGTCCATTTTGATAATGCGTGGTTCGGATTTAATCTAAACATTAGAGGGTCGGATTAAATCCGAGCAGTTTATTGTCCAAATGGACGGTCGGATGACACACTACATGGTATAATGCGTTTTGTGCATTGCACTATCTCCCAATCTGTTATTTGGGGATGGTGCAATGCACAAAATATACTGCACCGTGTAGAGCACTATTCAGCCGTCCATTTCGATAATGCATGATTGGGATTCAATCTGAGCAATGAATTTAAACCGATTGCACAAAATTAATGTAGTGCACCATTCGGCCGTCCATTTCAACAATGCATGGTTGGGATTCAATCCGAGCAATGAATTTAAACCGATCATTGGTTGTTTGGATTAAATCCGAGTCGTGCATTATTGAAATGGATGGCAGAATGATGCACACTGCACTGTTTAGAGAGTTCCCTTTCCCTACCACTTGTGAAGATTCACGCAAACTGATTTGCTAACTCTCTTAACCTAATCACGTTATTCAAAATTATAACTCGGATTAGTAGTTAGAGGACATTACATAATATATATACTACTCAACATTCACTTATCTGGGTGTAGAGGAGAATAAATTTCACACAGTGGGATGGCCACTTGCCTGTAGCAGATCTTGTGTAGCAAGAAAAGGAGAATATCCAATCCATACCCCCAATAATATTAGCTATTCTAATGCCAATTTGAAGCTGATCTGTGGGCCATTAAATCTTAACATAAATGGAAGAATATCATAAAGCTGCATAATGATGAAAGCGCACATACAGAAAATTACGGGTGTGAAAATGATGGAATGGTCAAAATTGGTAGGCCACCCACGGCAGTCATGGCCGACTAGATAAGAAATTTTTCAAAAGAAAAAAAAAAGGGGTTTAAATTGCCAGAAATGTTTTGCACAATAATTTGCCGAGGCATCGGGGTGTAGTGAGCAATTACGGTCATTCCTTGGGCAATCAACGATCCGAATAATCTTCCATCTGGCGACTACCATTTCATGACCATCGCTAAGGCCCATTTGGATGCTGCTTTATGGTTTCTTCACTCCTTCAAAATAATAATAATAATAATAATAAAATTCCTAATTCAGAAACTCCAAATTGTCTTGGAAGAAGTATGCCAAATTCTTGCTTTGAACACACTGAGTACTAAGGGGTACCAAACGGCTCTAAGAAGAATAAATTTATATGTGCATAGTACTCCACAATGAACGTATACATATGTAGGGATGGAGTCATAAATTTTAATTAGCTTGGTGATAAAAAATAATAGTAGTATCAATATATATGTATGTTAATTTTTTTATTTGGCAATTTACAATAACTAAATTAAGAGATTAATAATAACGTAAATACACACAAATAATAAATGTAATCCCAAAGACTAATTATATTTTGAAAATGATTTATAATTGCCTCATTTGTAATGCCATTAACCTGCAAAAAAGAAGAGAATCCTATGCGTTTGGATGCATTTGAAGTTAATTTGGTGCGATCAATATAAAGATAATTTCGTGGGGCCAAAATAACAAAAGTTGTCTATAAATCATTACTTGGTTTCCCNATTTGCTAAAATGGAAATCTCATAAAATCAAGTGGTTGATTTTAGCAAATAAAATTGAGAGGTGATTTTATCTCCAATGAATCTGGACACTCATTTTATCACCTCCACCTCATTTTATCTTTTGGCAAACTAAGTTATGTCTTTTGGGATATCACATTGCGTGAGGTCAAGTGAATCCATTTGTACATAAGGCGAGGTTTCTCATAAAATCAACGTGATAAAATGGGAAATCACTTGAAAATCAGAGAAGAATATTTTCATTCATAATAATTTTGTATCTTTACATGTACATATTTATAGAGATTGTAGAGATCCTTCAAGGAAAGAATATAATCCTATCATTACAAGGAAAGAATATCTCTAAACTAGGAAAGAATCTAATAGGAAAGAATAACAATAGAGAATCTTTGACTCTTAATTCAATATCGCAACACTCCCCCTCAAGTTGGTGCATAGATGTTACACATGCCCAACTTGCCCAAAAACTTTGAGAACACTCGACTTGAAACAGCTTTGGTGAGGATATCAGCCAATTGATCTTCGGATCGAATCTTAGGCAGCTCGACAATTTTCTCATCCAATTTCTCCTTAATGAAGAACCTGTCTACCTCCACATGCTTTGTACGATCATGTTGGACTGGATTATGAGCAATATCACATGCTGCTTTATTGTCACAATAAAACCGAATCGGTTGCCTAGGCAGATAGCCCAAATCCATCAAGAGAAGTCTTAACCACAATGCTTCATATATTCCAAGTGCCATACCCCTAAATTCAAATCTACGCCGAGCGTGCAACAACATTCTCGCTTTTGCTTCTCCATGTAACGAGATTACCACCTACAAATGTGAAATATCCCCAAGTAGATCGTCATCATCTATCGCTCGAGGCGGTCAAAGATCACTATATGCATCCACACTTTGACAATCTTCATTTTTAGTGAACAAAATGCCCTTTCCAGGAGCGGACTTCAGATAGTTTAAAATGCGCATAACTGCATTCATATGTTGTTCTCCAGGATTATGCATAAACTGGCTAACAATACTCAATGCATAAGCAAGATCTGGCCTAGTGTGGGCTAAGTACATCAATCTTCCAACGAGCCTCTGATATCTCCCTTTATCAACATGCACCTGATTAACCTCAACACATAACTTCAATCCTTCTTCTACTGGTGTATCAGCTGGTTGACATGCTGACATACCAGTTTCCTGCAGCAAATCTAAAGCATATTTTCTTTGAGACAAGAAAATTCCTTTATCGAGTCGGACACTTCGATCCCAAGAAAATATTTCAAAGGACCAATGTCTTTCATTTCAATTAAACGACAAATAACTTTGTAGAGCCTTCCTTTCATCAGGGTCATTTCCTGTAACCACCATGTCATCAACATACATAATAAGGGCAGTGATCTTACCATGCCGTTTTTTCAAGAATAGAGTGTGGTCTGAATTACTCTGATGGTAGCCAAAAGACCTCATGGACTTTGTGAACCTTCCAAACCATGCTCTCGGAGATTGTTTTAGCCCATACAACGATTTCTTTAATTTGCACACTTTCCGACAATGCACTTCTGGTATCATGCACCCTGGTGGCAAATCCATGTATACTTCTTGAACAACTTCGCCATGCGAAAAGACATTTTTCACGTCAAATTGTTGCAATGGCCAATCCGAGTTCGCAGCCTAGAGACAATAAGACTTCGAATCGTGTTGATTTTAGCTACGAGAGCAAATGTATCAAGATATAATCAATTCCATAGGTTTGGGTGTACCCTTTTGCCACCAGTCTCGCTTTAAAACGTTCAATTGTACCATCTGCTTTGTGCTTCACAGTATAAACCCATCGACATCCAACTGGTTTCTTCCTTGGAGGACGATCAACAAGTTCCCATGTTTCATTCTTTTGCAAGGATTTCATCTCCTCATTCATAGCGACTTTTCCACCTCGGGTCAAATAAGGCTTCACGCATTAATCGTTAGGAATAGATCTGATGAGATAATTGATTTACAAATGACTTATTTGATTCGCATAAGCGATGGTTAGACACATAATGACTCATGGGATATTTAGCTTTACTAGAAAGTTCGGGTTCATATGTGGGTTTGGGGATACCTCCGGTTTTGACGCGGTGGTAGTTGTTTTCTTGGTGGTTCATCCTACTGGCCAGACCATCCTCGTGACGATTGGTTTGGTGTATCAGTTGCCTGTGGTGCGAGAGATTCAGATGGAGGTTGATCCACAACTTTATTTTCTGGGTCTTCATCATGTTCATCACTACTGTGGTCCAAATTTATACCACTCAAATCCAATTCACCAGCATTCTCATTACCAAGTTCAGGGCGTTCCTTTTCATTCCCATTCAGATTGTTACCACATTCAGAGAGTTCCCCTTCTATAGAGATCAGAAAATCATAGTCTAGAGCTTGAACTTCTTCCAGGTACTCCCCTTGAAGTTCAGGCTCAGAGGAAAAATACATCGAGTCTTCATGAAAAACTACATCCATTGTAACAAACATTCGTTTGCTTGGAGGATGATAGCATCGGTACCCCTTTTGATAAGTAGCATACCCTAAAAAAACACATCGCAATGCTCGAGGTGTCAACTTGTTGCGCTGATGCTTATGAAGATGTACAAATGCTACACAACCAAAGACATGAGGAGGTAAGTTTGGAACGACTGGAGCAACAATTGCTTCAATGAGAGCCTGGGATGGTGTCCGGAAATCAATAGTGCTGGAAGGTACTCGGTTGATCAAATATGCTACGGAGGTAAGTGCGTGTCCCCAATAGGATAAAGGCATATGTGCTTCTATCAATGAAGCACGGACAACCTCCAACAAGTGACGATTTTTTTGCTCCGCCACCCCATTCTGTTGGGGTGTACCGGAACAAGTAGTTTGATGAATGGTTCCATGGGCTTCCAAATACCGCTTCAATTCAAAACTCAAATATTCACCTCCATTGTCACTGCGAAGAACCTGAACCTGTGCATTGTACTGACTACAAACCATTTTATGAAAATTTTGAAATAACAAGTTTACTTCACTTTTGGACTTCATCAAAAATACCCAAGTCATCCTGGTACAATCATCAATAAAAGTAACAAACCAACGCGATCCATCCAAAGTAGCAATCTTAGATGGACCCCAAACATCAGAATGTATGATCATAAAAGGAACTGGACTTTTAGTCAAAGTTAATGGAAACGAAGCACGATGACTTTTTGCAAGTTCACAAACATCACATTTGAAACTAGAAACATCAAAGTTTGCAAATAAACTAGGAAATAATTTCTTCATGTAACCAAAGGAAGCATGCCCCAGACGTCGACGCCATAACCATATCTCAGATTTCTTCTTTTCCTCCTCAGAACCCCCAATCTTTAAAGCTTGACGCAATTTATCTGAACTTTTAGACACCAAGTCTAAGTAATACAGCTTCCCTCGCCTAACACCACAACCAATCGTCTGCCTTATTCGGATGTCCTTAAATACACAAAATTTAGGCCAAAAAATGACAACACAAAATAAGACAGTGGTTATTTGAGAAACTGACAAAAGATTATAATTCAAAGAGGGAACAACCAAAACAGAATCTAAATTCAAGGTGTTAGTGAGGGACAAGGATCCTTCCCCAATAATCGGAATTGAGGTACCATTGGCAGTGGAAACAGAATTTTGTGAGGAAGGTTTAAGAGGTGAAACTTGTCTAGAATCAAATGTCATATGATCCGTAGCACCGGAATCAATTATCCATGCACTATTAGAAACAGGTGTTGAGATATTTAAAACCTTACCACCATTACCTGCCGCTGCTGCCAATGCTGAGAACTTTTCACTGCTATCATCCTCTGTCTTTGTTTCAACAATTGCAGCAGTAGAAGCCTTCTTGAAATTCTTCTTCCGGGAATCACGACTATGATCCCACCATTCCGGATATCCCACAAGTTCATAGCATCGACTTTTTGTATGACCAGTTTGATCACAGTGAGTGCATTTGTATGATGATTTGTCACCACTATTAGCAGTCTTAGGATGGATGGGTTTTTTTGGGTCCTGCTGGTGTTGAGGAGACATGTTTTGATAAGACCGATTTCGAGTCTCATTCAATACAATTCCTGCATTGAATGATGAACCTTCGTGTTGAATGATGATGGGGGTAGATTTGGTGCCAGATGTTTCAGAATCTGACTTGCTCATGGTTTAAGGATTCAAAGAAGAATGATTTAGGGTTTCGTGGCTCTGATACCAACTTGAAAATCAGAGAAGAATATTTTCATTCATAATAATTTTGTATCTTTACATGTACATATTTATAGAGATCGTAGAGATCCTACAAGGAAAGAATATAATCCTATCATTACAAGGAAAGAATATAATCCTATCATTACAAGGAAAGAATATCTCTAAACTAGGAAAGAATATAATAGGAAAGAATAACAATAGAGAATCTTTGACTCTTAATTCAATATCGCAACAAAATCTTATAAAATCATCTACTATAGTTGATTTTATTAGGATTTTTCATAAAATTTTATGTCAAATCCAGCCTTCCACCATGTATATATACGTACTATATGATAGATTATGAGTGAGTTTTTCATTTAATAAAATATTAATAAAGTAAAATCAAAGATTTTATCAAATGGAATACATAATCTTGATATTGTGCTCTCTGTTTCAATCATCGATCTACGCTTTTGCTTTTAATTTTTCTTTAGCAAACTTAAATATAATTTATATACGAAAGTAGTAAATATTATTTTTGGACACTACGTTCTTAGGGTTGGTATTTCATTTGCTAAAATAGAAATTTGTTAAAATCAAGTGGATGATTTTAGCAAACGAAGTGGGGAAGTGATTTTAGCATCAATGAATCTGGACATACATATATCCAGATTTATTGATGCTAAATTCACCAAAAATGAACATTTACTAAAATTACTCTCTTAATTTTAACAAATTTTTATTTTAGCAAAATAGAAAACCAAGCTGGGTGCCCAGGAGCCGTTAATGCCGTTTTCAGTGAGGGTGAACTCAACTGGTCCCACCAGCCGCTAACAATGACCAACTCGGCAACTTCCATGGAATCAGCACATGAAAAACTGTGGGCCGTGGACCCAACAAGACATGAACAAAACAAGTTGTTGAGAAAGTTAGTGGACGCATTTACGGCACCGGCCTAAAATGGTGCTTACCACTCAATGATCGGCACCCTGGTCCACTAAAAGTCCGGAATACGACATTGCCCGGTCCTTGAATTATTCGACCACCACACATTTGAAAAGACTAAAAATTCAAATTAAAGTTTTAGTCGATTTTTGCACCACAGAGGTCCGGACTAAACTAGCAATAACACACTCTCCATGGGTTTCATATATAGAGAAAAAAAAAATCATATGAATTATATATGCTCGTCTTGCAAAATATTTTGAAAAAAATATTCGCCATTTTAGCAATATCTATGCATCATTTGTATATGGAAAAAAGACGAAGAAGAAGTATTTTATCCATATATAAAAGATTGCAAATTCAAATTGAAGTTTTAGTCGATTTTTACACCACAGAAGTCCAGACTGAACTAGCAATAACTCACTCCCCACGAGTTTCATATAACCTTCATTTTGTGTTTATAGCAGTCTAGAGGTTATACGAATCCACCCTCTAAAAAACAAATCAACAACCCATACAGAGAGCCGACCGGTCTATCAATCCAATCCACCCTCTCCTACGACCCTTATCAAACGGGAAGTGGGGGGCCTGTGGTGGAAACTGCACCGTTTTGGTGCCCACTCTAAGCTTTTTGGAAAAATGTAATTTTGTGGGATTCACTTTTGGGTCTCACACAAATTATCCGAACCGTTAATTAACTTTAAAATAATTATTAAGGTGATCTCGAAAAAAATCAGACTCATTGGATATTTCTACGTTACTCATCTATTCTTTGATTTTCATTCAGAATTCAAGACCCTATCAGTTTAAAAGAACATTCAGGAAAAGTTATAAAATTGTGGACTTGGAAAATCATTGATTTGAACCATAAGAGTCGTAGGGCTCGTTGAGAAGAGTATTTAGTAAAAAAAAATTCTTGTTCGGACATCGATAGGTATAAAAAAAAACTCATATCTTTAGTGTTTTGATACTTATCGATGACTGAACAAGATAATTTTTTTACTAGATACTCTTCTCAACAAGTCCTACGACTCTTATGGTTCAGATCCATGATTTTCCAAGTCCACAATTTTATAACTTTTCCTGAAAGTTATTTCAAACTAGTAGAGTTCTAAATTCTAAATGAAAATTAAAGAATGGATGAGTAACGTAGAAATATCCAATGGACCTGATTTTCTCCGAAATCACCATAATAATTATTTTAAAATTATTTAACGGTTCGGATTGTTTGTCTGGGACCCAAAAGTGGGCCCCACAAAATTACATTTTCCAAAAGGCTTAGAGTGGGCACCAAGGGCACCAAAACGGTGCAGTTTCCATCAACTACACACCCTGCTTCTTATCAAACAGAAGCTAGGGGTGCTGCGCAGCATGTTGTGGAGCATGTTGTGGAGGTGCCGACCACTTTCTGAGGATCCAAGACGTTCACCAGATAACCCTCGTCGAGTACTATAAGTGTACCAAAAATCAACTTGATCGGATAACGTTACGTACCTATTCGGAACACAAATAGCTTGAAAAAAAGGGTTTAGTAGATTTATATACAGTGTTTATGTACATTTGTGTTTCATTTCATTTCAATCTATTTGTGTTCTGATTAGGCACATAACGATATCAGATCAAGTTGATTTTTGGTTCACTTATAGTACTCGATGAAAGGTATCCAGTGAACGTCTCCAATTGCCGGAACGTGACCAGCACGGCCGCACCATGCGGTGCACGACACGCTACGAACACCCTCATAGTCCTTATCAAACATGGTCATGAAGAATTCGTGACAGTGAATAGAAAGAAACCCAACAATGACTTGGTACTTTTTGCCATAAAACACTCACATAGTGTGTAGGCTCCACACCTAATTGAGTGTGAAATGTGTGCAAAGTCCATATATTATGTGAATGTGTTGTTCACTTTGTTGTCTATTTTTGTTGTGTACCTAGCATTGCTCTAAAAAATGATCACTGTGTTCACTTCACATTTCCAAATTTTTTTAAAAAAAAATTCTTTCTTCATCTCTCATCTTTCCAATCATTAATCACATTTTTCTCTCTACTCATACTTTTCTCTCCAATCATTATTTTCATTTCTTTCTGTATCTTTCTCCAATTATTACACCTTTCTCTAATTATTCTTATTTTTCCAAAAATTCATCCAAAAACCATCTCATAATATTCTTCTCAAAATTCTCAACAAAACAAAGCCATCAAAACTTTCGGCGTAGGGAACGGGGGAAGGTCTTCGGTCCCCACTCCCTAGACTTCCCCTCAGACAGTTGAAAAAAGCACATGAACGAAACTTCCTACCAACTTTCCCTCTCTACTTTTTCAGTAAAGATACGTGCACAGATGTGCATGCACAGATGGTGCACAGATGGGTCTCGGGGACCCACTTTTGGGTCCCACACGGCTGATCCGAGCCGTTCATTCATCTCAAAATCAAATTCCGAGGGGCCCACGCGGAGATCAAGTCGATCGGACGTCCCTAAGTGCTCGATCCAAAATCACCCCATTTTGTTCATTACTTTTTGAACGAAATGGGGTGATTTTGGATCGAGCACTTAGGGACGTCCGATCGATTTGATCTCCGCGTGGGCTCCTCGGAATTTGATTTTGAGATGAATGAACGGCTCGGATCTGCCGTGTGGGATCCAAAAGTGGGTCCCCAAGACCCATCTGTGCACCATCTGTGCATGCACATCTATGCAGGTAGAAGGACTCTTTTTGCTTTGAAATGTTCTTTTCCTTCCAGTTTCAGTAGCAACTAGCACTGGCCCCATTGTACATCTCCCAGCTCTTTCATTTTCCTCTTACATGTAATAATGGAGAATTTGAATGATCCACCAGGCTCTCCATTTGGAATCCAACTAGTGCCAGTTGGAAGTATTACAGACGCGGTGGTAAGTATTTCAGATGATGCGG
Source organism: Vaccinium macrocarpon (assembly GCA_022606695.1). NCBI lineage: Eukaryota > Viridiplantae > Streptophyta > Magnoliopsida > Ericales > Ericaceae > Vaccinium > Vaccinium macrocarpon. Next base: position 37,578,669 of record CM040171.1, on the reverse strand, counting down.
TAAAAACCCTATAATAAACCGGTAAAACACAACAAAAACGAACTTGTTATATGTGAAACTACTTTCTTTTGCGTGCCGGGTTTTCATCGTTACAAATCTAACGGTGAGAATTTGAGGTAAAAGTTGATCTAGTGGCTCAAAATGAACACAGTAACCTAAAACCTCTTTGGTGTACGATACACCACCAGAGCATTTTGGCGTACCAGAGAAAAATTCCTCCATTTGTGAACCTTTTTCGTGACATGGCTTTATTTGGATTTTAAATTCATAATAAAAAGAGTTAGAAAATCTGCAATCATCCATTTGACACTACCAAAAAAAGTTTATATATATATATATCCTAAATTTCTAGTCCACACTCCCGCAAATAAGAAAAAAAGGGGGGGTTTTGTGTTACAAATTATTTTTGGAAAATTCAATCTGTCCAATGTGTTTAGAAGGTGTTTTCAAAGGCCCTAGCGAAAAATATTCAAAAAAAAATACCGGGAAGGGCTTGATCCAAGCAGTTTTCACAAAAAATGTAAATATCAACCCTTGAAAACACCTTCTAAACACATTGGACGAATCAGATCGTCAAAAAATTTTTTGGATCATGAGGTGCGGAAATTAAAAGTCTGGACGTGAAGTAAACCCTATATATATATATATATATATATATATATATATTTGTAAAGTGATTGCAAATGCTCTAATTCTTAGAGCATCCCCATCAGGGTTAACAAACCCACTTAAAAGCTAAATGTGGAGAGGAAGCACCTCAAAATATGAAAAAAATTAGACTTAACAAATATTTAGCAAATTTGTAAAAATTGTAGCTTTGCTACAATATTGCACCAAATTTGGTGTGACATTGTTCGCGCACCACTTCTTTTTTTATTATTTTCGGTTGCTTTCTTGTGGGGTACACGTGGCGACATGTGTGTGTGTGTGTGTGTTTTTTTTTTTTTTTGGGGTGTCATGACACATGGTCCACTACTTTACTTTTCTGTCCCGAAGCATCTCCTCGGGCGGAGAGATTAGCTTTTAATAGGGAGATTTTTTTAAAAATAGATTTGAGGGGATTAGTTTAATATAGTAAAGTTAAAATAGAGAGTCTTTTTGTGAATTTTTGATAAAGTGACTTGCTAATTTATAAAATGTGTTGAAGTTAAATTTGGTGAAAATTTTGGTGATCTAGATAAGGATGCTCTTACATTCAACCCAGTGCTCTAAAACCACTTTATGAATAAAAAAAACTTATTTTGATACTCTCGTAGCATAAAACTTAATTTATTAGTAAAATCTCCTAAATCAGAGGCGGCTCCACCTTGAGCCGGGGGTGGTCACCCGACCACCCTGATTTTTTTTTTTTTTTTATAGAAATACATATAAAAAAAATTATTTTCAATATTTTTGTCATTTTGAACACCCTAAAAAAAATGTTTGAACACCCTAACCAATATATTTGAACCATTTTGAACACCCTAACTAAAATGTTTGAACACCCAATCTCAAAAAAGTGACTTCTTCCCATGAGACTCACATGCTCTTTTACCATTTCTTTTATTTACCCCCACCCTGCCACCATTTGTGGTCACCCCCAGATCCTCATAAACATTTTGGAACTATTCTATTCTGGTATTTCATTGGAGTATGAAAATAATCTAATTACTCCGGTCCTCTAAATGACTCAATTTTGAATCTAACCCCATCTCAACTACTAAAATTTTAGAGAAATACTATAGATACTAACTATTATACAAATTACTTGCACGAAATGTGCATGTGACACTCACCAAATGTCTACAACAACATTCACCAATATTTATCTACTCTAACTCATCCTCCTAACATTATGGGATGTCCGTGTAATTTTCCGTCGGTTTAATCCTAATTGGTTCAAAGAGTACAAAAATTGGTTGAAATACAGTAAATGATGCAACATTTTGTCTACGTTGTTATTTTTTCATCTTGATTTCAGTAAGCAAGCGAGAGGTGATGCTTTTATCATAGATGGTTTTAAACTTTGGAATAGGAAGTAGAAGTTGCAATCTCATGTGGGAGGCATCAATTGTGCTCATAACCAAGCTGTGAAGGGTTGTGAAGATTTTTCATTCTTGAAATTCTGAGCAATTGAATGGGAGATCAGTGGATAAACGATTGCATGATTACTTATATGGAGGGTGGTGCATTTGATACTGATGCTATTATGGTAACGGTTTCGAAATATGAAAATTTGTTGAGGAAAAATTCTAATATACTAAATTTTTTTGTGGCATTTTTTATATTAGAAGTTTTTTTTTGTATATGTACAATTATTATTTCTAGAGGACCGTAGTAGAATTTCTGAACACCCTCACGAGAAATCCTGGAGCCGCCATTGTCCTAAATACAAAAATGTCATTTAAAAAGGTAAATAGTGTTATACAGACTATTCTTTATATTTTTCTCTCATCCTTTAAGTATAGATGATCAAAACTCAATACTCTCAAATAGAGGAGAGTTTAGAGGACAGGTTGGACTTTGGAGTGGTTTAGTACTCTCAGACGAAGGATAAGAGTATGGGTTGGAGATGCTCCTTTAGACTTTTGTCTTCTTAACACGTGTCCTGAGAGCTGCTTAATTAATTGAACAAATATTGAAGGAATGTGTAATCACATAATGAGACCTGTTTGGTATACAACCAAACATGGTTTAATTTTGGAGGTTACGTTTGAATCCTAAATTTATCAAGAGAAAAAATGTGTCTTGGTAAGACGGTAACATGTGTTCTAAGGACCTATTTGTTTAGAATTGCATGAGATATATGAATCCAATGAGCGAATTAAGGTGTGTTTTGGCCTAAAAAGTTGGCTAACTTATTTTTCGTTTTTATTTGATCTTTTTTCGCATTTTATAGTTTTGCATCAATCTTTTGTGTATTATTAGTTCATCTCGGCGAGAGGAATAAAAAAAGTATAAAATTATGACCAAAGCTTAATTTTTTTTGAATAAAGACAAAAATAAGTCAAAAGTTAATTTTTTACACTTTTTTCAATCTTATTCAAAAAAAGAAAGTTCTGGTCATAATCTTTTACCTTTTTAGATTTGTCTCGCCGAGATGAACTAATAGTACTCAAAAAATCGATGCAAAATTGACAAATGCAAAAAAAATCAAATAAAGATAAAACAAAAGGTTAAGTTGGCTTTTTTAGCCAAACCTCACCTAATTAAGACCACCAAGTGTTTAACCAAAGACCGAATCTATGGTTTTATTGGGATTTTGGGTAAATTCGGTACTCATATTCGGTCAAAACAGAAAAATGTCCTAAAAATATATGTTAGGAGGGGTTAGACAAATAGTATTATAGTACTATTACATTCTCAATGCAAGTACTTTTTCACAAATTTACAACACTCTTTAACACACACATTGCCAAAAGAGTGGATTTTGGGTGTGAAAAGAAAGTTTTTAAGTATTAATTTATTTTGCATTGGGTTTATAAAGAAAATGGAGCTAGAGAGAATTCGCAAGGATTTAAATAGAATCTCTTACCAAAATTCAGTAAGACACAAAGCTTAGGTCCAGTTGTTAAGACCCAGATTTCGAGGTTTTTCCCGTCCTATATCTCATTTTCAAAAACTTCAAAGTACCATCATCCCTTGTTGAGCCAAGCTATAATAATAAAATTGGCACCTGATAAATAGTCAATATGCACGCATGTTGATCCGACAAACACCCTGACATATCAAACTAAACAAAAAGTCGAGTAAAATTATTCGAAGAATAAATGAAGGAACTTAATAAATTTCAATACTCATATCCATAACCACATATTCTTCTACCTCCCATTTTTTTTGAAGCATAAGTAAGCCTCATGTCTCACCCAACTCGGCCCAATTCGCTGGAAGGCCTGCGGCCTAGAGGACAACTTTAATGAATTGTTTCTCTAGGCTCAAAGGCTCATCTTTAATGAATTCTTTCTAGGCCCAATTGTGCCAAACCCTCTACTTGGACAAATTGCTTCAACGGGCTGGACTGGGGTACCGGTTTGGGCTTATAGGGAAGAAGGCTTTAGAATTAGGCCACGCCTAACTTTTCTACTCGACAATAAAACATAATTGGTGGCTGTACTAAACTTTAATAACGGTGAGTTTCCCGTTTTGCTTTTAGCATCCCCAACTCCATAATAGGACTTTTCGGGAGCTCAAGGAAATGCATCTTAGGTACATCAATTAGTAGTATGTGAACAGGTAGCAACGATGACGATTTTGTTACCGGCCTCGGATAGGATGAAGTATGAAACTATATCATGAGAGAGACAAATAGGAATAACCAAACCACGTCTACAAAATGCCAATACCATGCAGCTGATCACGATTGCTATATTAGGGGCAAAAATGATAGTCTTTCAGGGGGAAACTTTGCGATCCTTCCAAAGGAATTAGCTTATCAACTCGCCGAACAATCTGATGCTTGTTCTATTCTTTTCCCTAGGGCAACTGGGCATTGGAGTAATCGAATTTTACCCATGCCAAAACACCCCAATGTGGTCCGGAGTTCTGAAATCAAAGAATAAAAAGAAAATATAGATCATTAATTGGGCTTGTAAGATGATACTCAAAAGAGTGTGAATTGTCTACTAAATTAGAGATATAATAGCAGAAACCAAGACCAAGATGATGAAAAAGGTAAGACATGCAAAATGAGGATATTGCTATATGAAAAATAAGTAATGCTAAATAAGGAAAGGTTTTTTTGTTCGGCAAAAGTTAGTAGTGTTCGTTGTAGATAGTGATGTTTAAATTCAGTGAAATGCATGAGGTGCCAACGGCAGGCTACTACTCCACTTGCTAAATAAGAAATGGTTATGAATGTTACTCAACTCATGAGAATGTTATGCTCAACTAATACTAGGTATACTGTACCAACTACTTGTAGTGGCAGAGCCAAGAATTTTCTCTAGCTAAGCGGGGACAATTTTTTACCTCAAACCAACACAATACTTTTTTCTCATTAAGCAATTCAAGAGAATAAGTGGAAGTACTAATATATGTTGCGAGAGAATGGAAGTTAAATGGTGGTTGTGACATAAAGAATGAGGGGAATGAATGAGTCGGAGAGAGGTTGGGAGATGAATAAAATAGTGAGACAGATGAAAATTTTACTAACTCAATTTTTGTTATTATTATTATTTTACTAACCCAATTTTTGTTATAATTATTATTTTTCACGGCAATTTTTTTTTATTTAAACCAATAAAAAAAGAGAGGATATTTTCAATACTATCATGTTTACAAAAATGACAAAACTAAAAAACTAAAAAATAAAATCAACAATAACCTAATCATGACGATGGAAGTGGCTTAAGCCATACCAATTACCAAACCTAAACAAATTTAACTAAATTTAGACTTTTGTAGCAGGGAAATAAAGTGATTAGAAAATTTTATGTTCAGTCAATTTTGATCTGGAAACAAAGTTTTCTTTGCATAATAATTTGCTTATCTTGCCTTTCCATAATTATATAATACTCCGTATATATTCGTATACAGTTGACCAAGTATAATTTTGAAAAAATTAAATATTTTAGTGATTGTGAAATAAAAGATTATCAAAACTAATCTTAAGGAAACACAAATATCAGCTATGGGTGGCATCACTGGCATCTTGTCATGTTGAGTTCGAGCTGTATCGTTTCGGGTTAATGGGTCGACACGAAAAATAAAATAGTTATCTGTGTCCTGCTTGTCTTACGGGAGTCTAACTCGTATTCGAACCATGTAATTTTTGGGTCTGTTTTTTGGAAGGACATAGTAAATAGGTCTTTACTTCAATAAAGACGTCAACTTTTTTTTTTTAATGCCAAAAAGACAAATCACCTATACAATTCAAAAATGTCTCCACTAGCCAATGAAAGTTGCCTAAACCCCCAAACTAAACGAAAATGCTTAAATCTAAACCCCAGGGTATCCTATGAAAGTGCCTAAACCACTAAAATCTCATAATTGAAAAGTGTACCCTAAACCTAAACCTTAGGGTATCTTATGAAAGTGCCTAAATATTAGGGTACCCTATGAAAGTGCCTAAACAGCGAAAACCCTATAATGGAAGTGCATCCTAAGTGCTTAAACTCAAAATGTCTAAACTCACTATACCCTACCCCAAAGAGCCTAACCCCTGTAAAATTGAACCCCAAAATTGAACACAATCCAAAATTAAAGGGAAAATTAATTGTCCTATGGAAAATTGTCCTACAAAAAGTTGGCCTAATGACACCCATTCTTGATTCTACAGAAAATTGGTTTAAAATTGACCCACCCAGTTCATGCATGTGAGAGAGAGATAGAGAAAGAGAGAGAAGCGACGGGTGCTAGCTTAGGCTTTGATTGACGCAACTAGGCGGACTGACGAAGTAACGTGTGAGTCGGTCCAAGGAAGCTCTACGATTGGTTTTCTTTTTACAATTTTGTTTTATTATTAATGGTATTTTTGTCTAGTGTTGTCCTTGAGTCATGAAAAATTTCACATCAATGTATTGGAAACATTAAAATAAGTTAGGCTGGACTAAACACCATTTAAAGCCACAAACTTGGCTTTTAGACCAATTTTCTGCTAATTTTCTTGTTGGCGGGTTGTGTCATATTCGTGTTCGTGTCAAAAATTGGTTGATCCAAATCCTCTAATTTCGTGTTGTGTTCGTGTGGGGTGAATGAATCGTGTCCGGAATTCCCACCCTACTTCTATCTCACACGACATGGAGTGAGTAAATAGTTGTTGATATTTACGGCCGTGTTCGTTTGGTAGTTTTGATCCGATTTTGGCTCTGTTTTAGTTTTGCTTACATCATCATTTCTCTCTATCTCTCTCCACTTATTACACCTGCTTACATCATCAAAATTAAACTAAACCTACTAACCGAACAAAGCCTACATCATTTATATTCTTTCCCCCTATTTTTTACTATAATATAAGGGGGAGGCAAGGGTAATTTTTTATTTTGGAGAAATTTGACATTTCATGATAAAGTTAACACCGTTAGAGTCCAAAGTTATCGGAAGGAAGGTAAGTGAACATTAATAGTTCTGAGCGAGATCCATGAAAATCGGATTCACTGAGAGAAGTTGTTGAGAAAAAGAGGAGCCTTGTTTCGGCAAGGGAGAAAAACAAGAAGAAGCTCCTAGAGAAAATTCAACAATTAAGGCCTTGTTATATAAACAATAGGTGTATTTGGATGGTTGTGTGCCTAGGATTGTTTTTATATTGAGATCTCTCAATAGGGCAAGAAATAAGGGGAGGGGATGGGAAACTTTTGGTATGTTTAAATACCTTTACCATTCACTTTCTTTTCCTTTCACAAATCCGAGATCCAAACACAAACTGAAGATCTTATTCTTAAGGTGAAGTATATGCTCTAACAAATACTGTACAGGACTAGAAAAATTGGTTAAAAACCGTAAACCACACGCCTTGAACTCTAGAACTCTTCATATAGGGTACCCAAACTTCCCCTGCTGATCATTCCCAGTTCAGCACATAAACAACAATAAAACACTTCCACAACCAGAGAGAAGCCCTTGGAAAAGCACTCAAATACTCATACCAACACTTATTAACAGATTTCTTTCTTGCTGCAACTCTTGAATAAGCCCCACTTCACATAGGGTACCCTACATTTCAAAAGCAGGAGGGTCCCATAACTGTGGGGATTACTAATTTCATACTAGTAATACTTTATTTATATTCTTGAAAAATCTTTTGTGAAGATTTTAGGGGTTTTACGATTTGAAGAAGGACCTCTTGGTAGGGGCTCTTCCAACAGCTTTCATCAGAGTGACTATTTCAAAGACCCTAGCCACTTTTGTTCCACTCTTGGGCACTGCCGATGCCCTCTTTTCCTCTGCTTCTCTTCGTGCTTTCGCTACTTCGTTTTGCATCTTTTCTAAGGCTCTTGCCCTTTTCTCCTCCAGCTTTCTCTATTCGAAGACAAAAATAACCCAATAATCTTCTTAAGTTTGGCTTGTTTACCGATTACCCTAAGTATGAAATACAAACAAGTAGAGATGCCTCGTTTGGATACAAGACAATATAGTTTTCAAATCGTATTATGTGGACGTACTTTTTATTTTTGGAAAAATCGTGACGAAGTTATGCAAATTGTGATTATTGATCTATTTTTTGTTTCTCCCACAAACAATTTGTCATAACCATGCTCAAAGTGAATGATTTGAATCATCGAGTAATTATAACCGACTAAACCAGAGAGAGAGAGAAAAAAAAAATAGTAGCATGAGAAATGAATGATCAATATAATTATAGCTTATAGCTTCTCCCCCTCTAAACCTATATCCATAAACTTACGAAGAGAAGGGAGTTTCTGTTCCAGATTTCATCGGATAATAAAGAAGAAGAAGGGATCTTATTTCTAAGAGGTTTAAATTGCTCCAAGAGACTCTTCTTCTTCTTCCAATTTTCCTCTTCAACCTTCTCAATCTCCTTTCCATTTTATGAATATCATAAAGGGAAGATCTCTCATTAGGAATGCTACACTCGCCTCTATTATGCTTAATCTCCTTAGTAATCCTTACTACAAGGGCCCTTATTTAAAGCTTTCGGATTAAAAACCATGCACCCACTGGGACTGGTAAAAATGTAGCTTCATTCCTTACCATTGTTACCAATAGACCTCAAATATATTTGCTGTCTGATTCCTTCTACTTATGAAAAAGCGGCATAGTAATAGAGTGGTACCCTGGGTTGGACTAAAAGTTATTTTAGTCCAAAAAGACAATAAAAAAAATTTCAACTGAGATGCCACTTCACCCTTTGAAATAACTATCTTGTCAAGATTACAATAACACAATAGAAAATAAAGAGGAAATCAATTGACGCGATGCGTCTTTAGGGTAATTCACTGCATTGCAAAGTTCAAATTAAACCAAACCAAATCAAGTATTAGGCCACTTCACCTTTTGAAACAGTTGCATGAATCTATTTTCTCTATGGAGCTTTGGCAAGGGCAATGTATTCTGCGATATCTATATACCTAAATCCTTTCATATTACCGCCTCTAAAATTGATTTTGACCACCTTGCTCCTTAATGCTACCCTCTAATGTAACCATACCATTCCTCCTAACTACTGCATCTATCAATCTACGATAGACATATCTAAACTAAATTAATTTATTTTTTCGCATCTTACGTAGTCAAAAGTGCATAACACATATAACTTGAGTAAAAGACGGCTCCTGCTCATAGAAAAGGGCTCCAAATTCTATCATATCAAAACAAAGCCAAAAAGATGATGGTATCGTATGTTACTCAAGTGAAGGTTTATACTAATGTTCCATGGTGGAAAAGAGTGTACCTTACTTTGTACAAAGTTCAATAAACTTTTCCGTTACCTTACTTAGTACAAAGTTCAATAAACTTTTCCGGGAAAATTTCAAAAAACCCCCCAAACTTTGGCCTGAATATCAAAAATACTCCTAAACGAAATGGTTGAACACACCAGTACTTGAGGCAGGCAGAGAGAAATGGTTGAACTCCTATCACTATCCTACATCTAGCATTGATAAAACGAACCGAGCTACTAAACTTTAAGCTTGTTCAAAGCTCGTTCAAGATCTGTTTGTTATATATATAAACAAACTAAGCTTGAACAATTTTTTGAGGCTAGTTAAGTTTTCAAACCAAGCTCAACCATTCCCACTTCCATATGGAACCGCTACATGAAAGTTACTACTCTACTTGTTTGGCTTATGAAGTATGGAAAATTCAAGCTACTCGTGATAGACTAAGGGGGAGTTTTCCAATGGATTATTTGATTTTATCATCTTAGATTTTATCATCATTTTTTACGAATAGATAAAAGGAAGATGATTTTATCACACTATATTATCCACAACTATTATTATACTAGATTTTATCTATTGGAAAAAAGGTGATTTTATCACCCCTCCATAAAACACCAACTAAAATCAAATTTCTCATTTTATCTCATAAAATCTATTCAAAAACTCCCCCTTAACTAGCCTCATAAACAATATAAGCTTGAACATATTTTTGAAGCTCGTTAAGTTTTCAAACCAACCTTGAGCAATCAACTGCTCGGCTTGTTAGCCCTAAGACTCATCCTTGAATTCTCTAATTTTTCACCCCCGGAATTAGGTTATTCTTAAATCATAAGTAGTTAGCTATATCTTTATGATGATAATGATGAAGGCAGCCAGGTAGGTCCCCATTGTTTCCTTCATTATGCTTGTTTTCTTTTATTATGTCAAATTAAGAGAGCCAAATATGCATATTTGTATTAGCAAAGGGATCCAATTAGCTACCTGCCTCAAAGCAAAACGCGTTGTGACCATTACCACTTAATTGGTAGCCAAAGTAGAGTCTCAGTCTTGCTTTGATTTAAAATTATCTCTTCTTTTAAGATATTTGGATATGGTTAACTTTTGCACCTTTTTATCTCAAGGTGGTTCCCTTGCCATTTAAAAGTAAGATTCTTTATATTCCAAGCACCATTGTATTGTAAAATCCACTCTCATCAAAAGCCAAAAAGGCCTGTTTTCTTATAGTTTTATTAATTACGTACGAATCAATAAAAGAATAAATCAATACATACATAAAAACAAAAGGGCCTCTTCTTGGCTTTTTGTAGAATATATATATGTAGTTGCAGCATCTAACAACTACACCATATGGGTCCCATTTTTTTTCCTTAACTTTGTATTTCTTCACTTAGTGGTATTACATAGCTTGTGTATGTTTAATCCGGACCGTAAGAAATTTAACCGAACACTAGTTGTTGAACCAATTCCAGTATGTATGTATGCAAAGAATTTTTAGCTGTTGAACCGACGATATGAGGAAGAATTCTGAGAACACCCTCCCATCCTTGATCTTGACAGGTTTTGGAATCTACAAAGGAAAAGCTAAAAAAAGGGGAGGGTATGGTTTCTAGGTGTTGGAATGTGAAGAAAATAAGGGTATGCTGTTCCTTTAGGTTATTTTGATTTTTGTGCATAAGTGTTGAATATGTTTATATATATATATATATATATATATATATATATATATATATATATATATATATTTTTGGCCAGAAGATAAGATGTTAGGGGTACAACAGGAGTTGAGCATCTAATCCATGAGGACTCAAACTCGGGATATCTCCCCTAGGACGGAGAGAAATGAACCAATCACACGAGTGGTTTTCTACGGAAACAACAATAGCAACTGAGAATAGTAGCTGAAAGCAGTGGAATTGTATAGTTGGTGTATACTTCTTTACCTGCAGCTAAAATTAAATACAAAGCATTACCAGGGGAAGATAGCAAGGTAATACTTGTGATTAACAGAGTGGATGGGACTGTTGGGTTTGTGAAGCGTGATTCAAACTTTGGTTTGCCACTTCACTGACCATGACGGGGTTTGGGTATTATGGTAATTGGTGATATAAACCCAGAATACATAAACCCTTGCTATACGCAGTAACCTGTGAAATATGTATTCTCTTTTTCATTCGCTATATAGTGAAAATTAGTGTGAGCCATGGATGTACTAAATTACCATACAGAATCTCTGCGTCGTGCTTTTCTGTTTCCATTCTTTGCAATTGTGTATGGGCAAGAACTGTTTTACTGCTGTTTTTATCTGTTATTGGGTACTTATTTCTTGTTGCAGGTTATAGAAACAATTAGTGGCATAGCCAGAAAACCACACCACCGAGGGCACAATTAATCCATAAACACTAATACTTTGTTGTAAAAAAATTACTCTTCTTTAAGAATCTAACATGCCTTGATTATCATCTCTTGATGCACATTTTAGCGACAAATGTGCCTTAAAGCCTATTTGGGTGTACCCTTTGAATTCTAAGGGGAGGTCTAGGGTTCGAGTTGAGAGATTTCAAACTCTCTTTAGTTGTTAACACGTTAATTTTTTCACTAACTCTTGGTGATGTATATCGTAAGGAAAAAAGAGTTATTATATTTTATGGTAATATAGTAATAATGAATCCGTAAACACGTACTAGTTATTCGATGGTTATGGGGTATCACCATGTGATGCCCTAAAATCCTTCTCCATTCCCTAAAATCCTTCTCCATTGGAGTACTTTTTTTCGTCGGCCTTCTTCTTTTTTTTTTTTTTTTTGGTACTTCGGAAATAGTCGGCCTTCTTCATCACATAGTAAAACCCATATATTTTGTCTTGAGTCCAACATAAATATGTATAAGAGAATGATGTTGTAATACATCTCAAGAATTGTAATTATTATTCTGTACAAAAAAGGCAATGTACCGGTGAAATTTCTAATGATTTTTTCTATAAAAAAGAAAAGCAAAAAAAAAAAATCCCTAAAATCCAGTGTGGGCCCTATAGTGGGGCTCCGCCACTGGAAACAATAACCCTTTCATAAAAAATTCTCTAGAGACATAGAAGCTGCATTTGAAATTTCATTAAGCTGCATTTGAAATTTCATTAAGCTGCAGTTGGGGATCTCTCATTTGCAGAGGGCAAGGATAGGAAACTTTTGGTGTATATACATACCTTTACCGTTCACTTTCTTTTTCTTTCACAATCTGAGATCCAAACACAACCTTAACGAAACTTATCTTAATGTAACGTATATGCTCTGACAAATACTGTACAGGACTAGAGAAATTGATTCAAAACCATCAACCACACACCTTGGACTCCAGAACCCTTCATATAGGGTACCCTACACTGCCTCTGCTGATCATTTGCAGTTGAGCACATAATAAACAAACAATACAACACTTGCAGAACCAGAGAGAAGCCCTTAGAAAATCACTCAAAACTCAAACCAAGACTTCTTAACACATTTTCTTTCTTGGTGCAACTCTTGAATATGCCCCACTTCACATAGGGTACCCAACATTTCAAAAGGAGGAGGGTCCCATAACTGTGGGGGTTTACTAATTTCATTCTAGTAATACTTAATTTATGTCCTTGAAAAAATCTTTTTTCCAAGATTTTAGGGGTTTTATGATTTGAAGAAGGATCTCTTGGTAGGGGCTCTTCCAACAGTTTTCATTAGATTGGCTATTTCAAAGATCCTAGCCACTTTTGTTCCCCTCTTGGCCTCTGCTGTTGCCCTCTTTTCCTCTGCTTTTCTGCGTGCTTTCGCTACATCGTTTTGCATCTTTTCCAAGGCTCTTGCTCTTTTCTCCTCTAGCTTCCTCTGCTCAAAGACAAAAATAACCCAATAATCTTCTTAAGTTTGGTTCGTTTACCAATTACCATAATTATGAAACACAAACAATTAGAGACTCCTCGTTCGGATACAAGACAATATACTTTTCAAATCGTATTATGAGGACATACTTTTTATTTTTGGAAAAATTGTGACAAAATTATAACCGACTAAACCAGAGAGAAAAAGAACTTAGTAGTACAAGAAATGAATGAAATTTCCCGTAAACTCCGAATGCAATTTGAACTCTGCAACTCAACCAATTTGTGGCTTACCCCACAGAAATTTATTTGATTCTGTTAATCTTTTGCTTCTTCTTTTACCATTTTCTCTCTTTTAAAAACTGTGAAATTTCACGTGACACCTTTTGCCGGATTGTACGTCTTGAAGCACCAGGGTAGTCTAAAACTCTTATTCACCACATATCTCCGTTGAGTCATGTAACACCAAAGTGCAATTTGCAAGGCTTCGCCCCGAATCACAAAAATTAATTTTATACAATTTTATGAAATATAAAAGTTCTCTTTTTTATTTTCGTAATGAATAACAAAGTTAATTTGTGTACACATGGTAGTTTATTTTTCTCTTATATATTCTTTTCAGGGGTGGACTAGGGGTGCAAACTGTAAAGGAGTATTAATTTGGTCCCTGTACACTTTCAAATTTTCTTCCTTTTATAGTATATTTTTAAATTTTTTTTTTTTTTATAAAATTACTAGGTGAAATTTGTGATCCTGTGTCCGCCATGGATCTATTGTCACGTAGATTAACGTTATACAGTTTTACAAGTGATGGAAAAACTACAAGTAATCACGCACGGGCACATCGCTTGTTTTAAAAATAAAAATATTTGTTTTGACAAAATTACCATGCAAGGGTGAAATTTTTTCCCCACACGTACCTCAACTTTCTGCATCCAAGAAGTAGCCTTTTGAACTTGAGCGCCCTCCCATCCGTTTATCACTGCATCCTCCCTCTTGAACCGGTTATTAATCTTCGCGATCTTCGCATTCTGCCACGCGTATATCTTCGTCTCCACCTCCTCTTTCTTCACCCTATGCATGGACAGCTCCGCGTGGTTACCACCACCGCCGTTGGTGGTGGCGCGTCTCGGTGACGGTAGAGGGCCTAGAGGAGGGTTGTTGTCTGGCACTATTGCTAATGGGTTTGTCTCCTCAAACATTTCAGCTTCTTCCCGAATTCTAGCTAGGTTGTTGTTATTCCCATGGTCATTTTCACTTCCATTGATGCTCATAGTAGTCCCCATGGATGACCCTGTTGGAGAAATGTCTTCATCAAATTAGTACAATAATCTGAGTTCAAAAAAAAATTAGGCAGATTTTGTACTAACATACTTAATTTTTTGTATTTGTCTCGATGGGAAGAATTTAAAAGGTAAATAAGCATACTTGCATAAAGTTCATCAGAGGTAAAAAAATAATTTTAAAAATCTCAATTTTTTTAAAATCTTGTCATTAGTGAGCTTTTTTTTTTTAGCTCTGGTCGTAATTTTTTTTATACAAGAACAATGTTTAAACAAAAAATTTGACCAAACATAAAAAAAAAAAGGTTCAGAAAAGACGATAATAATCCAAGATTAAAGAGCTAGGCCAAAGGGGAGCTTATTTATTGAGAAATTGAGCTTAAAAAAATATGGGTATTTCCAAAAATGAATATGTAGTAGACATATGGAATTCAAAAACTGCAACTAAAAAAGGACTTAAATTCATGATAGACAAATAAATATGTCAAAATTAATTTTCTAAGACCTGCAAGGACCAAGGCACTGAACTCCCTACTCATGGTTGTGAAGTTCTCAGTTGATGCTCCTTCACTAGCCATAGAAAGGGATGATGATCTACTTCTTTCCCAAGATTCTCGTAGGCGGTTCTGGGCGGCCGACGGCGGTGGGTGAGGTGGTGTCAAGGCATGGATGTCTCTGAAATTTTCTTCTTGGTCTTGAACAGCTTGATCATGATCATGATCATGATCTTGATCCACTCTATTAGTAGTTGTATCTTCCCTTTGGTAATTCAACATGTCAAGGGCTTTTTAGGGTTTTTGGGTGATGTAAAGAGTATAAGAGAAAAAATGGAGAACAAGGTGGAGGGGGTAAAAGGAAAGGGTTTAAGCATAGTCTTCATAAATAAGTGGTTTATGATTTGAGAGAGGGAAAATATAGTCCACACATGCACGTACCAGAAAAGATTAAGAAATCAGTACTCCTAAGTTTTGAATGTGAGAGCTTATTTGGTGCCAGATGGAACTTAAGATGATGTTAATGTGTTACATTTCTTTGAGTAATTATTTAGTGGTTCAGACAGCAGCAACGCAATGCTCCGATCACTCCAGCACTGTTCGGTTCACATGCTTTGTCATGATGGATCCCTCAAGAATATGTGGTGTTAGATTGTCTAGTGCACTACATAATTATGATCAGGACGCACTGAATAATTAGTTAGAACATTTCTTTAGTGGTCCTTGATGTTTTGAATATTTGACCCTCCATTTTGCCATTTTTGCACTTGTACCCAATTGAATAGATGGATTTGTTTTTTCCACTTGGAGTGCCCACCAGAGCTCCTATAGCAACTTTTCTTCCCCCTTTTTTTCGCATCATGCTTTTTGGTTGTGGTTGGTTGAGAAAAATCTCATGTCCTGACAAACCCCTTTGATTTGATTTTCATAAAAAAAATCTTTTGGTGCTATTTTCTTTTCCTAGAAGTTATGCATTTAGTACTTTTATAGTAACATAAATTGACATGTATGAAATCATGTGACTAAGATTTTTAGCCACAATTAAGGCTTTTTGATTTCATAACCTACTGTAAACATGTCCCATCATTTATACAAACTTTTTAAATAGCATATAGAGGCTTGTAGCTTTTAGAGACTAAAGTCACTCTTTTCACATTAAAATATAAGTTGATTAATGCTACACAAACTCAAAAAAGAAAAGAAAAGAACAATGGTACAACGCAGAGAGCTTGAGGATTTCTAGCAGGAATCATTCACCGTTGTAGCTCGTAACGTCAACATATTTTTTACAGCTTATTACATTAAATAATATTTATATAGGTAGTGTTTTCTTTTTGTGTTTTGTTAAGTGGTTGTACCTTAGATAATCAGGAAGACCTGTCAGTAGTTTGTTCTACCTAGTTGTATTTTTACCTTTCGCATCACTTGAACAATACAAGAGGGGAAAAACAATAGAAACATCATGAAAAATGCAAAAGATTAGGGACCATAAGTACAAATAAGTTAAAAAAAATTATGCAAAAATATAGAGCACCTCAAAAGAGTCGGTCATAAAGATTAGGGGTGGAGCCCACAGAAATTTGATGGGCACTGTTACACCAGTCACACTCGACACACGCGTCGCAGTGTAACAATCAGACTCCTGTTGGTATCACCACGTGGCACTATTCTATTAGTTGAGGGCCACATCACATCTCATCCATGCAACGCCGACGGAGTGATTTCCCGTCAATTGGGGGCACGTGTACGGTCACAATCGTGAAGACCATCTATAAACATTATCTCCCACTAATGTAAGGTTTCCCAAATGACCACGTCTCACGTGTTAATTAAAACATTATCTCCCACTAATTATTGTAGTGTTATCTGTATTTTGTTTATTACTCCATCTCTATTTTGTTTGGACATGGGAAAGATGAAAGAAGGCTTGCAGAATAAAAATTTTAAAAATCATGGGTTACACCAGATGTACTGCGACAGATTGTGTGAAGCATCAAGGTTATATAATTGAGTCGAGCCGAGCTTTTGCTCGAACAGTAAATGAGTCAAAAATTGAGCTCAAACTCTTAACGAGTCAAGCCATATTAATTTACTTAACGAGCATCTTTAAACGAGTCAAGCATATCTAAATAAGCTGAGTCAAACTTTACCGAGCTCATTTATTAAACGAGTCTAAAACTCAAACTCGACTTGATTACTACCTGAGCCAAGCCACTCGTTTGCAGCCATATACACAAATAGTTGAAGCAATTTAATTTTTTTGAAACATGTTATTAGGAGTCCTTGTAAAATATTAGTTTATTAGGATATCAATAAAGATTTGATCGATATTTTCATCCTTAATTTGCAAGGACAAATTAGATTATTTAATCAAGCTCTCATCGGTATTCAAAGTGGCTGATTTTTTTTCAAGGACCCTGAAGTTGAATGGATCTGATTGTTAATGTGAGACCCAATATTGGATTCTACACAATTTGGTGTAAATTTTAGTGCACACTAAATGGCGTGCCCATATTGGGCTCTAACAAAAGTATATTTTTGTTCCAGGAAAAGAGGCTATCCAATCAAAATTAAACGTTTGGTGTACCCTTTTGTTTTAGAAAATTCCAATGATGTAATAGAAGTGCTGAAATTTAAAGGTGGAATATGACATTTGGGGCACTATGTACTAACAAATTTAGGGACAAGTGTTAGGAATTTGATTGGATCTTAGGTATGTGAAAATGGAGGATTGATGGTTTATCTAATTAACCTTTTTATTAGTAATTCAGATTGAAACCTCACTCTGAAAATGATGTAGCAGAATTCGGAGGATAAAACCTCACTTCAGGGCCAGCTTTGAGATATATGAGGCCTAAAACAAATTTTTGCAAAGGGCCCTTGACTCTCAATATAGCACAGGTAGAAATACTAAGGAAAACCAAAAAAAAAAATCATAAATAATTCATTTGGAAGCATAACTAATATATGGACCCTTAACTTAAGAAGCCCCAAAATTAGTCAAAATTGGGGTATAAAGCGGTGACTTTACTGGCTTTAGTTCAAAGTCAGCTCTGCCTCACTTGAATGGATGAGATTGTTATTTCACAGAGTGAAACTACAAGATATTTGTCTACATAACAATAAGTTTGGGTAAGCTACGGGGAACATAGCCTAATCTCAAACTGAATGCCTTACACTTTGTTTAGTTTGGGTCTTGTATGGCGGTAGGATCATTGGGGGCCAAATAGAAGTTACTCTCCGAACTACAAGAAAGTTGAAAAAGTTCAACTATCTCAGAATCACCAAACCAGATGCGAATTTGATCCGTATCACGTTGCGAGCGTTATGGAACCCCTCGGCAGAGCACATATCGTGGTTACGGGCCGAATAAGGATTTGAGCGATGCTTTGCCGCGGTAGCGGCGCCCCAAAGTGTGGCATTCTCCTCTTGGCTCTCGACATACCCTCGGGACCTCTGCCGTCGGCGTCTTAAGGCCCGAAGCCCCCGGGCTACACTCGCATGCCGAGTCCGGCGTAGAATTTCGCGAGCGTCGGGAACGGAATTCACTTGGTTCGGGGAAGCGTGCGAACACGCTTACACGCCACACGCCTCTCAATGGAGCATTAAATGCAGCCAGTTATCTACCGCCACCGCCGTCAGCAAAGACGTATGGCGAGAGGAATGTTCCCCGAGTGAGATTGGACTACTCGCACTCCATCGCGTCGATGTCACCCTATAGGCATGGCGTCAGTGACAGAGTAATACCTCACCGCCATTCAGTCATAATCTACGTACGCGCTGCGGCTTATCGAAGCGCCATGGGACGTGACGCCTCTTGCCTATAAATATCCACTACAACTACCACTAAAGTGGATCTCTCTCCTCATTTTCTACCCTCATAACTCTCGCTCTTTCTCAGATTTATAGCACATCTCCCTCAGGACTCCGGAGACTTGATCATCTGGAGTGCTCTCCCACTCACCACACCGTCCGGCCAGGCAGACTAACGGTTATCTCTACTTGTGCGGTCCCCCCCCGGCGTGCACCACACTTTCCACCGCAGCCCATCCAACTCCCAAAAGGTTCAGAGAGTTCACTCCGGCAAAGACACTCCCACAGGTCTCAAGACCCACCCTACACGGTCTCCAATAAAATTTTCTTTTTATCTCTCTCTACTCATTACCCCAAAAACCCTTCTTCAAAACCCAAACCGAACAATTGGGAACTTATAAGTATTACTCCGAATTTAGGTGCGACTTAGGATAAGTGTAAATAAGAATTTGATTACAATTGACCTGCTGTAATGAAGATGTTTATAGCTAGCTCATAGGTTAGAGTTTGAGACTCATTTCCGCCCTTCTTTTCAAGAATACAATCACCAAAGGTGCTTACGATATCTTGAAACAAAAAAAAAAAAGCTTTTGGATGTGCGAGAACGGAGTCATTATGATTTATGTATTTAGCTAACTTGACCCTGTTGATTTGCGAAATATCATGATGTCAAGGAAATCTATAGATTTTAATTATGTTTGAGATATTTGACCCCACAAAATTATGCATTTGGTGTACCCTTTTTTTAAAATGGAAAATTCAAATGATATAATGGAATGCTGAAATTTGAAGGTGGAATATGACATTAATAGTTTGGGCCCTATATGCTAACAAATTTAGGTACAAGTGTTAGGAATTTCATTAGCATGTGAAATTGATGGGTTCTCAAATACTTACTTTTACTAGTAATTTTTTTTTTTTTTTTGGGTTTCGATGAATGTTTTTTGTTCTATTTCTTTTGTATGCAGAAGTCGAATGATAATAAATGACACTTTCATTTAATATAACTGGAATTATCAAATATTTTGTAGCAAAACAATGAATTTTGGTACCTCTCTAATCAGTACCGTATACTCTAAGCTAGGAGCACCATAGGCTAATCTCCAGCCGTGGCATGCATTAGAAATTTAATTAAGAACTAGAATTTAGGTACAACTTAGGATAAGGGAGCAATAAATGAGAATTCAAACTGCTATGGAAATTTGAATAATAATTGAATCGTCATAAGGAAAATGTTAGTAACCTTGCTAGCTCATAGGTCAGGGTTTAAGTGTTCCTCCCTCCCCGTTCAAAGATAAGGATGTAAACCTCGGTAATGTCAACCCATTGTCTTAGAAATTGTTGCTATATCATAGGGCCATCTCATGGTCTCAATAACAAACATCGAATGAGAGTGCAACGGACTAACTAATTCGGGACCATAGATAATCCCTTTTTCTTTCGACCCCTAACAAAAAAGACCCTTACTCAAAATTTTCAATGCCGAATGGATAGCATGTGGCGCCTTACGCGGTATTTGTAGTACATGGTACTTGTAGCGCCCTATCACAAACGTCCAAAATCGTTATCAATGATCCGGATTTTAGATTAACTGTTACCGGTAAAAGATTATTTAGAATTCAAACCATTAATAAAAATTTTGGACAACTAGAATGCAGAGACGTGGTACCCAACTGGCATTGAAAAACTTCTCTTACTCCGCCATGTGCAAGATGAGTGAGGAAACGTATTTTCGATTTTTGGTGGTTTGATTGCTAGGTGAATCCAGCGGGCTTTTGAAATAAGAAGGCCCAAAAAAATCTTTGTTTGCACTTGACATGGATTATGGACCAAACTACCTTCAGTCCATTTTTTGGGTAAGAGATGGGCTCATTCTATTCGTTTAAGCAAACGTGGGCTTCGGTTAGTCCAATCCAATTGACAACCATATTATTCGTAGTCATAGGTCGTGGCATTTCATTCAACACACAACAGAGAAGATAAATACCCTTAGGCTCTGGTTAATTATATTAAAACCCCTAACCTATCACTCATATATCCCCCTTAAAATACATTTACACAAACTACAATGAACTTTGTTAACAGAAATTTCGATTTTAAGTGTTTACCCTTCAATAATTGGGATACATCTTCTCCCACAAAATCCATCAACAATCCCTTACCCACCCAATAGATGGTTCCAAGGTCACCAAATGTCATCACCCTCGACAAAATACCATCCACCTAAAGTCACCTATAGTACCGTACCCAACCTCCCAATCTGATAAACACCACCACTATAAAGTGTAAGCCAGCCACCACCTCCAAATCCACCCTATGTTGAGCAGAGAATCTCCCACGACTCTTATAAACAAGTTTCTACCTAGCTTGGAACCCCAAATTGATGTTTTTGGGGCATTCGATAATTAAAGAATGCGTAATCCCATATTCATAGAAAAAAACTATGCAAAAAAGAAGAAGAAAAAGATGCAGTATAACCTAAACTTCATGACTATGTCTTTGGAAGGGCATGTATATAAAAATGTACTCAGATATGTATTTGTGAGTAAATGCATAAACAGTTAAAATATTTATGTTAGAGAGATAATGGGGATATGAATAGTGTTTCTTGATGTGGATAAGAAAGTGTTAAACATTGAACGAGAGAGAAGAGAGTCACGTATTGGACAAATTGGTTGAGGTGGTGCAACTGATAAACATCGAAAGATGCAAATGTTGTAATTAGGGTTAGTCCAAGGTAATGGAGGTGGTGATAATGGAAGCATAGTGGTGATACATATGTTGATATGTGTACAAACCCAAAAAAAGGCATGTTTGGATGTTTTTTAAATGGAAACCAAAAAGTAAGTATATTTTCATTTTTCAGGCATCAGTTTGTTTTTATTATGAAATGTGCTACACACATGAGGTCTCTTGTCCGAATCATAACGAAATGCTAACGGAAAGTGTGAAGTGTTAAAACTCGTGTACTTTAAAGTGGTTAAGTGTCCAAATAAGGGGGTAGCTCCAAAATGGGAGATAGTTGAAGGGCTTTATATAAGTTACCCTAATTTATAAGCTCGAGTTCAGTCACACTTTAAAACCAAATCGCAAGGGAATAGATCAGTAGGGATCGCTAGTTTATCAAACTTATGCAAGCAAAACTCTTGGAAACCATACCATATTACCATTTTATTAGCTAGTGATGCATTTTAATTTTCATCACGGTACATTCATGATTAACTTTGTTTTACTTTGCGAAAAAACACGAACTATTATAAAAGTAATAAAACCTCTTGTCCTATCGCGTGAAAAATTGCTTTCCCCCATCGGACGATAAACTCCGGTGATTGTTGTCAATGAGCACCAGTGGCCTATTTACTATCAATTTTTTATTCGTTCTTCAATACATTCCGTCTCTCAATGGTTCCCTCTCCTTCATTGCAAAAGGAGAGAGGGGGAGAGACCAAGACTTGCTTGGGACTAATCTGTAAAATGGGTACATCGAAGGGGCTGGTTTTGCAAAAATGAAAATTGTAACAGAAATTGCAAAACAAACACAGCCAAACAAACACTACCCTCTCTCTACTCACACACCACCTCTCACTCGCCCCATCTCCCATTACTCTCTCTCTCTCTAGCGACTGTGAGAGCGAGAGCGGGAGGAATGGAGAAGACCATCATGGCCTTAGCCCACTCTCCCTCTCCCATCTCCTTCAAAAACCCTAACCCCAATAGGACCTTCCGCTTCTCTACTCCTCTCCTCAGAACCCCATATTTTGGCCCTACTTTATCTTCCACTTTAATCGCCAAAACACCATTCAATTCCCGCTCGAGAAATTCAACTCGCAATTCGGTTAAATGCTCCGTCTCTGAAGCCACAGAAGCCGTCAAAGAAGCCAGAGAAGCTGCCAGAGAAGCCGCCACAGGTGCTCTTCCAATTTCGTTACTGTCCCTTTCGGTAGCTTGTTTTTCTGTGACATGATATTGTACTCAAGGTCTGAATACCGTACTGGCTGGATTAGTGGGTTCGGTTTTGGGTTTTTCGCTATTAGTGTTATTTTCCCACGTTAAGAGATTCAACTTAAAGCTCACATTTATTTTAGAAGAAACTAAAATACACCTTTTACACTTTTCAATACACTTCTACATATTTTTATACACTTTTCACATATTTCAATACAATTTTTCAAAATTAAAATAGTCAGGCACCGACCGGTATTTAAGCCGGAACAGAATTATAGCTTTAGGGTACTGGATTTGATAGAGAACGATAGGTACATACCAGTGCGGGATTCTAAACGTGGATTTTACTATCTGAATTTCTTTCATACATGCTTTGATATACGTTAGGTCTAGGAGCAACCACTTTGTGCATTTATTGCCAAAGGTTAGGTCTGTCTCCTATCCATCCCTGCCCATACCCCAATTATTGGGGACTAAATGGGTTATGTTATTGTTGTTGTTATGCTTTGATATATGTGTATATTCCACCTAGAGCAGTCCATGTACTGCCGATGCGGAGTATTTTCTTTTGTTATCCACATCTCTTACTCTTTTTGATATCATACTTTTATTGAATTCGTGTCCTATTCTTGGCTACTATGGAAGTCAAACTGAAAACGTGAATCGTTGATGTTATTCATTGAATATGATGTTGTGGGTGAATGCCATGGAAAACTTTGTACGCGAAATGAATGGGCTCAGCCAATTGTCTGCCCAATATATACCAGAAAAACTTATGAGGAAAAGGCCTATAAGTATGTAATTGGTTTATGTTTGTAGGGATAGAAATTGATTTCAAACCAAGGGATTTAATGCCAAATCGCAATGAATCTATAAACGTTTTAGCTTGAGGCAGCTCTTGAAACTAGAGTGGTGATCAAAGAGAAGCATTTTTATTCGAGGATTGTATTACGCTAGCGTATATCCAAAAAGAGCCCTGATTTTTGGTTGGAATCGTCTACTTATATGTGTTTGTAGACAATATGTTTGCATTAACCCTATCATTTTGTTAATCTTTTTGTTATACTTGTTGGTGTTATTGCACCAGAGAGAAGGAATCAATTGATGAGGAGAAGTGACATAAGGAATATAGCAATTGTTGCTCATGTAGATCATGGAAAGACGACGTTGGTGGATTCAATGTTGAGACAAGCAAAGGTGGAATTTGGCAGTTCTATGCATCATTGAGTTTTCCATGAAGTATTGTGTTTGAGAGTGTTAAACTGTTAAGCACGTGCTCACATAAAAGGACTAAGAAAAAAGTTCACTCATACATTGATATTAGATCGTTTCCATGAAGTATTATGAACTCTTTGCGTTTTGCAAGTGTCAGAGTATAATCCTGAAATTAATCATTAGTAATGATCCTCTGTGCAGGTATTTCGTGACAATCAATTTGTACAGGAAAGGATAATGGACTCGAATGATCTAGAGCGTGAAAGGGGAATTACAATACTGAGCAAAAACACATCAATCACCTATAAAGATACCAAAATTAATATCATTGATACTCCAGGGCACTCTGATTTTGGTGGGGAAGTGGAACGTGTTCTCAATATGGTGGAGGGAGTTCTTCTAGTGGTACACCCTTACAATCTCTTTTACTCAGGCCTTTTCCATGTATACCTTGCCATTCATGCGCTCAGAGTTCTCATGAGTTTTTAGGAATTGTAACATAAAGGAGGCCCAAAATCAGATTACTATGAAGAACTCTCACAGTAGATCTGACTTCCAATGAAATTGCTAATCTTGATTGAAGCACTCTGATAGTCTCCAATCTTTGCTCAGAGAACCCCCACTATCTTTGGCTCTTGGGAGCAGTGATTGATTTTGATCGTCCAAACGGTATCAAAGCAAGAGGTGTCGAGTTTGAAACTCTTCAGATGTGTGTGAGTGTGTAATCCAGTAGGATCCTAGGCATGCAGATCACAGCAGCATCTCAGCCAGGTGGCTGCAACCTATGTTACATGGACTCTCGTAAATGTGTCAAGTACCCTTGTAGCGCATTGGATGCTCAGTTAAGGGTAGGGGTCCTAGGGGATCTATTCCAGTATATCTAGTTGTATGTTCACCTACCAAGGATGATTTGCAGATTGAATTTACCATGAACTATGCAAAAAACTTTTGTATGATGTCGCATTGCCGCGATCTAAACAGAGTTTGAGATTTTAAAATGTCTTCACCAGAGCCTCTGCTGTGCAAATCATGGAAGGTTGGGGTTCAGATTTGTTGAACGGATTAAAAGTTAAAACTATCTATTAACTGTATTGAGTAACTGTATCGAGATAGCAGGTTAGGGTGTTCATGTGATTACCCTGCAGGGCGCTGATGGTGTCCCTGTGTCCTTGAGATGGAAATTTGATGAATCAGACATTTAGATACATACTCATTCCAGATACCATTGTGTCCATGTAACAGAGACTGCAACCTTTGGGTGAGTGGATGGCCTTCCTGCGTAATTTTTCCAACTGTGGTTTGGTGCAGTAAACTTTAGTCCAATGACTAGACAGTTGACTTCCTAGTAGTAAAACCCACAAACCTGCTATGCAATGAACTCAGGCGACCTAAAGCGCAAGCTCTATCCAATGAACTCAGACATCAAATGCTGGGCTGGTAAAAGTGCTAAAAGTTTGATATGTTTTACTGTACAAGCCAACTTTTATATTGGGCTCGCCATTGACGCGTTCTATACAGCAAATCAATATCGCAAAATTTACATGTTTATGGAATCTAGAATTCAATCACTAACCATGATAAAAGAGACTCTCTTTGCGTGCGCGCGCGTAATTGTATGTATGTAGAAAGTACACTAGTCAGTGTATGGGTAACCT
This sequence comes from Vaccinium macrocarpon, assembly GCA_022606695.1. Taxonomy (NCBI): domain Eukaryota; kingdom Viridiplantae; phylum Streptophyta; class Magnoliopsida; order Ericales; family Ericaceae; genus Vaccinium; species Vaccinium macrocarpon. The sequence continues at coordinate 37,553,100 of CM040171.1, read as the reverse complement.
CAGGATTGCCCCGCCGGTAATAGAAACTGAATTTTTAACTTTTCACTACCATTTTATCTGATTTTTAAAATATAATATCCTTAGTTGCAACGAGAAAGTGGAGGATCACAGAAGCGTCTAGTTTGGACCACCTGTGGGAGCATGTAGGGATACTTAGAATATAGGCTTATAATTTACTAAACTATAAGTACATTCAAAATCTTTACTTACGCCTAGAAGAGTGTTAGTATGTTACAGAAATATACTAGGTACTGGAGCAAATTGGATCAATATTGTCGTAATATTATCATTCGTCCATATTTTCTCTTGCTTGGTATTTTTGTCTTGTTTGTTTTGGGATTAACATGTTTGTGAGGTTCCATCCCAATTAGGAGCGAGCTAGTTTCTCAATGGGAGCGAGGTTCCTAGGAGGTTCTGACTTTGGTGGGGGGTGGGGTGAGGGTTTCTTAGGTGGGACTCGCCACCCAAAAGGTTCTTGCAACTAAGATAAGAGCTAGAGCACCATAGAGATTTGTTGGGTTATACATGATAACAGTTCCAATGCTTTCTGTGGGATCTGTTTTATTTGTTGAATGCTTACTTTTCATCTGTTAAAATGTGTTAAAGAATTTAGTTCGTTCATTCTTTTCTTTCCTCCCCGACAGATTTATTTGCTAATGAACTTGGATCTTTGGTGCTACTTTCTTTTTGTAGCTTCTTCCATCTTATACCATGTCTAGATACTGTGCTCTCAGCGGTCCTTTCTTCTTTAATGGGATTACGTTTCTAACAAACAGATATGTCACTTCTTTGTAGGTGGATTCCGTTGAGGGTCCAATGCCACAAACAAGATTTGTTCTGAAGAAGGCTTTAGAATTTGGTCATGCTGTTGTTGTTGTTGTCAACAAGATTGATAGACCTTCTGCTCGTCCAGAATTTGTAGTCAATTCCACATTTGAACTCTTCATTGAATTGAATGCTTCAGATGAACAGGTACTTATGAGAGATTGTTTGTGTAATATTTCAAGATATACATATAATAGGATCTGTGTGCGTGCGTGTTTGTAAGATACACATCAGCAGGTCTATGCATATCATTATTCAGGAGAATTTGTTTGATCATCGAGTATCAGAGGTTCCAATTATCTAACAAACTAGGGTAGCTTCTGAGTTCTGATTTTAAGTACTATCTGATGTATTAACAAAGTTAGCTTTACTGAAGTCTAAATTTTAAACCTTCGTTAGACTAGAAAACACAAGGCTTATCCCCAAGACGGCAGATTATTTGTATTTTGTCACCAGATCAATCTCTATTCCTCTAAGGGTATTTTGATATCATCAGCAGTTACAGATTTAATATATTTTTACCATCCAAGTGATTTTAAACCCCATGGGCAGTGTGATTTTCAAGTGATATACGCAAGTGGTATTAAGGGAACGGCTGGACTTGCTCCTGATAATTTGGCAGAGGATCTCGGCCCTCTCTTTGAGTCCATCGTTAGATGCATACCAGGCCCACATATTGACAAAGATGGGCCACTGCAAATGCTTGTGAGTATCGTTTGCTGTGCTTTTCATTTATCCTCTCTCATGCTTTTTATATCATTAATCTTGGTCTTACCCATTTTGACTAGATGCCGCTAATGTTCATGAGAACTACTTGCTAGAACAAGCGAACTATAATTTGTGACATTGATAGGGTGTCATACCTTTATGGTGTAATTTGCCAATCTATAGGTGTTTAAGTAATAGTTGAGTGGAATACAACAATTGCAGTACCCATTTAACCTCCAATTGATTGGTATATGGGCGGGGGAGGACTGGAGACAAACCTAAGCTTTGGCAATATATGGCGTTCAAAAAAAGAAAAAAGAAAAAAGAAAAAAGAAAAAAAACCTTTGACTATATATGCACGAAGTTGGCTGCTCTCAGGAAGTTTACCACTGAAATAGCAGCCGACCTATGGCCCTAAGTGGAATGATATTCTTAATTAGTTTAGCTCGTAGATGTGGAAGTGAGATCCGTATACTTAAGAAAAGAAGATATCTATCAAAGGAACTAAAATGACTCTTTGGCTATTCTCAATTTTGATCCAATTTACATAAAATTTATCTTAAGATTCCATGATGATTGACTGATCAATACAACAACAACAATAACATAACCCATTTAGTCCCCAATAATTAGGGGTATGGGCGGGGGATGGATAGGAGATAGACCTAACCTTTGGCAATAAATGCACAAAGTGGCTGCTCCCAGAATACCACTGAAACAGATGGATTGGAGACAGACCTAACTTTTGGCAATAAATGCACAAAGTGGCTGCTCACAGAATACCACTGAAACAGTGGTCCCCCTATACCGTCGCGTTTGCTGCAGAATCAATGCTGGATGTTAATCCAAGTTCTTATTTGAAAGCATGATCTCTTAGAACTGTCTATGTAATTTGAACTATAAACCTTTGATAAGTTTCCTATCGTTTTATTTGTTATCAAGTTTGAGAAATGGCATACGAAGTATGTTACTATTGATTTCTATTAAACATACTTATAGGCTACAAATATTGAGTATGATGAGCATAAAGGACGGATAGCCATTGGGCGCCTGCATGCTGGTGTTTTGCGGAGAGGCATGGATGTTAAGGTGAGTCTACTTTGTAGCTAAAATTGTTCCTTGTTGCATTATATCCTATTTTTGGAACCATCATGGGGGCTGGCGCTTATATTATCCGGATTACCTTTGTATGTGGCAGTCATTGGCTGTCACCCTTGATGATTGAGTCTGACTTTTATCAACCGCTTCGGATATTCCTTGAAGTGGCAATCAGGACTTTTCAATCCATGTTTTATGGCAGGGCTAGTAGGTGGGCAAATGGTCTCTAAGTAGGGCTCTTGTTGCAGACCTCCAAAGGCCTAAACGACTAGAAAGATCATGTTAATCCATTGGTCATCCCAAAAGCTTCATCGGATTGGCGGTAGTCTATTAGTTATAGGATACCATGTTAAGTTACTGATTACCTTCAAGTTCTTCAACAAACCAATTCTCTCCCTACAACCGCAAGAGGCAATGAGACGAAGTAACAAATTCAAACAAGACAACACATTGAACAAGTAACAAATTTAAGTGGACAGAAAGTCAAAGCCTCCATACAGTATCTAGTTTTTGATATCTTGGTAAGTCACCAGTTATCTCAAATGGCCCAGCTTTCGGTGCTATGGTGTTCTAATTGATCTGATGTAGTGATAAGCACCCTATGTGAATTGGACCTCACCATCCATAGGACTAATATAAATTTCATGAAAGAGTGGTATGTGTTAGATAGGTTTTCTGGGCAGTGAGTACTTAAAAATTTCTGGGCAATAAGTGTAAGTTGATGATGGGTACTTATACTTATCAAGAGATAAAAAAAGATGGTGATGATTTGTGCCCTTCATTGAAGCAGGAAGTCCAGTTCACATAATCAAACTAACATTCTAGGAAAGAAACTACATTGGGGATTGCCTGACTGTATATTCTCTGGGAGGCTTTTATACAAATATTCTCATGCATGGTATGTATTCATATCATTTTGCATTGTCGGACATTGTCCCTTATCTGTATAGTAGAGCCTCCCAAGTCCTAAGTTGTTTTAGTGAGCCTTGCGGCTCAGTGAAAATTGGTTTCATTTTGCAATGTTAACATGATACTCCTTAGAGCTGTTCTTAGAACTTCAGGCAAAAGTCTGCTGTTTCCTAGTAATTTCTTCGCCTTTCTTCGCATCATTGGTATAGACTATAAGTCCTCCAATTTACCCATTTACCTCTCCATATGGGAAGAGCGGTTGCACGCGCAGGTAACTGTAACTTTTTTCACAAGGGTGTAATAGTACCTCCATTTAGTACATGTGTGTACTTTTTGAATGGATGCTTTAACGTTCATTACTACATGCACACACACACATAGTGTATATGTGTCTTTTAAGTCTCTTATGCCGACCATCGATGCTAAATTTGTAGTTGCTATTCTTGATAATGTGGCACATGTGAATGTTGAAAGATACATATCAAGATAAGCTCCTCTTTTTAGAGATTGTGAGAACGGTGTCCTATTTAGATGAATTTAATAATCTGACTTGAAGATTCTCTATGGCATTCCTAATAGTCTTAGTCTCTTAGAGTATCAGGGCAAAGTTCTTATTGTGTTCTACTTGAAATTTACCTGTTGGCAAATGCCCCCGCACAGAATTTCTTATGCAAATCGTTGAAATTAAACCTTTTGGTTTATTTGTATCTATTCAGGTATGCACCACAGAGGACACTTGCAGATATGCTAAAGTTAACGAGCTTTTTGTGTATGAGAAATTTAGTCGGGTTGCTGCAGATGCTGTGGAGGCTGGTGATATCTGTGCTGTTTGTGGTATTGACAATATTCAGGTAGAACTAAACATGTTTTGCAGAGAGAGATTATTTGTTTTCTCCATTAGATTACTTGTTAGACTATATTTATAGTCACCATCATTCTGTCTATTTTTGGTACCTAATTTATCTTTTGTGTACTTAGATAGGGGAGACAATTGCTGACAAAATTTCTGGGACGCCACTACCTGCCATTAAGGTGGAAGAACCTACTGTAAAAATGGCGTTTTCTATCAACATTTCACCTTTTGTTGGCCGTGAGGTATGTTATCAATCAGTGATATTCACAATTGTTCAAAGATTCTTATTGAATGAATGGACCAACAAAATAGTGTTCTTTATCATCTTGTAGGGGTTGATTTTATAAGGCTACAATGCAGGGTTCTGGTGTTATGGGGTTATATTTGTCTAGAGTCTCTAGACTGCATGATTCTGGTGTTATGTAATTTTTTCTCAATGCTTTGAGATCTAGGAATTATTGCTTCTTTTTGGGTCATGTGACTCATGTCCGTTTGTCAAAATGAGTTGTTCCTTTATCAAAATGAGTTAGAAAAGCTGAATTTTTCTTTATGTGCAGGTTCATCTGTTCGTGGATGGATCTGTTTTTTAGCATTGCCTGGGAAGTATATAACAAGACTAGAGGATTTTAAACATGACCGTACTTGTATTTTTGCTTGTTATGCCTACCAAGGTTAGAGCCTGAAACATGCAACAGGACTCATGGTTCACAGTCTGTCTTGGTTATTATCTACGGGCAGAGATGATTGGTCATGGTGTCTTATCTCTGAGTAGGGTTATTCACAGCAAATGTGGCTGAAATTGCACAAATAATGTGATACAGTACAATTTATTGGTACAAAGGTTATGGTACGGTTTGTTGAATGTCGCATTCTGCTAAGGACTTTTTGCTTCTTGGCATCGAGAATGTCTAAGGCAGGATAAAGGCTTGGGTGCTTCAAAAACATGCCATCCGCATTCACATATTGGGTGCTACAAGGCACTGATACTTGGGATGGTAAATCTGCATGTGTATAGGGTACACAAAAAGTGTACCCAAGTTAAGTTTTTGTCATAGAAGTTCCCAATATATGGACTGCCATACCCCAGCCGAAGAATTAATTTCTTTTATATAGAGATGAAGTAAGCTGCACGAGACTTCCTGTTCTTACAATAATTTTAGAGAAACATTGGGTTTTAGATTCTTAACATGATGGGACTAAAACCCACCTAAATACCGCTTCTTTGTAATTTTAGGTTCTTAACATGATGGGACTAAAACCTGCACAAATGCCGCTGCTTGGTAATTTTAGGTTCTCAACATGATAGGACTAAAACCCACGTAAATGCCGCTTCTATGTAGTTTGAGAAGTCGCTCCTTTATGTGTCATGAGGTTTTTATGAAGTTAAAGAATTGTGTTGATAGTTTTACGGGTAACTTTGTAGTTTTATCTTTTGTTTACATGCTGCAATATATGCGAGCTTTGTTCATCAGTTTGTCAATCCCTTTGTTTACTGTCTGTTAATAAGTATGATGTTTTTTTGATCTAATTACCTCTTTGTGTAAGAAAATAATAAATTAAGGTGCGTGTTATTCATCCTCGGGTAGTAGATTTTGTTCCAACCCAAAAGCCCTTATGGTTCAAATGGTGTAATGGAATTCTTCCAATGAAGCACTCACATTGGGTACACAATATTTTGGCAGTCATGTGATACATGTATCTGAATTACCCTGAAATGTTTGGTTGGCATTCACCAAGGCCTAGCGAAATATCATATAATGTGATATTATGAAGTACTATGTAAGCAAAACTCCCTTAATGTGTTATTATTTTAAGAATGGAACTCTTGAAAGTTTGAAATCTCTGGGAATCATTAGGTTGTTCTCTTGAAAAGTTTTTTGGGCACTTTTGAAATGATAGAACACCTAGAAGAGGCGGGAGATACTAGAGGAAGCATATTTCTGTAACTTTTTTCATTAGTTTAGATGCCTTTTCGGAAAGATATTGTTAACTTTCAATACAATATTTTTCACTGAGGTTACACATCAATTTATCACAACAGTTCCTATGTGCTCCACTTTTAGCTTTTCGATCATTTTCAGTAGAGTTTTCTTTAAAGTTATGATAAAGTTTCACTTTAAAGTTCATTTATTTTTCCCTGCCTGACAAAAAGAGACGACACTGATTTGTCATACTTAGATTATTTCTCCAGCATTTGCAATATATAAGCATTTCCAGATGGTGATCTGGATTTTACTCATGGCCTTCCAATGTTTGCTCTCAGGGAAAGTATGTTACCAGTAGGAACTTGAGAGATCGTCTTTATCGTGAGCTTGAGCGAAATTTGGCTATGAAAGTCGAAGATGGTGAAACTTCAGATACTTTCCTTGTTAGTGGAAGGGGTACTTTGCACATCACCATTTTAATAGAGAACATGTAAGTTTAAAGTATAAGCTATGTAGTGGCTCTTGTTTCATTTTGTGCAAATTATAATGATTCACATGTCAGGCGGAGAGAAGGTTATGAATTCATGGTGGGACCCCCCAAAGTGATCAATAAAAGGGTGGATGACAAGTTGCTGGAACCTTATGAGGTGATTTTTTTTTATCACTTCTCTGGTAATACATAGTAGGAAGTAGATAGGAATGCTCCCAAGATCAATGTTAGAGCTTATCACATTCTTTAATTTTAACCTCAAAAGTTAGTATATGAGCCTGGGCAGCCTCTTTACTAATTGCCAATTGGAGATAGGATTTTGGAGGCTTTTGAACAAGACTCTAACCCCTTTGTTTGTCGTTGATGGTTGATAGTTTTCGTATGTGTTGAATCGTTTGTTTACCTCACCTGTGCGAGTCAGGGGTCGCATATGCAGGGAGTGTTAGAGTTTGTCCCACATTGGTTAATTATAACCTCCAAAGCTAGTAAGAGCCTAGGAGGCCTCTCCACTAATTGCCAATTGGTTTTGAGTTGAATGCTTTAACAATCAACATTCTTATTTTGTAGTTTTAACTTATTCCTTGTACGTACTTGTTTTTGTTGCTTTTTTTCCCCCCTTCTTTCCCCTTCCAGCTTTTATTCTAAGGGTTGTTTTTAAGACTTGAAATTGTTGCGTTTAGAGTTCCCACAGGTCAGAAAGTTTTCTCTCTGGGAGAAAGGTATAGGATGTGATGGACTCAGGATATAATACTTATTTGCTACGTCTTTCTTCTATCTAATTCTTCGGAACCTAGACAGAGCTCCGCTAGTGTTAAGTTACCAGTAATCCCCAAAGCTTAAGATGTTAGGAAATGGGTCCAACAATGCATATCAAGCTATCTAACACCTTCTCTCACATGCAATTGCGTCTTACACGTGGAGATGCAAATATTCATACATACTGTGAAAGAATGCGAAGGGGAGAAACATAGTGCAAACGGGGAACATATGCCAATAGAGAGGCTTGAACCCAAGATCTCTTGCAACTTGAGCTTTGATACCATGTTAACCTCTCCGTCCCCAATTTTTGGTCCCAAATGGCACTTTTTGTTATCCCAAAAAGATTGTCCCAATTGAGAATAATGGGAAAAAAGTGTTAAGTTTACTATTTTACCCTCACTTTTTGAAAGTAAGTACATGTAATGTAATGAAGATGTTTAGGGAAGGAAAAAATGATCTTCCCCTAATAAGTTGAAATGTCCAAAAGGGACCAATAAATTGGGATGGAGGAAGTAGATCTTAAGTTCCTGACATATTTGCCAACAGACTAACCTTGTGGGCACATTAAGCTTCTAAGTCAGATAGTTCATCAACATTTGTTCAATTGTAACTGAATTTCCATCTAGCTGACATATTACCCCACTATGGTATCTTTTCCTCACATCAGATTAGTTTTGTATATGGACCAATAGCACCAACAAGTTTGATGACGTACTAGCTGAAGTTACTTGCCAAAAAGTAATGAAAATACTAGCTGAAGGAGACATGATATTCTGTATACTTTTGCCAGAATCATGTAGACTTATGTTTGTCTTGCATTAACTTTACTCTTGGGAAGCAAATTGGATTAAAGTGTAATGTTTTGTACAGATAGCCTCCGTGGAGGTACCAGAAGAACACATGGGATCTGTTGTCGAACTTCTTGGAAAAAGGCGTGGGCTTATGTTTGACATGCAAGGGCTTGGGTATGTGAAATGCGCTTTCTTCCAGGATTTCATTTCCGTAATTTGTCTGTCGTCAACTTTTCAATTGGACTTCATGAAGTTATGGTGTATAAGATATAACGTAAATATGTAGAACCAGTGCACAATAATGTTTTCTCAATTGTAAACTGTATTTATTACTCCCTTTGTACCATTTTAAGTGTCCACTATGGGAATTTGTGCATTTTCAAACCCCAAAAAAAGAGTTTCTCTTTATAATTTTTTTTATATTCTTTACACCAAATTAAAGTGCTCAATGAGCACTTAATTTGGTGCAAAAAAAATTGTATGGAAATACATTTTTTTTACGTCCAAGAAATACACGTTTTCCCAATGGGACACTTATATTGGGATGGAGGGAGTACTAACTTTCTAGTTGTTCAATCGAGGTGCTGTGCATCTGAATAGTCATCATTCTTGCATTTGTTTTTGTCATTATTCACATCATATGACCCGAACTGCCTGGTTGTAACATCTTAGACTTACATAGTTGTAATTGTATGCACATGCAATCCAACTATAGTTACCATGGCATACGTGAAATTATGGGCTCTTTATAATTTGATAGTTTGATGAATAGAAGGGTTACGTCTGATGTGGTCAAAAATGTCAGCTACTGGAATGGTTAAGGATTGCATCTGACAGGGTCAATGTCAGCTAGAATCACATGGATCTGGTGGTGTTCTTTTCAGTTAATGTAGGTTGCCTATGTACTTCCTCGGTAAGCTACAGGAGTAGTCACCAAACATCCTGTAATTAATTATTGATGTCACAAAACACATTGGTGAGTATTACACGATCTTGGGTAGAACTCAACCCAAAAGCTAGCTCATGTAGTGAGGGTACCCTCACGCTTATATACTTTATATTACTTTGGTACCCAGGCTATGTGAGACTTCGTTTCACACCCTCCTTCACGCGTAGCATGCTTACTCGGCAGCACGTGCCACATGCTGGTTAGAGTCACGCACCCTACCCATCTCTGGCACCTAGCTCTCGAGGTTGCTAGATGTAACAAAGTTGCCGGAGCTTGTAATAGGGTTGCCGGAGATTCTAGGGTTCCGGTGAACTGCGTTTGGGTGAGATGATGTAGAAAGTAGAGATGTTGAGGCAGGAAGCCGCGAAGCTAAAAACATATATGCGAACAGGTGCAAAGCAAAGGAAGAACCGTGGCAAATTCAGAAGATGTAGATTCCAATGAAGATTCAAAAGATGCAAATTCGCATGATGTTTGAGAGGAAAGAGAGAGTGCCAGATTTGTGATCCAGAACCAGAGAAACTGAGCCAAAAATTAGAGAGACAGAACTACAGAGATGCGAAATCAAAGAAAACAGAGCCTGAAATACCATAGAAAATTTTCAGGAACTGTATGACATATGAGTGCTTGGTGGATGGCAGCGAGGCTAAGGCTGCCCGCTGGAGAGCGAATATCCCATACACCGAGATCTTATGGCTCTAATACCATGTTACATGATCTTGGGTAGAGCTCAACACCAAAAGCTAGCTCATGAAGTGAGGTTCCCCTCACGTTTAAATACTTCGTATGACTTTGGTAGTTTGGTGCCTAGGCAGTGGGATTTCGCTTCATATAGAGATGCGGTGATGTGATAGAAAATGTACAAAATGATTAAAGAAAAGAGGTGGAACTTTGAACAAACTTATAGGGTCCTTGCCCTGTTGCAATATGATTCATCATCATCCTCAAGATATAGAGGTCTTTGTCGACGGAAAGGAAGATTTGGAGCCAAAAAGCCCCACCATGTAGTTATTTGATGTGTTATCCTTGTTGAAATCCCTTATTCTAGTAGGTTTCTGTTTCTTTTGTAGGTCTGTTGTTCCTCTGTGGCAGCTGTCTGAGTGTCTGATAATCTTACTCTCATGTGTCCACTAGGTCGGAAGGAACAACTCACCTTAAGTATAGGATACCAACTCGTGGACTTCTTGGTTTGCGGAATGCAATTTTAACCGCTTCTCGGGGCACAGCAATTCTCAACACCATATTTGATAGCTATGGGCCTTGGGCTGGCGATATCAGCACACGTGATCAGGGTTCACTGGTAACTTTCTTCTTTAATTGTATTCACTTTCTGAGTTCAAAGTACAATAGTCATGGCCTGCAGTTATTGTTTAACCATTTAAATGGTTGTTGCATGGCCTTCCTATTACTCTCGTTTTGGTTCAACTTACTAGTTGATTATGTTTGTGAATGTCTTTAACTCTATTGGCATATATTATTGTAGAATCATACCTGTATAAACCAAATAAACTAGAAGTTTATACAAATAGTTCCCCTCCACAATAAATGCTCCTACCTGCTGGGGATCCAACAATATGTTAGCCTATTCTTAAGTGTCATAGTACTTGTATAGTAATTGTTATTGGCGGATGGTCGATTCTTGTACTTGCCTACTTTTTGTTGGAACTCCTCTTGTCCAATTTCGTTTATCCAATTTTTCCACTTTTTGCGTCCCTAATCTTTTTGTTCTTTTTCAAAAAGCCAAAGAAAAAAATCCCCCTTTCACCTTCTATCTTAAGTTGAAGTGGCAAGTCCAACTTGTATGAACGGCATTTTTGGAAAGTGCACAGTTGAAAAGTTTACTGATAGTGGGCCTTGATATTGTTCCTTAATAAGTTGGATTCTCCAAGATGGTCAAAGAAATAAGGAGGGAGTAGATTTTACATGTAATAATTTACACTGGGATTATAATCATGTAGGACTCACATTGAGGCCCTTGCCTACCAGTTTTGCATATTTTAACATAACAACGGCATTTTTTTTAGGTTGCATTTGAAGATGGAACCACGTCATCTTATGCTCTGTCTAGTTCACAAGAAAGAGGGCAGCTGTTTGTTAGCCCTGGAGTTGATGTCTATAAAGGTCAAATAGTAGGCATCCATCAACGGTCTGGTGATTTAGCCTTGAATGTGTGCAAGAGAAAGGCTGCAACAAATGTACGTTCCAACAAAGATGTAGCAGGTGAGGAAGTTTCTCAGATATGTTACTCAAACTTACTTGCAACTCACTTTTTTGTTTATGATCGGCTACTTGCGACTCACTTTTTTGCTTCTTTAATCCATTATCCAATATAAGCTCATATTTTTCTCTTGCCATTCATCAAATACAGAAATCCTCAACTAGATTTAGGGGAAAGGAATTAATCCTATGCCTATGGCTTGTTTTTCTCTCCAATAACTTCCGTGGAAAATGCTAACTTTTCTCAATGCTCATCTATGTAGCCCACAGACGCTGGCTAGTGCACGTCATATAAATGATCTCAGATTCTAGCATTTTCAATAATTGATTGTATTTCTTCAACTTGCCCATTTGTGGAACTGCTCATGTATGTGCAGATGCTGGCCAGTGCACTTCACATACATGATGTCACATGCTTACGTTGTCAATAATTGATTGTATTAGGGACTGCACCTGGAGAAAAACAGATTGATTGTGACAAGTGATTGTTTCTGACCACAAAAAGGCTTTTCAAGGGCTTGGTGCCAATCTAGTAAGATATAAATCAGCAAGCACTAAGCGTTTGTGTACTAAGAATCCATGACAATTTTGACTTTAGGCTATGTTACGAAACTGTGTTATAATCTCTTTATGTGTCCTAGCTTGTTCGCAAGAAAAGTATGATGAAATAATTGGACACATATTTAGGCATGTTTGACAAATGTCCAGAGCTTGTCGTGTATTGTTCATTTCCAATAAATGCAGATACAGATGCATGAGGTGTGCTCGTGCTTCTTAGGTACCAAATGCCAATCATAAATGGTTCTTGAGCCTCCTATAGCTTGACTTGTATAAAGCACTAAATTAGTTGGCTGTGATTTTGAATCCAGTGTTAAACCCCATCTAGGTTTTTTATGTGGACTGCTTATAGCTTATGAAGCTTAAGTTTGTTATGATGTGTTTGCTAAACGAATATAGTAAATGTGAAAGTTTCTTTGGAAAACAAAAGTGAATCTGAATATGTATTTTGAAGAACACTTTTTTGTGGTAAAAATGTGTTTTCTTACAATAAAAAACAACAAACTCCTTACCTTCATGTATGCAGTGGTTCTTGATACTCCGGTGGAGTACAGTCTGGATGATTGCATAGAGTACATTGAAGAAGACGAACTTGTAGAGGTTACACCCAAGAGCATCCGGATGTGCAAAAATCCGAAAATGGCAAAGAAGACAAGGTAGATTTCTGTTACCGGCTATACCAGGTTGGCTGCTTATCCTTGAAGATGCCGAGGGGCATATCTATTGTATCTTTTTAAGCGTCCCGGATCCATCAGCAATCCGTATCACCCCTTTTGAAGCTTCCTCTATGCATCACAAGTCATATATTTGATTTTGTTCTGTATTCAAAATTTGCAGCAAGTTTTGGTTCCTGGTGTAGTTAATGTGTATAGCATTGATCCTGCAAAGTTGTATACCATAACTCAAAAAGATTGGGAACAGTTGTATAACGAGAGCAAAAAGAAAATGTCCCTAATTTCATCTACACTCCTCAATCTTCACGAATGGGCTGGGGATAATGCATCTCTTGTTACAGAGGATCTATTGATATTTATACGAAAAGCAACTTCCATTGTTTGGCGACTTCACCGAGTATTTATATGTACGCGTGTGCGTTCATAAATTATTAGAAAGTAACTTCTGCTGTTCATTAGTTGCGGCTTCAGTTGTCAAGTTTTCTAATATTTGGGAGTCTTATTTAGATTGTTAACTAGCACTTCTTTTCTATGTTTTGGAGAATGTACCAGGAATTTGTCTAAAGGCTTAAGCTATTAAATAGAAAATAGAAAGTATGATTTGATTATTCATGTGTTGCTAGAGTTATCTCAAAAAGTTGGCTGAACATGTGCGGATATTTTATTAGGTCGGGTCGGTTCAAATGAAGGATCTGTTGCCTATTCTGTTGTCATACTGTCGTTAGATTGTTAATCATCAACTAATTAGAATCTTAAGTTGCTAGACTAAGGGATAACTTTGTTACCTGTATCGTCGACATGAATATCTTCGGAACGCAATCGATGGAAAGTTCCATTTTGGTGTGATCACATTTTTACATTGAATATTTTTGAAAATGAAGAAGAAAGGATATTATGGTTTTTTAAAAAGAAAAGTCTTAACAACGCAACTTTATTCTATGCTTGCCCAGATATGGGTTTATCAAGATGGCAATTGACAAGTGAGTAAAGAATAGTATGTAGTTGTATCTGAATAATATGTGTAATTTCAAACCCCTAAAAAGTTTATTTCTTTATATAATTTTTTAAATTTTCTATACCAAATTAAAGTGCTCATTGTGTACCTTAATTTGGCATAATTTTTTTTAAAAAAAATATGTTATGAAAGTGTGTTTTTTAACAATTACAAAAATATTATTTAAAAAAGGAGGGAGAGTATTTATCTACGACTAACTAATCAGTCAATAGTCCATAAAGTGATTCATGCATCCTTTTAACTTAAATTATTATTATTTTATTTCGTTCTTGATCCTTGACTTTCTGGTGCTTTGGAAACGAAAAGGACATATTAATTACTAGTTAGAAACACGTATAATCAGATATATATTTTGGATAAATGAAATATATTTATTTTGTTTGTATTATTAAAATAAATATATGCGTTGACTTCTCTTTATAATGTCTGGTGGAAGAGTTGATTTCATGGTATTATCCAAGAAAGTGCTACAATACATGCACTTCTATTCAAGCGTGCATTATATGTACATTTTTTTAATGGCTTTAAATCTATAATGTTTATGACTTTGTATAGAAAATTATAAAATTTGCTCAAAACAATCATAATACCAAGATAAAAACTCACAGTAACATATAGTAATGTTAATTTAAAGTTGATGTTATGAATTTATGTCTAAATGTTAAGAATTTCCATATGAAATGTTAAGAATCCAAGATTAATATTATGAACTGGTGTGAAATTAAGGCGATTCAATAGGTGTGTATTGTAGCATTTCTCTATTAACGAAACAAGCATGCAATATACAGTGGATTAGAAGAATGGTTATCAGCATCCGTTCTTGACTGTACGCCTACAGTAGACTTTGTTAATTAATGGATTAATTATAAGGTTTGCTATAATCAAAATTCAAAGTTGGGGATTTGAAAATTGGCATGCCCTTATTGAATTGAATGTAAGGATGGATGTTGCTCTTTCATAGTAGTTGAATATCCACTTCATTGAAAAGGGAATCATTAGTTTTTGCCCCCCAAAAATGATAGAAGCTGGACTTTTAAATATTTTTATGATATTTTCATGACAAAATAGTTGGGGGCAGTGAAGCGTCCAGCCTACAAGGTTTAAGTGTAGAATTCACCTTTACTACTCATAAGTTACCTTTATTTGACAAGTTTAGGATTGAAATCCTGTGTTTGACTTTTTTTTAATTATTATTTATAATCAGGTGTTCGAGGTAGCTTATGTGCATCTCGACTATATGAGCAGGTGCCCCATTTGAAGTCAAAGCAAAGCTCCGCAAGGACTGACTCTAAAATAGTACTTCCTCTGTCTTTTTTTAAGTGTGTTACTTCGTAAATCTAACTTACTAAAGAAATATTATCATTACACCTTTCACATCAACTTCTTTCTCCACTTCACACTTTTGACATCAACTTTTATCTCTATTTTTCAAAAATATCCTCTACTTTTATCCATTAACTCTTTACCTATTAACTTTTCAAAATGACAAAATAATAATTGTACAAACTTTTACCATTAACTTTTCAAACCACACTAATTAAGAGACAACCAAAAATGGAAATGTCTACACTTGAAAAGGGATGGAGGGAGTAGTTGATAACATCTAAAATACTTTGATCCTGGGATCTCGATAGGCCTAAGTACCAAGTCTTGACCAGCAGACCTAGCTACATCATGTGTTGACAACGTCACGGTAAGTAGAGATTACTTTGTCTGGCATTTTAACGGAGTGTGAGAGAAAATTTGATGGCTGGGATAATAGAACGAAGATAGTGTATTAATCATCTTTTACCATTGATTCTATTATCCTGGATTATTAATGGGACTTGGAATTGATTAAAACAATAATTGTAATGGAATGCTTCCATTAGAGTGTAGTACAAATGGTCAAATTAAAATTAAGATGGTCCTCGGAGCATTGCTCTGAGACACTAGTATTGTATTATGTGTCAAATTATGTCTTGGAGTGATTGACCTTTTGGAAAAGAAAAAAAAAACTTCTAATTAAAAGAGAGAATGGAGAAAATAAGATGCGAGAATTTGAGAGGGGTTAGACGGTGACCAGGATTTTTCATAGATTCTTTCATTTTGTTAGAAAAAAAAAAAAGAAGAGAGAGGGAGTGTCATGTCTCCTACTTAAGCCTAGTTTTCCAAAAAAAATTTAGCAATCATTTGCTAAAATTAACCATGATTTTAGCAATCCTGTTGCTAAAAACAAACAAAAAACTCAGCCTTAGCATATAGTATATCAATAGATACATACATATGCACACATACACTGGAATACACACGCAAGAGATGGCTAGTTGTCTAGTTGGGTAAGCATCACCTCATGAACTGATTATTGGCCCTTTCCAATTACCTAATCTGTTAGTCGACGGGTACCGACCCCTTGCGTCTAGAAAATGCACCGACCGTCTCAGGGACGAAGTTGTGGGTCTTACACGAGTGAATTTGAACCTTTCATTCATCTTAATTTTTTTTTGAGTGGCCCCGTGAGAATTAGCTCAATTCGACATGCATTAGTGGTTGATCTAAAGGGAAACGGGGGAATTTTGGATCAACCAATAATATGAATATCGAATTAGGCTAATTTTTGGTGGGGCCACTACAAAAATTATTGTAACATGAATAAACAATTCGGATCACTCTTGTGAGAGTCACAAGTGGGTCTCCAAAGTGGTTGGTACATTTTTCTGGATCTTTACCCTTAGTTGGGTCCATTAGCTAATACAAGTAAACCATCATCTACCACACAAAATTTTCCACGCTTAGTTTACAGTACACAACTGAAAATCACAGGATACTGCATGAGCGTCGAATCACACGATACTCTTTAAGTTTTTCCAGACCAAAAATTTAAGGAGAATGGGACCCTAATTGGTTGGCTTGGTTGGTTGCTATCTGAGATACTGACTTGACAAGTTTGAAATGTTGTATGTAGCCTTTGGAGTGGGAAAATGGTGCACACATTCACCTCATTGACTAGAAAGCATTACTGATGACTTATAAATCTAGATTATTGATTGTTGAGAAGGACGGTCTGAATTGGAGTTGACAGGTGTCTGCCTCATTGGGACAACAGAGCCTCTGTCCTTGATTATTGTTCATTGATAGAGGCAAGCTGAAAAGTAAAACCCTGGCAAGTAGGGAGGGAAGGGTGTTCATTTAGAGAATTTTGAAAATCTCAAATTCTAGAAGGAAAGGCTATAAAGTTATAGATGTAACATGCAATACTTGTACAACCATTTTATCTCTAACAATTTACAACCCCCTCATATGGTCGTAGACTTGTTCGTACTGATAAAATAATGCTTGAGACACACCACTCCATCACACTATCAACCACATCAGCCTACGTAACACTGCATGATTGGTGATGAGAGAATAAACACTTTAAAACTACTTTGCAATCACCAATTATGTAGTGCCACGTATGCTGGTGTGGTAGAGTGATGTGTCTCAAGCATTGTATGTCAAACTTGGTTTGGATCCACTAAAATTGTGGTTTTCATGGTTAAAGAAATACTGTAAGATATTATGAACCGTTTTTATTGCGTTATGAAAATGGATAGCATTCTCACTTAGTCAATCTAACGATTTCGATACAAGAATTTAAAAAAAATCTGTTTGAAAAATACAAAAAATATTGGGTCAAAAGAAGCAACATTATTATACGTTGAAAATATAATTCAATCAATTGTTATATAAAGTCAGTAGTCCTATTTTGATTTACAGTACTTGAGTTGACAAATGCAATTTAGTCCCATAACAAAGTCAAAACTGAAATAGGGTCAAAATGTGGAAGCAAATTCATGATTTGGAAATCCTCATTAATTTTTCCCTTTTTTTTTTGGATATCCAAAATAGAGCTAACAAACCTACTAGACTGCTTGAATTTGGACACATGTTTGCACTTTACAAGTTCATTTGAGATCGGTGATCTACATAAATAAATCAATTTTAAACATTTTTTGAAGCTTAATTTAACTTTCAAACAAATCTCAAGCATATGTTTAAAAAATTCGAGCTACTCGAGAAGCTGAGACTCGATTAAGGGGGTGTTTGAATACCTCATTTTTTACTTCTGTTTTATACATTTTTCTCCATTTGCATGTTTGACAATTCACCCCCATAATTCTTGCAAATTGAGTTGGAGAAGAGAAGTCAGTGCAGGATGAGCTTTTTTACTTTTTCATTTTTCCATTTTCTCATTTTGGTTAATAAAAAGACTTACAAAATGAATATATATATATATATACATATATATCTCAAACACTAAACTGTTATAAAATATATTCTACACATATCTCTCATACATAATACATAACATAAATTCATTATATATTATGACCATAATTTGAAAAACAAAAAAATGAAGAACGCAAAATACATAAAGTAAAAAAATGAGGGTCCGAGACAAGATAGGTTTGTTTGATGAGAGAGAGAGAGAGAATATTCAGGGGTACTTGCAAAAAAATGGAAGTTTCTTTGGGGCCCATTAAAATAAAAGGTCAGGTAGCGAAGGTTTTATTCCAAAAAAATTCCATAGGGACGAATTAGACCTCGTTGTGCATTGGCGGGGTCCTTTATGAATCTGTGCAGTTTCAGGGTTGTTTACGTAAATAAAGGTAAAAACGAACCTGGCTTTTGACTACGTCGTCCATGGAATATTGGCCAGCTTCTAGAATGTCGACAAATATACGGGAGGCGAATAAACAAAGGCCACGTGTTATTCGGATTTCTGGTGGGAAATGGCAACGTTTCATAACGGTATAATATACGTGTCGGCGGGAGGGATGACTTGACCGCAAATTTTGAGTCTTTATTGTGTTTCGGACAAAATTAATTTTAAATGTTATAGTAAAAGGTTTTGGGTAATTATCAGTAACCTCCCCTGAGATTTCTAACACAAACAGATACCTTCCCTGAGGTTTCTGACAATAACAGATACATTCCCTGAGGTTTTTAAAATGACACTGACTTTCACTGATTTTGCTGACAATATCAAGATTCCCCCTGCTGTTACTTTTCTGTTGATAGCGTCAAGTTTTGCAAGAAAATTACCGAAATACCCTTACAACAAAATAAATATATTCTACCAAATTAATTTTTCAAAAGAAAAATCATCTCTTTTAATTTTGTGAATTTTTTTGTTAAGTGAAATTAACTTTACTAGATCATGGAGGTTAGTGGAAAACAAATTAGGCTAATTTTTTTTTGGGCCAAATGTATTTTATGTTTTGGTTTGTCTCAAACAAAATGACTAATGAAATTAAAATAAATAGGCTCGTGTCAATAAAATTTATGTTAAGACCAAACTATCAAAAAAAAAAAAATTCATTACTTTGCTAGTTTGGGTTTATAACTTTTTGAACAATTATAATAAAAAATAATTTTTTTTCAATTTTTATTATAATGTTTTTTATTTTTCGGTTTGTTAACAAAATGATCAATGAAACTAAAATAAATAGGCTCGTGTCAATAAAATTTACGTTAAGACAAAACTATGCAAAAAAAAAAAACTCCATTACTTTGCTAGTTTGGGTTTATAACTTTTTGAACGATTATAATAAGAAATTATCGTTTTTCAATTTTTATTATAATAATTTATATTTTTTTGATAACAAAATGATCAATGAAATTAAAATAAATAGACTTGTGTCAATAAAATTCATATCAAATCAAAACTATGCTAAAAAAAAAATCCATTACTTGGCTTGTTGGGCTTTATAACTTTTTGAACGATTATAACGAAAAATTCATTATTTTTCAATTTTCTATTATACTATAATATTATTATTATTTTCGGTTTGTCTCAACCAAATATATAAGTAGATAATGAAAGTGTACAAAAAAAAAAAAAAACCGTAGACATTGAAAGGAAGAAAAATTATGCAAAAGAGACTCTTTTAAACGCATGCATACATATTTAATTGTAAGTGTATAAGTATATTGTTTATATAAAATGAAATAGGGAGAAAATTATGTAAAATGATAAAGACTAAAAAGGGAGACAAAATTTTTGGTAAAGATAATATAGTTTGGTAGTAGGAGTATTAAATGATAGCAATTTTTGACTTAAAATTCAATTTTTCGTTGACATCATCGATTTTCGTTAGTGCTTTAGCGGAATACTAACGAAAAAAGGTCCAGGGAGAATCTTGATATTGTTAGCAAAAGCAGGGAAGGTCAGTGTTATTTCAGAAACCTAAGGGGAGGTATTTGTTTGTGTTAGAAGCCTCAGAGGAGGTTACTGATAATTACCCAAGGTTTTGTATTTTTTTCCCTTTCGAGAAAATATTAAAAACTAATTGTTCATATCAATTACAAAATTTAAAATAGCATAAAATATAGATTAAATGTGAAAACAAATTAGATAAGATTACCTTGAAGACACCATAATTTTATTAGATAAGATTACCTTAAAGACACCATAATTTTATTAGATACGATTACCTTAAAGACACCACAATATTTATAGTTCTAATATTTTTCTCTTTTATAGTGATTTTTGGGATTTTTAATATCGTCCCAACTCTTCTGTCTATTTAGGTACATGCGTGTCATTTTTTTAATTACTTATATCTTTCAATCTATAATTCTTTTTATAATTTTGTAAATTTTGTTTAATAGAACTCATCAAACTATCAAACAATATCCATATTAGAATACATAACATCATACATTTGAAAATATAAATAATTTTTTAGGTGTTGTGAAAGTGAAAGTGAAAGTGGACAAGAAATTTGGGACAAAAAGAGTACTAACTTTCATTTTTATGTTTAATTCGTCGAGATGAATTCTTATGCCAAAATTTTTTTGCATTGAATTTGATAAAATTTTGAAAAAAGAAAAAAAAGAGTTGAAAAACATGTTTTTGCACTAACAATTTTCTTTATGAAAACTATTTTATTCTCTTTAAAATATTTCCGCAAAAAACTGAAACTAGGACTAAAGTGTTTTGAAAAGTTTCTCTTTAAAAAAATAATGAATATTAATTATGTTTATCAAATTTTAATACCAGCTGTTCAGCTAACATTGTACGGTGTTCCAGTTAATTCTTTCATAAAATAAACTATTTGAAAGTGAGGTATGTTGCTTTGAATTCGTCAATTATAGTTACAGATAATATAGATGAGATAGAAAAACTCAATTTTGCTTATTATAACTTTTCTAAGTTTTAGTCATTTCATATAAGAATTATCTCGATTTATAATTGGATCATCCAATAATCATTGGTCCACCCAATAGTAGTGGAGGTGTGCAAAAGACGACTCAAACACTGCGAGTAAAATTCAGAAAAACATTTGTCCGCTTTCTTTATTTGAAAATTGTAAGTTTTCCAATATTAAAATTTTGATATTTTGGGAGGAAAATTGTACAAAATTGACAGAAAAGAATTCTCTCTCTAGAAATGGAGGAGGGAAGTCTCTGCGAAATTAATTTGACCTCTTCTCTCTCTCTCTCTCTCTCTCTCTTGTAACGCCTGTGAATTGAAATTCACGAGATAACTTCTTACCTCTTTCTTCCCACAAAACCCTTCCTCTCCTCCCATAAATATCATGTCTAATGTTCAACATCTCTTTGTGTGCCCGATTTCATCTGAATTCCCTTTTCTAGAAAAGAAAAATCTCATCGGGAATATTCCACTCAGGTTTTAATCGAATTTGGGTTACAAGATCTCAGGGGTCCAGTTTGGTATTGAAGCTCTCTTCAAGCGTTGAATTTTAAGAAACCCAGGTTCTGTTTTCTTGAATTCTTCTTGTTTTGGTTCAAAAATTCAAAATTTCGATCATTTGTGGATACCCACATCGCTTAAAGATCGAAAATATCTTGATTCAAGCTTTGAATTTTGTGGAATTGAAGCTTGAGGTTGCTTTACTGTTGGATTTCATCAATTTGAAATTCTTGGAAAGGGGGGAATTTTAGCTTTAACTTATGGGAAACTGTTGTGCTGTACCATCTGTTCAATCACCAAAAAGGGGCAAACAAAAACAAAACCCATTTGCCGTCGATTTTGCTTCAAACCCTACATATGTAAATGGTGGTGGAAACAAGACCTATGTGTTGGAACACCCAACAGGCCATCAAATTGAGGAGAGATATGAGTTGGGTCGCGAGCTTGGCCGTGGTGAATTCGGGGTTACCTATTTGTGTACTGATAAAACTTCAGGAGAAGTGTTTGCATGTAAATCAATATCTAAGAACAAGCTAAGGACTAGAGTTGATATCGAGGATGTCAGGAGAGAGGTTGAGATCATGAAGCGTTTGCCGCCGCATCCCAATATTGTGAGCTTGAAAGATACTCATGAGGATGACAAAGCAGTCCACTTGGTCATGGAGTTATGTGAAGGAGGTGAATTGTTCGATAGGATTGTCGCAAGGGGGCATTACACTGAAAGGGCGGCTGCATTTGTGACTAAAACAGTTGTTGAAGTCATTGTGGTAATGATCTGTCTTTCTTTAATCTCACAATCATTTGCATTTAGAACAATAGTTTTGATATTCAATTTTTTGAGTGCGGAATGTGAAGACGATGTTTTCCTATACATGTGAAATCTACAATGACGACTCATGTATTCTGCAGGAAATGGTCTGTTTTTCTAAAGATCTTTCTTTCTTTAGTCTCACAGTTTTTTGCATTTTGAATTGACTGATATTGTTTCCAATTTTTTGAGTACTGAACGTTGATTAGTATAGTGAATGATAAAATGCTCCGTAGGACTATATATATATATTCATTCACAGCTGGAGAATGTAGTGGAAATTTGAAACTAGCACGGATACTCTGAAGAAAGTGGTCTGTTTTTTTTCTGAGTAAAAAATCTCGTTACAGTCATTTCCCAAACAGATCACGCTGAATGGACTCTTATATTAGCCGGCATTTGTGGGTTATTTTGTTGGAGTAACAGGAGCTTATGTCCAAGACTCTAGCAAACACATATATCAATATTTTCCCTTGGATTTCATTCGTTTGGAACTAATTATGGTGAATTGGTGAGTAACCTCTCAAATGTAGAATATCGTAGTTTCATCCTCTTATCTCAATCTTGTTTTCAGTGGTAAGATTTTGAGAAGTCAGTTTCATGTGCACTTGTTACAAAACTTGTAATGCTTCTGTCTAGATATCTGTCTCTGTATGATTTTACCATTGTCTTATTATCCTAAATCACCCAGTGGTGCGGTATTCACTAAGTGGTAGTTTGCTCCCTTTTTTAATAATGTTAGTTTCTGTTATAATGTATGATGGTGACTGTTCTATTATCTAATGTCTATTTCATACTTCTGAATTGTCTAATTCATTTCTTCTATGCTTTTACTTCACTTGCAATTTCTTTTCTGAATGCAAGATTGATTACAATGTTGTTGTCATTTGACTTATATTATGTACTTGAAGTAATGATTCCTGGACATGTTTCAAAATATTCACAGACCATCCTTTGATTGGTTGTAGATGTGCCACAAGCATGGAGTTATGCATCGGGATCTCAAACCTGAGAACTTTTTGTTTGCAAACAAGAAAGAAACAGCTCCCTTAAAGGCAATTGATTTCGGGCTCTCAGTGTTCTTTAAACCTGGTAATGCCTTTTGATAGTTGTTGCACTTGAGTAGTTGCTTCATTGGTTGGTAAGTCCTCCATCTCTATTGGCTAAAGTTGGTCTAATGTCTACAGATGAGAGATTTGATGAGATTGTGGGAAGTCCTTACTACATGGCTCCTGAAGTTCTGAAGCGAAACTATGGCCCGGAAATAGATGTCTGGAGTGCTGGAGTAATCCTGTACATCTTACTTTGTGGTGTCCCACCTTTTTGGGCAGGTCAGTGCCCATCCAATGATATTTGTTAAAACACGTATGTACAGGGTACTATTTTTTCATGCATACATTACTTGCAAATAAGAAATTTTGAAGCTATTTTGCAATCTATGTAGCACCGACTTGGACAGATGACGCCTACACTACATGCAAATGTTCAAAAATCAGAGGACACACACGTTGGGGACAATATAGTTGCATTTTGTTATATATACATGACTTGAAAAACCAGCCTCTAACGAGAGTCAAAAGACCCTAGAGGCTGTTTTTTGCTTTTCATTGGTAGATAATTTGCAAAACTATTTCAAAAAATATATATTTTAATAATTAATTTGCTCACACGTGTCTTTACGTTCAATCTACCATTATCTACCAAAGTAAAAAAAAGGCCCGCCCACAAGTGTCCATGGAGCGCCCTAAGAGTATCCTACCTTGTTTCTACAGTGTACATAGTGGGTTCAAATGAATAAGATTGATAAACATGTAGGACACTTTTAATTTGATTGCCGGACATGTGTCAGGAGAGTGTTGGTGTCCACCGAGTGTCGGACACCTGTGACCTCTGGCGAAAACTCGTGCTACCTTAGTTGCATTTTATGTTGTGAATTGCACAAATGTTAGTTCGTGGTGCTTGGAGGGCGTTTGCTTGCTTCCTATATTGATTTTCAAGTTATTTTTCTTAGAAAATTGATGGATGGACAATGCAGCAGCATCCTTGATTCCTTCAATGGGTTACCGCAGAACCACTATAAGCTATATTCTGTGTTTTGTGGGGCCTGTTAAATTTGGTGGGTGCCCATATGAAGATATCTGAGGATCTAGTCAGGCAACTAGGGATATAATTACTACTAAATTGTCCTCTTTCTTTTTCTCTCTTTACATTAAACAAAGTAAGACAGGTGCTGTGATCAAGTATAAAGTATGTTACCAGAAATGCTTTACTTCGTGATGAAGATGAGTGGAATTTTCCTAATATATTTAGCTTATTAGTCAGATAAATAAGAGTATTAACTGCTGTGAGTTTCTTTACGAACCAACTTTTTAGTTTGATAAACGGGCACACCATTATATGCTTTCTTATTAGTCAGATAAATAAGAGTATTAACTCTCTCATTTTCCATTGTTTTGAATTTGCTTGATCTTTGTCATGTTAATTTTTGTGATTATTGAGTCTGTAACTCCTTTCTTATCCAACTATGTTCTATGCTATGCAGAGACTGAACAAGGCGTTGCCCAAGCAATTATCCGGTCAGTTGTAGATTTTAAGCGGGACCCTTGGCCCAAAGTTTCGGAGAATGCAAAAGACCTTGTAAAGAAGATGCTTGACCCTGATCCTCAACGGAGGCTTACTGCTCAGCAAGTGCTAGGTATTATCCTATTGAAATGACAAAGTAATATGTTTGTAATGTTTTAGTGCACAAAACGTAGCTCTTTACTTTTTAATCTCTTAGGTTCAAAGTATTAGAAACCTAACCTGAGTTTTATTTTTTGGCATGATTCCAGAACATCCTTGGTTACAAAATGCCAAGAAGGCTCCAAATGTTTCCTTGGGTGAAACTGTGAGAGCGAGGCTCAAGCAATTTTCCGTAATGAACAAGCTCAAGAAAAGAGCTCTAAAGGTAATTTTTTTAAGGATGAACATAATGTACAAATGACTAAATAGATTTTGGCTTCGCATTAAGGAATATTCTAGTTTGATTGATGTTATCCGGGATATTCAAACAATTTGCCAAATTAACAGGTAATTGCTGAGCATCTGTCAGTGGAGGAAGCCGCTGGATTAAAGGAGGGGTTCCAAGTGATGGATATCAACAACAAAGGGAAGATCAACATTGATGAGCTTAGAGTTGGGTTGATAAAGTTGGGGCATCAGATTCCCGATTCAGATCTCCAGATTCTCATGGAAGCTGTGAGTACTATAACTTAGTTGGAACTTGCTTTTTTAACCTTTTGACCTTGGGATAAGAGGACAGATGTCACTAAGATAAAGATTATCCAGGCTAATGCACTCTTTTGAAGTTTGTCTTAGATTCGTCTTTAGATTTCTTTATGTGCTTAGAGCATCTGCTGTGTTCAATGCCAAAATCCTGACGTGGTAGCAAAATTTTTGCCTGTGAAAATGCAACAAGAGCAATCTCCAGTGGTTCAAGACAGTTTGACTAGGGTCAGGTCAATCGTAAACTTTGATGATCACATAGCAATTTGGCTACGCCAAACTCGTGCCAAATTTGTTGCAAGTAATAGCTTTGCCAAATTTGGAAACACTTTTTCCCAACCAATGGAGCATCACTTTTGGTCTTTTCTTGCCAAAGTATGCTAGTGGAAAGAGGTCTGGTGAACCAATTAAGATGCTCTCATGTGGCAATCCTGTTACACCAATGCTGATGCCATCTAGAGTTTTTTTTTTTTTTTTTCCCACAACTCCAGTATGAAAATGCTATTTTGGTTCCTTTATTACGGAGCTAGAGAGAAGATGTTTGCAGAAATTTGGTGCAGCATTTCATGATGCTATAATTTGTCAAGAGCTTTGCAAACCATTGGAGATGGAATTTGCCAAAGGGTTGCCAAAATTTGGCGTTGGAGGGTCTTTTAGCACATCACGAGAGACGCTATGATGACATTAATGCAACAATGCGTAGAACTATTATTTGTAATTTTTTTTTAATAAGAATAAGTCAATCTTTCAAGTAACACATCACTAAGGCACTTCTTGTTAGCCATTATAACTTCTTTTGTAAACTTAGATTTCTGGAAGTAATGTGAAACCATTTACAGGGTGATGTGGACAAGGATGGACATTTGAACTACGGAGAGTTCGTAGCTATTTCTGTTCACCTCAGAAAGATGGGTAATGAAGATCACCTTCACAAAGCCTTTGAATTCTTTGACGAAAACCAAAGTGGGTATATAGAGATCGAAGAGCTAAGGGATGCCTTAGCTGATGAAGATGAGACAAACAATGAAGAAGTCATTAGCGCCATCATGCAGGATGTCGATACTGACAAGGTCCGTATTATCATGTCTTCTTTGAGTTCTTTTGTTCTTTTTTGAGGGATAGGTAGTGTTTGGTTCGCAAAAAGTTATTCTGGGAAGGGAAAGGAATGGTTTTTGCTAGCCTCCTACTCGAATGGTCATTCACGTGAGTTGGTGAATGATGATTCATTTATGATGCAAATTGCGGTAAATTTTCAGTGAACCAAAAGTCGATATAAGCATTTTGAGGGAATGACCATTCCGTTCCAGCCTTCATTACACTGCCTTCGAATTTTCATGCCATTATCTCATCCTATTGTGGAGCATTTTTTATGTGTGGAGAAGTGTGTTATTTGCATGATTGGGTCCATTCTTAATTTTGCTTTATTTGTTTTGCAGGATGGACGTATAAGTTATGAGGAGTTTGCGTCAATGATGAAAGCCGGCACGGACTGGAGAAAAGCCTCGAGGCAGTATTCAAGAGAGCGGTACAATAGTCTCAGCTTAAATTTGATGAAAGACGGATCGTTGAAATTGAGCAATGGGGGTAGATAACTCGTGAGAAAATAAAATTTCTTGCCTAAAGATGAATATTAAACGACACCTCTTGATTTTGTTAGCTGTCGTTTTTCTTTTCTTCTTCTCTTTCTTTCCTGGTTCGTTTTCCTCTCGGGACCCTGTTTACCGGATAATTAGGATCCATGCCTCGAGTGTTAAACGTAGTTTGTGTGCCATTATGCGAGTTATACTTGTGTATGAACTTAAAAGGGTTGTAGAAGAAGTGTGAATTTGTGATGAAGATGGAGCCGGCGGTGATATGTGATTGTAAATATGTTGTGCATGACTTCAAAAAATAGGCAAAGAAAGGCTTTCGATCGTTTTTTGAATTTCAACTAGTTTCTTGGTATTTTTGTATCTTTTCTAGTGGAATTTCCGTCGAGCGCGGTGACAAATTATTTTCAGCAATATCATTTGAATGCTTTACCAAAATTGCACTCCCAAGTCCGATTTAGCCAAATTTGTACGATATCGATTTAATTAACAGGCACAGCAATATCAACGGTATTGATTATCTTGATTGTGTTGCGGTCACCTGGCCGCTGTACATTCAATTACAACACATGATTTAGAATCCTATAAAATGAGAATAATCGGAGCTAAAGGGAGATGTACACACTACCACATGTATACATCTTCTTGTGTATACATCTCCCTTTAGCTCCGATTATTCTCATTTTATTGGATTTATCAGTGACAAGGTAGATACCCTACTTAACAAAAAAGGAAAAAAAAAAAGATTTAGTTTGTTATCAACTATATTCAATGTATAGATCTTAAAGGTTATTACCACATCAATTTTTACAACAGTCAATCTGAACCGTTAGAGTTTCACGCCTCGCTAATATTATCAATGTCACCAAAATCAAAGATCATTAGATATCAGCGGCCGCGTGATCGGATCACATTTAATGCATCCAAAGGCATTAAAGTTGTATAGTGGACAACTCGAGCTCCAACTAAATTTTTTTGGGTGATCAAAATCGTCTATCTTTTAGATATAGCAGAGTTCATCATTCGTACAAAAAATTAAGTGGATCCCAAATCCGTAGCCATTTAATCATGAGAAAAGTATCATTAAAAAAAAAACAAATAGGATCTCGATCGACGAGCTTTCTAAACCCGATCGAGCCAAAATTTTACGGGAATGGTTTAATTAATAAGCACAACACAATGAACGACCTAGATTATTAAATAGTTTGCTTTATTGAGATCTGCTTCATATTTGTACCAAAGATTATTACGAAATACATAACTCATAATTAGAAAATACATTTTTTGCACAATAAATCTTAACCAAGGTTAACTTGGGTTAGAATTTTTTTTATTGCGTCATGCCCCGTGCCATGCCGTGCCATGACGACCCACTTATGTGCCGTGCCTGTCCTAGATCGTGTCGTGCTGTGCTGTGCCCATTTATGGGCCATGCTCGTCTAAAAACGTGCTTGTGTCGTGTCGTGCCTGTGCCGGGCCGGCCCATTTGACACCTCTATAGATTTGAGTGTCGAATTGGACTATATATTTAAAACAAAAGGATATTTCATGTTCAATTGATTTTTTTTTGTTTGTCTGGCCTAATGGTCAAGCCAAACACTAGATTGGATCTTCCTGAAAAAGGCTAATCTTGGGCCTGTGATTTTCAACTGGCCAGAGGAAGCAAACCCAAAGCTAGTAAAAAAGGTGAGTTGGATTAAACTAGCGTACTGAACCTTTTTAACTCGGGAACACATCTAATCTGGAATATTCAAACTTAATTCATAGTTGACTCAAGGGAGGAAATATTGATTCGTCACAATGTTGCGGGCTCTCACTAAGCCCCACCGACATGCAAGTTATATTGAAGTGTCTATCTAAATATCTCAACCATCTGGTCCCAAGTATTGATATCAAGACCGGGAAGAGAGGAGCAATATGTTTCGCGACCCCAACCACTTGAACTACCAACTCGTCAGTGGCACAGAAATCAAACCCAAAGTTCACTAAAAAGTACAAGTGAAGAAGGAACTAATGATGTGGGCCATCAAGGGAATTCCATTTAATTAGACAAACTTGAGAGAATCACACTCTCTAATAATGCAACTAGAACTCTAGACTGTACGCCCAAGACCATTGAAGAAATAAAACTTAGAGCAAGAAGAACATTTAGAACCAACACTCAAATAGGAGAAAAACACTAGAAGTTCTATTTCATAATATTTATCCTTTCTCACACTCTACAAAGAATACACAAGGGACTCAAAACACTTCTAGAATTTATAGGACTCTCCTAACATGTATCTAGTCAAGTACGCAACTCTAGACAATAAATAAATTCATGAATGACCCTTGGACTCCATATATGAATACAACTAAAGACACTTGAACTTAACAAAAAACCCTTAAACTACATTCATGTACCAAGCCATGTACATGAACCATGTGTGAAAAATACTAAGGCCCAGTTTTCCAAAAGATTTTAGCATCCAGGTGCTAAAATCATGATATTTCAAATCAAAAAATGAAGTATTTTCGTGTATCGTTTTTCAATTTTTTTTCACATCAAATTAAAGTACTCCTCGCGTACTTTAGTTTGGTGCAAAAAAATCAAAAAATAATATACGGAACCACTTCATTTTTTGATTTGAAAAATCATGATTTTAGCATCTGGGTGCTAAAATCTTTTGGAAAACTTAGTCTAAATTAAACTAATAAAGTTAGCACAACTTTCAACAGACAATGGTTGAGTAAATAATTGCCAGTTGAGTGCCTGTTATTGTCAGTTATTAAGATGATGATACTTGTTATTGCCAGTTGAGTAAGCAATTGCCAATTGGATGCTTGTTTGTTATTGTCAGTTATTAAGATGATATTGTATATAGGAGAACGCATTTCTTTCACAGGCGGAGTCAAGAATTATATTCAGAGGTGGCTTCCTAGAAATACCAATATCCTTATTGGTAAAAAAAAAAACAGTGTAATAAAGTGAACTTCCAATAATATTAGGAAAAAAAACATTTTCATGGTTTAATCATCCGTGAACATAAAACAAACATAGTTAAACGATTTGCTAACTCCATCCTAATAAATTTGATTATTATTTTTAGATAAAGAGATAGAAATATCATTAAATCACCAACCTGAGAACAGAGTCACAAGATAGCCAATAACCAACAAACGAGAAAGAAAATAGTAAGGCTAAACAAATAGACACTAGACAGTAAAGAAACTAAAAAAAAATAAACTAAGAACATGACTCTAGTGTAAGACACCTCCATCACCAGTGTCTCGTGTGGAACAGCCTACAACAAGCTTGGTAAGGAGATGAGCACGCTGGACATTCTTGCGCTGCACCTTTGAGATCCTGCAAAAAGATAACTTGGCTATCTCCTCTCTGAGGCTGTCAATCAAAAAAGTGTCATGGTAGTGACACTCAATCAGCCCTCCTATTTGCATGATGGCACTAAAACAATCAGAATAAATGTCTATAGAATTATAATTGTTGTTTTAGGCCCACTTAACACCCTGTTGGATTGCTTGAAGTTCTGTTTGGAGGGGACTATTGCTATATAATGATATGGAAAGTTGTGCAACAAGGCTCCCGGATGGGAGACTTGTAGTAAAGCCCAGGCCAATCCACTCATTTCCTTCCTTCCAAGCCCCATCTACATGGAGAGTGCAAGATCTTTGTATAGTACATGAGTTAGGAAGGGGTATGATAATAAGAAAGGGAGACTTGGAGGAGGAGCAAGAAGGTGCATGGTTTTCCCTTGCAAGGCAGATAAAGGCTCTTTGGAACCAGTGAGCAGTGTCCATAGCCATAGATAAAATAGTATTTCTACAGAAAGAAATATTCGAGAAGACCAATTGATTTCTTTTCTTCCATAGAGCCCAAAGCAGCACGATAAAGAAGAATAAATTATGTTTATCCTTGCCTAGTTGAATGATCCAATCCAAGAGCCAATTCTCGAAAACCACATCATTAGAAATCCTTAGCCCAGTTGTCGAGAAAATAGAAAGGAATGGAATGGTTTTTGCTAGCCTCCTAGTTGAATGGTCATTCACGTGAATTGGTGAATGATGATTCATCTAGGATGCAAATTGCGGTAAATTTTCAATGAAGCAAAAGTCGATATAAGCATTTTAAGGAAATGATCATTCCGTTCCAGCCTTCATTACACTGCCTTCGAATTTTCATGCCACAATCTCATCCTATTGTGGAGCATTTTTTATTCATGGAGAAATGTGTTATTTGCATGATTGGGTCCATTCTTACTTTTGCTTTATTTGTTTTGCAGGATGGACGTATAAGTTATGAGGAGTTTGCGTCAAAGATGAAAGCCGGCACGGATTGGAGAAAAGCCTCGAGGCAGTATTCAAGAGAGCGGTACCATAGACTCAACTTAAATTTGATGAAAGACGGATCATTGAAATTGAGCAATGGGGGTAGATCACAACACAACAATAACATAACCCATTTAGTCCCCAATAATTGGAGGTATGGGCGGAGGATGGATATGACCTAGACCTAACCTTTGACAATAAATGCACAAAGTGGCTGCTCCCAGAATACCACTGAAATAGATGAATTTGAGACAAACTTAACCTTTGACAATAAATGCACAAAGCGGCTGCTCACAGAATACCACTGAAACAGTGGTCCCCCTGTACCATCAAGTTTGCTGCGGAATCATGCCCTCAATCAAAGCTAAAAGGCATAAGAAAAGGCAGACCCAATAATCATTTTGATTTATGTGCACATTACTATGCTTCTTTCATTCAACATTCAGAGCATTGGCGTTGCACAATAAACAATGGGGCTAGATAACTCATGAAAAAAAAAATTTCTTGCCTAAAGATGAATATTAAACCACACAACTCTAGATTCGTTTTTCTCTTCTTCTTCTCTTTCTTTCCTGGTTCATTTTCCTTTCGGGACCCTATTTATCGGATAGTTAGGATCCATGCCTCGAGTGTTAAACGTAGTTTGTGTGCCATTATGCGAGTTATACTTATGTATGCACTTAAAAGGGTTATAGAAGAAGTGTGAATTTGTGATGAAGATGGAGCCGGTGGTGATATGTGATTGTAAATATGTTGCGCATGACTTCAAAAAATAGGCAAAGAAAGGCATTCGATCATTTTTTGAATTTTATCTAGTTTCTTAGTATTTTGTGTGTTTTCTTGAGGAATTTCCTTCGAGTGCGGTGACAAAATGTTTCGCCAAAATTACATAGATATGAGGCTTTCAGGGTACATAAGATTTGAGCTGATTTAGAGCATCCTTATCAGTCTCACAAAAAAAAACACCAAATTTAACTGTAAAAACACCTTTTACAATTTAGCAAGTCACTTTATCAAAAACTCAAAAAATCATACTCTATATCCAAACTTTACTGGAGTATATTAAACTATTCCCATCAAATTTATAAAAAAAAATGAAAAATTCCCCTATTATATTAATCTCCCCCGCTTGGAGAGTTGCTGTTTGTGTCAAGGAAAAATAACACTTTTCCCCTTTAACCATTGGTTAACCATTCTCCTCCCTCTCTCTCTCCGTTCAGCTTACCAACAAAACAAGGAGTGCGTGAATAGTACCACACCAAATTTGATGCAGAAATAATTTGAGGAGGTAAAATAAAGAGCCTGGTTTTTAGGGGTTTTAGAGGATTTGGCTACCTACTTTAAATGGGGATGCCCTTGAGCAGACCAAGTCACTTATATCAAAATGTGCTTTGAATTTTTTCGATAGAAGCCCAAATGTAAAAAGGAGAACCCGAAAATGGAAAAACCTGTTGGCCAAAAAGAGCCTCTTGGAGGCATAAGATCACAGGCCACATAAGTTCCTCTTTTGAACATCCAAACGAAGCGTAATGAGCACCAGCTAGATCATTCTCACATCCAAACATAAGCCAATGAAGGAATGACACTTGTCTTCTCGGAAAACCTTCACCAGACTCGAAGTGCAACTAATGGAGAGGCAAATTCTGATGAAAAGGTCAAAGGGAAGGAACCAATGGTAGAGGGGAACTTAACTAGAGGAGGGAAAAATGCTGATGAAAAGGTACAAGGGAAGAAACCAATCTATGGTTGGGAGAAACTTAGCGATCAACGACAAGTGGCTCACAACAGTGGCGGCTCTAGGTATTTTTTGCTTGTAATATATTGTTTTTGTGCAGTTCTGCTCCTCTTTTCTGCATTCACTTCAGCTCCAAAAGAGACGAATATTTCGCTTTTTGCAGCAATTTAGATAGACAATGTAACAACCATAGCACATGGAGCATGCCTCTTGATGAGTTCTGTAGTTGTTAAGAACAATCAGAAAAATGAAATGGTGAAATCTAATTTGACTTTACTTTTCTAAATTCTTTTTCCTTTCATATTTTTTTGGTGGGAGAAATTACATATGTGGGTGTTATGGAGGTCATTGACACTTTCTTGAATTCCTATATACTGAGTTTTAAACACTTACAGGTTTGTTATGGTGCCTGACGAGTAATATTCAGTAATCCAGGAGCAAGGTCGTGTGATGTTCCGAATCGTTACAGCACCTCACATTGTTTTGGGGTCTACACACTTAATTATAGACTCTATGAGAATATGTAGTGTTAGAGTGCCTCGGAACACTACGTGGGCTTTCTACGGATTACTGAATAATTTGGCGTGTCCGACTCAACCAGATCATTCCTCTGGCAGCTTATGCGTAGCAACACTTCAGTGTTTGGGTTCAGAAAAATTTTCCATTTTGAGCTGCTCTGTATATAACTAGTTTTTCTTTTCTTTTCTTTTCTTTCTTTTTTTTTTCCTTTTAGCATCCCAGTAATTTGATGGCGCTGCTTCTGATATTCTTCATGGATTTTTGGAACTCTAGAAACTTGTTTGTTTGGATATGAGTGTCGGATTGGACTATATATTTAAAACGAAAGCATATTTTACGTTCAATTGAAATTTATTGTTTGTTCGGCCTAATGGTCAAGCCAGACACTAGATTGGATCTTCCCGAAAAAAATATAATCTTGGGCCTGTGATTTTCAACTAGCCAGAGAAAGCAAACCCTTTGCTAGTAAAAAAAAGTGAGTTGGATTAAACCAGGGTAGTGAACCCTTTCAACCGGAGAACTCATGTAATCTGGAATATTTAGACTTAATTCATAGCTGGCCTGACAAGGGAGGCAATATTGATCCGCCACAATATCACATGCTTCGTCACTAAGCCCCACCGACATGCAAGTATATTGGAGCCGTCTAGCTATCCCAACCATCTGGTCCCAAGTATCGATATGAAGACCGGAGGGAAGAGAGGAGCAATATGATCCGTTACTCCAACCACTTGAACTATCACCTCATCAGTGGTAGAGAAATCAAACCCAAAGTTCATTGAAAATTATAAGTGAAGAAGGAATTAATGATGTAGGCCATCAAGGGAATTTCCATTTAATCAGACAATGGTTGAATAAATAATTGCCTCTTGAATGCCTGTTATTGTCAGTCATTTAGAAGATGATGATACTTGTTATTGCCAGTTGAGTAAACAATTGCCAATTGGATGCTTGTTTGTTATTGTCAGTTAGTAAGATGATATTGTATATATAGGAGAACGCATAATTTCCATTTAATCAGACAATGGTTGAGTAAACAATTGCCAGTTGGATGATTTTTTGTATTTGCCAGTACTTACTTAAGATGACATTATATATACGAGAACGCATTTCTTTCATAGGCGGAGTCAGGAATCATATTGCGAGGTGACATCTTAGAAATACTGGCAAATATCTTTATTGCTAACAGAAAAAAATTGCAGTGTAATAAAATGAACTTCCAATAATATCACCAAAAAACCACACATATAAATGGTTTTAATCAACTGTGAACATAAAATAGACATAATCAAACGATCTACTAACTCCGTCCCAATAAATTAATTTGATTATTTGATTATACGGCAGTTTTGGTGATGCTAGGATCAAAGTTAGCCAAATACAATAGCTACTGAATATTGGCGAGTCAATAACAATGTGCCAAGTGTCTCATTCTAGACAACCCTAGAATACTTTTCTTTTCTTTTTTTCTTCTTTATGGTAAGAAACCCTAGAACACTTGCTAGCTAGCCATGTCTGTACTCATGACTTATCCAAATTAGAATTCAACACCCAAAAAGTATAAAATATTAATTTGATCACTATTGTGTTGTAACTCATTAATTAGAACCTCGTCTAGATCATCGATACGTTAATTAATTAAGCTATTCTTGAACACGTTCTGAATATCACTTTTGACGAGGATGTTCGAACTCAACTTCACAAGTTAAAGATTTATAACAAACCATAAAGTTCGATCGTTTTATGATCACTTCGATTGGTAAACTTATAATTAAACTTCATCATATAGAAAACTCTCGAAGTTTTGAAACCAATTTTAAGCACCATAGTACTCGATTCAATTTATTAATTACAACCTAAAAAAATTTATACCCATTTTAGGTCGCAGAGTGTGACTTTTAGGACAAGGGATTTCGGGTATCCGAAAATGTGTCTAACTTATGATGCAGTCTAAGTTGGTTACGTACATTCAAACTCTTTCCTGTGACATCATGATTATATACATTTATTGTTAATGTACGGGGAATGTTTGCATACATCAGCAAATTTGTGGATAGATACCAATCTTCCGTGATTGATTAGCCATTGTGATCAAATATCAAATTTAATTAATGAATTAAAAGATTAATTAGAAGTATAGCATTACAATCCCACATGGGAAAATTCAAACACACACAAGCTTATACATGCATGCACCTTGAGCACATTCATAATCCGTTCACATTGTGTACATTCATAAAGGCATGCATAGATACATGGGCAATATTCTCTTTTATGCACTCTTAAAATTGCTTTAATTCATGAGTAGATACAGTAGCGGAGCCAAGAATCTGTGTTGGTGGGGCATGGGCCGGGCCCTACACTCCCTCTGAATCTATATATGAAAAAACATATTATCCCTAGACAAATGGGTTTCGAATAATATATAGAAGTTTTTTTTGAAGGCTATAAATTCATTTAAGGCCTTATCATCATAC
Source organism: Vaccinium macrocarpon (assembly GCA_022606695.1). Classification (NCBI taxonomy): domain Eukaryota; kingdom Viridiplantae; phylum Streptophyta; class Magnoliopsida; order Ericales; family Ericaceae; genus Vaccinium; species Vaccinium macrocarpon. The sequence goes on along the minus strand of CM040171.1, from coordinate 37,516,930 downwards.
TTTAGGAAAATGCTACAGTACACACCTTTTATTTGAATGTGTATTATACACACCCCTATAAAAACTAATCATAGAAAATGTTACAAATCATATTGCTAAAAAGTTACGAAAAACTAAAAAATGTTACGATTGCTGATAAGGTGGCACAATCTAGATCACACAATAAGTGCATATGGTACACGCACCCAAATATGGGATGTGTCTTGTAGATATTTCACCTTATATAGTTATTAGGGGATATAGGAGAAAATAATGTCTCTGCTTCCTTTGGTGGTAGGTGGTGTAAAGAGCCGCTTTTTTAAAGTGAAGGGTCCTTTTGCCATCAGATAACAAAGTGGTGCTCGTTGACGGCCCCGTCCCTTCCTGACAATAAATTTACAAAACTAAACATTTCACAAAGCGCTAACCTGAGCTGTGAAGTCATTGAGACTCACGACCAAAGGAGCTTGCAACATTGGTCGCCCCCTCCCACCCTTTGTTATGTTAAAAAAAAAAAGAGCTAGCTTAAACAAACATCGATTAATTCAGAAGTTATGGAAAACTTTTTGTAAGGACCAAGTTCTGGAGTTCTTTGTTTTGGCAATTCCGTTTGACAAAACACACATTTACATCGAGTTGTAATTTTAATTTTTAGAGTGTCTATTTAGGTGTGGAAATGAATCATCTCTTTATGTATTTTTATTCGAGTGTTGTAGTTTTTAGTCATGACGATTACAGCACAACGATTCGTTGAGTTCTTTGGGCGTTTGGCTTGAAATGGCGAAGAAGAAGCAAAACATTACCATTTGTTTTTCTTTGGATATTTGGCTCGAGCAAAACAACCGGCAAAAATGCCCGATTCTGCAATTATAAATACTGATGTGCTAAGGTTTTTTGAGGATCTCTCATAACATATAGCAGCCGACTTTTTGAGAAAAAAGAGATAGAAGTTCTTTGATCTTTTGAGTGATTACCTTGGAGCTTCAATGCAATTGAACGATCGTACAACTACATAATCATCTCAAAGAAGTTCTCTACAAGCTAGAAGTGATTTCTAGGGAATACTTTTGGTGAGATTCTGAAAGCATCCAAGGAAGGCTTGTGCGATTCAAGGCGTTGGCGATCAAGATCATTGAGTGCGGTGTACGTGTGACTCAACAGGTGAAACTTAGAACGTTGTGAGATTTACATCGTTTGGATAGGTATATCTGTAACTGCACAATGAGTATAGTGATTTTGATTCCTTCCTGTGGTTTTTTAACCATTTAGGGTTTTCCCCGTATATCTCTGTGTTGTGAGTTTTGACTGCTTGCGTGAATCTTTACTAGTAGTATTAACTAGTGATTCGCATTCACACTATTAAAGTTTTTACAAATTTTTTAGGGAACCTGATTTTTCACTTTTACTAGTAACTTGCTGATGGTGAAAATCGAACATGTACTCTTCGAAAGTACCAACCTATTGGGGTTACATAGAAAGAAAGTATGACCATGCTAGCTAGTTGGTTTTGTTTTATTGCTTTTGTCGCTTTTGTGCATGTTTTCTTCATTTTCTAGATTCGCAAGCAATTTTATGGGATATATGGAAAAGTGTTTGGATTTGGATTATGCGATCAAGTTGATAAAATAAGTTTTTTTTTTCTTTTTTGAGACAATAAATTCAATTAAGAATTACCTTATCATAATTTATTTATTGCCCGTACAAGTAAAATTCCTATATAATGACCCACTAAGTTGGCTTTTTGACTTTTTTTTAGTTGATATATGTTAACAGAATAACTTGTCTCATAAAACGTAATATATTAAAAGGTCAAAAAGCTACTTTGTGGAACGCCCCTAATTATAGTCTATTGAGGGCAAAAAGTATGTTTTATAACAAGCATTCAAGCCAGTTTACTCGTACATTGACACGAAAAATTTCAGAACTAATACCGAAAATCGAACTTGCAATCTTCTTCCTTTTTTTATTCCTTTTGTGCATGTTTTCTTCATTTCCTAGCGTCATTTTATAGAATGAACTGTGCATTTTTTTACACACCACCATGATCATGTGAGATATATATATATATATATATATATATATATATATATATATATATATATATATATATAAAAACATGAAATACACATATATGTATGTATGCAAAGTGCAAAAGTCAGCAATTGCCCACCTAGCTAGGCCAAAGGAAATCTTTTCGTCTGAGTCTCAAATCTCTGTCCCATACCTCAGGAATCATTTATAATTTGGACTCATCAACCTCTCTCCCTCTCAGTTTCTATAAATACTGCAAGCCAGCTAATTTACCCTTAGATCATCCTTTAGGACAAACCCCCACACTTTTAGGACAAACCCATTCTTTGCTTAATTTATAATAGAAAAGCTATGGCATTACAAAGACAACTCTTCTCAATATTTCTCATTATCTTTATTATCAATATTATTTCAGGTTCCACCAGTACCATTCATGGGGACCCACCTCATGATTATGATCACCTGGAAGAATATGGTTATGACTTTGAAGCATACCCTTCTTCATATTCCATCTCCAATATTGAAGAAGATAATGATAATGAAGTTGTTAGGGTTTTGGCTTCAGCCAAGACAGTTAGTGTTAATGATTTTGGAGCGAAAGGTGATGGAAGAAGTGATGATACTCAGGTACGTACCCTTTTATGATTTCTTGATCGTCTAAAGGAACAGCAGAAAAAGACTCCCTTAATAGTGCTAGTGCTCGCAAAAGACTCAATTTATCCTCAACCTAACATTAATCACTTACTATATGTGTTTAATTATTATTACAAAAATCTGTTTTTGAGCACAATTTATAATTTATTTTTATCTTGAAAACTTGGTCCTCTGTTGTGAACTTGTGGCATTCTTTATAATCTTAGACACAATAAACTGATATTATCAACTCAGATAAATATTTATAAATTTGCCGAGAAAACTAAAGTTATGGAGGAATTCATTTACAATCGATGTGGCACGCACATCACCAAAATACTGACTTTTGAGGGGTTTTTTTTTTTTTTGATACATGAAATCAAAGTAAGCTAGAGAATTATACAAGAGGTTACATCATTCTGCATCAAAAATCTATTGAAAAACTGTGTACATAATAATAATAATTTTGTTCTATCGATAGAATTGCCTCTATTATTGATGGAAAAGCTATGGGACACTATAATTTTACGAAATCAACTGATACTGTGATTTCTAATAATTTTTCCATATCTCATTTTGCTCTTTCTAATAAAGAATTTTGAAACTTGAAAGTAAGTAATGTGTTGTGGTAAGCTGATACGGACTTCCCATTTCTAGTTTTGTATGTGGGCATCAAAATAAAATCCATGGGCAACAAGGATGGCAAGGGCTGTGTTTGGATGAGTTTTGAAAAAACAAATTTGAAAAGAATTTTTGAGATAGTATTTGATTGAGTTTTTGAAAATGAGAATAATAAGGTAATGATTAGAGAGAGATAGAGAGAGAAATAAAATAATAATGTAATAAGTGGAAAAAGAATCTTTTTGAATAATAAACTGGGATTTCTATCTGTTTTTTTATTTTATTTTTTATAATGCGATTTTAATAATAAATTGGTAATATGGAGATTGGAGTGATCTTCTGCACTCTGCAGGCATTCAAGAAGGCTTGGAGCAATGCTTGTTCTGCAAAAAGTGCAGCTGTTTTCTTGGTTCCCCAAAAGACTTATCTTGTCAAGCCAGTCACATTCTCAGGCCCTTGCAGTTCTGGTCTTACAATGCAGGTGAGAGAGAGAGAGAGAGACAGACAGAGAGACAGAGGTGTTGACTAAAGAAAATTTGTTAAGGAAAATTAATGATATTTCAGATTCAAAATGGTAAAGTGAGATCACTTCACAATGAATCTGAACTAGATTATGATAATTTTTTGTGCAATTTTTTTTTAGGTGCATGTATTATCAATGCTCAAATTGAAATGAAATTTACTTGGAAAGATTGGCAATAGGAACACATAAAAGAGAGAAAAAAAATTCATGATTGTACATATACAAAATGGATAGTGAGACCACCTTCCGAAATGAATTTGGACCACAAAACGACCATTTTTTATCCATGTTTCTTTGCATTTGTTTCCGTGTATAATAGATTATCAGACTAATTTTTTTTATGATTAACAGATTTATGGAACAATCGAAGCATCTAATAATCGAGTAGACTACAGCAAAGATGGGAAACATTGGCTTGTATTTGATGGTGTTCAAAATTTGGTAGTTCAAGGAGGTGGGACCATCAATGGAAATGGGAAGATATGGTGGCAAAACTCTTGCAAGATAAATACAGCTCTTGTAAGCATTTCCACTTCTTAATTCTTTAATTTTATCATCCTATTTATCTTTACTTTAAATACGTAATATAATTTGGCATAATTTGTACAACGGAAAATGTTCAGTAATTCGATATACTTCTTTTGTTGATTTGCAGCCTTGCAAGGACGCGCCAACGGTATGTTAACCTCCCTATGTACTCGTATGTCTGTTCATCACTAAGCCTTAAACATCTAATTATGAGTTATCCACGGTCGAAAGGGCATCTCCAACAAACTCTTCATTTTTTCACCATATTGGCTAGAAAAAGGGCCAAAAACTATTTTGGCTAGCCACTAAAAATACCCAACACCCAACAGCCTCACCAAAATACCAGAATCGTCTTCCACCTGGAGCGTGTGTGCGGTACACGCACGCAAGTAGATCTGACGCGCTGGCACACGCCAACTTTGACCGGCGCATGCGGCGGCACCGGAGCTCCGACGGCGACGGATCTTGTACCAATCGTCTTGTCTCGTCTCGACGTCGGCTATGTACGCTGTGGATGGCTCAAAACGATTTTAGGGCTATTATCCCGACAGTCCATTTTTCAGGTGAGCGACAGAGAGAGAGAATGGGCCATTGGCGAGACTCGCCGATCTCGCCATACCTCGCCTGCTGTGGCGAGGTACTGTAGCGTTGATTTTGTTGGCGAGGCTGGGTACTAATTTGTGCCGAAAACTCGCCAAGAAAGTCTCGCCGGAGCAGATGACGTGACTGATGGAGGTGCTCTCACACCATCTCCTTCTCAATGTTATGAAAAATAACTTTTTTGTAATTGCTTACATATATTGTACATATTTGGTTTGTAATTCCTTATCTGAGAAGTCATTTATTACCGATCGAATTCTCCACCTATACAAGCAATTCTTTTCCCTTTTTTTTTTTTTTGGGTTCAACAGTTCGGGGTGTCCGGATCAACTTACTTGCACCTTTATTATTTTGCTAACCGGTTCGGTCAAAAGCAGACCATCCATACCAAAAATAAGGGATTCTCGATTAAGAAATTACTTTCTTGCAGCCTCACCCCAAAAAGCAAACACATCACCCAACCGGATTGCTCTTTAGGATTTATACAAGCAATTCTTAATTTGTAAAACTCCCACAGCATTTTTTTAGCATGTACTTTTGATCCAATCCCTTTCTATCTCTCAAGCTCTTATTCTTTTGGCAGGCTTTGACATTCTATAACTGCAAGAATGTGAAAGTGAATAATTTGAAGATCCAAAATGGGCAGCAAATTCATCTTTCTTTTGAGAACTGCGTGAATGTTCAAGCATCCAATCTCAAAATTACTGCACCAGAGAATAGCCCTAACACTGATGGAATTCATGTCTCTAACACCCAAAACATCCAAATTTCAAGTTGTATTATAGGCACAGGTATTACTCATAAATCCCATAAACTTGCTTAATATAAATTGGCATTGGAAAAAGAAAATTCTGCAATCATTTTCTAACTTTTGTTTCGGTTTCTAAAGTAGGGTTTGCTGAATACTTTGTGGAAAATATTTTGAAAATAAAATGTCATCGTTCTTGACGCTTAATCATTTTCTAAGCAAAAATATGTTCAAGAACTTGACATAATTGGAAAAAAAAAAGGGGGTTCTTTTGAAGGAAAAATCTCAAGAAACAAATATGGAAAAGCATGAGCAAATTATAAGTTATATTCAAAAAAATAAATCTTGCTTCCACCATCCATTCATCTTATTTGTACATTTATTCGTAACTTTTGCCCTTGGCCTTGTTCCAATTCCTAACTTAAATTCAAAACTAGCTTATTTCGCTCTACGAGATAACTAGCTCACATTTTGCTTTAAATATTGAAGGTGATGACTGTATTTCAATAGCGAGTGGTTCTCAAAAGGTGCAAGCCACGGACATAACCTGTGGACCAGGTCATGGAATCAGGTCTCAAGTTCAATCCCCTAGCTATATACACCTCCTTTTTCAGATTTATTCAAAGGAATTTTTCTCCTTTTTTTCTTAATATTTTTTAGCAATAGCCAACAGTTTCTTCTTTTTCTCTGTTTTGGATTTATTTATTTTGGTCATCAAACCTCAGTATTGGAAGCTTAGGATCAGGGAATTCAAAGGCTTATGTTTCAGATGTGGTGGTTAATGGAGCTACGCTTTCTGGAACTACAAATGGAGTCAGGATCAAGACATGGCAGGTAAAACACGGCTAGGTTTCTTAATACACGGATCGATCCACCATCACCGTCACCATTTCAAATGCCATCTTACATGATAGGTTGACTTTTAGGCCGTGTATATATATTTTCTACGATTCGGATTTGGGCTCGATAGAATTCTTATGGAGTCTAACATTGTGCAGGGAGGATCCGGAAGTGCAAGCAACATAAAGTTTCAGAATGCGGAGATGCATAATGTGGGCAACCCCATAATCATTGACCAAAATTACTGTGACCAAAAGACACCATGCCAACAACAGGTAAGCAACTCCAACAAATCTCCACACAAAAAATAGGAAAAAATATTGCAAAAATCGAACTTCGTATGAATTTTTAGCGTGCAATTTATTCATTCGTGCGAAATAAAAAAAGCCTATCATTTTTTCCCATTACTTGCACGGACGGTTCAGATGGGGTCAACACGTATGTGGGGTGCACAAATGAGGTAACTATCCCTTTGTTGTTGTAAATTGTTTTCATGGCCACCCCATTCTGTGTAAGCTTTTAAATTAAATTTTTGAGGTTAATTACACAGATGCCCCTGTCTATGAAACCGTGCATAATGACCCCTCACTTTGTAGAAGTGTATCACTCTCACTTCTTCGTGGGATTATTCCACTTGGATGGTAAACGATATGACTGTATTTATCTTGTTTGGTCGCTTCGAATTCCAATAACATTAATAAATAGTTGTACAATTATTTCTTTTTAGAAAGTACTTGAATTAATTGCTTGGGTTTGTTACAGAATTCAGCAGTTCAAGTAAAAAATGTGTTGTACCAAAACATCAAAGGAATGAGTGCTTCAAATGTTGCGATGACATTTGACTGCAGCAAGAGCTTTCCATGTCAGGGGATTGTGTTGCAAAATGTAGACATAGCAAAAGGAGGAGGTGCAACAGCAAAAGCTTTATGCAAAAATGTCAAATTCAGTGAAGTTGGAGTTGTTTCACCACATTGCCCTTGAGAATGAGGAGAATTATGAATTTGTACATATATGGCTTGGAATTGTTGTACAATATTTCATAGGATACAAAAGACTCTTTATTACATGAAAGATTGAATAGGTATTGTTGTATAATAGTAATTAAGCAGCTGATTTTCTCATTGTTTGTCATGATCAATAAGATAAATCTGTTACCCATTGCTTTAATTTGGAGGTGTTCTAAATGGTGTCTTCCATTTTTGATGGTTGAGAGTACCACATTTCTAGCTCTCACCGTTGTGATTAGTGGCTCTTATAGATGCAATTTTATCTAGGAACAATGGTGGTTGTAAACACGAATGAGCTGTAAATCTTGACATCCCGTAAGATAGAAATCTCTTGTAAAATCCAGTCCCGACGTGGATGGTTTGGCTTGAAAGGACAGAGGAGTAGTTGAGCTGCGTGTAAATTGGTTCGGACTATCCGATTGTTGAACTCAGGAAAAAAAAAATCTTGTTCACCTTTTTTATACTACTCCTTACCTTGTTTTCTTTGATATGGGCCAAATCTTGGCAGTTGAAGTGAAATGCCCAATCTTAAGATAAAAGGCCCAATCCTGGCCCGACCTTCCATCCTCTACAAGCCCACTAGCCCTTCAACCACTCTCAGAAACCCTACTGTCTCACATATAACCTCAACATCTTCTCGATAAGCAAACTCTCGCTCTCTCTCTCTCTCTCTCTCTCTCTCTCACATCCACATTTCTCTCTCTCTCAACATCCTCTACACCACCAACCATGGCTGAGAGAGGCGGAGGCGGAGACCGAGGCGGTTTCGGCAGAGGCTTCGGTGGCGACCGGGGCGGAAGAGGCGGCCGAGGAGACCGCGGCCGCGGAGGCCGGCGCCGCGGTCCCCGTCGCGAAGAAGAAGAGAAGTGGGTCCCGGTAACAAAGCTCGGCCGCCTCGTCAGAGACGGAAAAATCCGAACCCTGGAGCAAGTCTATCTCCACTCCCTCCCAATCAAGGAGCACCAGATCATCGACCACCTGGTGGGTCCCACCCTGAAAGACGAGGTCATGAAGATCATGCCGGTGCAGAAACAGACCCGTGCCGGCCAGCGAACCCGGTTCAAGGCTTTTGTGGTCGTGGGCGACGGAAATGGACACGTCGGGCTGGGAGTTAAGTGCAGCAAGGAGGTGGCGACGGCGATACGTGGCGCGATCATATTGGCTAAGCTGAGCGTGGTGCCTGTGAGGAGAGGGTATTGGGGGAATAAGATTGGGAAGCCACATACGGTGCCGTGTAAGGTGACGGGGAAATGTGGGTCTGTTACGGTTAGGATGGTGCCGGCGCCTCGTGGAGCTGGGATAGTGGCTGCTAGGGTTCCGAAGAAGGTGCTGCAGTTTGCTGGGATTGAGGATGTTTTTACTTCCTCTCGTGGGTCAACCAAGACTCTTGGGAATTTCGTCAAGGTTTGATCTTTGGCTTGAGCTGTTTGTTTTTTTCTTTTCTCGTATATCTGTGAGGGTTTAGCTATATGTGTATATCTGTGTGTATTTTATATCTGTTCGTATTGATCTGTGGCACGAATTGATTCTTTTATACTGTGATGGTTTAGCTGTCCGTGTATTTTTAGTCACATATTTATAATTGATGTTTGCTTGGGTTGTATATTGGAGTATTTTGCATCTCTTGCATCGTATTTTTGTATGTTTTTGTAGTATTAGAGTGGTGAGTTGTGAATTTGTGTGCGCGGGAGGTTTTTGTGTGAAATGATTCAGTGAAGTGGTCATGAATTGACTTAGATTGGTTGAGTTTTTATTGAAATGAATTCCCTACACCAATAAAAAATTAAATTAAATTGCTAACGTAAGTTCCATATTTTGATGTAATTATTCACACAAGTATAATAGGCACGATAAATTTTAATACCGAGGAGGTTATGGTTTGAATTCCGTCGAAGAGTTGTTCTATTTAGCTTTGAGACTCCTTTCTCCTTGCCGTGGTACTATCTTGTGGTTTGGAAGTTCCAAAACATGTGAAACTTTGTTAGTGCTTTTGTCTGTTATATTTAGCTTTGTGGACTCCTTTCTCCTTGCCTTGGTATATCTTGTGGTTTGGGAAGCTCCAAACAATGTTAAAGTTTTTTAGTGCTGTTGTCTGATGCCTGGTTTTTTTAGTTTTGGTAGTGGATGTACTATCATTTCGTATGTATTTCCTCTCAAGTAATTATTTTCTAGAACTTTTTTCTTTTTTTTTGTCCTTTGAATCTGCTGCTACTTTGGGTTGGATGCTATGTGACCCTGCTTTAGTGAGTCTGCACTATAGTTCGCAAGTGGACTGCACGTATAATGTTGATAGTTGCACCTTCTTTATGGATACGTTGTTGTATATTCAGTTGTTGCACTTTCCATCTGCATCATGTTGGTTGGTCTCCTGCTATGTTGTATTACGGGAAATGTGAATAGCCATATCCACAGTGTTCTAAAAGAAGGTCTGGAACTTAGTTGCAAGATCCTTCTAAAATGGGTGTGCTCCCCAAATGGGAGCTCGAATTGGTGCTCCCATCTTGGGAGATTGATGGGAGCTCATTCCCCTCGAGATGGGAGCTCGTTCCTAACTAGGATGGGAGCTTATCGGTCCATTAAAGCAATTATTCTCATACTTTTATGTGTGTGGAAATAAGAATATGAAAATCATCTGAGTCAAGTAGTTTTGCAAATTGAAAATATTTAACTGCCAAAAATTCTACCCTTTATGATAGGGAAAATACTCAATAAGTATCACTTTTCCTTCAATGGTTAAGTATGTAAAGATATTTTATGTACATATTTAAATATGATTTGTATACACACCTTAAGTGCTCCCAACCTTGGAAATTTCTAGGTTCCTCTGCTCCCCCACACCCACTCCCGCTCTCGTCCCCACATCCGCTCCCGCTTCATGCAACTAAGCTCTGGAAGGCCGAGTACTCACCGCTTAGACGTTAGAAGGCCCCTCGCCAACTAGCCCGACTAGACGCCAAGTACTCGACCTTGAAAGCTAGAAGGTTCCCAGCTGTCCTGGGAGCGCCTAGCGAGTTTTAGAACCTTGCATATCCCTATTTTCTTTTGCATGTGCCTTCTATGAGGTTTGCAGTGTTTCCAAAGTAGCCAGCTAGCATGTTCTTTATCAATGTCACAGTTCCAGATAAATATGTCAATTGGTACCCTGCAAGCTTGCATCCCATATTTTATTTTTGACAGACTGTAAGGAGCCAATGTAGCTTTTTTCCAGTTAATTGATCTCTTTCTGTTTGTTTCTTTTTAAGACAGTTATGGTATCTCAATAGGTTATGTTTCTTGTCTGGTAAGTGTTTAGTAGCTCCCTCCGACAAAGCTCTTTGTTCCGTATTCCTCTAATAACAGTTGTATATTAAAAGAAATGTGGTACAAGTTACAAAAGCATATTGATTCAAAGGAAACTTGGTTGACAACCTAAGTTAATTCCCTTGTTTCTTAGTGCTGTTTTGCGTTGAAATTTATTCCGGTATATCTATTTGTCATTTGCAGGCAACTTTTGATTGTCTAATGAAGACTTACGGTTTCCTTACTCCCGACTTCTGGATGGAAACACGCTTCACAAAATCTCCATACCAAGAATACACAGATCTCTTGTTTGCAAAGCCCTCTGCCAAGGTGACACTCATCGAAGAAGCTTCTGAGAGAGTTGATGTTTAAGATATCAATCAGTTCAGTAATGGTTTTGGTGCAAGCACTAAGAAAGTTTTTCTTAGCACTTCTTTAAAGATTTTTGTTGAGATAGTTGTACTTCTTATTTTTCAAGGGGGATTAATTTGTTACCGTTTTGGCTGTGTTTGTTGGATAGCTGCATCAGTTTTGTTGCAATTGGGCAACGCATTGTTCCGAGTTTCAGTAGCTTTTGCAAGATACTTAAGTTTCCCCCCCTTGCAAAGGTTAGGCAATGGGGTTCAACCTATTTGCTTTGGCTTCCACCGTTTTTAGGTTTTCCCCTAATCGTAAACCTTTTACCGCAGCAATTTTATTCAGGACGGGAGGTTTCTAACGAAAAATTAGCTGTAAGATGTAACGCTAAATGCTGGCTCAGTTTCTCTTCCATGAGTAAAATATCTGAGCTTCTCCCCCACTTTGAAAATAATAGCTGGCAAAATGCGTTCTTTGTATTCTTCCTAGATTCTTTGCGTCCGCAGTGTATTTATTCTTGGATCAGTTCGCACCAGTTTCAAGATTCACCGACTTTTTGAGAAACCTACTTTTATCCGGACCTGGGGAGGCTGCTGTGTACAGCAGCTGCAGTGCAGCCAAAAACGGGGAAAAAAATATAGAGCCACTCTCGTTTTGGCTCTAATCCATTGTTTCCATCTGGGGTATCTTTTCTGATTCTTCAATTGCCTTCTTTGATTTTCCATTGATATGATAACCGATTTTAATGCCGTCTACTCTCTCGATAAAGAAATGATAAGAATTTTGAAGGCTAGACTGAAATTAGTTAATAAACCAATTGAAAAAACTGGAAAATTTTGAAAAAAAACCCTGATCCTAATATGGTCCTGACGTGAAAAGACGGAGCCAAATTTTCGAACCTGGGTTGAGCGAATTGGAGATGAAACACTAGATGAAAAGAAGAAACTCAAGATTAAAACGCAAATTCGTTGAATACCCTACTGAGAAAAGCAGCAAATTTCTGAAATCCAGATGGCAAAAACCGAATTTTCAGAATCTGGGTTGGATTTCAATCGCTAACTTCTCCAAGAACAACACACAAAACGCAATCAATTGTTGAGTTACCCATCCCAAATCGCTGGAGAGATTGTTTCAGGTGAGAGAGCGAGTGACTTTGAAATGTTTTGAGGATTTTGTTGGATTAGAGCAAAAAATGACGTCTCTTTTGGCTGCACAGCATCTATTGTGTGTGCACAGCAGCCTCCCTCGGTCCCTTTTATCCGTAGCTCACAACCTCCCTTAATTTTTCAGTCATGATCGTATTCAATGTATATTTTATTATTAGTTGGGCACACTATGGGGGTGTTCCGCTAAGGGCGTTTTTAGAATGAAATAATTTTTTACGGTTTTTTTATGTGATGTATTGTGAGAAAATGATCTATTTTGATTTTTAGAAAAAATAATTTTTTGTTAGTAGAACACTATATACATGATTGCATTCCAGTATTCCCGGTAAACTCCAGCTGGAGGAACTTGATGAAGCTCCATTCACTGAAATATATATATCGGCTGTATTAAACAATGAAGACGCATAGTATTAGTTTTTCTAAAAGGAAAAAAGAAAAAAGAAAAAAAAAAGGCATGTTTAATTAAATCGTAGTACAAAATTTGAGTTGCCAACTTGCTCGTTGTTTATTCATCTGGCATTGCTTTGAGAACCACTAACAAATGGTTTTCAAAAAGTAACTTAGGGTGAGTTTCGATATACTTTGGGGGGTTTTACGATTTGTTTGGGGTAAATTTGTTGCAAGACTAAATTCATTGTCTTTTATGTAAAAGATAACTTGTTTGACGCTACCACAAAATCTCTTTGCATTTAGCCCAAACACTTGGACCTTTTGCTCACTCAAAATGTCAAAAAAATCTTTGAATTGAAAAAGTTCATCCAAACTCTTTTGAAGAGATAAATAACGAAAAGGCAAACTAGCTACGCGTTATCTTCTTCTTTTTGTTTGTAAAGGAAATGATTTCCGAACTCCAAATTATTAAGCGCGCCTTTCAAATTGTTAACCGCACCTCTCAAAATTAACAGTTTGGGAGCGCAAAAATCACAGCAAAATTGATTTTCGCACCCCCGGGAGGTGCAGTTAACAATTTGGGAGTGCAAAAATCATTTTCCTTTTGTAATAAAGAAGTTATTTTTACAACAATTGTTTACGATCTCAACCCTAAGCATCTCCAACCCCTACGTCAAATTCAAATTGGGAGATGCCAATTTTTTTGTAAGGCTCCTTTGGCAATTTGATACCCATAACACTGTTCCTCCAGCAACAGTGTCAAATTTGCTCTCAATATCTTAAATAACAATAATAATAAAAATAAAAATAATTGGTAATCTAAAAGCACCACTTACACATTTGACACTTGATGCTAATTTTGAAGTAAAGTGGCTGTCTTCAAATTCATGTAAAATTTTGCTTTCATTTGAAGGTAAACTTGGAGAGGTTGGGCTTGTAGTCATGTACTCCATTTGTGAAGGAAAAAAATGAAGGCCTTGTTCGGTTGGTAGCTTTAGCTCAGTTTTGGGTCACTCTTGGTTTTGCTAACATCATTATTTTTTTCATTTTTCTCTCTATCTCTTTCCACTTATTACACCTGCTTACATCATCAAAATTAAACTAAACTCCCTTAAAACTATGGACCAAACACAGCCGAAATAATTGTCAAAGCCATGGACCAATGGCTTTTGTGGGGCGTCAAATTTCAACGGTAAAAAGAACCAACGGCTAAGATTTATCATCACTAGTAAAAACATTCGTATCGAAATTAGTAATTTAACCACCGAATGACCGAATCAAATATTTTTAGTCAGCCAAGGTCGGAACCTTTGCATAATTAATTGCAGGCCCAATTTGAGCAAATCATCACAGTTGTAGAGAGAGAGAGAGAGAAAGCAATGTTAGTTATTAGGAGAGAGAGAAGAGTGCTGTATTTTCGGTGCATGGTTGAACAGCTTTGACGTATTACCAGCCTCCGGTGTGCTGCTGCGGGCATCGATCCGAAGGTACATTTGTTGATCGCGATCATAAATGTCTATATGCACACATTATTATTCAATTATGTTTAATCTGAGAATTCTGTATAAACTGTATTTCCACCGATTGAAGATGACAAAATGTCCATATACATACATAAACTTACGTATAATCTGGATATCTCCAAATTCAATCCATGTATTCAAGAACTCTGGCCTCCACAATCCCGCATTTCGATTTTTGAGGTCATTATATGGGTAACTAAAAATTTCAAGGTTTGATGAGCTCAAATTTTTTACCCCAAATTCATCTCAAATGTCTGGAGCCATTCGTTATATCGGGGTCCATTCCATGTATGTGGGTCCATATGTATCAAATTGTTCTAAACTTTCTTTGCGTGGTATCCAGAGTTGTGTTCATAGCATTGCTCTGCATTAACTATTTCTTGATATGGACGACTGAAATTCTAGGGTTTGATGACCACAGATTGTTGATTTGTAGGCTGGTCCAAGAATCCAAAAGTACCCATTTTCTCTCCAGTGGTTTTCTTTCCCTTCTTCTTTTTGGTTTCAGAAAATTCCGAGTATCGAAGGGGGTGAAGAAGGGAAAGAAAACCAAAAAGATTTGAACCAGGGAATAGAGGATTTTTAAGACTTAAAATATAATTGGGATTCAGAATGAGTGTTGTCTCCGGAGTAATTTCAAGGCAAGTTTTGCCGGCATGTGGTTCCCTTTGTGTTTTCTGCCCTGCTATGCGGGCGAGGTCTAGGCAGCCCGTGAAGAGGTATAAAAAGTTGATTGCAGAAATTTTTCCTCGATCTCAGGTCAGTTATAAATGCTGTGTGTAACTTTCTGTACTTCCCATTGTTGTTTTTTAAATACTTGTTGAAGTGATTCCCATGCATGTTTATAATTGTTGTTTTTTTTTCTAATCTTGGAATTATTGTTAGTCTATTGGTGGTTGCCCTCAAGAGTTGCAACTTTGAGACATTTGAGTTTATATTAAGTAGAGTTATGGGTTGTGTTGATCTCCGTTTGGTAAAATGGGTGAGAAAGAAACAAAATGATTGTGTCTTCTCACTATCCAACAATTGAACACCCAATCAACCCTACTCCGACAATTTGAACACTCAACTCAAGTCCATTAGTTCATAAGTTCTCCTAATTTGATCAAATATGCTACCAAAAACTACTTAATGTTAAAAGATACAGACGAAAGGCAAAGATTCTTTTTGAGTCTGATTGCTTTGCTTGGATGAAGCAAGACTCCTACCTGTATCGAAATTTTTTGACTCCACTACAATCAGAGGAATGAAAACAGAATCAGGGACAGAGGAATCAGACTAGCTATATAGCTCTTCCCTTTCTTCTCCTATCGGTGTCGAGCAAATCTAGCGCTTACCTCATTAGCTACAAGGTATAAGTCTTGGATTCAAATCACAGTTAACCCTTGGAACTTGGGCAATTGTAGTCATTTCCTATAACATGTATTGTAATTTCCTTGGCTAAGTAGTACAATGTAGAATATTCAACTACCATCTTGATAAAAGATTCTAGAGCTGCTGTTGTTTGGAGGAGTGAAGCAAAGCAAGAGAGATGGGATATGCGTGTGATTTTTCTACTTCATTTTGTTTATTTTTAGAATCCATACGATTCAGTTTTGTTTCTCATTAGTCTCACCAAATCTTGCCATTTTTGGTCAGAAAGAAATAATTAGATAAGAGAGTTATCTACCTCCATTTCTCACCTAATTCAGAATTCCAACATGATAATTCTCTCTCATAGTTTCTTACGGCTTCTCAGCAATCACTTGCACTGATTAGAAATCTCATGGAGACCTATTGAAATCTTTTGCAGCACAGTTTTGAGGGACTTTTTGCGAGTCGTCTTTGTAAGTTTCATTCCTAAATTATGGGAAGCCAATTGGAACTTTAAGTGGATAATTTGGTAGAGTTAACCATTAAGAAACGACAAATGGTTGTTTGAGAACAAAATCGAATTACCTTCCAATTTGGGTTTTGAGCATATAAGGGGACCATTTTTCCCTTCTTTGAATTCACTCATAAAAAAGTTCGGATCTTTTCTAAATGAATTTGTTTTCCTCAATAGGATTCTCAAGTTTGAGTTTCCTTAATCTATGCAAAAAGTGCATGGTCGTGTGCTCTCCAGTTCAATTGACTGAGAAAGCAGTGAAAATTTACTAGGGTAGTCAAATTCCCCTTAGTTTCTTGGTTTTAAGAACAAGCGGAAAGAGTTCTGTAGATGACTTTAAGTCTTTAACACAGACATTGTTCCACGTTATCTTTACGTAAAATATACTCGCCATTTAATTTGACCCATGCTTTTTGCATATGATTTCTTCATGGCCTTCTTCAAGAACTTAATTCTGCTTACATATTTCCAATTTCTTGAAAGTGAGAAAGCATTCTAGCTACCCTAGTTTTTCTTAGTAAAAGTTCTGCATTTCCTAGATTCTGCCTGTACGGAGATCGACTGGCAAATTGACTTCAAAGTAATTGGAATCTTCTATGAGGATCCTTTTCCATTTCCTTCAATCTGTAGAATAGAAATAACACTTTGTTTTGCTTTTGGTCATTTCTGTTGTGGTTCACACCTTTGATTTTCTTTTACTGGCCAAGTCACTTGGAAAGTTATAGACTTCATCTTAAGAAGATCTTTGTCTCGTGAATGTATGCCATTTTTCTTCCTGAGGTAAAAATTTGCTCTAAATCATATGTGGTAAATCACCGGGACAGATTATGCTTGTTAAATGTGGGGGGCGCTTCTCCGAAATGATCTCTTTGGTCACCTGGTACTGTACTGTGGGGGAGGAGCTCGTATGGACCTTGTTGGAACCCTTGGGAGCTCGCCAGAGAGAGTGGCAGGGATCCTTGGTGAACGCCGGGGGTGAACCTGCACAAGGGAACAACCACGTTAGCGCCTAGCCTGGACGGTGGTGGTCCGGGGAGGCACTCCGATGGCTAAGTTAGCGACGGGGAAAGAAGTTTAGTAGAGAACTAGGAAAAATGCAACTCTATGCTTTTCGTAGAGAGAAAAGTGTCAAAGAACCGATCCCTGTTCCAAGGGAGCGAGGAGCATATTTATAGGCACGGGGGCGCGTGTCCCACACGCCCCTCGGGGGCCTCACGCGCCCCGTCCTTATCGCTACATTGAATGCACGGGCTAACACCCATCTATCAAGTGGATCCTCGGCTGCCTCCCAGAGCCGTCTCCTGACAGATATTCCCATCAATCAAATCCCCCACCTTCCTCCCTGCAGGCGTAGGCTGCAGGGTTGGTGGCCTGCCATAAATGCGATGCAGGTGGGGTGGTTGAACTCATTAATGCGTTGCTCAGACTGTCAGAGGTGCCTCGATCGAGCTCCGCTAGCTGGCGTATCCCCCGGGCATCGAGGTCAATCGACTCGGCCCTTTAGAGAGCGCTCGGATCCGGGTCGCCAAGGGGCCCTCCCGGATCAGGTTACCCCAGCCCTGGTCAGCGTCACCGAGACAAATGATCCTCGGCGGAAACGGCCCTCCCCTGGAGGTCCCAGCCTCTTTGAACCGCTCGGGTACGGGGGGTCCCGCCGCTACATTAAATAACTTTGGTTTGTAAATTTGCTTGATGGCCCTCTGCAGTTTTGAAGAATCCAGGGATCATTTGTTGGCTCCATTTCACTTTTTTTTTTTTTTCATCCTTGTCCTCTGCTGTTTAGTCTCTCTTAGCTTACCCCAGAGGAGCCACAGTTTCTGTTTTATGACAATAAATTTAAAGCAGGCTTCAACTAAAATTCACTACTCTGGCATAATTATAACCATCCACTTAGAAGTAGTCATTAGTATGATCTCACTCAACTTACATCTTCAGTGTTACTGTTCTACGTTATCAGTTTATTTTTCTGTCATCTAATTGCCAGAAAAGATGTATTTCAGGGACCATCCTTCTCGTTATCTAAACCGGGTTCTGCTTTATCATGTATAGACCTATTTTCAAATTTCTGGCCAATACAACTTGCACAGTGTACATGTATACCATAATGATGACATATTGCAATTTGTAAATTTCAGGAAGAGGAACCAAATGATCGAAAGATTGGAAAACTATGTGAATATGCTGCCAAAAATCCTTTGCGGATACCCAAGGTACCATCAGATTAATTAGGAAAGTCTCAAAATGATGTTAGTGTTTGCAATGCTGTCACAATTTTAGGGGGAAACCAAGTTTAACATCAGTAATGTGCAACTACTTGTTTTCTTTTCTTCTTTTTTTGTTTGAAAGTTCGACTATTTGTTTATACATCCACGATGCAACTTGATGTGTTGATATGTTAAATCAAATTTCATGGTTAATTGAAAAGTAACTGTCCTTGGAACCTCATGAGCTTAGACTAAAATCACTAAGCTTTTCGCTCGTTTTTTTGCAATTCTGTTTTCAGTTGTTGTTTGTGCTCTGTCTGTTCATTGCTCCCCTGCCCCAGCCTTATTTTCTTTGGTGGACTCCTGAGTTTCGGTCCTCACTTATGGGGAGAAATAGCAAACTTCTATGTACTGTCTTTCCAGTGGAATTTGTCTCATTTTTATTAGGGATACTATTGCAATTCTGAAGGTCATGGGGATAATGTCATGAATCAAGTTCCTGTGCTTAAGTGTGTCATGAACTGTATCTGCTCCCATGAGCATTCATTTTCTCTGTTTGCATTATGCTTCTATAAATGTGAAGAAGTTGTTGGATGGCTTGACTAGTTTATTGCTGAGCCCATTTCCTAAACGTTTGAGCTTTTGGGACAATTGGTGAACAAACTGGCAAGGAGAAACAAACTCACAAATTGTCCACTCCAAACCCTACCTGCTGGTTGCCTAATGCTTGTTTGAGTATTCTATTCATGCTTCACATGTGTGATTATGAACATCTATTTGGAGCAACTACTTCGTCATTAAAGAACCCTCTTTCTTTGCAATGATGTGATAACCTGGATTGACGCTAATATTAGTATCGAAGGAGAACTTATAGCATGCTTTTGTGCGATATGGTGCTAGCTAGAGCGTGCAAGAAATTATCAATGAAGGAGCAAGAAACAGTTTGAGAAGTAAATCTATATTTCGTTCTATTACCGCTTGGTCATTGTTGTAACCTCTTGGTCATTGTTTCTCCTTAGGTCACTCTTAGTCTGGCACTCTTATATGATTGGTCTGTGTGTGTGTTCGAAACTAACATTCTTTGGTTTGTAGATTTATTGATGTGAGCATTTCCTTGCCTCCTTTTGTTTATTAACTGGAATCTTGTTATGTAATGGTTATTAATCCTTCACTTGCCCATATTGCAATGGTCAATCAATTTTTCTTATCTTATGAGAAGTTTCCCTGCATTCTTTCATTGTTGCTTCCTTTACTGAATTCTTATCAAAATTACCAGATCACGAGCTCACTTGAGCAAAGGTTCTACAAGGAATTGAGAACTGAGAATTTTCGATCAGCAAAAGTTGTCATGTGTATCTACAAGAAGTTGTTAGTTTCTTGTAGGGAGCAAATGTGAGTTAATTCCCTCTAACCAAATTTTTATTCTGATATTACAATTTTTTTTGAAGTTCTTATTGGAGTATAGTGTATTTAAGCTATTGGTGGGTTGTTATAGGCTTAGGGAAACTATGGTTATTGAGAGAGAAGATTTGAGATTTTGATTTTGTGGGAAGCTTTCACATT
Organism: Vaccinium macrocarpon; assembly: GCA_022606695.1. Classification (NCBI taxonomy): domain Eukaryota; kingdom Viridiplantae; phylum Streptophyta; class Magnoliopsida; order Ericales; family Ericaceae; genus Vaccinium; species Vaccinium macrocarpon. The sequence continues at coordinate 37,497,071 of CM040171.1, read as the reverse complement.
TAATGCATTCCGAATTAGTTCTTCATGGGTAATTGGATTTCTTTTTACTTTGGATATGTTGTAGAATTTGCATTTAAAAGCAATCACATATCATAATATACTTTAGGAGTAAGGATTATTTGTTGAGAGTCTATTTTTCCTTCAAGACAGTCCCTGTTCTCCGTGGGGTTTCCTATTGGGCTTCGGAAAGATTTCATTTTTCTTTGAACCTCTTCCAGCTTCAATTTGTTGTTAATGAAACTATCCCTTACGTTAGTTGTCTCAGGTAATGTAGAAAGTGTTGGGTCATGTCTCCCCTTTACAGTTCCAAATAAAGTTAACTAGGATGCCTAGTGTAAAGCAAAGTTCCACATTGCTTGGGTACCAAGTAATATGAAATATACAAGTGTGAGGGCACCCTCACTTCGTGCTTCCCCCCCTGTAGTCGGAGCACTCGGCTCGTCGCTACTTTGATTCATAAAGTAACCGATGGTTCCCGACTTTCTCCAGTTTCCGCAAATTTCATGGGGGTCGAGAAAAAGGCAATAGCTGGCGAGGAGAAGTGAACGAGCTAAGCTAGCTTTTGGGGTTGAGTTCTACCGAAGAGATCTGTTGCAATCCCTTAGGGCTCACAGTTTGATATGGTTGCTAAGTTTGTGAGAATGAGAACTGAGAATGGTCTGTGAAAAAGACCCGAGAATTCTACTTGCGAAGAAAATGTTTTGTGATATGGTCCCTATGAGAATTTTCTAATTTGGCCTCTATCAACCAAATTTGAACTATTCAAAGAACTGAGCAAACTTATATGGACCAGACAGACCTGTGTTTAGAAGAGTTGGGGGAAGGTCCAGGCTGGGGGAAAACTATTAAATTACAGACTATGATCTAGTATGGAAGAGAACTGATACTGACCAATTATTGGTGACTACTTTCACAGTTATCCAGTGATAACATTGCAAGATTTCAGCACACTGAATTGTCTTGAATTCAGGTTGATTTGTGTCCCAAGCAAGCCTCAAGTTACCAAATTGATGATATGAACTTAGTAGTAGAGCTCGAGCATGTTCCAAGCATGAGTGGTTTTGATTCGTGCTCATTGTTTCCTTTACGAGCTTGTTAGGTTGTTACGTCTTTTTTTTATAACTTAGAGTGTCTGGGGTCCGCTTATGTGGGGGAAGCCCTGTATGGTCTGGCCCCATATGAGTTGACAAGCGGTTAACCATGTTATTTGTGATTAGCCATACATCCTTGTGCAATATACTTATTTATAATACCTATCCTAACTCCCTTCCTCACAAATTCATGATAGAGATCCTCCTAGTTCATTATCTAGTGATTTGTTTGGTACAGTGAATCCGTTAACGTGAAAATGTGCGTTTGGAGGTGATTCTCTTGTGATTTGTTTGGTATAGTTTGTGCTTTTTGGTCTCTGTTATGTTTTTTCAGCAAACACAGATAGGAGTTTACCTGTGCTATGATGTTATGTAGGGTAGTGTAGTTTGCATGAACTTGTTTCTTCTTATTCTAGTCATGACTCATGAGCTGGAGTTCAATAGACAAAGTGGAGGCCAAACGGTGCTATCATTAATGAATAGCATGTTCTGATGTAAATCTTCTGCTCCTTTTTTGTCAGATATATCATAATACCTGCACTTTAACATGTTACTGTGTGACAGGCCTCTCTTTGCAAGTAGCTTACTGAGCATCATTCACACTCTGCTGGATCAAACACAGCAGGACGATATACAAATTATAGGATGCGAGACGCTTTTTGACTTTGTAAATAATCAGGTTCGTGGGTTTGAGTGTCTCTACATTATGTTTGTGTTTATCGGTCAATTACAGAAATTGATGAAATGCGCCTGTAAAAACTTTGGACATATCTGTCTTCTGTACTTTTGCAGACAGATGGTGCTTATATGTTTAATTTAGAAGGATTCATTCCAAAACTCTGTGAACTGGCTCAAGAAGCAGGGGAAGAGGAGAAAGCAAAGAATCTTCGTTCAGCTGGGCTGCAAGCCCTCTCTTCTCTGGTATCTTTTGGAAAACATAAGCATGGAAAAGAAAAGTTCATTTTTATGATGACTAAATTTTGGAACTTCCAACTCGATATTGTCATGGTATTTTGCTTCAAAAAATATGGATGGATCTAAGGAGTGTGCAAGCAAAATTTCGTTTTATTGTTGTGAAGCTACCATCTATCCATCATTAACTCTTCAATATTTACCCTGCCTCCCTGTCCTCCTGTGACATCAAATAATGTGTATTTAAGTTTATTTTAATCATCTTTGTTTCCTAGAAAATTATAATAGTAAAATAGACGAAGTTAGAGAAGGGATTAAACAATCTGTTAGCTTTTGATTTTGTTGGACTTATTGTCCTCTATGGTTGTACTGATTTTTCTTCAGTCTTTGGAAACTACTTGTTGTCAATAAAGAAATGTATTGTTATTATATGAGTGTGGTTAGTTTAATTGTTCAAATTTTTCTACTGATGGTACACCATGAAAAGAATCATTCTGCTTCAAGGAAACATTCTATTATCACTCAATGTTATTTGTTATTCGTATGTTTATCAAATTTGATCCACTTTTACAACTTATTACTTCTGAAACCTTCTTACATACGTATATCTTAATCACTTGATCATCGTTTCCATATCATACTCTCTCTTTTTTCTACTGTGTAGGTTTGGTTTATGGGTCAGAACTCGCATATCGCAGTTGAGTTTGACAATGTAAGCTGTTTGGTTTTTTTCAATCTCCCTTTTAAAGAGAACTTGTTTGTGTAAATTGTATAACAACATCAGTTCCACTTTTGGTTGGTTAGTTTGTCTGATCAATATTGCTCTCTCTGTCTCTCTTTCTATGTGTCATTATTTTAATGCGTGCTTGGAAAACCAAAACCTTTCTTACGATTTCAGAATTGGGGCCTAGAGCCACGTAAAAATTTGTTATTGAATGTACTGTATGAGCAAGTTTTGATTTGGGAATACTGCTAATGGGGTAATTACATCTTTTTTATTGACATTAGCTGGAATTGAACTTATCCTGTCATTTTTATTATGCTTGTTCTGATTTGGGAATACTGATAATGCCTGTTGTACTTTGGCTAGCTATTTGGAAAATCCTTGGTGGTTAATAATCTTCTAGGCAGCATTAGAGCAGTACTGTTGGTTCCATATCTCTTGCACATTTGCTTGTAAGTTCTACGCTCCTGCTCAAGGAGAAGGAATGACATTTGAGAGGTTAGTGAAGGAGGATGGGCTTCCTTTGTGATGACACCCATTGAACCAACTCTAAAGACATCGACTAGACTTTGTTTGGTACAAGGAAAACAAAAGGAATTAACTCAAAAATTCACAACAAGTTGGATGCGCATCCTCCATAATAATCCAGACTGCTGAGCTGAAGCATGGTGAACAAATGTGTCTGAGTTGGCCATTGCTCTCTTGGATTATAAAACTCCAAATACTTCTCGCGCAGCTGGATATCACTCTAATTACAGAATCTGTAAACAGTGCTGTGTAGATCTTCTCTGGACTAAAGTTTCATTCATAAAGATTCATTCATATTATTTTTCTAGCAAGAAGTGATCCGTTCTCCATGTCCTATGGTCCTTTTCTAAAATTGTTCCCAATTTCTTAAAGTTTGTCATTTGCTAGTGAGTATTCCACTTCTGAAGTTCTCCACCGGAAAGAGTATGTTAAGAATTATTTAACATGCATACACACCTTCATTCGGTATTTACTCTCTTGAACTGATTTTGTTCTCATTACATGTTGTTGTATAAAGATGGAAGGTTTTGATATTTGCGTTCTAGTTTTCAGTTGAAACTACTGAAATAGATCTACATTGTTGCCATGTGAAAGCAAGTTCCACTGAGATACTTCTGACCTTATTTTCTTTACGTAGATTGTTTCAGTAGTTTTGGAAAATTACGGATGTCCTAGTAAAGAGTCTATGGACTCTGGAAACCAAAATAAAAACCGATGGGTGCAAGAAGTGCTTAAAGTTTCCGGACATGTGTCTCCTTCACCAGAGCTCAAGATGAGGGTTCCTTCCTGGAGGACGATAGTGAACGAGAATGGCGAAGTAAATTTGGCAGCGTAATTTCTTGGCGCAAATCTTCATGCAAATACATTGCTCCTTTTTCCTAATGTAAAGTGGAAACTTAACTTTTTAGCCCTTTTATTTTAACAGGGAAGATGCAAATAACCCCTGCTTTTGGTCCAGAGTATGCCTGCATAATATGGCCAAGCTGGCCAAGGAGGCTACAACAACGCGGCGTGTTTTGGAATCATTGTTCCGTTGCTTTGATAATGGAAATCTATGGCCTGCTCATCATGGGCTTGCTTTTCCTGTCCTGAAGGATATGCAGTTATTAATGGCTGATTCTGGTACTTACCTTGATTACTTCTCACTCTGTCAGTTTGTCAATTTTGATTCCCTTGAAAAGTTTGATGTGTTTCCATCCTACTTATAATATTTACGAGGGTAATTTTAGAAATAGTACCTCTAGTTTGCACGAAGTCTCAATTTTAGAGATATCATTTACCCTATTTATGAAGGCCAGTTTTGGAAATGTGGACACTTTTTTAACTTTTCAGAGGTTGATATTTATGGACACCCAAAAGTTGTATAAAGAACTAAGGGACAAAGTATTTTAAAAGTTCCCCCACCTGCAATTTTGATTGTGTATTGCTGCAGTTTTCACCATTAATGCTATCTCTTTGCAATTTCTTTAATTTGAGTTGTACTTTGACATAATGATAAATGTGGCTCTTTTTCATTTGATTTAGCAGGGGAACATGCACACTTTTTGATTTCAAGTTTAATCAAACATCTCGATCACAAAAATGTCCTCAAACAACCTCAAATGCAGCTTGACATTGTCGAGGTTACCACCTTTCTGACTCGGCAAGCAAATGCTCAGCCTTCTGTGGCAATAATTGGTGCAATAACTGATGTTATGAGGCACCTAAGGAAAAGCATTCATTATTCACTTGACGATGCAAATTTAGGTGCTGAGGTAATCAATTGGAACAGAAAATTTCAGGAAGCTGTCGATGACTGCCTTGTTGAGTTATCACATAAGGTGACATTTATCTCCTATACTGCCACATACACTTGTACTCTACATTTATTAGGAACTAACTTGACCTAACTTTTGATGCTAGTATGATGTTTGATTTGATTTACTAGTGATTCACTGGTTCTTGGTGCTCCATAACATTTTGGGGGTGTTTGGAACTTGAGGTAAGGAGGAAAAAGAAGGGAGAAACTTCTTTCCCGTCCTTCATTGTTGGTTTCTTACTAAGAAAGGAAGAGGGAAAAATATCAAAGAAAGAAATGCAGAATAATTTTCTTCCCCTGTTCTTTCCTTGCTCTTTCATCTTTTTCTTTGTTACTAGCAATGTATATCATTTCTTCAGAATTTGTTTTGGTTTGCAAATGAAAACCAAACAAAAGAAAACAATTATTTTCCTTAGAATTTGCTCTCTAACTTACTCTCCCTTTCCCTTAATTCCCAAACACACCCTTAAGTGAATTTTGACAGTGTATCTAGAATGTTCAAGACCAATTAAAAAAGTTGTTATTGAATTGCCAACCATTGAGAAACAGGTTGGAGATGCTGGCCAAATTCTTGACACCATGGCTGTGATGTTGGAGAACATCCCAAGTGCTACAGTTATAGCCAGGACAACTATTGCTGCTGTTTTCCGTACCGCTCAAATTGTTGCCTCCATACCAAATTTGTCATACAAAGACAAGGCAAGGAAGTACACTCTTTCAATGAATGTATCACTTTCTTCTGTTATTTACTCCTTCAGTCTCTTTTCCTCAAGTCTATGATTCCATTTTGGGATGTCTCATGCTCTACCTCCACTTCGAAAAGCCCATATGGAAAAAATGGTATTATTTCCATGTCGCCCTTCATTGTGGAAAAAGAAGTAAGAACTCCAAGGAAGCAAATTAAGCACAACAGTGAAGGACTCCTTTGGAAAGTAATGGCTTTTTAAAGTGCATTCATTGTATATCCCTAAAAACTTGTGTTCCTAATATGGACCAACAAAAGGCAACAGAGATAGTATATCTGTCATTCAACTTTGCAGCTGAGATTATCTCCTCTTATTATTTTTTTCCATTTTGTTTGTTCTCAGGCATTTCCCGAGGCTTTGTTTCACCAGTTACTCCCTGCTATGGTCCATCCAGACCATGAAACGCGAATTGGAGCTCACCGCATCTTTTCTGTTGTTCTTGTGCCATCATCTGTCCGCCCTCATATAAACTCAGCGGTTACTGAGTCAAAGAACATTGCTGATTTTGCAAGAACTCTGTCGAGAACTGTTTCCGTTTTTTCCTCTTCAGCTGCCCTTTTCGAGAAGCTGAGAAATGAAAAGTCTTTGTCAAGGGAATATACAACTCAGGAAAATAAACAAGAACTTGTCACTGAGGGGCAACAGCAAAATGGCAATGATGGGATGCTGAACAGAATCAAGTCTGCTTACAGTCAAGCCTATAGCATGAAAAGTCTGCCAGTACTTTCAACAGTAGATGAAGATTCTATGAATAATGGAAATAAGGAATTGGTAGGTTCCAAATTTTCTCTTCAATCTTGAAATCTTATGTACTGTTTAGGGGTACATTTATGTACGTTGTCTTTTGATGCCCATACCTCCAAGCTACTTTGAACTGGACATGGTAGCACCAGTTAAATCAAATGTCATTTTTGTTTATTTTTCAGAATGGAGTAAGCCGTATAGTCTACCTCTTTTTCTGTACCACACTACCACTAGTTGTAAGCTTATGTAATAGCTTCAGTTTATATGCTAAGGCTCAGTTGCACATGTGAAAATTTGAAATCATTATCTTTAATGCAGAGTATGTAAAAATAATCAATTTTGTAACCAAAATCTTTCACCAAAATGACGAGGCAGTAGAATTTTTGTTATTAAAAGCCATCTTGGTTGCTTCTTCATTTTAAAATAGTTGGTCATAACTCAGGCACTTATTTGTATAGACAATTATTAGGTTTTCAGTTTGTATAGCAATACCATTGTTAAAGCATCCAACTCAAAACCAATTGGCAATGAGTTGAGAGGCTACCTAGGCATATATACTAGTTTCGGAGGTTATAATTACCCAATGTGGGACAAGCTCTAACAGGGTTGGACGTACTCTGGCCTTGTTTGTTTATTCATAATTAGGCTAGGTTTCAGCATAGAATACAATCCTTAGGCCTGGCCAGGGGCTTGGCTTGATCCATGTACGGTTGAAGGTTTTAAGATCCGACTGTAGCCTGATTAAGACTCCTTATTTCCATCAAAGTCACTTATATTCTAGATTGTCAAGTTTGATGACTGTATTTTTTTTTTTTTGGAACACCAGGAAGCAGTTTCTCTTAGGCTGAGTAGCCACCAGATTAGCCTTCTTCTTTCATCGATTTGGGCACAATCCGTCTCACCCGCAAATCTGCCTGAAAACTATGAAGCAATATCTCATACATACAGCCTAGTATTGCTGTTCTCTCGAGGCAAGGTAGTTGTCAATTTGTGTTTGGCCTGATGTGTATGTTCTTTTTTCCATGAACATGTTCTTTTAACTGACTGACTCTTTCCGTAAATTATTGGCTATAAACGCTTCATCTATTTTTGTAGCCTATGTTCTGTGGACTCTTCTAATTTGTGTCTTGGATACGTAACTGACATGTCTAGTTGGAAGTGCATCGTGTAGGTTAACCTCTCATATCTAGTTGGCTATGCACCCAAAAAAAGGCATGTTTAAGTAGTAGAGATTACAATAAAACTGTTCCAAGAACTCCCATATGTGCATAAAAGGTCCTTGGGAATGTGAATTAGAGGAACCCAAAAATAGGATACATACCCACACTTGACAACCAATGGTACTGCAGTTTCGTAGGATATTTGGAATAAGGAACTGTGATTTGGCAATCCTTTCATCCATTGGTCATGTAAAATGACATATTCCAGGAATTATGGTACTTCTAGAATTCCATGATGTTTTGTTTTCTTGTTCTTCTACGCAGGCCAATTCTCCAGACGTGATAAGCACTATCATCTTTCTTGTGTCATATTATTCCATGTTTCTGTTATCTCTCAAAAAAAAAATTTTTTTTGGTGGGCTGTTTGTTCTTATTGCACCTCATTGCGTTTGTAGCACTCCAGTCAAGAGGCTCTAGTCAGAAGTTTTCAGCTAGCCTTTTCTCTGCGAAGCATTTCTCTCAGGGAAGGAGGTTAGTATCTATAGATATGGAATTACATGTCATTTTGTATGTCAGATAGAATTGCATTTAGTTTCCCCTTGTAGTGCCTCTTCTTCTTTCCTTTCTATTCATTCATTATACTAACATACGTTGCTTTTATTTGGGCTGGGTGGTGGGTGGCTTTGGGGTGTTTGAAATTACTACTTGGTAGAAGACATTAATCATATGCATCCCATGTCTATTGTCCTGCTAAATGACAGCCCAGTTTGTATGCTATTTTTGAGCAAATGAAGAAAGAATCAGAGCCTATGTCCTGAGCCTAGGAGGCTAGGACTATAGAGAGATGGTGATTTCATTTTTCGAGTTGCTACTTGTCTGGTTGCTTACGCAGCATCTCACTGTCCTGAGGGATGTTACTTGCAGTAAAACGTATTACATATAATCAGGCAGACTTGGACTTGGCGTTTCTTTCACTAATTGTTAATAAATTAGAGCAGGTGCATCTGACTAGAAAACACAATCAAGGGGATTTCGTTAGTTTGCATATGCCTCCAACATCTAGTGATAAGTTATGAACTGCAATAACTTCTTCCTACTGCAAAATGCATGCACTTTATATGTTAAAGAAATGCACAAGACCTACTAAAACGGACTTGTGGATGATAAAATGGCATTTGGGAAAGAAACTCTCAACACTTTGCAGCCCTTGTTGAGGGGAATTCATTAGTATGGATGGACAGTATTAGAGCCAACGTTGCGGGGTGGGTGGACCCTGGAAATATTTTGGAATTATTCACCGAATTTTTTTTATTCTCCTTTTGGCATTAGTAGAACTTTATGTTGTATGTTTTAATTGAAGCTATGTCGAAATTTTTGGCATTTCTGCTTGAATGATGCATGTTTTGGGTCGGCTATATGATCTGTTTTCTCCATTGAGCTTTATTGAGGGCATCGTGCACCATGATATTGGAAAACCTATATCCTTTCAAACTAATGCCTTTTAAGTCAATTTTGGTTTACCCTCCCTTAGTGTTACCCTTTCCCATAACCATATTAGTCCTTCTAAGTACCGCTTCGTCTGACATACGATATACATGTCCAAACCACCTTAGTCTAGTTTCTCCCATCTTATTTTCTATCTTTGCTAACCTACCATTCCACGAAGGTTTCGGTTCTAATTTTATATCCCAAAGTCTTACGAGGCATCCATCTCAGCATTCTCATTTCAGGTACACTATCTTACCCCAAGTTATTTCTTAGTAGCTTGACACTCCGTGCCATATAATATTGGTGGCCTTATAGGAGTACGGTAGGGTTTTTCCTTCAACTTTGTGGGTATCTTGCGATCACACACATTCACAAAGCACTCCGCCACTTGAAGCATCCAACTTGTACTCTGTATTACATCATCTGCAATCTCTCTATCCTTACTAACAAGTGAGGCAAGATACTTGAAAACCCTCGCTTCTTGGTAATTACTGGTTTCGGAGGGTCACTCTGTCAACACAAGTATTTATACTACTCACTAAACATATATTCCAAATACTCCATGTGTCTCCTACTGATCATGTATCTTTTGACTTTAATGCTTGACATCTCTTCCAGTTTCATCTATCAATACAGTATCATCCACAAATAACATACACCAATGGATATATCCTGAATATGTGTAGTCTTCATCTATAGCTAAGGTAGAGAGGTAAGAGCTCAAAGCAAACCCTTGAATACTGGCAAGTGGAGAGCAAAGCTTGTTGAACATGATTAGGTCGTTTGTTTCTTTTCAAAGACCTATCATAAGGAATAGTTCAAGAGTGGAGAACCATTTAAAATAACATGCATGGAACGAAAATGCACCTATGAACATTTATATTTTACAAAATGACCTTATGTAGATCTCAAAATTCTCAACTCCAGTATATAGTATTCACTGGGGTTTGAGATGTCATGAAACTATGGAATTTTTCAAAGTTTTAGTGGATCTTCAAACCCGGCGGGCTATGCCTCTTGACCCCTGGATGTGATGTAATGGAGAGAAGGAGATGGGGAGACAGGAGAGAACGTGAGAAAGGTGGGGTTCCACTGCTGAATTCTTTTCCTTGAAGGGTGGTGGTTAAAAAGGCTGTCGACTCTACATTTTTAGTTATTATTTTAGCATAGTCATGGATGGGGCAGAAAAACATTTTTTCCCCTATTTTTTGTCAGGGGATTCTGATTCTTGGTTAAACCCCATGAGACTGCAGTTGGGTAACTAGAAAGAAAATCATTGTGTCATTTGTCTGTTATTCTATTATTTACCTCATTTCCAAATGAACTTTATCTTTGTATGGTGGTCCACATTTATAGAGAATAATTCTGCATGAATTCAGATTATTGTGACAAGTTTTTTTTAAGAACATGCTGCAATGATGCTTCTAAGTTATTCATGTATGATTGGACTCCCTTTTCTTTGTTTTAACTTTTATATTTTATATTTTCCTGTCCATAATACTTGTTGATGAATGGTAAGGGTGACTTAACGTCCTTCCCACAGGGTCACTACCACCATCACATCGAAGATCACTCTTTACCCTGGCAGCTTCTTTTGTCATCTTTTCTTCAAAAGCATACAATATCCTTCCGCTCATTCCAAGTGTCAAGGCTTCCCTTAGGAACAAAATGGTAGGTGGGTCTTTGCTATGTCTGTTTTCTGTTTACTGAAGTGGGTTTGGACTAGTAACTTTTGTGGAAAGATTTTTCCTGGGATTGCATGTTTTTTCATGTGAGGTTACTCCTTAAAGCAATCTATAATGCTGGATGCCCATTCTTCTTGTTTCCTTGTGTGTACTCATTCTTTCTTTGATTTTATCAATCAAGGAAAGTGACGTCACATATGATTTTATGTGTATATCTTGTCAGGTGGATCCGTTTCTGCGTTTAGTTGACGATTGCAAGTTAGAGGCTACTGATACTGGATCTCAGCATTCCAGAATTGTTTTTGGATCTAAAGAAGACGATATTTCTGCATCAAGATTCTTTTCGGAAATAGAAATTCCCGAGGACCAGAGTAGGGAATCCCTGGCATCTGTGATAGTGAAAAGTTTGGAAAATTCATCAAACGTATATATCTATGATTACCATTTGAGCCTCAAGAACTTCTTTTTCTTAAAGCTTAAATCATGATTTTTTGTACTTCAAATGGTGCTATCGACATGAAAATTCGTTTTGCTATTTCAGTTGTCTATTACCAGGGAGCAATTGCTGAACGATTTTGTACCTGATGATGTGTGTCCTCTGGGAGCCCAGTTCATGGATGCTGCACGAACAGCATATCTGTTTGATCCAAATGACAGTAAATCTATAGAGGAGGTAATGGTTGAAAGTCACCTCCAAAATTTATCATTTAAAAATGAGGATTCAGTTTGATTGATTTCAATTTTTTGATATGCAGGCCAGTCCACTTTTTTCAATAGATGATGATGCTCCAGATTCATCTGGAAGTCAATCCAAGCATAAATCTGAGCATGCCATAGAAACCTTTGATCTCTTGAGTGTTAATCAACTTCTAGAATCGGTACGTTTCCATTGCATGTTTAGTTTTTTAACTGAGGTTGCTTCAGCATGCATCAAGGAAAAATGAAAACAAATTATACATGGAGGAAAATATTATGCCGAAATTGGTGCACTACTAGTTCAAGTTCTTGTTAAATATTGTCCTTGTCCCTTTTTGTTCGTCTATTTTAGGAAATCCAACATTTAAAGGAGACATAACAATCGTACTCTAAAATTTGTCACTTTCCAAGTATTGCCTTTCACTATTGCTGTAAATTTGAATCTTTGTAATCAGATACTATGGGATGCCCTAAGATGGACTAATGGCCTCACAAAAAGGGATGTAGTGAGTAGAATTTTTTTGTAGCAGGCCCTTTAAATCATGTAATCAGTTATGTTGATGATATGTTGGGCGATTTTGAGTGATGGCACCCTAATATCGAATCTTCTTCTTTCGCTTTTTTTCTTTTTTTAAAAAAAAAAAAACTTAACCTGGCTCTAAATTTATCACGTAAATATAAGAAAGTCTATGGACGATTTGTCTTTTTTACCTGAGACTAGTTAGAAACTCCCTACAAGTTCCCATCAACTCATATAAATGTAAGTAGCATCCGTTTATCTTATGATGCCAATAGGATGGAAGTTTTGTTTATATCACAATGAATCAGTTAGATATTCTGATGCTTTTACATGGTAGGCGTAGATGGAATAAGCAAGTTCTTTGGGGATGTTGTACATAACTGCTGGGTATCTAATGTGTTTCTTGGGTGTCAAGGTTTTTATTTTATATAAGGGCATGCTCGAGAAGCACTGGACGTTAAAGTGGCCATGCTACTTGATGCCCAATTCGTCAATGAGTTTTTGGATCTTTATCTTACTTTAGAGATCTCTTATTGCCTGTGCTAGATTACTGTCATACCTTGACCTCTGGTCATTAGTTAGGCGGGTTCCTTTATCATGAATTGCACCATGTTACTAACCTAAAGTTGCTCCGCTGTCCAGTGTTCATTTATACATAGTTTCATAAGCCAATATTTGGTTGCAACCTAAGTCACATAATCAGTGCAAGCATGAAAGCGTCTGTAAATCACATCCCAAACAACTAAAATTTGCGAGTGCAAGGATTAAGAGTACGAGGACTGAGAGCGGGAGTGCGGGGCATTTTGAAGAACTATGTGACTAAGCTTGCAACTGTGGCCAAGAGCGCACTGAATCATATTATGACTTTTTTTTTGATCTTCTACAGAATCTTTCATCACCAGTGAACATTTTGCACCGTTTGGTAAAAAACTTTACGTTTTGGGTTCTTCTCAGCTAGAGTAGTCAGAAAAGTAACATAACAGGGATCAAAATTCAAAAAAGTCCGCTAATTACAAATATATGCTGCAAATTCTGGCTCCTTTTGCCTTTAGTGGTCTTTTTCCCAATCTTGTCCATAGTCCATATCCTTTAGATTTCCCAGTTCCTCTTGTCGAGATGAAGATGAGAGGAACTGAAAAGTAATAAAATAAACAAAAGGTGAAAAAAGTTTGATAAAGTTGACTTTGCCTAAGACATGCTAAACAAAGCGTAAAATGGCATAGAACAAGGCCCCCAGTGAATTTCTCCATTTTGATTCTTGATCGCTTATTACTCAAATGTACAGACTATTTTTGATGTGCTAGGTTTTAGAGACTGCACATCATGTTGGGAGACTCTCTGTTACCGCGCCTGATCTGTCTTACAAGGAAATGGCTGGTCATTGTGAGGCACTTATGATGGGAAAACAGCAAAAGATGTCCTATTTGATGAGCACTCAGCAGAGGCAGGGCTATTTTCCGAGTGCAGTTACACAGAATCATGATGAAGAGAAGGCTTTTCATTTCCATGTTGATGTGGGCATCCAAGGGGTACCTTCTCCGTTTAATACTCTTGAACCATCTCATATGCACCTGGATATTGGATATTTTCTTTCTTATACAGGTTACTGTTCTAATTGCATTTAAATAGTTTATGGGACTTGCTAATGTGTGCCCATTAAGAACACAAACAAAAAAAATAAATACACATTTTACACTTTCACGTGTACCTATATGCTTTTCACACATTTCAATACACTTTTTCAACCTTAACGTGTGCCTATTGGGCACACATTAGCATTTCCCATAATTTATAATCCTTTAAAAAATCTTGCATTTTCTTTCTCCACGTATTGACGTAGACAACTGCTAGGAAAGTGATCTTTTACAATAAACAATACCTATCAAAATTTCCCAAAAAATGGACAATTTTATGTCACTAGCAGCTAGTCACGGTGGCACTAATATGTAGTAGAATATCTTGTGTATTCATCATTGAAGGGGAGAAGATACAGCTATTTATATAAAAAAACTGATAAACGTCTCTTTTCGATTACAATTGCATCTAACAAACGCATGTAGATACTCATATGAGAAGCTTAAAACAAATTGAAAAGTATGGACCCAGATTGCCATTCTTTATCCTTCAACATGATAACACCAATTGTTCAGGTAAAAAATCGTACAATTACATTATAGCACCTTTTGTGTACATGGAAAAAAAAAACACTAAAGAAAGAAACAAACTGTTCTCATTGCAGTCGAGTTTGTTCTTGCCCATGATTGTGAACTTCCATGACCTTTCACTTAGATGTTGTATATGTTATCTGGGTTCTGTCATCTTCCACCCTCCATTTTAGGGTCATTCAGTGTCCCATACAGGCTTTCGCCAGTTTGCCTTCTCTTTGCCTAACCACTGCCGAGTACTTAAAATAGAAACGTAAGGAACATAAAAGGGGTCTTAGCGTGTCCTTTTGCACTTCCCCGGTATCCTGACAATTATTTAGGCAAATATTGATTTGTTTAAGTTTATAGCTTGTGCAGGGTTTACATTGCACCTGCATTAATGAGGTGCTAGTTCCTTCACACTCAGCTATAATAGACTACTATCACTAAGCTTGTTCTTTGTATTAATCTGGTATCTTCATCTAATTGAAAAAGCAGGTTGGTGATTCTTTGATCGACCAGACCACAACTACCAATACAAACAAATCATCTGGGGGCAGTGTTCCTATGATATGTGGAGCAGAGTACCAAAATTATCCTCACTCCTTCAGATTACCTGCATCAAGTCCGTACGACAACTTCTTGAAAGCTGCTGGGTGTTGATCTGAGGTAGTGTTTGGTTAGAAATGATTTTGGAAGGAATGGAAGTCATGCCCCGGCCTCTTAATGCAGTGGTGATTCACGAAAATTTGTGAATAGTGATTCCATTTTTAGTTTAAATTATGTTTTTTGGATTAGCAAATCAAAGGTCGAATTGAGCATTCTAGTGGAATCGCTCTGACAGGAATGAGCATTCTAGAGAAATGGCTATTCCATTTCAGTGAATTGAAAATTGCCTTCCACGATACGGAATTTCACTCCCCTTCTTGAGCTGAACAACGAAAAAAATGCTTGCTTCGATTGGAAATCCAAATTCATTGCCCGCATAAATTTCTTTGGTACGAACAAGACGAATCAGAGATCCGCTAATTGGCATTGAGGTGAACTACTTCAGTGTTCTGAATTTCTGATCAAGATTTGATTGAGTTGGTTACGTCTGTGAACCTGATTATTTAATTTGTTTATCCTTCTTACTCATTCAATGTTTAATTCTTTGACTCCCACAAGGCCAATTGTTAGGCAATGCATGAGAGTTTTGTTCCTTGGTGTAAAACCCATACAGTGTGTGAATAGTCAATTGTGAGTAGTGGTTTTTGTTTGTTCCCCTGTAATGTATGGGGGTGTATGTAAATCTCTCATGGTTTGCAATATTTGTGGGATCCATTTCTTAAAATCTACATGATTGATTCTTCTTCAAATTTTGGTACAAAATGGCTATTTGGCTGTCTGGCTTTCACTGTAATTTCTTATCCTCTGATTTTCAAAGTAATTTAGTATCAGACTAAATCTAATTTCGCCTTTTAAGTCCCAATCAATTGAAATTTCATACATGAATCTGTTTTCTTCATTGATAAAAGATGTATTCCGTGTATCCAGAAATTTAGGTCTTCTCGTATCACCTCTAAAATCAATTTTAATATATCCCTTGTGTACTCCTCCTATGGTAACCATATCACTCCTACTCTTTTTTTTTGAACGGCCAAAAAGAAATTTTTTATTAATCTTTGAAAATAAATTACAAAGATTAAAAGGTGCAAGACAAAAAGACATCACTACACAAGGAGATATCCAACCAAGTTGGCATCCTTCCCTGCGACAATCATTTGCCGATATCACTCCTACTCCTTCACTACTATTTTGACCGATTTACGATATACATGTTTAAGCTGTTTTAATCTATTCTGTCTCACCTTATCTTTTGTTAGTGCTACCCATATTGTTAATTCTATCTCGCAGAGTATTATCACATACAGGTCTCAACATTCTCATCTAAACAATGCTATCTTTTTTAAAACATTCTCCTTTCAGCTACACTCAACTTTTTTTTTGAAATAATATGGAAAATCAAATATGTAAGCAGAATTGGTTGACTGCCATATTTTTTGAGATCCTCTCCTTTTTTCTTTACCTAACATAAATTGAGAATAGAATGGATTGTCCATTTTCATTCCGCTGTTTAGTTATGAAGGTGAAATTGCTAAGGAATGGAATGACGGTGCTCATATTTCACTAACGGCTCAATTGGATGTGGGGTTAGTTTGAGTGGATAAAATAATAGTGTGTATTAATTACACCAAAATCTAGGCAAGACAGTTGGGGGGTGTTTGGGAGTCTACTTTTTAAGTATTTCATTTTTAACTTTTTGGCTTTTTGGCTTACGATGAGAATGTGCTTTGAATTTGGGTGGAGTGTTTGAGAGAAATGTGTAGAATACATTTTACAAAAGGAGTAGTGTTTGGAAGAATAATGATGAGAATGAGTTATGGAATGATTATTTACCATTTTACCCTTGTTTGTTTTTTTTTATTTTATAATATTTAGAATGTATAGGAATTGTGTTTAGCCATTATATTTGAGTCCAATTATTTACATACGTATATTTTTTGTTATGGGAGAAACTCATTTTGTGGCTTTGGTACCAACACCAATACAAAACGACATAGACCCAATCAAAATTGGATCACTTTCCCTTTGTTCGTCTTCTCCTTGAAGCTTTAGTAGATCCACCGTCACCGCCATCGATGCTCCTGTCCACTTAATTCTGTCTCCACAGGTGCTCTGTGTGTGTGTATGTGTGTGTGTGCGCGTGTGTGTGTGTGAAAGACTGTACTGTAACCATGAAACTCTCATCTCTCTCCCACCAAAACCCTCTTCTTTGAAAGAACACACAAACCTCAACAAGCCTTCACACATCTCAACATCAACGATCTGAACGATTTCCCAGGAAGAACAAAGCAGTGACGAACTGGTATGAAAGATCGCAAGCTTCCCCTCTCTGGTTTGTGTGTTGTTTGATGGGAAAGGAGGATAACATAAACAAGGGGTAGGAATAGGAAGAGAAATGTGGGGGAAATAAAAAACTAGAAATAGAAATGGAAAAAGAGGGTCCGACCTCTTTTTGAGTTCTCGCCTGGAAAGCTAGAAACTGAAAACGCATTTTGGAGGAATGCATTTTGAGTGTTGGCTCCCAAACACTCCAAATGGAAAAATGAGAATGAGAAAAGTTGAAACCAAGGCGACCAAACACCTCCTTGGTCTGGGATTCCTAATCTGGGCACCATCTCCCCCATTCAAATGGGCTCTAAGGAATGGAAAAATCATGCTTGGTAGGGGTGAAAATTGGTCAGTTCGGTTCAGTTTTTGGGGTGTTTGGGACTGAACCAATCAATTCAGGGTGATTTTGCTGGGAACCAATCCCGACCGAAAAAACAATGAACTGATCGGTCTAGGGTGGTTTGGTTTTTTCGGTCCAGCGTTAAGATTTGTATTATATGCTTATTAAGTTATTATAATACAAGTTGTGTTGCTTTTTTTTTTTTTTTGGGACACGAAAATGAGAAGATTATATTAATAAACGTCCAACGGCACTTACAAAAACAGAATTCATTACAAAGATCTTGGACAAAGCCAAACTAATCATCTTAATAGAGAACAAGAAATGCACAAGGTAATCGATGTGTTTTACCCTAACCCAGACATGGTCTGACGCAAACGTACAACAACACTTACAAGATTCATACCTAGAATCAGCATCTCTGAAGAGACTTATTGCTAGTTAAAGATAAAAGACAGAGAATACCCAGACAATCGGATGGACTCCAACCAAACTTGTTTGCACCAATAAATTCCCAAAACTACAGTTCTTCAAAGCCACCACGAGTTGCCCTGCCAACGATATAATGTAGGGTAAGAACACTGTTGGTACAGATACTATTGTAAAACAACTACGCGTAAAAGCACCTGATTTTTAGACGAAAATTCGTCCAAGGACAAAACTAACAACTCTCACAAAGCGAGAGACATAACCCTCTCAGATCAGACGACAAGTCGTTGATCTGGAGAGACAAAAGAAAAAGAAAGAACGAACGAACAAATGAAGAAAATAAATAGTTCCATGGCCCTCCTCTCCTACTACAATGGTTATTGAACCCCTAGGGGTGAGAGGAAAGAGGAAGAGTAATATTAGTGGTGGCTAGGATTTTCGGAGAAGAGAGAGAAACTAAAGTGAAGTTGAATCCTTGCTTTTTAGTACAATTAAAGTATGCATTTTATTAGAGTTGCATGAAATTATTTATAAAATAGGATTTCATTATCTCATTTTATTAGAGTTGTATGGTTTTTGGTGCAAATAAGGGTGATTTTGGTTTTTTTCGGTTTGGTTTTTTCAGTTTTTTTTCGGGAAACCGAAACCGAACCGAGATATATTTCTATTTTTTTGCCAAACTGGACCGACTAAACACCGAACTGAATTTTCAGTTTTTCGGTTGGTTCAAGTCCCATCGGTTTTTTTTTTCCACCCCTAATGCTTGGGATATTAGATTCTATTTCGACACTCATAATATTCCTTTAATCAAACTTTTCACTAAAAAATGCATAAAAATTTCAAAAAATAGGCAAGATCTTTACTTTGTATGAAGAAATTCAAAAATTATGCTGGAAAGAATTTTATCACACAAATATCGCCATTGATTGCTGGAGTATACTAATTATTTATTACTCCAGAACTCGTAATCAAGCAGTGGATTCGGATTATGTGAATCCAATTTGTCATACTCCTATCCTGGCAACCAAACACGATCTCTAGAACCACTGTAGAGAAAAATGAAAAGGAAGAAAGCTCGCCTCTGGAGTCTCTGAAGAGAGATCATTTTCTAGCGGACAATTTGAATCTTCGTCACTTCCACACCTCTCTGCAACCTTCGATCACTGTAAGTCCTCTCTCTCTCTCTCTCTCTCTCTCTCTCTCTCTCTCTCTCTCTCAATAATGTAGTAGTATTAATCTTAGCGGTTGGTCCCATTAGTTGGGGCTCCAAAGTTGATTGTTATGGTTTTTGTTAAGTTTGTTTGGTGATGTAGGCAAATTCTTATCTACGTTTTGATTTACTTTCGGTCGAAGTTTAGGTGGTGATGTTTTTATAACAGACTTTGCTATCATATCTAGAGGAGGTTTTTGGAAGCTAATTATTTTTTTTTAGATTTTGGATTGTAGACTGTGATTAATTGTTTATAGGGAGAAATTGTAAGAGTATTTGATGATGCGTCATGCATGCATATAGATTTTGCGGAATGATTTTTTGGGTAGGAGTATAATTATAATTCATAAACTTGGTACTTTGAATTTTCCGGTTCATTTCTGATAAGGCATTATCAGATTGTTTGTCATACTCCTAAAAGCCAAAACTGCACAATCCAAAAATCAAGCGTCTAAACATGCCCTAATTTTGTGTTTAGTTTATTGAATTTTCATGCGTTTGTATCTCAGTTGCACGAAGCGGGTGCAGGGGAGGGGAGGCACCTAGAAATTCCCAAGGTTAGAAGCGCTTAAGGAGCATATATAGATCATATTTAAATATGTATGTTAATTGTCTTTAACTACTTAACTATTGAAGGAAAAGTAATTTGAATAGTTTGTTTGAGTTGGATTTTGATGAAATAATATGGTACTTCCGTTTCAATTTTATTTGTTGGATGGAGATGGATGTTTAACATTTGTGATATTGATGCCAGACATTTCTATTCCACTTTGACCTAGTGTTTGCTTGCTCAAATTCACGGTGGAGTTTCGTTGTTCATGATGTGAAGTGATATCTTGTTTGAATTGGAATTTGGAGAGGCGGATTGATATCTCCCTTTGAATCTGGCATGTCTGATCAATGTTAAGACTTATGGTTTTGGTACCATGCGTTCCCATTCCACTTTGATTTTGTGTTTGGTTGCTCAAATTTCTGTGGAGGTAGAAGCCCACAGCTTGTACACTTTTTTCTTGGAGGACAAGCATTGGCTGAATCTGTGGCTTTCCTATGGAAAGTTGATTTTAGAGCTTTTTTGTTCTCTTATTCGATTTACTTTGTAATTTCTAAGCTTGTAATTATTGTTGACGCAGTAAATTTAGTAGCTAGGGGTGTTCATGGTTTTCATCATGCGGGTTTTAGTCCAATGAGATAGTTTAGTTCTATTCATTGGGATTGATGGTTGACCCTAGGTGGATGGTTTTTCATACGTGATGTAATGCTTTTATGCAATATGCCAGCCGGTTGTAGATTGTTATTGCTCTTGTAGCCAATTGGGTTGTGCTTGGGATTTTTTTTTAACCATGCAGATTGAGCATCGTTGTAATTTCTCCTTTTTGGATATTAAACGATTACCAAGGAGGGACTTAACTGTGCAACTCTTGTATTGTTGCTGCCTTGGAAGACATCGTCATTTTTACTCATAAGCCAACTCAAATAAGAAATTTTCAATATTTGAAACATTCTTGCTATGGAAGGTACCAAAATTTGACGAAATGGTATTCCCTTCAACTTTTCGAACTCTTTTGTATCATATAATTTAGGTTAAGTCAAACTGATTCCTGAAAATACAAAACATGCTTTTGCTCTCTTTGCCTGTTATACCTGGTACCCCATGAGGTTACTTCAGTTTTGTTTAAATTACTGATGTCTGATTATTCTATTAGCTGCAGGCTAAACATGGGAAGCAAGTACATAATAGGGTCTGTGTTGGGATCCTTTGCTATCGCGTACCTGGTTGACCACTATGTTGCTGACAAGAAGATATTTGGAGGTATATTTAGTTTTTTCTTAATTTTTCTTCTTCCTCAAGTAAAATTTGTAAACTTTGGTGACTTAGGCAAGTTCGCAAATTGGGGCTTTTTGGCATCCAATATTGGCCTTTTAGTCTTTGTAAAATTAATTAAAGCCTATATACGTATTATAGGAAGTCTTAACAATTGGAACCTTTTTTTCTCTTTGAGGCAACTAACGTAACAATCACGAACCAAATTTGGGGTACAACTCCCTCATTTCAAAGGGTGCAGCAAGATACCAAATTGAGGGCAGCCCAAATTATGTTAATCATTAGACTCGGGTTTCGGGGTTCGTTGCATCACAGCATCAGTTTAATCTTTATCTGGTTTTGAACCAGGCACTACCCCGAGGACTGTTGCAAGCAAGGAATGGTGGGAAGAGACCGACAGAAAATTCGATAGAGGATGGCCTCGGACTGCAGGCCCTCCGGTGGTAATGAACCCCATCAGCTGTCAAAATTTCATCGTCGAGGATCGTGTCAAAGCTTGATGCTCCACCTTACTAGCCTCTGACTCGTCGCCTGGTTCTTCCTTTATTGCCACTCTCTAGTTATGAATATTAGGTATCTAGTTATGCATAGGAGTCCGCTAGTTTTTCTGTCAAGGTTTCTGAGATTGTGTTGCAAATAGTTGATGTTAATAGTCCGGAGTCTCGGGACAATCATGTCTTTCACATTCTGTTTAAAGTGACACTCGAGGGTCTGTTTATAATTCAGATTGCTTGTTTGCTTATTTAGAAGAGAAGATATTACGATTTTGATGAATGAGGAAATAAACTACCCGTTTCCATCGAATAACAAGCTTATAAGCAAATAAGCAAGGGTACAACATGGGCTCTCTTGTCCTATGATTGTGTAATAATCCCTCTGCCTTGCTCTGTTTTGGGTAGGAGCGTCACGCACGCTCAGTTTCCCTCAGTTTTGAGGACAGTATTCTTGAGTGAGAATAACAATGTAATGCCATATGTTTCAAGTTTTCTATGTTTGGAACTAACGGGAATAGGAATGTGATTCTTAATGATATATTTAATCAGGAATCACATTCTCAAACTAAGTAAGAATTCGATCCCTTCTACCCCAATGAAATTCGTAGATTTCTAGCTTTATCCTCCGTACAAAAAGAAAATGTATGACTTTAATGAATTTCCAAAACAAATGATTCTTGATGAAGATTACCGAGTTAATCTAAACATCGGAATAAAATTACTCTAAGTATTGAGTTAATGGGAATTTGATTTTGTGTAATTTCTATTCCTACTAAAGGTTACGGGCATTCAAACTGACACTGTACCGAGTGATACAAATCAGCTTTATTGTTGCAAATCCCCACCATGATGAAGCAACAAAAACGGCTTGAAAATTGACGAGCATTGGCACAGGTAGTCCATTTTTACTCATGAAACCGTGGACTCCCCAAAGACATGCAAGTAAAATGAAGGATATTTTTATATGAAAATTTGCCAAGTGATCGATTAGTTGAGATATTTTACCTCAAATTTAGTACTCCTAACTTTAATATGGATAAAAGGTGATACTTGACCCAAGCAAGAACTAATTAAATAATATTCAAGATAGTCCTAACGATTATTACGATTAGTTGGTGGGTTTACTCCACACATAATTGACCATGGTTCGATTTTTTAGGTCAAGTCGTGACAAAATAATTTCTTATGAATGCCTTAGTCTCAGCATAGACCTCTAACGTCAATTAAAAAAAAAGAGAGAAAGATTCGAGATGCCTTGATCAATAAGCAAGGATAGAGCTAGTAGGAGAGCTACTGGGGCTACAAGCCTACAAGTTATATGATAACACAATTGAAATCATACATCTCGTCACCCCTTGTCAAGAAAATTATTCATATCAAGGGGGTGTTTGACAGCCTACTTTTTATATTTTCATTTTCAAATTTTTGGTTTTTTAGTTTTTTGAATTAAAGTCAGATTGTGTTTTGAATTTAGGAGAATGCTTGGGAAAATTATACAAAATGCATTTTGCAACTAGAAAATGAGAATTAGAAATGGAAAAGTAGCCTCCAACCTCTTTTTAACTTCTTGCTTGGATTGTTCAAAATCAAGAATGTGTTTTGTGAGAATGAGTTTTGGGTGTTCTCATCCGAACACCCAAAAGGAGAAAAGGAGAAAATGAGAAAGCGAAAATGCAATAAAGAGGGCCAAACACCCTCTAAAAATTAATTTGATCAGAAATCTATCTAGCTACGTATAACTGACTATATGGGTTGATAAAAAAAAAAAAAACATATAGCTAACCGTATGATGATTTGGAAAGAACAAATGAACGTTGCAAATACTATTAATATGCAAACTTTAACCTAATTTAATTTTTCTCAGTGATGATGACTATTAATGATGTTTAGTGATCTTTTCTTAGTTTTTGGTCAATTTGTTTTTATTACATCATTTGTTGGATTCGAGTAATCACTAAAGACACTCAACATATTTTCTTTAATTTTTCCCCCTTTTTGGTGAATTTTTGGGACTCCTATTCATGTAAGTTCTTACTTCTTGAATGATTAATTGAAAAAAAATTATGCAAACCATAAAAAGTATAGTGGTAAAAAAATTCTTGAACAAGTAGATTAGTACAAAATAAACGATTTCAATCATCCCTGAAAATTATAAATTGGCCCAAAACAACTCGAAACTGGATAGAACTTGACTTGAAGGAATTATATGCAGGCCCAAGTGAATAGTTGACTGGCCACACAAAACGCGTAAAGTTGAGCTGCCGACAAAAACTCCCACACTCATAACTCCTAAATCCCCTTTCTAACCCCCATCACAACTCCCAGTTTAATTCTTCAGTGTTCTCGGAGCACAGCCACGTGTGCTCAGAATATATGCGTACGATTTTGTTCATTCTGATTAAAATACAGTGAACATGATTTTCATTTTTATTACTAGTTGAAATGGTAAATGTTTCACTATTGCAGTACACTTTTGTTAAGGATGATATTACTTAGGGACATTTATCATCATGTTACCTTTGGATTTCATAATTACCATCAGGTCAAGCCCAATTCTAAAAAATTCTCATCAACTCCCCAACCCGTATAAAAATCACTTAAATCATAGTTCTACCCTACGAAAAGTCATAAAATTTCTAAGATCTCTACGAAAAGTCGCTTCTTAAACCACTAAACCTTATAATAGGAAAGTCTTCATAAACCTAAACTCTAAGTATTCTTATGATTAGTATTCTACTTACTAGGGAAAAATTCTACGAAAGTCAAGTCTAAAAAAATCCTGCATCCTACTAATTGCAGGCACCCCATGAAAGACCTAAAATCCTAAGTGCAGACATTTATAAAAGTTCTTAAACCACTAAAACCCTATTATAGTAAAGTGTACCTTAAACCTAAACTCTAGGGTTTTTACGACATTGCCAGGGTATTCTACCACTGCAGCATCTCTATGAAAGTCAGCTTCTAAAATCCTAAGACTTTTATGAAAGTCAGCCTAAACCATTAAAAACCCTATAATAGGAAAGTGCACCCTAAACTTAAACTTAAAAAAAGAGTGACTTACATTAGTGGTAATTAAAAAAAATGACTTACCTTATTGGTAATTAGACATCTTTTTTCTAGACCTAGAGGTAATAATCTCTATTACTTTTGGGTGGGAGTCATAGTATTTCAACCGGGGTGGGCGAGGGCGTTGTGCATTTCTTAGGTAGTCGATCGTATTTTGGACGTTTCGGATGTGTTTTGATTTTTTACCGGTAAAAATAAATCAAAATTACTGAATACATCCAAGCCGTCCAAAACACGATTGGACAATGGCGGCTCTAGAAATTTTCAACATGGTGTTCAAGATTTATTTTAACTCTTAACTTATATATATATATATATATATATATATATATATATATATATATATATATATATATATATATAAATTTTCATATAGTAGTGTAAATAATGTGACTGGATAATATGCAAATACACAAGATGTGAAAAAGCTTTTTGGTGAAATCTATGTACTTGGGACAAGTAAAATTAAACCAGAGGACACATATTACTAGCATTTATTGTAGAAATATGTATGGCAAATAGGTTCGCACGGATAAATTTATTAATTTTTTGTATAGAGAGTTGTAATGTGTTAAAGGTTTCATTGTGAATTACCATGATTGATGAGTATTGGTAATGTAAGATTAAATGTTCAAGCAAAACTTGATATAATTTACATGTAATATAAAATATAAAAGACCTTAGACTGTTCAATTGATCGTTTACGTAAAGACTTTAGATTTTAGTTGGATTGTTCACATAAAATAGATTTGTGGGTTGATTTGTTGAGTTTGAGTGTTCAAATATTTTTTAATAGGGTGTTGAAATATTTGTGTGTTGAGTGTTCAATAATGGCTATACTTGTCTAAAACTAAAACATTTACATATATTTCTAAATAACTTTTTTTTTGAAGGTGTTTAGGTGATCACTCATTATAAAGGGTGGAGCCGGCTATGCGATTGGACGGTTGAGGGGTAATGATCTGCCCTATTTGCACCGAAGACTTTTCCGGATACTGAATCCTTATCCAGAAGGGCAAAACCGGAAACCAACTGCCTATTTAACTCCTTTCCCTGAACTAAACTTCACTCACAACCAAGAGTCCAAATTTCCCATATTTTCGATCTCATTTCTTTTGTATCACTACACAAACAAACCAGGCCAGATCCATGGACCCACCTGCCCAAAACAAACCCACCACCGGTGGTCACCACCACCAGCCCCAATCCTCCTCCGAACTTTTTTCCAGCGCCAAGGTCATCGCCGAGGCGGGTCAAGCCACCTACGGCCAGGGAACCGTCGACAAGGGTAAGGTCACCGGTCGCTATCTTTCACCTTCATTTTATTTTGTTACTCCCTCCGTCCTAAATTGTTAGTTTTTTTTTTAGGTAATTATGTCACTTAAACAATTGTTTATATCGCACAATTTATAATGTTTTTTTATAATTTCAAAAAATTTGTTTAGTAAAATTAGTTGAGATTTATTAAACACGATTCATATTAGATAAAAAAAAAATTATTAATGAGAAGATATGGATAAGTTTTTTAGGGGTATTTGAGTGTGTTTTTTTCTTTTACTATTTAAAAAAAAATTGAGAGGCTAGAAGATAGTAATGGATTTCTCTTCTTATTGTGATGGATTTTTGTTAGTATAATATATATTTATGTTACTGAAATTTTCTTCGTCCATGAAAAAAGCTAAGGCCGCCGGAGCCGCTTCCGATCTCCTTGACGCCGGTTGCCAGTACGGGAAACTAGAGGATGGGAAATACGGTCAGTACATCGGTAAAGCCGAGACTTATCTCGACAAGTACGAGTCATCTGATAACTCCTCCGCCAACGCTGCCGCACACGGCGGAGGAGAGAATAAGCGCCAGACTTCCGATCAGTCCGGCGGAGGAACCACCGCGCAATCGGGTGGTGGTCACCGGCAATCAGAAGGTGGTCATGGAGAGGCTGAAGCGAAGAAGAGCGGTGCCGGTGAATCTGGAGGTGGCTATGGCCAGTACTTTAAGATGGCTGAAGGGTTCTTAAAGTAGTAGTGATAATTATGACTGGTTTTCAAATGGTAGAATTGAGGCTGTGCGCCAAACCCTTGTTTTTTCAATAACTGCATGTCCGGCCAGCTTACGCGCACTCTCAACTAATTTCGAAACCTTGGAAGTAATACCGGACCAAACCGCTGTTATATTAAGATCGGTAGTAGTATTTGAATTGTAGAACTGAGGATGTGTACCAAAACCCTGCTATATTTCCTGTTAATTTGGACCGTGTAAATCGTTTATGTATTATGATTGTGTTATGTTTGAGATCTTCAAATACTTCTTTTGTCAGAAATGGCTTTTTGAATGCTTTTTTTACATGGGTAGCGAGCAACAAAAAGAAGTCTTTAATTTATGAGTGAATATGCAAAAATAAAATGGGAAGCAATTATTTGTTGGAATTGAACCGGAGTACTACGTAGTAATTGTTAGATCCGGAGTGTCTCCATGGATTTAGTTACACAATGTCATTTCCTATGATAGTTCTAAAAACAGACTTGCAGGTACGATGTCGAATGTCATAAAAGACTTAATTGAAATTTTTCTTAACATCAATTGATTTTAGGAGAGATGATGAAAAAGCAGTCCGACAGTTATTTGAGATATTTCTTTTTTTTTTGGGGCTGACAGCCTGACACTGATATTTTAGTTTGGTTGACGCTTCTCATAACAAGATAATGACAAGACAACAAAAATAATTTCAGTGTTGAGTGGGTACGCCACGTGATGCCAAGTGGCAATTTCGGCCATCTAAAAATATTGTGAACGGTCTAAATTTCTCTTACTCTTTTTTTTTTTTAAAAATTTGGACTGTCTAAAACACTTTCGAATAACCGAGATTACTACTCAACACCACGTGGTTACGCCACGTAAAATGGTGCTTGCTCGACCCTGAAAAATCTCTCCAAGACAAAGGTGCACTTTGGCTAAATTTGGTTTTTTGGTTTATTGGATTATTTGGTTTTGTCCTTATTCAAATTTTTTTTGCATTTGTTAGTTTTCGGTCGATTTTTTGATGTTTCTTGGCTTGTCTCGACGAGAGGAATCTAAAAAGTATAAAATTATTAGCCAAACTTAAAGTTTTGTGAATAAAGACAAAAAAAACCAAATTGGTTTTTGTCTTTATTCACAAAACTTTAAGTTTAGCTAATAATTTTATAATTTTTAGATTCCTCTCGTCGAGACAAGCCAAGAAACCTCAAAAAATCGACCGAAAACTAACAAATGCAAAAAAAAATTGAATAAGTACAAAGCCAAAGTCCTACAATGGAACTAGGAAATTCAACTGTGAATCTGTGATGGTGCCCATTAGCCATCGGATAAACAAGCTGCCTTTATGGTTCTTGATATCAACTACGGAAGAATGAGGGTGTCCTTCAGCTCTGGCAACGGTAGCTGGTGGTACTCGGGTACACTTGGCACCGAAAAACTTCTCCAAACAAAATAGATTCCTAAGGATGGCAATGGGACGCGTTGAGGTGGGTTTTGATGATCTCGGTCCCTATCCTAAAATTTTCAAATGATCCCTAACCCGCTCTTAACCCAACCAGGTAATCGATGGGTGCCCCCACCCCCACCTCTATTTGATATCGGGTTTACCAGCTCCGCCCCATTTTTTTTTCACATATTAGTAAAGCATATTTTAGATTTCAATATTGGTGAGCACAAATTATAAAAGTTCACAAAATAACTTTTATAACTTAATCAAAATCTACTATCTAATGATATATTTTAGTTGTAAAAATAAAATTATACAATACAAGTGAAATTTGATGCATATAAGGGAGAAAATATATATATAAGAGTATATAAATATAACTATACATATATATGTGTGTGTCGGGGCGGTTGATATCAGGGCGAGGTGACTATACCCTGACCCTACCTTAACCCTGACAAGTTTTTCATAATCACCCCCGGACCCTACCCATTACCCAAAAATATAAAAAAAAAAATCCTATCCCATCGGGGCGGGGTAGGGCGGGTAGAATTGCAATCCCTGTAGACTCCCCTTCAATTCCAAACTAAAAATTGCTTCTCATAGTATTTTTTTTTCATATTCACTCAGAAGTTAAAGACATCTTTTTGTTAATCACTGGTAAAAAAAAAAATGGCCATTTATGACAAAAGATTAGCATTTGAAGATCTCCACCACAACACAACCAAAATAAATATACGAATTATACAATCCAAATTAACAGCAAATATAGCAGGGTTTTGGCACACAGCCTCAATTCTACTGCCTCAGTTCTGGCACACAAACTTTTTTAACACATGATCTTAATATAGGAGGGGTTTGGCCAGGTTGTCACTTCCGAGCCTCGGAATTAGATGAGGGGAGGTACACGTAAATTAGGATGGACATCCAATTATTATAAATGAAGAAAAAAAAAAAAAAACAGGGGTTTTGCACACAGCCTCAATTCTACAAATTGAAAACCACTCATAGTTATCACTAATTCACTACTTCTTTAAGAACCCTTCAGCCATCTTAAAGTACTCGCCATACCCACCTCCAGATTTACCGTCACCGTCACCGTCACCGCCACCGCCGCTGCTGTTCTTCACAATCCCTTCAGCCATCTTCATGTACTTTCCATACCCACCTTCCGATTGCCCGTGTCCACCACCCGAATGCGACGATGAATGCACGGTGGTAACTCCGCTGGAGTGATCAGAGGAATGGTGCTTGTTCTCTCCGTACCCACCTTCAGACTCCCCGTAACCACCACCGGAATATGACGACGAGTGCACGGTGGTTCCTCCGCCGTGTGCGGCGGCGTTGGGGGAGGAGTTACCAGGTGACTCGTACTTGTCGAGATAAGTCTCGGCTTTCTCGATGTACTGACCGTATTTGCCGTCTTCTAGTTTGCCGTACTGGCAAGCGGCGTCAAGGAGATCGGAAGCGGCGCCGGCGGTCTTACCTTTTTTCATTGACCAAGAAAATTTCAGTAACAAAAATCCATCACAATAAGAAGAGAAATCCATTATCTACAAGCCTCTCAATTTTTCTTAAATATATATAAAAAAATTAACAAAAAAAAAAGAATCTGAAAAATAGAGACCGGCGACCTTACCCTTGTCGACGGATCCATGGCTGAAGGTGGCTTGAGCAGCCTCAGCGAGGAACTTGGCGCTAGAAAAAAGTTCGGATGAGGACTGGGGTTGGTGGTGGTGACCACCGGCGGTGGGTTTGTGGTGGGGAGGTGAGTCCATGGATCTGGAACTGTTTTAGGTAGTGAGACAAAGAAATAAGAAGGTAAATTTGGTAAAGTTGTACGTGAGATTGTGATGATAGAGAGAATTTATATAGGCAGTTGGTTTCCGGTTTTGCCCCGCTGAATCGGAGGTTTGGGAGTTGGACTAAATTATTGCAGTATTTCGGAGGCACGATATCTGAGTTTTTTTTTTTTTGAACGCCAGAAAAGAACACGGTATGTGAGGTTAATAAACTTATTTCTAAACTCAAATAGAATAATTATTAAAAAAAAAAAACTCAAATAGAATATTTATTTTAATGTGACGTGACACTCTTTTCACAACCTCTCGATTCTTATTCTAATTCTTATTCTAACATGTACTCCACTTATTAATACTAGTTTTAGGTTACGGGCTCCGCATATAACCGCGAGCTCATTGTTGTCGAGATGAGCTACTTAATTAATTACCATTTTTTTAATATACATTACGTTCCTTTTTTTTAAGCACAAGGTATCATCCAAAAAATATGTGACTAATAATTTGGAAATTGGTATAAACATTGGTATTAGGGTAACAAAAAGCTGCACAAATTTGGTACGTATTAGGGTAACATTACAAATTGTTGGTCTTGTTCGCATTTTGATGTATTATTTAAAAAAAATTTATAATAGAACTAATTGAGATTTATCAAATAAGATCTATAATGAACATAAAATTCATGATAGATTGAAATATATGAATAATTTAAAAATTACATCGAAATCCAAATAGGACAAACAATTTAGGACGTAGGGAGTATTTCTTATTCTTTAAGGCTTCTCTGTTTTGGGCCTTTTGGCTTTAGCCAATTCCAATAATTCTGCCAAATTTCATGTGGTAAATTTGTACAATTGGTGCTAAAAATAGGTCTTTCATTGTATAAAATTAACTTCATTTCTAGGTAACATTTTCTAGGTCTTGACTAATGGCATTCCATTTAATTAACAATCTCTTTCTGTGGTGATGGTCTAGTAAACTTAGTTGAGGAACTCAATTGGGACAGTTTAGAAGTCCAATGTGTTGCGGATGTCATGGACCATCTTCTAGTGTGTGAGGTACTTCCATTTTCATATGGCCTGAAGTACAATTGAACAAAGCTAAGCATAACATAGAATCCGTTTTTTAGACTCATAAAATTCCATCAGTTACATTTCTATCCCATGACTAATCGCTTGAAAAACATCACAAATTTAGACGTTAAAACCAAACTATATAAATAAACATTATGTGTTGAAAACTGGTAACTAAAAAATAGGAATTGTGTTAAATAAATACCTGGAAAACCCCGTTCATTTGTTGGACAATTGAGGCTTGATCCTCACAACCCAAATCAGTTTTGGCCACGCAGATTATGGAGCTTTCTATGAGGATGGAGCTCGGGATTCTAGTGGAGATGATTTTTGAATCCATGAATTCTAGAGATGAAGTATTTTGAATATCTCAAATACGATGGGTCGATTGATTCTGCGATGATCGTGCTGATGGAAGGACCCAAATATGGTGAGGCAAAATGTTATGTATCTTTATGCATGAGAGAGAAAAATCATCATTTGGGTCCAGATGTAAATATGAGAGTGATAGAATATACTACTCCATCCGTCCCAATTTTATAGTCCCTCGTTCTATCCCAACCGAATAAAAAAACGATTATATCTTTCAATCGGTAATACATTTTATATGTCATATAGATCGTGTTTGATAGATCTTGATTTAATCTAATAAAAAAGTGTTCAAAATCACCTAAAACATTGTAGATTATAAGATATAACATTTTGAAAAGTGGCACGAACTCCCAAAAATGACTATAAAATTGGGACGGAGGGAGTAATACAATATCAAAACAAAAAAAAAACAAAAAACAAGGATGACCAAAACTAAAGAGGTATATCAATCAGTGTGAACTCACACTTTCAAACCCAAAACAAAAAAGGAAGCAAAAATTTTTAAGGAAAAAATCTGATGGTACCTTTGATTGTCACATTGTGGGGTTCTGATCTTTTGTTGAGTGTGTTCCAATCTTTTTGGCGGAGGATTTTAGAGGGAGCCTAAAAGCGGTGAAAACCTAAAATGAGAGTGCGAAACCGATCATAAAACAGAACAATAACAATAAATGAATTATAAAGTTAATAAATTAAAAAAATCTCACCCATTCTTTTATAAGCTTGGATTTTCAAATTTCCACTCGAAGAGCTTTGGGAACCTACAACAAGATCATGAAAATAGATCAGAAAAACGCACACAAAAAAAACTGATAAAAAACAGAGAGGCAAAAAGTTTTGTTTAGCGCATTATGATCGCTAAGAGAAAGAGATACTTGCGTACGTACCTGTTCGATTTAAGTTGTGGGCTGGTTCTAATTATGATCGCAGAATAAAGAGGCAAAGGGACTAAAAGGAAGGTGGGAGAAAAACCAGGAAGATATTTGTAGCCTTGATTCTCGGAAAAGTGAGGAAAAAACAAAGTGGGTGATTAGAAGAAGGAAAAAGGAAGATGGGAGTGAGGGTACACTGTTGTCTGATAAAAAAAAAATGTAAGGAAAAAGGTACAAAAAAATACTCCCTCCGTCCTAATTTTATAGTCTCTTTTGGGAGTTTGTACCACTTTTCAAAGTGTTATATCTTATAATCTATAATGTTTTCGGTGATTTCGAACACTTTATTTATTAGATTAAATCAAGATCTATCAAATAAGATCCATATTGTATATAAAATGTATTACTGATTGAAAGATATAATCGTTTTTTATTCGGTTAGAATAGAACTACGAACTATAAAATTGCGACGGAGGGAGTAAAATAAAATAAGTAAATGGAAAGTCGTCCTCAAGCCACAAATCACAGGAATCCAGCCATATACGTCCTCAACAGTACATATATTTGCTTGTGGAGAAAGCTAAGCTAACAATTTTAGAAACGGCGTTGGATGAGTACTATAGAAGAATGACACCAAATACAATTTAACCCTTTACACAACACCTAGGCCTTGTTTGGTTTGGTTCTTAAGAACCGGTTTTCTCAATTATTATTCAAGTATTATCCCTATTTTTAAACATTATTTTTATTTTTCTCTCTATCTCTCTCCAATCATTAATACCTATTTTTTAATTATTACCCCTATTTCTCCCTCTAATCATTACAAAAATCAAAACTCAAAACCCAAACCAAACACAACCCTAAACTACCCTATGACTAAGGGGTATTTTAGTCATTTAATATGGTGGCAAGCGACCACACTCATCTCCCTTTATAGACAAGTGTGTTGAATTGAACTTCCAACCTCTCAATTCTTATTCCAACACTCAACTACTATGCTATGCATGTCTTTATGTCACATTTCAAAAAAAGTATGTGTATGTATTATCTTTTCTTTTATTCTCTTTTATATTATAACAAATATGTAATATATATTACACAAAAGATATATTGTATTATATTATAATATTTTATATTATATTATAGAAATTATACAATCGATGGCGTAAATTTGGTTGTCGGCATAAATTTGGTTGTCGTAGACTAACCTTTGGCAACAACTAGACAACTAGTAATTTGGTAGACAAATACACTAACAAAAAATTAGTTAATGATATGTTTTCTCTTTGGTGACTAGCATCTTTTGTCGTCACTATGTCTTTATCAGATTTCTACGTGGCACCAATCATTTTGCACCGGATAATCTTTTGGCACTAAACATTTTTTACTAAGCTCATATTTTGGTCGTCAAAGGCATTGCATAAGACAAACATTTCTTTCATTGCCAAAAGGGATGCTTAAGGCGACAAAAATTGGAATATTGGTTGCCAGAAGTCAAAAATTAACGAAGCCGAAGGTGAGATCCAAATACTCTTACACAAAAGTTCAAAATTAAGAAACAGAACAAAATTATGGAAAGGAACAAAATTGAAAGGAACGAATCTCGGAATGGCTAAGGCTAAGGTGATCAATCTAGGGTTTCTGAGGCAAAGGGAAGACAATGAAACTTAAGGAGGGTGGTGAGAAGTTTTATGGTGTAATTTTACCCTTATTTTTATCACGCTTGTGAAAGAAACGTGGTTAAAACAAACAAAATAGATTCTTTCACGCTTCTAACAAATTGCAATTACAATAAATAAACACTACATTTTTATCACGGTTACATGAATACAATAAATTTGTGCAACAATAAATAGATGCACAAAAAATTATTTGGAACTTATACTCCCAATTTTTTCTTACAGAAAATTGCTATGATTATATATCAATGGATGTTTACAACCCATTTCAAAATGTTTCTTCTTTTTTTTTCATTTTCTAAGAAACATGTCATCTTCTTACAATACATGAACCAAAAAAACACAATTTGTGGAACAGGATCTAAATCAAGTTGATTTTCTACATGCTTTAAGCAAATAAATAAACTCTACAAAATGAATGTTATCAATCCCTCTTTAGGCCTAGTTTTCCATTTGATTTTAGCAACCCAGTTACTAATGATTTTAGCAAATGAGTTCAGTAGCTGCTAAAATCATGGTTTTGAAATAAAAAAAAATTAAGTGTTTCGGTGTATCATTTTTTGAAAATTTTCACACTGAATTAAAGTACACGAACAGTACTTTAATTTGGTGCAAAAAACGAAAAACAATACACGGAACCACTTCATTTTTTTGTTTTGAAATACAATGATTTTAGCACCTGGTGAACTCATTTGCTAAAATTAACATGATTTTAGCAATTGGATTGCTAAATTTTTTTGAAAAACTAGACCTTAGGGTCAAGTAGGGGCCAACAATCGGCCGGATTGGAAAGTGAAAAAACTTGAGATTACTATATATATATTGTCTTTATTAAAATATTTTTTCTTATTTGTTAGTTTGCATTGATACTTTGTTGATTATTGATTTTGTCTCGATGAGATGAATCTAAAAAATACAAAATTATTAACCAAACTAAAGTTTTTGTGAACAAAAAAATATTCTTATAATCCACAAAGATTTGGATTATGTTCGTCATTACTAAAGTTCTGTAAAATTTGATCATAATTTTTTACTTTTTATATTCTTCTCGTCAAGATGAACCTTTTGCCTCGTTTAATCTTGTATATTTGATATTAGATTAATAAAATCTTTTTTTGCCGTGAAAAAAATAATCTAAAAAAATTAATGCAAAACTAAACCAATATTAAGAAAATTTAATAAAAACAAGAAAAAAGTTATCAGGCTCAAAGTATTTTGCCACCTCTTACGGTCGGTGGATCTGATCCCGGGTTGACTAACATAGGTGGAATTTACACCACGCAACCAACCCCTTGGACCACCGCCTATTTAACTCTTCCCCAACTGATGTGTTAAAAACAGTTCGTAGGTATTTATGGACCGGGGTGTGTTGCACCGTACACTTTTCTACCGTCTAATCGTGTTTTGGACGGTTTTGATGTGTTCAACGATCTTAAATTGATTCGTATTTATGTATGTATCCAATCTCTATTTGTGTGTGTGTTTTAAACCATGAATAATTTAATTTGTGAATGTATTGTGGTTGTGTTGTGAGATCTTGGATTACATCTTCTTTTCTTTTCTTTTTTTGGCCTCAGGAATGGCTTTATTGAAGGCTACTTTTATATGGGTTGTGAGTAACGAAACGAATTCTTGATTGGAAAAATCTAAAATCAGCCCAATAAAGCCATTTCAGAAATTGTCTTACTTGTGGACAGCACATCCTCCGCTGATGAACATCCCCGATCTCACTACCTCTCCTGATTCAGCTAAATCCACGGAAGAAAAAAATTGTCTTCAGCGAAGCACAAAAAAGGTCACAAGTGATCACACTGTTTTACTCTCCGTCGAGGATATAACTATGGAATTAGGTTCGGGTTGATTTTACTTAGGAAGAACTCAAACGAGTTCGCCAACAATATAAAAGTTGTCTGATTATTAAGTTACTAGGTAGAAATATTGGGTACAAAATCCTTATGGATAAAATTTCTAAATTGTGGAATCTGGAGGGTTTTTTCAAGCCTGTTAATATTGGTCTAGCTAGGTTTCTACCTAATCAAATTTGAGTCCAAATCCGATTATAACACGGTCTACACTGGAGGACCCTGAATTTTTCAAGATCATTACCTCACAGTGAGGAAATGAGAACCTAATTTCAAAGCACATAAGGCAACGGCCATGAAAACGGCCATTTGGATGAGGTTTCCCCTGCTACCTCTGGAATATTATGATGAAGAGTTGCTGCTCAAAATTACAAATAAGCTGGGGAAAACTTTGAGTATTGATAGTAACACCATTGATCAAGTTATGTCAGGGTCAGTGTGGAATTGGATCTTAGCAAACCTTTGGAAGCCTCTGTAGCTGTCAGTAAGTATGATTACCTTATTGAATATGAACATGTCCATCTCCTTTGTTCTTCGTGTGGCGGAGTAGGTGGACTATTTGGACAATAATTTAAGCATTTCGACTTTATTCAAAAAAATATTTGGTTTCACCATAATTTTGTACTGTTAGATTTGTCTCGTCGAGAGGAATTTAAAAATCACAAAATCTTGACGCAAAATTAACAAATATAAAAAAATATTTAAATAAAAGAAAAATCAATAATTCAATAATTCATAATCCGAATTATTACGCAAATGAGGCCTAAGTAACTTAACTAACTCTACAAAATTAACGTTATCAATCGCTGGATGTAAACTAGGTGGATCTGATGATCTGATCCCGTCGAAACTGAAAAAACTGGATGTAAACTCGGTGGATCTAATCCCGCGTTGACTTTAATTGTGGTAGTAGAATTTACACCACGCAATCGACCCGGGTTGGACTCGATCCAACCGCCTATTTAACTCTTCCCCCAACTAATACCTACCCATAACTTTCCCAAATTTTCGATCTCATTTTTTCTCACCACCCAAAACAGGCAAATCCATGGATTCACCTCCCCGCCACAGACCCACCTCCGGTCACCACCACCAGCCCCAATCGTCATCTGATCTTTTTTCCAGCGCCAAGGTGTTGGCTGAGGCGGCTCAAGCCACCTTCCACCACGGATCCGTCGACAAGTCTAAAGTCGCCGGCGCCGCTTCCGATCTACTCGACGCCGCTTGTCAGTACGGGAAACTAGAGGAAGGGAAATACGGTCAGTACATCGAGAAAGCCGAGACTTATCTTCACAAGTACGAATCACCTGGTCACTCCTCCTCCGCCGCCGCACACGGCGGAGGAACCACCACTCATTCCGGTGGTAGATACGGAGAATCTGAAGGTGGGTATGGCGAGTACCAGTCTTCCGATCACTCCTACTCCGCCGCACACGGCGGAGGAAAAACCACGCATTCGTCGTCGCATTCCAGTGGTGGTTATGGAGGATCTGAAGGTGGTTATGACGATTACAAGTACCAGTCTTCCGAACACTCTTCCACCGCTGCACACGGCGGAGGAACCACCACGCATACATCGTCGCATTCCAGCGGTGGTTATGGTCAATCCGAAGGTGGGTATGGAGAGTATTTCAAGTTGGCTGAAGGGTTTTTGAAGAACAGCGGCGGTGGCGGAGGAACCACCGGGCATTCGTCGTCGCATTCGGGTGGCGGCCACGGGCAATCGGAAGGTGGGTATGGAGAGTACATTAAGATGGCTGAAGGGTTGATGAAGCACAGTGGAGGCAGTGGTGGTGGTGGTAACGGTGAATCTGGAGGTGGGTATGGTGACTACTTAAAGATGGCTGAAGGGTTCTTGAAGAAGTAGTGATAATTGCCTAATTTAGAGGTTTGGATCGTGTTTTAAAACAGTTTGTGGGTATTTATGTACGTATCTAATTTCTATTTGTGTGTGTTAAACCATGAATAATTGGATCTTTTCACACAAAAAACCCCATTAAATTGTAGAATTATGTGGATGTAGAATTGAAGTTGTGTGCTGAAACCCTGTTGTACTTTTATTTGTTTTGACTGGTTAATTTGTGAATGTATTGTGGCTGTGTTGTGGTGGAGATCTTGAATTACATCGTTTCTCAGGAATGGCTTTATTGAAGGCTAAATTTCCTTGGGTTGTGAGTAATGAAACGAATTCTTGATTGGAAAAATCTAAAATCAGCTCACTGGTGACCATTCTTTGACCGGTAAGAGTATATTTTCCCCGGTAAGAGTCTCTTACCGGTCAAAGAATTGTTCTATTGACAACCAACTCAATAGGACTGTTCTTGATTTCTTAGTGAATATGCAGAAATACTATGAGAAGCAATTTTGTTTTGAATTGAATTGGAGTACAGATGCAATTGATCATTGGCTCTATATTAGCTTATAAATTCTAATCATCTGAGTCCAATTTTGTTAGTTTGTAGTATTTGGTTGACGCGGCTGGTTTGTTTGGTTGATGCTTCCTCCTAACAATACAGTGATAGGACAAATGCGGATAAGAAACACTCCATGTTCGTCATCATCACCAAATGATGAGTCGGGGAGGCTGTCTTTTCTGCGCCAAGCCTAAATCCCGTGGAGATGAAACGTGCATACAAAGTTGTGCTTGTATCGATCAAACAACAAATCGTTATAAAAAACTATGAATAAGATTATGAAATCAGGAAAGAAGAGCAGACGGTGCTTGTGATTGAGTTTGCATTTGAATGTCTGTATGCAGTTTGTATTCTCTGATATCATTCCTCTTCAAAATTTATCTGCGCGTTCATTTCTGCCGTATTTGCCCCTGAAAGAACAGAAAAAGATGGGAGATTAGAAGAAAAAGAAAAAGGAGATCAGTTTTAGTTACAGAGCTTGAAACCAGATGCCATGGAAACAGAGGTCGAGCTGCTCCAAAGGGGTGACCTGAGAACACACGATGCGTTTTCTGCTAAACCCTCCGTGTGTTCTAAGTGTCACTCCTCTGGATTATGCCTCTCTCATTGACTCCGCAATATGGTAATGAAGTTTGGGAAAGATGAGTTGGTTACAAGGAGTAGTTCGGTCATTTTATAAAGGCAGTACTAATCATTGTGCTCACTATGTGGTCACTATGTCTACCAGTACAGAGAAATGTTGTCACCCTTGTAATATATTGAAAAAGTGTTCCCCATTGTTCTTTTGCGGGTGTGGGAGGTGAAATAACAATCAACATTCATGAACAAGATGTGAAGATTAATCAACCAAAGATGACAAATTTAAGTAACGCGATGGACCGACTTCAGCAATAATGAATTGCTGAGCAACAAAGATGCCGGCGCCCTCATTGGAGCCAGGAGGTCCGGGACGTTCTCATGGAACGGCATCATTCCTGATGATGCCAAATTGCACGCGTTTTTCGTTTCTGCTTCGTTGTAGCCAACCTCATATGCCTTCTGTTTTGGGGTAGATTATGTTGGTGTTCTTTGATACTGAAAATGATACCCACCATAACTATTTAGTGGTCGCCAAACTCAAATTTGTAGCTTTGATAAATAGTACTCCAGTAAACTTGGGTTCTCTAAGGATCTTCAACCGGCCAATCAATCATCTGATCATCTCTCATTCCTCGCGTCATCGAGTCCCTCTTCTCCCCTGTTCGAATCACTCCGTTTTGCTTTCTATTAATTTTTGGTTGTGAACTCATGATAGTTTATGTGATTTGGTAGACTTAAAATTTGTGATTTCCTTCGACTTCTTGTTTTTTGGATTTTTCATAGCTGTTTGTTTTTTTTGGCTGGAAAACCTCGGGGAAAGGGAGATCAAATGGAACCCAAGGAGTTTGGCCAAGTGCACATGAGAAAACACCAAGTGTTTATCATCCACGAGGCCACGTGTTCGAATCACATAGAAGCTAGACCTTCCAAGCCTTGGGACCACCAGAGGATTTTCCCAATCATTCACACTTCACTTCAAGGTTCAGAATTAGTCGAGATGGTCAAACATTCTAAACCTTGAGGCCACTGGAGAATTTTCTTGGCCATTAACTTTAGGGTTCAGAATTAGTTGACTGCGAAAAACATTCCAAAAAAAGGGAGATCAGTTGGTTGATGTCCAGTCTGGTAAAAGCAGAGAATTGGCAGAATTTTTTGATTTGCCATTTTGGATGCTCTTATCAACTTAAAGAGTCCAGGTCTAAGAGGCTTGTGATAACACCGGAATTTAAGGAGACTTCCTATTCTCAAGCATCTAGCATGGAGAACGGTTCAACAGGGCCAAATATTGAAATAAGACCCACAAGTAGAAATATTCTCACATCTAGGTATTCTCATCATTTCTACATAAAAAAGAAGGCAGTTCAATTGTTCTTTCGACGGATTCTCATATTCTCATAGATCAGTTGTTGATCAATCAGGTGATACTCGTTATCTTCATTGCTACGAAGACGTTGGCTATGAAGACGATGGCTATGTGATCAACAGTTGAACTATAGAGAAGCCGGTGCAGTTCAATTTCGACTGTTGGTCTTAGCAATTCATGGTCCTTAATCTTTATAATACAAAGCCCAATGCAAAATTGTTCTGTTTAAATTTGGTTCTTAGCACATGGAACTTATACGATCAGCGACCTCTGGGTTTAACATTAGTTAATATGGACTTTTACAGTTAGGACATCTAGGGAAGTATTAGAATTAAACGGAATAGGGAAGTGTTAGAATTAATACTTTAGAGGAATGTTAGGTGTCACACAACAAATCATTAAAGGGAAGTGTTAGAATTAATGTACTCCAAGTAAGCCATAAAATTTTAGTTTGACTGGTTCTAAGGATGTTGTATTTGGTTAGCCCATAAATAGAAAGTTTCAGTTTGGCCCAAAGGCCCATGTTTTGTGGCTCCTATATAAATAATGTACTTATCGTATACTTTAATTTGGTGCAAAAAAAATTGAAAAACGATACACAGAACTACTTCATTTTTTGATTTGAAATATCATGATTTTAGCACCTGGGTGCTAAAATCTTTTGAAAAACTGTGCCGTAGAGAGAAAAAAAATTCAGTGGAGTGAAAATACGGCAATTATTTGCTTGCTTGGTTCTTAATTTCTCCACTAACTAAAACTAGGTTCAAGGCTATCTAAATAATAATAGCTCTGACCCTGTTATAATTTAATACCCCATATTTATATCTCCACTTAGCCTCCTCAATTCACCCCAAACCTCAAATTTATCCTTATCTTTACATCTAAACTTCAATATAAAACAAACCAAGTATTATTTTATCCACCCTTATTACCAAAACCTTCAAAATCAAGTAATTACATTTTTTTTATTGATCAAAAAAAGTAATTACATTTTTCTCTTGCTTTCATAATTACAAGGGTAGGTTAGTAACTTTAAATAATGAAGACAAAATTGGGAGTGCCAATACTAAAATGGGGAGTGTCAATATCAATTCCCTTATCTAACCTTCCTTACTATTTAATCCCCCAAAACTCATCCGCATCTAATCGTGCGGGCTTCAGAAAGCCCATAAACTGGACTGTAATGGTAGCAATTTGGTATGAATTATTGCATGTCATGCAATGGAATCGCTCATAGGGAAAAAGATAACCCCCAATTAATTGATAAAATCACAGAACACAAAGGAGAAGAGAAATTGATGAAAAAAAAAATATATATATATATAGGAACCCCTTCCCATCAAAACCCCTATTTACGGACCTAACGTCCGGACCTCCACCTTCCGAATTTTTTTTTGAAAATCCGAACCGTTAGATGTGTTTAAA
Source organism: Vaccinium macrocarpon (assembly GCA_022606695.1). Taxonomy (NCBI): domain Eukaryota; kingdom Viridiplantae; phylum Streptophyta; class Magnoliopsida; order Ericales; family Ericaceae; genus Vaccinium; species Vaccinium macrocarpon. The sequence goes on along the minus strand of CM040171.1, from coordinate 37,455,645 downwards.
ACGTGATTTTAAGGTCCAACGCGAAGATTTGGTAAAAGCAAATACCCGGAAGGGCTTGATCGGGGCATTTTTTGACAAAAACGCTATATTTGCGTTTTTGTGAAAACTGCCCCGATCAAGCCCTTCTGGGTATTTTCTTTTTCCAAATCTTCGCGTTGGACCTTATAATCACGTTTTAAACACATCTAACGGTTTGGATTTTCAAAAAAAAATTCGGAAGGTGGAGGTCCGGACGTTTTAAAATCCGGGAGTTTGGATTGGAAGTTTTTTGTATATATATATATAAGAGAAATGTTAAGGTAGAAGATTGTGTTGAAAAAAATATTTTCCAATTATCAACCAAACACTGAAAAATAAAAACAAAAAGTTCAATATTTGCAAGACCATTCTACGTGAAGAATATTTTTCTATAAAAAATATTTTACGCACGGAGCCTACGAAACTTATATTTGAGCATTCATCTCATCATGGGTTCATTGAATTTGGTGATTAGGGATGCGTCAATTCTTTCACAGGTAACTCATTAAGTTTTTTTTTTTTTTTTGAACTAGAATCCATTAACTCAGAAATCATGATATTTTTTTGATATCCTTTTTTATTTTAAAGAAATGAAAATAGCGAATTTTTATGTAATTATGTGTTCGATAATTACTTGATTATTGAAATTATCAACAAACAAAAAAAGGGGTTGATCCGTGCATGGAAGCATTAAAAGAAATAGGGAAGAAATTCGAAAAGACTGATTGGAATTTCGGTGTGGTTGTTGATCCGTGCAGTGGAGAAAAAGGGGGCGGGCTAGATCACCAAAGATCATTGGTGGAATGGAGAATCAATAACCTAGTTCAAGAATTTATTCACTATATATGGTTCTTCAAACTAAAACTTGCTAACACTATAAAGTATAGGTTCAAGTCGGGAAGAAATCTATACCCATTGCACAGTAAAAACACTCTTGTAAAATTTTAAACTATGTTGGAGATTATTGTCTAATTTTAATATTTTACGATTTATATTTTATTGGAATAGAATAATTATGTTGGAGAGATTCATGGAGTTAGTTTTTACGTTGACTTGGTCTCCTTATTATTCTCCAACAAATCATACCACTATCCACTTAACTTGGTCTTCTTATGTTGGCTGCTTCCTATTTTTTCTCCACAATCAATATTAGAAGGTAGCCGGATAATTTCTAAGTGATTACTCTTCTCATTACTCTTCTCACCCCACCAAAAACTAGCCATAGCCGCTTCAATTTGTCGACAAAGGCCCGCCGGCAACTTAAAGCACATCATGGCGTAAGTAGGCAAAGTTAACGCCACATGTTTAATGAGAACCTCCTTCCCTGCTTGGTTAAGGAATTGCTCCTTCCATCCTGCTAAACACTAAAGTACTCTATCTTTAATAAAATTGAACATTTCCGTCTTGGTCTTCCCAATCTCAACCGAAAGTCCTAAGTTCTTACCCAAATCTGCCCAATTAGGAATAGACAACATGCTACTCAGCTCCCTTCTCAAATTAGAACCCGTATTTTTACTAAAAAAACATCGAGGACTTTTGATAGTTGATTAGTTGCCCCGATGCTTTCCGATAGTCGTCAAGAATCACACCCACAACGTGCACTTCTTTCCAATTGGCCTTTGCAAAACACAAGCGTATCATCCACAAAAAAGTAGATGGCTAATGGAGGGACTACCACTGCAGACCCGTAGCCCATGAATAACATTTTGTAGCTCAGCTTTCCGAAGCATCTCAGACAAACCCTCAACGCAAAACAGAAATAGATATGATGAAAGAGGGTCACCTTGACGTAGCCCACGTGTCGGTTTGATGAAACCAGTAGGCTACCCATTAAGCATTAGTGAATAGCTGACTGCTGAAATGCAGCCCATTATCCAGCCACTCCATTTCCCCGCAAAACCCATTCTTCGCATGATTGCCTCCAAGAAACTCCATTCCACCTTGTCGTAAGCCTTGCTCATATCTAATTTAAGCGCCACTGAATGATTCTTCCAAAATCTGCAATTCTTCATGTAATGCAAAGCTTCCTGAGCTAAAATGGTATTGTCCGAGATCACCCTTCCTCCAACAAAAGCACACTGATTTTCACTAATAATGCTCGGAAGGAAGCGTTGAAGGTGATTAACAAACACCTTTGCTAACACCTTATAGACTGAATTACACAAACTAATAGGTCTAAGTTGCACCATATTCATAGGACATTGGACTTTAGGAATAAGAAATATATGAGTATGATTAAGACTTCGGAGAAGATGACATGAATGACAATAACTCCGCACAACCTCTACCAAACTAGGACCCACAATATCCCAATATTTTTGCAAGAATACTGGTCCCATTCCATCTGGGCCTGGAGATTTATTCGGATGCATTTGGAAAACCGCAGCTTTAACCTCATTGAATGAAATGGGCTGAGTTAAAAACTTATTCATCCTTGGAGTAACTCTGTGATCCACATGCTGAAGCACAGATTCCATATTCGAGACCCCTTCAGTGGTGTATATCTTGTTAAAATAGGTAAGAGCAATATCTCGCATTTCGTGATCACCATCTCTCCAATGCCCATTCTCATCTTGAAGCCCCATTAATCGATTTTGCTAACGCCTCTAAACCGTTTGAGCATGAAAAAAAGCTGTGTTTCTATCCCCCTCCTGTAACTACTGCGTTCTAGCCTTATCCTTCTAATAAATTTCCTCATCCCTTATTGCTTGCTTTAATAACGCTTCAGTACTCAAATACTCCCTACTATAAAAAACTGGGCTCTCAAAAAGACGCTGCACTTTTGAATCCAAATTCTCTTTCTGGACTCAAGAATTCAGTGGATTTTGTCGCCTCCATTGAAGAAGGATGATTTTGCGTGCTCTTATCTTGGCTTGAATCTGGAACCAATTGGAACCCCATACCCGAGAATGCCACCCCTGCTGAATGATCAGCCTACAAGCTTCATGATTGACCCACCTCCTATCAAAGATGAATCTCTTTTTAAATTTCTCCACTTGCCGAGAAGAATCCAGTAGAATGGGACAATGATCAGATCCTCCTGGTGGTAAATGTCGAACAACCGCAGTAGGGTGACAAATTCTCCAACTAGGACTAGCCCAAAAACGATCCAAGCGAACCTGAATATTATCTTGCCCCGCCTATTTATTACTCCAGGTGAACGGATACCCACATAGCCCAAATCTAATAGTAGATGGCTATTGCAAACAAATCCTTGAAAATCGGATAGCTCCCATGCTTGCCTATGCTGCCCTCCCAGCTTTTCATCCGAATGCAGAATAGCATTGAAATCACCCCCTACAAGCCAATCCAAAACTTCCACTTGCGCTATGGTCATAAGCTCACTCCACAAGCCCCTTCTTTCTTGAGGATTATTGTGGGCGTAAACAAAAGACACCCGACATTTGTAGCTACCAATCGACACATAACTATCTATCAGATGAGAATTTCTACTAAGAAAAAGAATGGACATCCCCTTCCTCCAAAATACACACAACCCACCAACCAAAGCAACAGGATTAACACAAACACTGCCATCTACACCCAGGTGTTTTTGAAGCCAAACCAAATATCTCTCAACATTTTTGGTTTCCATCAAAAACACCACATCTGGGGAATAGAGTCTCCAAAACTCCTTTAAACAGGAAACCGTCAGGGGGTTCCCCACACCCTAACAGTTCCACACCATAACTTTCATTGACACGGTGGGGGCCCATTGGGGTTGGCCACCTCCACCCTAGTAGAATTTGTAACATCACCCAACAAAATACGTTTACCTTTAGAAGTCTCCAGTTCGTCGGCTTCTAGGGCTTCCAAGCGCCGCCGCTTGCCTTGCTTGATGCAGAGCACGTCGCCCCCTTTATCACCGACCCTCGCTTCGAAGGTGGTGATATTCTTCTTTACTGATGAACCAAATTTCCTCCCTTTCCCATTTGACAATCCAACCAAGGCTCTCTTCAAAATATTGCCCAAGGACTTCTTTCCTTCTGCAGCTTTGAAGATTTGGACCTCGACCAGTTGAGTTGGGTCATTAGGAAGAAGATTTAGTGGACCTTGGAGGCCCAAATTAGCCCCCAAAAAACCAAGCCCCTTTACAGAACCATGATCCATATCCTCTATATTATGTCCATTATCCCCTCCGTTGTCCAAATGAATTTGGGCTACTTGTGAAGGACAGCCCAATGTTTCTATAGCCTGGCCCACAAAAACCTCCTCTACGGGCTGAATCTGCCTGCTTTCCTCGTATTGCGTCCCACCAATTTTCAAAATCCTCGAGAAATCCGGAACCAAATCCCCAAAGCAAAAATTGCTCCCATTTATAGCAACTAACGCATCATTTGCAATCTCTGTTAGCCGTGAATTCCGCCCCCCGATCTCATCCAAACTTTTTTATGAATTCTGCCCTTCCAAATTGACAGAATCTTGATAGGAGTGCAAATGTGTCTATTGGCGGCCCCTAATTTATTATTATTATGCCCGTTTATTGTATTACATGGAGGTTGATACTCGTTTTTCTTGTTTCAGGGTTTGCGGAACATGTGAATAATATTAAGCGCAAAAACGGATCTTATTTGACGTCAAAGCAAAGCACACAATAAACAAAAATTAATCAAGTACAAAGGTCAAGAAAGTGGCCTGCAATTTGGCCGTTGCATGGGAAGAAAAATGGACTTAAAGAACCCATGATTTACATTTGTTTATGGTGGGCCCATATTCCATCAGAATTGGGATAGAATTTGCAGCAAAAATACTTCACGAGATTTGTAAATTTGAGTTTACAAGTGGAGCCCCATGGCTTGCTAGGCACCAACAATTGGGTTTTCAAGTTTATAATATGGGCCCAGTGCTCTACTATTGGGAGGATTGAGTGCAGCCCTAGAAATTCACCGACTACACAACATTATAAAAGTGACAGGAAGGGTTGCGGGGACTTTGACACGCAGTATAACAATCACGAAGCGGCGGATCAGCGCATAACAGATTCAAGAAGGCACAACACTTATCCAACGAGTAGTAGTGCACGTGTTATTGGTTCCAACCGATCGAGCAAACAACACGAACAGGCTTTTGTGTTTACATTTTATATTTTTCCTGTAAGATTATAAGTTGTTCTAAGGGCAACTTGTTCAAAAGTTTTGCGAAAGCACTCAGAATCCTCATTAATCCACCAAACAAAGCTTTTATAACCTATCCAAATTCTAACATCGCCATCTTTTTTTTTTTCTACCAAAAAAAAAAAAAAGTTTGTACATCTACGAAAAGTCGCTAAAAAGCTTGTACTCGCAATAAAGTTCGTTTAAAATTCCTGGCAAGCATCCTGGTGAAAAGTCAGCTAAAACCCTAAGTAGATCCTATGAAAGTCAGCTAAACCACTAAAACCCTATAATAATAAAAAAGTGCACCCTAAAAATCTAAAACCCTAAGTGCATCTTTACGAAAGCCAAAAAAGTTTGACCTTTATGAAAAACGCCTAAAAAACCTAAGTACCCTATAAAAGTTGCCTAAAATCTTTGGTAAGACTATAAAGTGCCTAAAATACTGTGCAAGATTCTACATGAAATGCCTAAAACCACTAAAAACCCTATAATAGGAAAAGTGTATCATAAAATCTAAAACCCTGCAGCATCCTTTGAAAGTCACTTTTAAATTTTATATAAAAGAAATTGGTGGACCTTAGACCTTGTAAAACTTTAACATGGACTAAATGACACAATAAGTCCACACTTCTGGACCCTAGAACAATTACCCCTTGTTCCAATGGAGTTTATTGGTTTCATGTCTATTTATTCTAACTCCATGAGCAACTAAACTATTCGACTGGGGTAATGAGGATGCCTCTCCGAGTAATATAATTGTTTAGATTTTTTTGAGTTTCATATTCAACTTTTGATTGTATGACTTGGATGATTCATAATTTTTATGAAATTTTTATTCTTTCAATTTTCATACTGTTTTTATATGCGCGTTACTATTAAATATCGTCATACGATGGTTAGTAATGCTTCAGGATAGTTTCTAAGATAGACTATATGATGTGAGACGGATCGTGCTGCCCGTTAAGTCCGGTGAGATGATCCGTGCTGTGTTGAGATAATCTATACGGAGTATGAGTCTTGATTATATTTTTTGGGGATTATCGATAGGATTTGCTACCCTACGGTGGTCTGGTTATTAGTTGAATGAAACTCTAGATTTCATCACAATTATATTATAAGGGGAGGTTGAATTGGAAACCCTAATCCCTTCTCTCACTTGTTTTCAGACTGCAATCTCTTTTTATTTAAATTTTAGCTTAATCATTAGTTTAATCAAATTAAACCCAACCATCCACTTTGTTTCCGAATTAACTTAGCTTTTTACTCTCCGTGAATGATCTCGGACTTAACCACTATTCTTCGGAATAATAGTTAATTCCCTGTTTTATAAATTATATTTTTGGTACAAAAACGACATACCAAATCTTTCCTTAATCTGTCGTCAGAGTGGGTGTTGCTCCAGTTGCCACTAGCACCGGAGTGACCGGAAGAAACTGGCAAGGTCCCTTCGACAATGTCTTTGCGTGCAATGCGATTGGTAACAGAAGCCATGCCACTCTCCTTCCACCGAAATCCTCTACGAGAACTCTGAGTTGCAGCCATCCATCCTCCATATGAATTTTCCTTGACAATACCTTCCAACACATCCTTACCTCTGACATTGCAATCCTTGGTTTCATGATCCAAAAAACTGCAATATAAGAAAAAACTAGGGAGTCTTTCATACTTATAATCCACCCAACATTTATCGCCCATCCCCAACATAACATAGCCTCCTCGGCGTAGAGGTCGATTAAGAGGAATTCTAACTCGAATGCGAATATACCGCCCCCACTCTCTGCTTTCCGTTACTTTATTAATTTCCAGGACTTCCCCAATCCGTTTGCCAATTTCTGTTCCAAACTCAGAAGTAATGCATTCAAAAGGAAGACCCTAAAGTTGAATCCAAAAATCTACCGTCTTGAACTCTACACCTTCTGCCTTCATGCCTATCTCCCATCGATTGAGTACTAATAGCATGTTATCGAAGCAACAAGGACCTCCGTTTAGTACCTTCTGTAGATCCACTTCATTAGAGAAACGAAAATGGAAAAGGTTCTCACCAACATCCACTATCCGCAAACCTGTTGGTGATCCCCACACCCTTCTAAAAGTATCCTTCTACGCAGCCCGATTGAAACTCCATTTAGTGAGTAGCTTCCCCACCAAACTGGTAGAGCAATCAATGACCGCTCGTTCACGCACAGACGAATCTATCACAATCACATATTCTTCCTCCGGAGTAAGAGAGAACCTCCTCATCTGCTCCAGCACATCGTTTGCCATTATGTAGACTCAATGATACTAAATCTGAGAGAGCCCTGCCCAGATTCTATTGCCTTCCTAAGCAAGTCTGAAGGATGAATTTATGATGAAGGGAATTTGGATTTAGGTAGAGAAACCCTAGAGGGAGAAACTCTAGAGAGAGAAGCTCTCAAGGATGTCCAATGGACGTTTCTAGAGAGAGAAACAAAACAAATAATTCAACTTATGCTAGAGAGTTCTATCTATACTTTTTCTTTTAAAGGTACAAAGCTGTGTGTTTTCGTACTTTCCATTTTCCACAAATGTCGCACCCCAAACAAATCCTTTGAATGCCCATATTATCCAAATTCGGGATTCTTGTAGTGTAGCATCCGAGCTATTAATCTTGATAATCAATGGCTCAGATTTCATCTCGGTAATGGATAGCTTGGATCATGCAAGTGCCGAGATGAAATCAGGACTATTGATTAGGCGACCAATGACTCAAATGTCGCACTACAACCCTATAGTGCTGCTCTGCACTACAGGATCCCGATTCCATATTACCCAACACCCCTTGTAACCTTCACAGCCACCTGCACTTGGACTTCTGCCGAACACCCCTTCAACTAGTCAATTATGCCTTCACAAAAAGTCTAAGTACACAACCAAAAAATCACAACTCAATTCACAACCCCTCACATACACATGAGACTCACACACAATTATGTGGGTATATCTTGTTTTCTAAGTGTCACTTCGATTGTTAGCCGTTAGTGAGGTTGTTTTCTCATGTATCTCTTTCACTACAGGTAAGAGAATGAGACTAATGCTGATAATTTTCTGTCAACATGCATTCTACATGTGTGCTCCCATTTCTACTTACAGGTGCGATTCCATTTCTACTTGCATTCTACATGTTCGACAAAATATGTGAGTGGCTTTGTTCGACAAAACGTATACCTGGCCTTGATGGTGTAATTGAAGTTGTAATTCGGAAGAGTGAATGCGACATTTATTGACTGACTTAATATATTGGATACAGGTGCATTTTGAGACAACAGGTTCTGAGATATGGGAAAATACTAACAGAAAAGTCAACATCTTTGTAATGGGAATTGGAAGTGGAGGCAATGTTTTGAAACCCGAACCAGAGGAAGAACCGGAGAAGGCACTAGGCGGACGGGTCACTGGTTCAATTGCGGTCGAACCGCTATCGAACCGTAACGTCATAATTATGTCATACATATATATATATATATATATATATAAACATATAACCACCTCAAATAAGTATATAAAAAATACATTTGAAATGTTTGAAAGAATAAAAGGTAGCGTATGCATTTTTTTGAACTTTGGAGTGTAGGCAGTGGGACAATATGATGCAGTGGAATTGTCATTGTTTTTGAATCCCACATCGGTGAATTAGTGCTCTGGGGAGAGCATTTGTTTCTATAAAAGCATCACAAAGGTTCATCACCTCATTACTGTGCAAACTGCATGCCATTTGCCTCTGATTGGGCATTAATGTGGCAGCTGTGCAGTCAAAAAAGTTTAAAATTTATCCGGTTCGGTTCGACTAGCCCGTCTCCGGTTTATCCGGTTCGCCGGTTCAGCTGTCTTTTCTGAGCGGTTTTCACTTTAGAGATCGTTTCTTGGAAATAAACAGTTTTAAGATTAGATCGGACCGGTCCGGTCGACAGTTCTACCGGTCTGATTTTCAAAACATTGAGTGGAGGCTGATTTTCAAAACATTGAGTGGAGGCGTTGTACCTGGTGTTGGACAATATCCCAAAACAAATATATCCTAATGTTAAGGTGAAACTTATATGCTCTTTTATCTGTTTATGCATTGTTCATACTTGAAAAGCAATCATTCTTTACGCAATTGTGCAGATATACGGAATTGAGCCAAGCAATACACTGAATGGAGGGAGAGTTTGCAATTATCATGTTCAAACCTTGTATCACACATATGCATCGTCTTTTGGAAGAGATTTTTTAGTATTTATATTGTTCCAAACAGGCCCTCAAGGCATAACCGGCAACGGGGTTGGATTCAAACCAGATATAGTGGACGTGGATGTAATGGAATAAGTTCTTATGGTAACCCATTTTGATTTTGTTGTTATATCTAATGGCTTCAGTTTAGAAAATGGAAAAAAGGACTAGACTGACATATATACCCTCAAATACTACAACATTCTACTGATCAATTTGGCTTTTTTACTAAATTTATGTTTTATGTTTCTAGTGAAGATGCAATGAACATGGCAAGGGGGTAGGGCGTAGGCACTGAAGGAGGGGCTTATGGTAATTTCTCAAATTGATGGCTGGACACGCCCGCTGCAACAACAGGACAGCAAGAGATATCCTTCGCGTTGCAGCAATGGGATGGAACGTTTCTAGCTGAACTACCATGATTATCAATGGAATATTTGTTATTTGCCGCCTTACGATGTTTCAGACAGCATGCCCAACTATAGTAGTTACAGCAAGGTTTTGACATCCATTGACATTCTCCAGGCTTTGCAAGCACTGCAAAGAAGAGGACCGCTGCAATGAGAAGCTTAATGGAAGTCATCGAAAGAGATGTTTAGCGTTTGTTAATTGTAGAGGCACAAAAAATGCAGAGAGATTGGAATTGTTAAAAGTGCCACCCAAGGTAGATGGGGATATCAGTTATTAGGCCACAAAAAGATGCATAACAAGTATGTTTCAGATTTTAATTACTCATAAATACGAATTCGAAACGTTTGAAATAACTTGCAGAAACACAGTTTAATTTTGTTTTAGCAAAAAAAAAAAAAATGCACATACGTACATATAGGAAAAGGCTACAATACACACCCCTTATTTGGGTGTGTATCATACACACCCCTGAAAAAGTTACGATTTTTTGCGAAAAGTTACGAATTTTTTGGAAATGTTACGAATTTTTTGTAAAGGTTACGAATTTTTTTTGTAAAAGTTACGAGACACACCAAAATGTTATGAATCATAGAAAATGTTACGAATCATATTGCTGAAAAGTTACGAAAAACTAAAAAATGTTACGATTGTCGATGAGGTGGCACAATCTAGACCATACAATAGGTGCATATGGTATACCCAAATAAGGGGTGTGTATTGTAGCCATTTCCTACATATTATTTCACTACCCAAATGAAAAAGTTCGGAAAATTACAAAAAGGACTCTCTGGAGCTAGGTTTTCACCCCAAAAAAACAAGCTAGAATTTGTGGCATGTGCATAATTTGGCATATATGGCATCAACGTTGTTGGAAATTGAAAGCGGTGTCGTGAGAAACTTCGGGGGAAAAGCACAAAAGGAATTTTAGAACAAACATAAAGCATAATGTAGATTGCGATAATTCAGACGGGAGGAGAAACGCTCTCTCACGGGATGTGGGTGCCATGTATGTGTAGGTCTCACCTCATGTGAGGAAGGCATTACAAATAACCGTTAGTATCCACGAAGATCGAAATTGCAATAGTTAAGGGAAAAGGGAAACATCACAAACACAGCTATTCATACATATGTATATGGACAAGACTTGCAGTTCTTTGAGTTGTTTTTGAATTTGTCCTTTTGAGAACGTTACCAATTGTCTAGCTTCAAGATGCAGAAGGATCGCAAAACTTCATCTGATCATGAATTGGTTTAATAACCAACTTTCGATCTCTACTTTGTTTTCTCTTTGGCTCATACATAACTGGGAGTTGGCAATGGAAGCGGATTTTAGACTCCCAATTCTGTTCGAAAATGTTACGAGATAAATATAGTACAAAATCATTCAAATCCCGATTTAAGCTACACCCAAAAGGCCACTCTTGCCTTGTCAAGATTCAAACAATCGTAAGAATTAATCTCGCTATACCATGCTCGGGGGGTTTGCTTCAATCCGTATAATGCCTACTTCAAGTTGTACAATTTGTCTTTTTTTCTTTTGACAACAAAGCCTTGAGGTTAATCCACATTCACTTCTTCCTCTAAGGCTCCATTTAAGAATGCGGACTTCACATCACATTGGTATAAGAACCACCCTTTTCAAGCCACCAAAGCAATGAGTGCTCTAATTGTATCCAGATAAGCCGAGCAAATGTTTCTTGATAATCAATCCCCAATTGTTGAGAATACTCATTTGTAACATGTTTTGTACTTTTGAATTGACCCATCCAGATTGCATTTATAATTTATTACTCCACAACTTAAAAGATATACTATAAATTATTTTTCGAGAAGTGTGAATAGTGTTTTGGAACATTCATTTGGAATGGATCGAGGAAGTACAAGCAAAATATTCAAATATGATTTTTGTGTCTAATTTTTTTTGCATCAATTAAAAAATCTCAATCATTAAATCGAACTAAAAATTACTGAAAAAAAAAACTCACAAATGATAAGCCCCACAAACTTCATCTAGATTGAAGCATGAATATCCATAATATGGATCCAACACGATATAGATACCTAAAAAAGTATATGATAAAACTACAATCAAATCCCTCTGGAAAGACTGGAAAGTTGCCTTTTGTGCTACTTAGGGTGTGTTTGGAACTTAAGGCAAGTGAGGAAAAAGAAATGAAAATTGAAAAGTTTCACTCCTCTTGTTTAGTTTGGAGAGCAAGAAGAGAGAAAATAAAAAATCTAAATATTATAAATAGTAAAAATTTTCTTCTATTTTTTTCACTTTCCTCTTATTTTATTTTCTCTCACTTTCCCTTCTTTTCCACAAGTTTCAAACGCACCCTTAGAATCATCTTACACCAAAATTTCGACTATGATGATAAAAAAAAATCAGGAATTTAGAATAAGCTTAATAGTAAACTGAAACTAAGACCTTAAAATAAGAACAAATATTCAAGATCAGTCCTTATTACTCCTAGCCTCCTATATACTCCCTCCGTTCCAAATTGTTGTTCTGTTCGGATTTCGCTGTAATTTTCATAATCCATATCTTTCAATCTATAATGATTTTATGTTCAATATGAATCTTATTTGATAGCTCTCAATTAGTTCTATTGTACAAAGTTTTTAAAAAATCTAAAAGTATTATAGATTAAAAAATATGAATAATTTAAAAATTGCATCGAAATCTGGACATGACCAACAATTTGGGACGTAGGCAGCATATTCTATACTTCATAATCGAACATTTAGTTCATTCGTTAGTGGTGGACGGACACGACCGCTTCATCAACTGGACAGCAAGATATGTCGTTGTGGCAGCAATTGGACGTAACACTTGCAGCTGAACTCGCATTATCATGAATGCAATTTTTGCTATTTGCAGCCTTACGATGCTTGAAACAGCAAAGATTAGTTTGCAGGTTGCAACAAATACATGTTAGTATTTTTGCAACCCCACAACACCCCTACGAATCTTGTAAACAATGAATCACAGAACAGAAAAATAAGTAATTGTGTGTAATGAAAAACGGAAAGAAAAACGAGACACAGATATACGTGGAAAACCTCAATGCGAGGAAAAACCACAGGAGTCACACTAATCCACTACGAAATCGAAATCAAGAGTACAAGTCTTCTCATAATCTCTATGAGATCTGCGTTTTCTATCGCCTCTCTCACTGTTTTCTCTGAAAATGTATTAACCTAATTACTCACTAACAGCGAAATAATTAGGTCGGGCCTATAGCCAAAATTACAAATCGAGGTCCCTCAAATATCGTTTTTGCTGCAGTCCAGAATGCTCCTAAAGCCACCCTCATACCCCCAGTACTGTTGAAGGTTGTTTGCACTCAACACTACGGTCATGGCCAGGGCCATACACTCCATTCAATGACAGCACGTCAAACATGAAAATTGCTGCAATGATAAGCTTGATCGAAGCCATGAAAGGAGAGGTCGAGCTTCTGTTGATCGTGGAGGAGTGGACGAGGGAGAGACATTGGAATTAGTAGCAAGTGTGTTTTCAGATTTTATTACTCATCAAGACAATTCAAAACGTTCCAAAAAGAATTAATGATGGTGAAATTGTGTTAATGAATAGAACGTTAATTCACTACCCAAAAGGACAAAAGGAAAAAATTGGGACAATTACAAAAGGACATGAAGTTTTTACCCGAAAAAACAAGCTAGAAATTGAGTACAAACATACAGCGGCGGCGGCGAATTTATACCGGCGGTGTAAAGAATGTTCTCTCATTGAGGTTGTCTTATTTTCGGGCCATCCAAAAAGGGACCATTTACAGATAACCCCTCTGAGAGCCCCACCGACGCATCATTGCAATAATCTGAACCGATGATCTTTTAGGGCTTGTAGAGTAATTTGGATTTCAAAAAAATCAGCTTGACCCGGCATCAATAGTATGTCAAATTTTGAATTTTGGTGTAAAAAAACAACGGCCTAAATCACAGGTTCAGATTATTGCAATGAGGTGTCATTGGAGCCCCCAAAGGGGTTTTCTATTAATTGTCCCTTTTCCTAAAGTCCGGAAATAAGTTTCTCTTTCTCATTACGAACGGGCACGAAGGTTTTGTGCTTAAGTTGGCACATAATAGTTTGTCATCCGCCCGATAGGAAATTGAAAATAGTACCACGAGAGAGGGTCAAAGGAGAAAAGAATTAAGGAAATTGAGTGTACTTTGGAAACTTTTTCAATATCAAAATTTATATGGTAATACAAAACCCAAATGTTCATCACTAAGCCCAAAATCTATAAGCTATACTTAAAAGATGAAAGGACAAAAAAATAATTTTGTCCGTAAGAAAAAATTCATCATTGTTGAGAATACTCCTTTGTAACATGCTTTGTACTTTTGAATTGACCCAATTGCATTTATAATTCGTTATAGGAGTAAAAGATATATTGTAAATCATTTTTTGAGATGTGAATAGTATTTTGGAACATCAATTTTCGGATGGAGGGAGTACAAACCAAATATTTAAATATGATTTTGGTGTCTAATTTTTTGCATCAATTAAAAAATCTAAATTAGTTCATTAAATCTATATAAAAATTACTGGAAAAGAAAAATCACAAATGATAATCCCCACAAACTTCATCTTGACTGAAGCATGAATATCCATACTATGGGTCCAAAACGATACACATAGGTAAAAAATATTATACTGTTGGTGCAAAAATCCGAGAGTCTTCGGGAAATTGAACTTCTTGATGATGGAATTTGCTTCGAGGCACGTTACAATGTTGCTTTCCGAAAACAATATTCGCCCCCACCGTTAGGTGTGTACCAGGTTGATAGCGAATCTGTTCGAGGATACAACGAAGCCCGATCAATTTAATGATCTTTTGCCTGCGTCTGCACAAACGAAGGACAGACAGAATACTGAATCGATTTTGTGATAAAAAATGAACCAAGGAATTGCTGGCACCGTTTCTGCAGAGTAACGGTACAGCAAAACTAGAAAGCGATCTGTAGATATTTTGGCAAAGTAACAAGGCAATAATTCGGTGTAAAATGAATGTCATTTGGGTGTTATATATAGACCCAAATGTACCTTTTCACTTAATGATACACCCCTTAATGAATGGACATGAGTTTGGGTCACAACTCTCTGGTTTGAGTTGCATCTGTCTGTGAACCATTGTCTGAAATTCACGCACAGACCATCTGGTATTGATACAGAAACATTCTGTTCGCAAGATAGCCCGCTGATATTGATACCCCCAAATTGGGGTATTGATACAGAAACATTTTGTTCATTAGATAACCCAAAGGTATTGATACCCAGTTTCACTGGTATTGATACCATCCCATTCCGTCCCGTACGCCACGTCAGCGACACCTTACCGCCAAATGACAATAAGAAAGGGCGCCTACAAGGCACCTTGCGCCGATGTGCTAAGAAAAGCTCTGAAGAGTAATGGAGCTACTTACAACCAAGCCCACCAATGGATGCACAAATACAGACCAAGAGTAAACCGAACGTGAAGATTTTCGAGCAAAAAATGACCCAAGAGTAACCTATTGCTTTTTCGATTTCTGAGTCCCTGTTCATTCGAAACGGTACCACAGTCCCAAAAATCACAATACATTTTGGTAGTTTGTATGAATTATGTGTTTAGTTTCGGGAGTTAATATCCGAAATGTGCCAAGACCAAAAAGCAAACATTGTTAACAGTAGTTAATATCCGATATGTTGGTCATAATTCCGCAGTTTATATCCGCGTTAGGTGTTTAGTTTCAGGAGTAAATATTCAGAATATGCCAAAACCAAATGAGTAAAACAATGGCTATTTCTTCGACTAGTTAAACGAAAGATATATGGCCGGTGTTAGAGAGGGTAGAGAGGTTGGAGAGAGAGAGAGATCGAGTTGGAGGAGAAAGATCGATTGGAGGAGAAAGTCACAAGTAGTAGCGGTGGTGATGGAGGTCAAACAGAGGGAAGGGGAAGAGAAAAAGGATTTTGAGAGGGGGTTTGAGTGGGTTTTGAGTCAGGGTTATCATCGGGCCGGGCTAGCCTAGCCCGCGAAATTTCAGGCCAAGCCCGCCCGCGAACCGGGCTTGGTAGGCTTTTTCTTTTTATCGAGCTAGGCTATCAGTCAAAACTTGAAGCCCAGGCCCAACCCACGGGCTTATCTTAGACGGGTGGGCGGGCGAGCCAATCTTCGGGCTCGACCGGGCTAGGCTATTTGGGCGGGTCGGATGCCTTTTTTTATTGGGGCATGGACGCATGGTGGTTTTGTAAACCAGAAAACCTTGGGCATTGTTAAGTGCATATATTATCTCATATATGTGTAGTGTATGTATATACATATACACACACACATATATACCTCACGCTTTAATCCAGGATCCCGGATGGAAGCATTTTTGGTGTTTTTCTTTGTTTAAAAAATTGTTTTTGCAAAATCCGAATAGTCCAATGTGTTCAAAAGGTGTTTTCAAGGGCTTGAGCAAGAAATCTCCAAAACAAAATACCATGAAGGGCTTGATCGATGAAGTTTTTCACAAAAACTGTATATTTACAGTTTTGCGAAAAAATGCTTGGATCAAGCCCTTCCCGGTATTTTTTTTGGAGATTTCACGCAGGGACCTTTGAAAACACCTTTTGAACACATTGGGCAGTTCGGATTTTACAAAAAATATTGGGAACATAGAGTCTCGGAGTCCCGGATCCTGTTTAAGAAGCTTCGCGCGCGCGCGCACACACACACACACACACATATATAGGAGAGCTTCTCCTCTGGACTCCAGATTTTCGGATCTCCATGATCCAAGCATTTTTTTGATGATCCGATCCGTCCAATGTGTTCAGAAGGTTTTTTTCAAGGGTTCTAGTGAGAAATCTTCAAAAAACAATACTGGGAAGGGTTTGATCCAAGCAGTTTTTCGTAAAATTGTAAATATATAGTTTTCGCGAAAAACTGCTTGGATCAAGCCCTTCCCGGTATTTTTATTTGAAGATTTTCTATTTGGGCCTTGGAAAATACCTTCTGAACATATTGAACGGCTCGGATTTTACCAAAACAATTTGCAGCACAATAAAATAGCCCCAAGGCTTCAATCCGGGAGTCTGGAGGAGAAGCCCTCGGTGTATATATATATATATACCCTATCAGGACTCCTTGACATAGTCTTACATCCACACCTCCAATCTCTCGGCCACCTCACTGTGATTGTATTTAGCAAAAGGGTTTTATGAAGTCCAATAAAGGTTACAAATAGATCCACCCTAATGCAAACTAGTAGCTAGCATCACTAGACCAAAGTTTGGCTTTGAAAAGTCCACTGAAAAAGCTTCCTTCTCTGCCCAACTTTCTAAATTATCCATCCCACTTGGTGGGACCAGGGGAGGAGACAACTTGTTAGAGCATCCTTATCAGTCTCACAAAAAAAATCACCAAATTTAACCACAAAACACTTTTTACAATTTAGCAAGCCACTTTATCAAAAACTCAAAAAATCAGACTCTCTATCCAAATTTTACTATATTAAACTATTCTCCTCGAGTCTATAAAAAAAATCCCTAAAAACTAATGGCTTTGCCGGGGAGGAGTTGTCCATGCACTAAAAATTAAGAAACTTGTACCTTTTCAGCTTAAAGTCTTTGCCCTTGGCCCCCACCTCTCTCTATCTCTCTATCTCTCTTTCTCTCTTTTACATTTCCCATGAATCTAGCAAAGTGAGAGACGGAAATGGGATTAAAAAATACATTTGGTGTGTGAACAGTGTCTACTCAAATTTGAGTAGACACTGTAGCCAAATTTGAGTAGACACTGTAGCAAAAGTAAATTAGTGAGGGAAGACAGAGAGGTAGTTTAGCAAGGCTGATGAGGATGCTTTTAGTGCTGCTCGTAGTGGACTTTAGAGCAAATCCATTGCAAAATGGAAAATGGCTATAGCCATTGCTATATTTTGGTACCAAAAAGTGGTTTTTGGTGCTAAAATAAAACTCAGTCTCTAGTGCTTGGTTCTAAAATAGTACTAAACAGTTCCAAAACCCATCTAAACCCTAAGTCCAATCGGCCATGCTTGCAAGATTCCAGTGCTGAATGATGAAATTGAGGTTGCCTCCAGCTTTAGTGATGGTGACAACGACAGATTTCGTGCGAGCGTAGCAGATTTCAGCGCATTTTCCAACAAAATTCAGGTAATCTCCGATTTGTTTTGTGAAGATGACAGTTGAGATTGTTGATGTGGCAAGAATGGCTATAGCCATCGTTAATTCTATATTTGCAATCAATTATGCAATTGATGCATTTTACAACTGAATTTATAGCTACGCTCTGGATTGATGATTTGGAAATTTTGATTTTATATTGGCAATGCAACTGGATATTCATCCCCCATTGGATTTGCTCTTAAAGCTGCAATTCAGAGTAGATATAAGCCATGCGGTACAGGAAATGGACCAAGAAATACAACCCTGGACCCACCAAGAAATACACCCCTTTCCAAACATCATCGTGTAATGGACCACGAAATGGACCGTGGTCCCCATTTTTTCACCAGACTTCTCGATTTTATGGGTGTGTTTGGCTTCCCAAAATTATCCCCCCAAAAAAAAAGAAAAAAGAAAAAAGAAAGTTTATTTAAAATGTTATCCGCCCAAAACAAATGGTGATTTTCTATGGAAAACACGTGTTTGGGTGCAACAAAAAATTAAAGTCAATAGAGAGAGCCTTTTCCAAACTTAAAAAGTAAACAAAAAAAAAAACAAAAGAAAGAAAAACTATACCTCTGGAGCGGTAATTTATTGGAGAATTTAACTTGTATGACTAGCCTAAATGACGAAGTTAAAATCAGCACAAAGTACAAAGTTAATCAGCAAGAAGTACAAAGTTAATTTAGTGCTAGGAATTGTTTTTTGCGCTAATTCATTTTTACAAGAATTCTAACATCACTTTAGCAACCGTCGTCTCTTTTACCATACCATAGCAGTTCATGCAACAAGAATAGGGCTAATGTTAAAAGGTAGGCTTGGTTCTCCAATACATTTTATGCCATAAAATGAGAATTCTCATTTTAGTTGGGGTTTTATGGAGTGGTGATAAAATGACATTGTTTTCCCAATAGATTTTATGTAGTTGTCATAAAATCTCCATTAATGGTATATTTACCAAAATACCCTCATTTTTGTTTGATGGGTAAGTGAAAACGGTGTACGAGAGGGTAAAATTGTAATTTTACCTTCCATTGTGGGTGGGCCAAGCTTTAATAGAAATGGATTTGATTTTTTTTGAAAACAGGGCAAAAAAATGGTTCCCTTCATTTTATGTATTGGAGAAGGAAGGACATAAAATGAGTTCATTTTATGTCATAAAATGTATTGAAGAACAAAGCCGTAGTTGAAGGCTCCGACGAAAGGTTGTTAGAGAGACGAAAAATGATTACATACACAACGGTTAGCCATAAAGTAGGCCACAACGGCCCAGAACGACGTCCACAACGTAGGCCACAACGGCCCCAAAACGACGTCGTTTTGGGGCCTGCCCATTAAAAAAAAAAAAAAAGAAAGCCCGAAATTCATTTTCACGATGAAACCCTTTCTTTCCTTCAGGGCAACAGAGATAGGGAGAAGCCGATGACGATAGCCGCCTAGAAGCCCGGCGACTCCAAGCCCGGATAATCCCACCACCGCCACCGCCACTGCCGACAGAGGGTGACAGAGGGCAACCACGATCCCAACCGCCGAAGAGTTTCAAATCGCGAGTATAGCTTCGAAGGTCTCTCTCTCTCTCTCACTGATATCTTTCTCCTCAGTCATTTTTGCACAAAAACTAGGGTTTAGTTTCAATCTGAGAAACCCTCAGAAGAGGGATACGAGATTCATTGTATTGACTTCTTTGTTCGAGTTAAATGTGGTGTATAACTATTATCTACTGCTTCCTTGGTTTCAATTTGACGTTGAATGTGGGACTCCTTGAAATTTTCAGGGGAAGAGGCACCGTTGTTTGTACTGGAAAAAAAAGAAAGTTTTTTTACCATCATTCGTTGAGTGGTTAGTATATCTGATTGTTTGTATTCCTTGTTATTTGCTTGTATTTGGGGTGCAATCCTTTCATTGCACTTCATTTATGCTGTTCCAGCTTTCTCGAAACAAAAAAAATATAGAATCTTGTGAACAAATAAAGGGGAAAGCATGTTGTAGTCAGAGGTGATTTTTGTTGGCTGCAACTTTTGGGTTTTGAGGAGCTTTTGGCCCTTAAAATTTAGTTACATGTCCGAAGTATTGATTGTTGCATTTGTGTTTCTTTACATGTTGACTTCTGTTCTGTTTTTCCTTTTGATAGAAGAGATTATGCTTGAACAATTTCAGATTCCATCTTTTTCAAAAAGGCAGTTATACTTTTACCCTACAGCCAAGGTGGTCTAATGGTTCTTCCATTTTTCATATCTCATTGTAGAAATGTTTGATAATTTGGGAGCCCAACCCGGGTTGCCGAGACCACCTCTGCTCCCCCAACCAATTCCATTTGTGTAACCTGAACTGAGAATAGGATTGGCAAGTTTGAGTTCCGGAAAATTAAAAAGAAACCTGTGTGGACAAATATCGGGGGAAAAAATGCAAAGGGCTCCCTTGTGTACCAAAACCTATATCAACATCTATAATTTTTGTGAGAGAGAAAGTACTTACTCAAAGAGAACCCATCAACATTGAGAGAGAGAGAGAGAGAGAGCAAAACAAAACCCTAAACCCTGGCGCCGAATGTTTTAAAGCGAAGGGTCTGTTTCAGTGATTGGGGAACTTTGGTAGTTTTCTGTTTTTCGTAATAAGCTTGATGTTTTTAAATTTTTGGTAAACTACACTGACCACCCCTAGGGTCTTCGACTCAAGGATCATTATAGTTCAAAAATGATACGTACACAACGGTTAGCCACAACGGTAGGCCACAACGGCCCCAAAATGACGTCATTTTGGGGCCCTGCCCATTAAAAAAAATAAAAAAATTCGTGCGATCAAAATTTCAGATCTCCCCCCTTTCTTCTTTCTTCATCAAGGAACCCACCCAATTCCAAGCCCGACGAACTCTACCGCCGCCAAGTCAACCACCGTCGAAATGGCGCCGCCGCATGCGGCGGCGGCGGCGGTGTTCGACGGTGGTTGACTCGGCGGTGGTAGAGTTCGTCGGGCTTGGAGTTGGGTGGTGGGTGGGTTCCTTGATGAAGAAAGAAGAAAGGGGGGAAATCTGAAATTCGTGCTAATCGTTGTGTACGTATCATTTTTGAACTAGAATGGTCCTTGAGTCGAAGACCCCAGGGGTGGTCTGTGTAGTTTACCAAAAATTTAAAAACATCAAGTTTATTACAAAAAACAAAAAACTACCACAGTTCCCCAATCACTGAAACAGACCCTTCGCTTTAAAACATTCGGCGCCAGGGTTTAGGGTTTTGCTCTGCTCTCTCTCTCTCTCCCTCAATGTTGACGGGTTCTCTTTGAGTAAGTACTTTCTCTCTCACAAAAATTATAGACATTGATATAGGTTTTGGTACACAAGGGAGCCCTTTGCATTTTCCCCCCCTGATATTTGTCCACACAGGTTTCTTTTTAATTTTCCGGAACTCAAACTTGTCAATCCTATTCTCAGTTCAGGTTACACAAATACACGTATATAAGGTACCTATTTAGTTATGCACCGCACCTACTTCAAATATCAGTGACTGGTGTACTTTTAATGTTATTTAGTCGGTCGCAGCCATGGAGATCGGTGATGATAGTGAATTTGTGGGGGAAGAACTTCTAAAGCTATCACATGAAGCTAAACTGAAAGAACTATTGCGAAATTTAAATTCGGCTGAAATTAAGTTGTCTTCGAATGCGTCAAAGGAGTTTATCAAGCTACTTAGAGGACATGCTGGGGGTGAACTGTTGTGTATATATGTTCAAACATCGTCTAAGTTATTAGAGCTTCTTCAAGCTTGGAATTTTCAACTGGGGAAACCCGGGTTGTCGTATGTATTAAAGTTAGTTTCTACAATTTTGAGTCATCCAGAGGGGCTACATAATTCGAATGATGGGGAAGGGGTTGCTAATAGTAGGGCTCTTGATAAGTTTGCCCGTTCTATCTTTGAAGAAAAATTAGGAGATCTTTACAAGGAATTGAACAGTAAAGAAGCGAAGCGCCAGAATGCTGCTTTATTGCTGTTGGCTTCAATTGTTAGAAGGGGTTCAGGTTTGGCCTCTGACGTTGCTAAGAGCTTTGATTTCAAGCTCCCGATATTCCCCAAACTCGCAGAGTACAAACAGAAAAAAATCTCGACAAAAAGGAAGGATTCAACGAGACGAGCATTTGTGGGCTTTGCAATGTCATTTCTGGAAGTGGGGAAGCCGGGACTGCTGAGATGGGTCCTACAGCAGAAGGAGATGTACTCTGGGGTCCTTCGCGGGATTGGTAGTGATGATGATGAGACTGTTGTTTTTGTTCTATCTACGTTGCGCGATAGGATTCTCGTTCCAGAGTCATTGGTACCCCCAAGTCTTCGTAGCGTTCTGTTTGGTAGCGTAACTCTTGAGCAGTTGGTTAATATTAGTGGTAGAGAGGATGGTCATGTTGCTGCAGAGCTAGCGCACAGGGTTTTGGTCATTGCTTGTACTGACCCCTCTAATGGGTTAATGCCAGATTTGAATCGACATCCTAGTCCGTTAAAGGGGAATCTAAAGCGACTATTAGATCTCATGAAAAAGCTTAAAGCAACTGAGGTTGACTACCACAGGGACCTTCTTTTGGCTATTGTCAAAGGGAGGTCATTGTTTGGTTCTGCATATATGGACGAGTTCCCTTACAACGTTGAAGACAATGCATCGCCAAACTGGTTAGTTCCTTGCTTTCTGCTTTCCATATACTGCATTTTCCTTTTGGTGTGTACATGTATGTTCAGTGTTCTTTTTCACTTGCAGGTTTGCTGTGGTTTCTCTCGCAGCTAACTTGGTTTCTTCGGTCGGCAGTGGCCTGACTTTTGATTTCAAGCCTGAGGATCCACCTTCCTTTACCAATCCAGATGTGCAGAGTCTTATAAAATGCATATGTCCTCGTCCATTCACCCGGGTAGTAGTCAACAAAGGGCTGCTTCACACAAATTCTTTTGCGAAACATGGAACCCTGAGGCTTGTTTTGGAGGAGCTGAAGCTGTTGGACTCTTTCATAACAGCTGTAGAGGGTAATTTTTGTTCTAGCGACCAAATGAGGCGTAAATGGGCATCGTTGAAGCAAGATATTCAGAATGAAGTCCGGATTTTGCTTCCGGATACCCAGGTTCTGTTGTCTTTACTTTCTTCTCTGGGTGCCCATTCCAAGAGTCTGGAGTCAAGCCTTAAGAGAGCGGCAGATACTAAAATTTCACTTGAACAAGGTGTTCATGATGTCAAGAGATTGAAAACTGATGCTCATAAGGACGATCTCGACATTCTTGTAAGTGGGGTTAGCTATCTGCCTGAAATTACTTTGCCGAAGAACACGGGTGTGGCTCAGGGTGTACATGATGTGGATGATTTGAACGATGGAGATGATAATGCAGTTATTGCAGATATCTGGGGGTTGCGCCACTGCTCTGAGAGCTGTATGACAGTAAAGGACGAAGAAACACACTTCTACTCAAGGTTACTTGATGCCCTAAAAATTTATCATGTAAGTTCAGATAGATATTTTTTTAATGTTTTTGGGTCGATAATGGTGAAAGAAGTTTGATTTCATTGTCTAAAGAATTGAGTACTATATATTATCTGGATACTTTATTGTTCATTTGTATGATATAGGAAAATAGTATTCCATTTCTCCTATGATTTTTAGTTCATTAAGCTACCCAGTTTTGATGTTCTCTTTCAGCTGCCCTCTTGTTCAGTCTGTTAACTACTACCAAAACTTACCCCTTATTAGTTTCATCTTGTATATCCTTTCATTCTAATAGGCTAATAGCCATAGGTGGCCTTGATGGGCCCTAACTTCTAAGCCTTCAACCACCAGTAGTGTAATCAAGCCTTTGGGGGACAAGGGCTATTGGCTATCAAAGTGACGAAGGCTTGGTAGTTATTTAAAAAATTGAAGGTGTTGACGGCTTGGGTATTTTGTTTTTGGGTTTGGGCAGGTAGGGTTTATAAGAAAGGTTTTTTGCCAAGCTGAGCTAGTGACTCAGGAAACATCTGCAAAACCTGGTAGTGTCAACTCTAAGGCCATCCGTAGTGGTGGAGTTAAATTTGTGTTGTTATATGACACAAAAGTGTAAAAGGTGGGTCTCATTTATGTGTTATTATGACAAAATGTGTTGTTAAATTAATGAGTATTGTAATGGTGTTGTTAAAGTGTTACCAAAGTGTGAAAAGGTACACATAAATAGGATAGAGTACTGGACGGTCTTATACTTTTTCTCCTCCCTCTCTCCTACTTTTCCCCCCTCTCTCCTCTTTGTCAGACCAACACTTCCTCTTCTCTCTTTCTCTCTCCTCTTTTTTGTTGCTACCGTAGGTGTTCCTGTTAGTTTCTGCACTAACATTTTTCTCCTCTGCTACACTTTAACCTCCTCTTAGTTACACCATTACAAGCAAAAAAAGAGAAAAAGTTAACTAACTGTTTAAGTGACTGACTATTTTCACCTCTTAGTTACACCACTACAGATGGCCTAAGGGGGGAACCTCTACCTTTCTGCACGAAGGAACAGTCACTGTAGCATTTTATGGTACTGCATTAGAGCATCCACGTTGGCCTAACCAAAACCAAAAGGTTGCTAAGGTCAACAATGTTTGTTCAAAAAAGTGCTCAAATTGGACTAACCAAACTTAGCAACCCCTTAATAGCTAACCAAATTTTGGCCCTTGGATAACCAAAACTAGCAACCTTTTGCCAATAACCAAATTGAGTGGACCCACATCTAGTCAATCAAGTACATCCACCTTTACACAAAATGACAAAAACCTTCTCTCTCCTCCGTTCTCTCTCTCTCTCTCTCTCTCTCAACACCGTTTTCAAAAGTTCAATTTGAAAAACTGTTTTTTTTTTTTCCAAAAGTTCATTTAAAATTTTTTTTTCTTTCGAAAAACTGTTTTGTTTTAAAAAAAATTCAAAATATTTTTTAAAAAAGAGTTTCAAAAACTATTTTCGTAGTTTGAAAAAATGATGTGGCAAGTTTTGGTCTTTGTTTGAAAAAGTGACGGTCCATTGTTTGTAGTTATGGACAAAAAACACCAATGTGGGACTTGACATTGCTAACTTTAGCAACCTCTAAATGGATGTGGCAACTTTTGGTTATCCAATTTTGGTTAGGCTATTGAGGATACTCTTAGAAGTTCCAAGTGTAGATGTTACACGAGCAACAACGGGAATCAATCTATTATCCACAGGAACAAAAACTCAAGATATATGCACACGATGGTGTGCCTACATAGCCGGGAGAGGGAAAATCCACTCATGTGATAAGAATTTCAATGCTCCACAGACCACAATCGCCCTCTCAACTGTGTCTCTTAGTTACTATCAAGTTTCTTTTCCAAAATCCTAGATCAAATGCAAAGATATATATATATATATATATATATATATATATATATATATATATATATATATATATATATATATATATATATATATATCTTCCATCCTAATGATCGCTTCTGCAGGTGATAGGCAATGAGACAACACACCTGTGTCAGGACTTTGGACCCCATGTCATCCAAATTCATGCCATCCTATAAAAGTGGGGTGAAAAAAAACAAAAAACTGGACCAAACCGAACTGGGTTTTTTTTCCCCTATTTTTTTCGTTGACCGGTTCGGTGGGGCTAAAGAACCGGACATATACATGTTATAACTTCCAAACCTAGGCTAGAACCATTCCTCAACCTTAATCTAAGCGCCTCCCTGCCTTCTCTCCCGCTCTCACTCATTGACTCACCACCACCAGCCATCACCGACTCTGAAGCATGGGTACTTCTAAAACCCCAAAGTACTAGTACTGGGTGTTGGTACTTCATGGGTACTTTCAAAAACCGTACCCACTCTAAAAATTTACCGGGTTCTTCTGAGTTTATGGGTACTTCATTGGTTAACTTTTTGGGTACTTTTGGGCCTATTCATAAAGTTGTTTTGCTATGTTACGCGGACTCTCGTAATAGTATTAAGTACCCGTGTCGGACACTCGACACTTGGATAAGGGTGTGGGATATGTGTCCGATAAGTTTAATAAGACACTTCTATAGAAAACCTAATTGTAATTCGAGTTTATCATGGAAGTATGCATAAACCTCTCTTATTATCCATGAAATGCGCTATAGAACCTTAAAGCACCAATTTACGTAAGAAAATACACAAAAAATAGAAATAAATTTGAATATTTTGTCGTGTCCCCATATCCTTGAAATGAGAAATAGTTGAATCTGACACCTAGATTCATACCCACACCCGACACCCATACCCGAGTCCAAGTAACATAGGTCAAAACTTTAGGGATTCTGCATGGAAAAAAGCTCAATTGCTGGTCTAAATATGAAAAAACTCAATGCGATAAAGTCATAAACTTGAGACCATGACTCAAATCTAGAGCTTGATTTTGGAAAAACAAGAGCAGGGTTGGCTAATATTTTTTTGTTGATCTTCCTCCAGCGACTGCGACTCCTCTCTCTGTCTCTCTCATTATTTCTGCTGCCTTTCTCTCTCATTAATATGTCAAAATCTATTCCTCTTTCCAATTTTTTAGACGGGCTTTGAAATATCTTCTGCTCTCCATCTTGAAACCTATGATAGTTGCATGCACAAAAAGTAGGCTATTGCACTTTTTTTTATGTCATAGGAAGATTAGTCCATCAAGCAGTATATGTTCAAGTTCAGGTGCTATTAGCTTTTGTTATCTTGCTTCTATCTATAAAATATGTTGTACTTGTTATATCTAATGAATCATACCAAAATTGTAAAAAGATATATTTAAAAAAATTGCCGTGACTCGTACCCTACTTTTTTGGGTTGTTGCCTTATCCCCGTACCAGTACCCATACTATACCCATACCCCGTACCAGTACCCGTGCTTCCTAGACCACCAGCCATCACCACAACCACCATCATTGATGCCTACTGCCACACAATCGATGCCGATCTGTTGTTCTCTCCGTCGTCGTCATCATCATCGTCCCAGATCAGTCATCATCATCGCAATCGACACCCTCTCTCGATTTATACTGTTCTCTCTCTCTCAATATGTGTATACGTATACATATGTTTATAAATATTGGTATGTAAACATATATGTAGATGTGTATATGTTTCAAATGGCAGATTTCTCTCTATACATTTTCAGATCTGCAGATCTCTCTCTCCCTCCCTCTCTCAAATTGGACAAACTGAACCAAAACTGAACCGACCTCTAAAATACTAGTTTTGGCTTCATTTTTTTCCCAAACCGAGTTTTCCCGGTTCACTAAAAATATGCCGAAACCGGACCGGTTACACCCCTACATAACAGTAAATTTGCATAATGCTATATGATGTAGCTTGGTAATCGTAGATGGACCCAACTAACACGGATCAATGCTGAAACTATGCAGGAATAAGATTTTGGAACTTGGGAACCAAGGCTCGAAACCCTCGAGCTACGGGGCTCAAAACCAAGCCCTAAAAGGCAGCACCAGAGCTACAATAAAAGCACAAAACTAAACTTTCATTTCATAAGAAAACTCCCTTAAACAAGTATCACAGCCCTGTATATAGAACTCCTAAGGAGGTTTACTTCACTGTGAAGTACCTAGACTCAGACAAGACAAAAAGTTCCAGTCGTTATTTTTTACTCAAATGGCTATTGCCTGTTGCTGAAACAACCTATATGCAACTTCTAAGGACACATATACCAAAGACTTACTTTACTATGAAGGAAACTAAAAAAAAAAAGGAAAAAGAAAAAAGAACTCACCTCAATAAAAAATCCTAAGTGCAAAAAAAAGGAAAATATCCTACTAGACCATAATTGTAAAAATAAAAAAATAGCCTCTCAAACTCTTTTCTTATAGTTTGAGTGTGTTACCTTCTTTCCCAAGAAGGGCCTTCCATCTTGACTGCATCAATTCCCCCCGGCTGAGTAAAAATTCGGCTTCAACGAACCCATTGACCATGCTGATGCAAGTGGCATCGAGAAGTTTTTTTTTGCGTCGTGGTCAAAGAGTGATCCATCGGCCTTTACATTTCAATGCATGTGTGTTTTCCCTGATGTCATACCTGCCACCTTTCATACATGGTCGTCTCAATATAATTTGAGCAGTTGACATGGTAGCAAACAACCTCTCACCATGCTCTTTTGCCAAGCAAGTCGCCTGTTGAAAGACTGAGTAGACACCTTGTGCTAACTTTCACCGTTTTACCTTGACCTATCCATGAAATTGAATAAGGGCTAGCAATTGGTTACTCTTTAAGTCCCAATTGCTGAACAAAATCCCTTGAAATGAAATTTTCAGATCTTCCATTGTCAAGAAGCAATGTGCAATGCACCCCATAACAAACAGCTCTAGTGCGAAATACAGAATTACTACGCTTCTAGTCGTGGTTTGGTGGTGGTACATGCTTCTTAGTCTGGCACAATAGTACCTCTCCGGTTGTATCAGCATAGACCTCTACTTGTTCTGCGTCATCTTTGTTTTCTTCAGTAGCACTCATGTCATCTTCATTGTCTTGCTTTGCTAAAGTAATCCAACGATTTGGGCAAGTGCTTGCAATGTGATGCTTTTCACCACACTTGAAGCAAGTTGTTTTTGCCTTTCATCTATTGTCTTGAGTTGATGCGGTGCTGATTTTGGTGTAGGAACCAAAGGACTTAAGGTTTGTTTGGGCAGCGTGTATGGCCTCTTAAATTTATCTTCAAGTTGTAATGCAAACTGGTCTGCTTCCTCCACTGTCCATATCCTAAAGCCGGCCATATCGTCAAGAATTGGAGTTCAGAACCCCGCTCTATATTTTGATGCAAGTACTTCTTCAAGTTCATAAACTCCTGCTCTCATGTACAGCTCATAGAATTTTTCAGTGTACTCACGAACACTCTCACTCTCTCGGTGAAGAAGATGAAATTTCAAAAGAAATAAGCTCTGTTGATAGTCCATGGGAAGAATCCTTCCCTTTAACAGAGTTTTCATTTCATCCCATGTAGTCACTTCACCTCTACCACTTCTTCTATTTGCCTCTTGAGTTCTTGCCCATCACATTTGTGCCGTTCCTTTTAATTTAGCAATAGCAAATTGCACTTTTCTTCTCTCAGTTGTTGATGCCAAGCGAAGAAATGATCCACACTGGTCAACCAATCGAGGAAAGATTCTGGATTCATCTTTCTGTTGAAGTCAGCCACCTCTAATTTAACCTCTTTATCTCCCATCCAATAACTATCAGGTACCCCTCTTGAAATGAACCTTTGTCGTAGGAGTTTTTCGACATCCACTGTCCTTGCATACTTTCCTACAAGGCCCTACATTTCTTCTCATTGGTGAGCCCTTACCTTATCATGATAACCTACGTTTCTTAGCCATTGCACCTTTCTATAGAAACTGACATGGATTCTATTATAGACTATAATTGCACAAGTAAAATATCTTCTGTGTCAAATACAAACAGCTGGGTTCTAATGATGTAGGACGGCTAGGACATGAACATTGAAGAAGATAAAACTGAGGAAAACCTAAGGAACCTTAGAGACCTGAACTTTAGGTAAATTTGGGTTCTCCCCAACAATAACAAGGTATAGTTAGGAGTAGCCTAGCATTTCCGATTAAGATAATTGTGAAATACAACTATATCTAAATAATATAATAATCCATGATATGAGTAGTCCGAGCGAGTGTTCCCTATCAATTTTCTTCCTGTTGCACTTAGCCAAGCCAGTAGGAGATTTTATGAGCTTTAACTGTTTATTCGCATTCAGGACACAGAATCTTAACTTTTATACTCGTTTATTTATATGTACGTTGATGCACTTGACCTTTGTGATTTTGCTCTGGAGATTTTTGGTTGCTTGAGCTGCTAGCTATTACTTAACGAAATCCTGCAGCACCAAATGTACACCTAGTCCACATTTGAATGTCATCAGTGGGAGTCAATGTCATTCTTTGCTTAAAATATGGACTTCAGTGGTTCTTGTTGCATTTGTATCTTATATCTAAGCCTCCTTCTATGTCGGTGGCTTATAGTTGGTGCTTTCACTATCTTGTGCAGCGAACAATGCCCGGAGTGCTAGATGGATCTTTCGAATTCTTTAAATTTCTCCCCGGTAACCCTTTGGCATTACCAACCATCCTTCAGCAATCTCTGCTGTCGCTCCTTTTAGAACTTATCGGATGGTCTCCAAAGTGCAAGATTGCTGTTAGAATTCCACCAATGATGTACAAGCATCTCCAACCATTTATTAACTTGCTGCTTTATTCACCGATTAGAGACATAAAGGATCAAGCGCATATTCTGGCACAGACTGCCATGTCAAGTACTGGTGCCTTTGACAAAAACCTGAGGGAAATTGGTGTGTGGTTCTCATTTCTTCCTGGCTGTAAGATAGAGGGCAATTTTGTTGGGGACCAAGGCATTGACGTGTTTCAGAACTTGTTTTCAGTCATCGTTTCATTTTTATGTGATGCGGTTTCGACGGTTGGAAATAACTTGCTCAAGTACTGGGATGTTTTAAAGGGTCACATATGCCATTTAAAAGGTGTTGAAGGTAATCTGTCTTTGATTTGAAGGTTTTTAGTTTCGTTACATGATAATAGCTGCTATTATGTTTGTTTGTTGGATTCCAATCCTATGTACTGTAATAAACTTGCTGCTTGTAAGCTTGGATGGTTTTTGTTTTTTGGTGTGCCTCATGTTCGCGTCATCTTGCTCATGAGTCATATCTTACATAGCCAACAAACCTAACGCAAGCGAGCCTGTGGGCTATTGTTATGAAGAGCTTCTTGTAAACTGAGTGGAGTCCTGGCTGGAGTGTGCAGAATTACTGTCTTCTTCCTATCTAATTGTTAAGGAGTACAATCCCTCATTGCTTGGGTATAGAATGGGTAATCACTTAAGTGATGCAGGTTAACTAGCAAAAATAAATAAAAGAAGATAAAACCCAAGGCATCCCTGTGCCTAAGGACCCCTAGACATCCCTGTGCCTAAGGAAGTAATGATATTCCTGTATCAAAACCATAATCGAACTCATATGTTTCATAAATTGCCTACATAGAAATACTAGAATCCTTTAAATGGGCTCTTGAAAAGATTAAAAAAAGAAGAAGGATAAACATGATCTAGATTCCTAGATAGGATAACTCCTAAAATAACAACCCAAGCTATTAAATAAAATCCTAAACAGGATAACTCCTAAAATAACAACTTAAATTATTAAATAAAATCCTAAAATCTAAATAGATAATGATAATATAAAATCCTCCCGGATCATATATGAATAGCTTGTGGGGCCCATGGATGACTCTTTCCAGTTCCCTATCATTAAGCTTTTGGGTTGGATATAAAGTTTCTACATGGTGTTAGAGCGGGGTCCATTCCAACCCACATTTTAAGATTTCACAATCCAACCCCACGATGATAGACCCAACAAAGAAGTTGCACGATAATAGACCTTAAAAGAGGCTACACTTGACAGACCTTAAAAGTGCTGCACACGATGGGCATGTTGAGGAATACAATCCCACATTGCTTTGGTGTGAAATGGGTGATCACTTAATATGATGTTGGGATCTGTCCACCTAATAGGTTAAGCTTTTGGGTTGGATATAAGGTTTCTACACTACTGATTGGAGTGAGATGGGTTTGAAATAAAAGAGAGGAGAAATAGATTGAGAAAAAACATATATGAGATCATAGAGAATACTACTAAGCTAGTTTGGGGGGAGAGTTAGGATGGAGGAATCTATAGGAAGGAAAGAGTAAAGGCTGGGAAATAAACAAGCTCTTCTTTCTTTCCTTTTTTTTTTTTTTTCAACTTCTTATGGTTGAACCTATTGCCTAAAAGTATGGATGAGGCAGTGTTTGATCCTGAGATACCTCTCTTTTTTGTCTTGATTTGTGCCTTTAAAAATATGCCCAACCCTCACATTCAACTAAGATTATATCGGAGGCAAATGATTGTAAAAAAGTTAATGTGCCTGTCTAGTTTGGTCTATGATTTCCAACAGTGTGAGTACCAGCGACATACGTCAGGCTGCCTAGAAGCCCAATCTGATCTTTAGGTGCAAATTTCTGTAGATGGTCGGATAAAACTCATCGTTTACGTTCCAGTTTCTTTTGTTCTTTGGCATAGATCTTAAGGTGGAGAGAGCCAAACTGTGCAGCCATGAATTATAGGCCCTATCCATGAAGATGAGGCAAATTCCAGTTACTGTGTTTCCTTTAGCTTTTGGTAACTAAAGAGTAAAAAATTCTCCCTTCGTCCTTGGGAAGTTAGACGATATTAGCCTTCCACTGTCTGATTCTAATTTCTTTTACTCATTGGTATGGCATCAAAATGGATGATTTATTCCTTTTCATCTGTTTCAATGCTTTCACTACCATTCCAATTGGATGAGTTGAGAAAGAAGCAATTCTGGATGGGGAGGGGGAGGGAGGGTAGCTCGATGATGAAGAGAAGGTTGGGGGCGAAGTGGTACTGGTCTAGTGTTTTGGTAAAAGAAAGGTGCGGAGGGTCTAAGTTGTTTCCTGTCGCTTTTTTAATGATCTCTACAGAATTTGATCTTGTCTGCAATTGGATTGCATTTTCTTTTGTTCGTTTCAGGTCAAATATGCTGATTTTAAAACGATGATTCAGTATTGGTCAGGCATTTTATGCGCTTTCATTGATCCCATTGCATTTGATGATTCAATGCTTGTGCTTACAGCGTTGCCTTATGTGTAACAAATGTGGCAATAACTTAAAAACTATTATGCCGTGCTATTGAACATCTTCTTTTAATAACTCAAGGTGGTACTGGTCTAGTGTTTTGGTAAAAGAAAGGTGCGGAGGGTCTATGTTGTTTCCTGTCGCTTTTTTAATGATCTCTACAGAATTTGACCTTGTCTGCAATTGGATTGCATTTTCTTTTGTTCGTTTCAGGTCAAATATGCTGATTTTAAACGATGATTCAGTATTGGTCAGGCATTTTATGCGCTTTCATTGATCCCATTGCATTTGATGATTCAATGCTTGTGCTTACAGTGTTGCCTTACGTGTAACAAATGTGACAATAACTTAAAAACTATTATGCCGTGCTATTGAACATCTTCTTTTAATAACTCAAGGTGACGTGCCAATAATAGGCAAGGTGTCTTCAATTTGAAAATGAGGTTTTAAGTATGTGTAGCATTTTCTAAGACTTAGTACAACAATAACAAAACCCATCCAGTCCCTAATATTGGGGATATGGGCGGGGAATGATTGAGGACAGACCTAACCTTTGGCAATATGCACAAAGTGGCTGTTCTCAGAATCCCACTGGAACGTTTCGTTGTAGAACCATGCCCCCAAATCAAAGACTAAAGGCATCAGGGAGGGCAGGCCTAGAGACCCAAATAGAGACCCAATTCAATTTCTAAGACCTAGTATCTTTCAAATTTGTTTAGCTAGTTTAGATTAGTAGAGGAAGATAATCAAAGATAACTTGAATCTTATTTATGATTTGACTACTCTATGAAATAAATACGGATTATTCCTACTAATCTGGATGTTATGTACCTGCAGATGTATCTCCTGAATTTGGCCCTCTTTTCATTTGTGTATTAGAGAAGTGTCTTAGAGTGCTCTCTTCTGAATCTGGGACCTTTTCCATACCCGAGAAGTCAATGATAGCATTATATGTCTGCAACACAATAAAATATCTCTTGCAGACTCAGGTAACATTTCACTTTTCTGCTCTGCTTTGCGTAATCTTCATGCATGTCATAATTGTGCAACTCAACTTTTGTAGGTAGAAACTAGATTGCTGTATTCACTGGTTGATCTCCTATTATCTGAAAGGGTTGAGGTTGGGGATTGTTGCTTTAGAGATGGCAATGCTCAGGATTTATGCGAGTGGAGGCCGTTGAAGAATTTGTTTCTCTTTTCACGGCACATTCAAAATTTGGAAAAAAAACCTTCTCCCATAGAAAGAGAAGTGCTACTTGCTGACAGTTCTTTCACCAATATATTAGGTGAAGTTAAAAGAATTGTGAGAAGTGGGAGTGACAGTGAATTGGTCTGTGTCGGTAAAGCATTTGTGCTGTCTCTCTTGTCAACACCACCAACTGTGATTTTACGACATTTTCCGTCAGTAATATCTGCTTTGAAGAATTTGTCTGGATTCTCTTTCTCGGTCTTGTTGTCTATATTTTTCCTTGAACCAGATCTGCTTTATGAAGTTTCTAAGTTGTGGCCTGAAATGTTCCGTAATGGTCTGGAAAGGGTCATGGGTATGGACCGTATGGCTCATGGTAAAGAACCAATAATTGGTAACATGAATATTGATGCAATAGAATCATCTTCGGCTGCTTTTTGTTTCTTTTTGAAGCAGGCACCATTCTATGTGCTATTTCCTGCCACTGTGAGAGTTGATGGCTTACATATACTGGAGGGTTTAAACTTACAATACTTGCTTCAAGCTAAATTCTCTGAAGTGGCAAATGGTGACTTCGTTTCTGCTGTCCTCCTTGTGCTATTCTGGCTGCATCAGACACGGTTGTCGCATAGAATTAAACCATCGGCTGAGTTTGAACAGCTTTCTGGAACATGTTCAATTCTCGTAGAGAAGATGTTGGCTCATCTGCAGGATTCCCCAATTCAATCTATTTTTGAAGTGGCTGAAGTTATTCTTTTTCATCCTGTAGTGATGATGTCATTGCAATACCCTCTGGGCCACACAGAGTTTACTGAAGCAATCTTTGGGGAGAGTTCGGAGAATTTTTTGATTTTGGCCAGACAGGGAATTCACGAAATGGATCATCACGTCTTGAATTTGCTGACATCAGTTTGTAAACACTTGGTAACTTGTTGCAATGGTCAGAATTCTTTTACTGGAGTTGACTACTTGTACCAACGTTTCCTCAGTTCTTTTAAAGCACTGGTAAAGAGGCTAAATCGGATATTCAGAGATAGGTTTGATGAATGTATAAGAACTGGAGACTTGAGGCCTCTTACTCCTACATTATATGCTCTACACTCTTTGATTCACTTCATATCCCCCCTTGAGCTCCTCGAATTGGTGCTTTGGATTTTCTCCAGGATTGACCAAAGTGATTTTACGCTTCGTGCATCATCTGACTTTTCTCTGTTGGTTGGATTATCGATCGCTGGTTGTGCTTTTGATATGCTATCTACATACTTGCAGCAGCCCTACACACAAGGAACATCATCCAATATTTTATGGGAAATGGAGGACAAGCCTTTTAATGTTCTTCTGTTTGAGAGAGTTTATTTTCAAGTTATCGAACTTGCCATGCGTCTCGAGCTAGATGCAGCAGATCGATGTTTGCTGAAAGCTGTTAATGTTGCAAACATTCGTAAAGTTACGCAAACCCAGTGGTTGCCACTAACTATGGATTTATCTAGGGTTGTTCATAACACACCGATAGAAGTGCTTTCTCACTTCATCCACAAAACTAGCATGACTAGAGCTAACATATTGTTTTGTCTTACAGAACTGAGCCCCATCCATCTTGTAGTCTTTGGGCACTTCTTTTCAGATGTGATGAATGAATACTTGCTTCCAAAGGACGATGTGACTAATGAAACGTGTTGCAATATGCCATCGGATGATAACTTCGTGATGCTTCTACCTACTGCTTTTTCATACTTAATTTCAGCTTCCATGAAATATGGGGAGCAGTTTCACAAATATGGTAGAAGCATATCTTCTTTCTATTACAGAATTCTGTTTCGCAGTTTCTCAGGTTGGAAGAGCTATGCTACTATGGACATATTTAACATAGAATGTATTGAGTTCTTGCTGCCTTCTGTGGAAGAACTTCTCAATCTTCTTTCTCATAGTCTTCTAGGAAAATCTGTTCTTATGTTTCGGTATTATTTGAACTTGAATGGAGATGCGGTGAAATTGAAAAAGCGGTTGAAGTTATTTAATTCTGTCTGTCCACGTTCGGGTGTAGCAAATAAGGATTTACTAGATTGTGATGTTAGTGAGATTGATGCTTATTCACCTAACCAATCTTTGAACCTTGTAAATAGAGTTGTTGCAAAGATATACTTGTGTAGGATGCTTTTATTTCTAAAGGGTAATCAGATTTGGTCTACGCCAAAGGAAGGTGGGAACACAAAGGAGATTCATTCAGAAGTGGGATCTAATAAAGAAGACTCGGCAAGATTCCGGTTCATGAACTTATTGGTGAATACTTGGCATATAATTGTCAGAAAATTCCCTTCAAACTCTGATGACACTGAAAAATTGAGTTGCAATAGCTATTTCTTGTTCAGATTTTTGGAAGTTTTCATTTCGAGAAATATTTTAGAATTAACAAGAGAGATGCGTGATTGTCCATTCATAGAACAATTGGCAAGATCATCTTTTCTTCATAGGTTTGGGGACCCTTCAACAATGAAGATGCTCCGAGGTGTTCTTACTTCTCTATCTAATGTGAACTCACACATATTACTGCTTCAGCTACTGCTTGCCCACTCTCAGTTTGCACCTTCCATTCTTTCCTTGTCCCAATCATCTGGGGGTTCTCAATTTGGTATGATGTTTAGGCCTATGGCTAGCATTCTGAGGTTGCTCGTTATTCCATCTACTGATCAAAATGCACTTTATGGAGGAAATAGGCAACAAAAAACGTCAGAGATATACATGAAACAGTTGGAAGTGCTCAGGTTACTGAGGGCTCTCTTTTTTATCATTGCTCAGCAGAGTAGTTTTGATTTTGAAACGGATATTAGTGCAAATCCTAGAGAATTGCTTTTCTTGCTCCTGTCTTCTTATGGTGCAACACTCAGTGAAGTTGACTTGGAAATATACAATCTCATGCTTGAAATTGAGTCTGCTAATGTATCGAACTCTGGAAGCATTGCTGAAATGGATTACCTGTGGGGAAGTGCTGCTATTAGAATTAGAAAAGAACGAGAACAGGAGCTGGATCTGTCATCTGATATGATACAGGATGTTGAAGCAGTAGAACGCCGAAGAACTCAATTTAGGGAAAACCTCCACATTGACCCCAAAATGTGTGCATATACTGTTTTACATTTTCCTTACGGTAGGACCGTTGTTGAGGATCAACCTGGCAATTCTGATGTTATGAATGAGGTGAGGTGTTTCTCTAACTATAATTACTAGTCATTGACAATTGTTTTTGTTTTTTCTTTAGTGCTATTGTTGTTTGCATACTAATATATGGGCTAGTTGCAAGTCTTATTAGGCTGATTTTATTCTTTGCAGACAAATTGTCCAGGCGTTGAGAAAATACAAACATATGATCCTGTTTTCATCTTGCGGTTCTCAATTCATAGCCTGTCAATGGGTTTTATTGAACCAGTCGAGTTTGCTACTTTGGGTTTACTTGCCATTGCATTTGTGAGCATATCTTCACCACATGATGAGATGAGGAAATTGGGTTATGAGACTCTTGGAGGATTCAAGACTGCATTAGAGGTAGTTTTGTGTTTTACCAGAATTGTTGTTTCTGGAACATGCTGTGAATCCTGCGGAATTATCATGAAGTTCAAGTTTTTTTGGTTGTTCTTTCTGTTTTGTATATTCTAATTCCTCAAAGCTTGATTGGGACCACATTATGTTTCAAGTGAGAGTCCGAAGGAAGGAACAAAATTTACTTTCGTTGCCATCGAAACATAAAAAACCTTTCCTTTTTTTAAGTACGCCACAATTGAACCATAGTGCAGTATTGAACCATAGTGCAGTAATGAAATTCCGTTGATTCCACTGGAAGACAACAGGACTTTCTGATATGCAACCAAACACATGATACATAGAGAAATAGTACTTCAGTTTGGCATGAGACCTATCAGGCCTAGTACAGGACAATCTTTCAAAAATAACGTTATTTTTTCAGGAAAAAATACCTCTGGCCCTAGTACGCTTGTAAGGATAATTATTTACAGCATATGACATTATTTTTAGTATTATCTTAGTGAATATTGGACTTTATTCTGTTGGGATCTTATGCACTACATAGAGAAGCATATGCACTATATGCACTTGTAGTAGTTGATAACAATAATTCATTTCACAATAGAAATGATTTTTTTTGTTAGTAGTGAGTTAAGTGATTTTCTCACCAAGGAAAGTTTTTGATTTTTTGCTGTATTCCTTTATGGGGGGTGAGTACTTGGAGTTCCATGGTCAATCCTTGGAGTTACTTGATGGGGCAGAACATATTCTTTTGTGCCCGTAGCATGCGGTGGGACCTTGGCTTTTGCCCCTACATAGGTGCGGTGCCCGGTGGGGTTCTCTGCAGAAAGCTATGTGCTGCCGATTGCTGAAAGCAATACTTCGTGGCTGATATGTGGGGTTGCCTATCTGCATATTCATATTTTGCACCAAAAAATAATAAACCTAAGAGTTGAGTGCAACTACTTAAACCATCATGGCCCTGTTCGTTTCCCAGTTAAGTTTTAGTTTTAGTTTTGATGGCATCATCATTTCTCTCATTTCTCTCTGTATCTCTCTCCACCCATTACACCTGATGACATCATCAAAACTAAACTAAACTAACCAAACACAACCCATATGTTTTCTATACCTGAAATGAGTTCTACTTTGTGTTTCTAATTATCTGTGTGTTCGCATTCTTAATGCCAATTTTGAATGTCTTTGTTTCCGTGCTGATTGGATACAACTGTGATCCAAATAGCAAAAAGACTTGAGCAATATCCCAAGTATATACCTGGAGAGTTTTGG
This sequence comes from Vaccinium macrocarpon, assembly GCA_022606695.1. Lineage (NCBI taxonomy): Eukaryota > Viridiplantae > Streptophyta > Magnoliopsida > Ericales > Ericaceae > Vaccinium > Vaccinium macrocarpon. The sequence continues at coordinate 37,417,057 of CM040171.1, read as the reverse complement.
ACCCTAAAGAATATAATCCTGAGTATAAAAAGTGAAAAATAATAGTTGCATGAGCGTAGAGTTAATATTTTCCTTGTTGCAGCATACACTTTTAGGGAGCAATCATCATCTCAAGTTGGCTTGGACAAGTCATTCTAATTTCACACTGAGCTGGAGTTGGACCTTGGATAGGATGGCCATGCTTAAAATTTAGTGACTATGTCCCCGGTGAAAAGTTATTTTATTTCACCTAAGGTCTATATTTGTAGTGGGGAGAAGTTTTTCTCTAAAAATAGATGTGGATAAAGGACATAGATACTACACAATACCTACATGGCAATTTCTGAAAGAATAGAATACTAAATGAGGGACACAACAACTAATAAATATTGATTTCTGTTGAGTGGAATAAAGTTGATTTTTCTTCCTATAATGCAAATGTAATTATATTTATTCCATTAAACAAAATTAGAATTCATTTTTCACATTTCACATGTTCTAATTTTTTATTTATTTTTGGCTCAACCATGTTCTATAATAATTGTGAACCATCTTAGTACCTATTGCAGATCGTTCTGTTTGTACTAACTGAAGTAGATGAGTTCCAGGTATAATTCTACATTGTTTGTTTTGTTAGATGGCCACTTATCTTCAAACTTGCTTTGTGTTTCAACTGGATTTCTGTGGTAAAAATGTTGGACTCTTGAGTGTCTGACGCTCATTCTGTTCTCTGACCCCTTTTTTCCCAATTAATATGACACATTTGGGCGTATCATAACTAATAACTATGAGTCTATGACATTTTCTAAGAAATGACCACACTGCTTATTTTTCACTATCATGATGCATAAAATTTGCTTATTTGTTACTGATGATGGATGGTCTTTTATTTGTCGAATTGTCTTTGAAGTTCTCTGTATATACGTATACTCTTTTTCTCTTGGGTCCGTTTTTGGGAAGGACATAGTAAAGTGGTCTTTACTTCAATAAGGACATCAACTTTTTCTTTAATGCCAAAAGGACAAATCACCTACACATTCCAAAAATGCCCCCACTAGCCAATGAAAGTGCCTAAACCCCCAAACCTAATGAAAGTGCCTAAACCTAAACCCCGGGGTACCCTATGAAAGTGCCTAAGACCCTAGGGTACCCTATGAAAGTGCCTAAACCACTAAAACCCTATAATTGGAAAGTGCACCCTAAACCTAAACCCTAGTGTACCCTATGAATGTGCCTAAAATACTAGGGTACCCTATGAAAGTGTCTAAACAGCTAAAACCCAATAATGGAAAGTGCACCCTAAGTGCCTAAATCCAAAATGCCTAAACCCACTATACCCTACCCCAAAGAACCTAAACCCCCCAAAATTGAAGAAAGAGAAATTAATTTTGTCCCACACATACATGAGAGAGAGAGAGACGGGAAAGTGGGTCACTGACCCATGGTCACAAATGTCACTTTCACGCATAAAATGCTTTTGTCCGCGGGAAAGTGGGTCAGTGACCCATGGTCACAGGTGTACCAGCTTTCACTGTTCATATGTCGCTTTCATTGAACAACTCCAAAATTTTCCTCCTCATGGGTTACCTCACTTTCATTGCTTTTGTCTGCGGGAAATTCCTCCACATGGTGCGCGTGAGTGGTTTTCATTAGGGGTATTTTTGTCTTGTATTGTCCTTGAGCTTTGAAAAATTTCCTATCAATGTATTGGAAGCATTAAAATAAGTTAAGCTGGACTAAACACCATTTAAAGCCCCAAATTTGTCCTTTAGACCAATTTTCTGTTTTCTTTTGCCATTGTACATAACCTTTGGGTTCCCTGCTATTTTAACTTTTAAACATTTTGTTGCAGAAGTGTCAGAAGAGGAAGGATTTAATGCGACTTCGGCTTTTGTTGGCGTATTTGCAAAATGGTATAGAAGAGCCGTGGCAGAGGATTCCTTCCATCACTGCTAAGTTTGTTGCAGAGGCTTCTGTCATATTATTGGATCCTTTACACGATCACTATTCAACCATAAGCATGTTTTTGATGAGCTCTGTGAGGGTTAATATGAAGGTTTATCTTTTCTGATCTTTAGGACTTGGTTTCTTTTATTTTCATCTATGTTTTCAGTTAGCCTTACAAGGCTTCTATGCATTTATTTTGGGCATTTCTAAATTTATTGACAGGGTTGATATACAATTTACTATATGAATAACTATGTGATTGATGTGCCTTTTGCTTGAAGATTGATCAAATCCGAATTCTGACAATACTTTCTGGCTCTTGTTGCAGTCTGTACCATTATTTGCAAATTTTCTCTGGAGCAGCTCAGTTAATTTTAGAACAGACAGACTATGGATGCTTCGTCTGCTATATGCAGGACTTGATTCAGATGATGATGCTCGAATATATATCAGGAACAACATCCTTGAGATTCTACTGGTTTTTTACGCTTCTCCTCTTTCAGATGTTGAGTCAAAGGAACTGACCCTTCAGGTAATTCTAAGCTTTCCTACTCACTTTGGCTTGTTTGGAGTTGGATTGAAATGTCTTGTATAATTACAATAAACTTGAGATAACGAGATTTCTTTTTGGGACATTTTCCTGGACAATTTAACTACATTCTCACTGTAGTACAAATTTCTAGTTATTTTGCTGATTGAGAGAGAGCTCCACACTATTATTTTTTTTAGTCATCTCTATTAGTTTTTTTAGTCATCTCTTCCTGTTTTGTGAGTAACAATATTTGAGGAGTATCGAAAGTTATAAAAGTGTATATAGCTAAGATGCCAAATAACATATCTGTTAGTATTTCTACAGTGAGTTCAGGAGCCATTTATGTTATGTGGATTGGGTCTCTCCTCTGACTATGATATGAATGCCCCTGACTGTTCCTGTTAATCATTAGATTCATTACTCCGAATCCCGAAGGCCAATAAAAGAGAATGAAAGCCTATGGTGTTATCCCATGCTAATGCATCTAGAGCATAGGCTTGCTTTGAGCATTCTAATTTCTTCATGGGTCTTTCTTCGACAAAGACATGGTATAGGGGTCGATCATGGAAATTGGACACAATAATTTCTTAATGCCAAGAGCACAAATCACCCCCACATTCCAAAAATGCCCCCGCTAGAGCATGAAAGTGTTAACCCGCCAAAATCATATGAAAGTGCCTAAACCCATAAACCTAATGAAAGTTCCTAAACCCCTAAAACCGTATGAAAATGCCTAAACTTCTAAAACCCTATGAAACTGTATGATACCCTAAGTAAGTGCCTATACCCACTATACCCTACACCAAAGAGCCTAAACCCCCTAAAATTGGACCCACCCCCAAAATGGAATAGATGATCGGCCTAATGAGAGAGAGAGAGAGAGAGAGAGAGAGAGAGAGAGAGAGAGAGAGAGAGCCACGTGACAATCACTCCCAAAATTGAATTCCCCCGTTTCTCTCTCTAAAATATGGACCCAAAGCTTTTATCTTCCCACGCAATGTTGGGGTTTTGTCCCCCGTGCTATTCAAGCTTTTCCCACCGACAGTTGTTCCACATTGTGTATGCGTAATGAGCTGCCAATTCCTCAACATGGTGCGCAAGTGGTGGGGGTTCATTAAGGGTATTTTTGTCTAGTGTTGTCCTTGAGCCCTCAAAAATTTCTCATCAATGTACTGGAGGCCTTAAAATAAGTTAGTCAAGGCTAAAATCTCTTTATAGCCCTTGGCCTTTAGGCCAATTTTCGTTTCTTTAAAGTAATAGTGCCGGAGGCACGACCTAGCCAATTAAGGCCAGGAGCGTATCGCCAATAGAAGGGGCGAGATGACAATTGCACGCCGAAGGCGGACCGATCGACCCAACCCAAAATCCAGCGGACAGTTTTTTAATTGTAACAACTTAATTATACGCTATTGGAGCTGGAATTGCTGCAGCTGCTGGCACCAGACTTGTCCTCCAAGGGATCCAAAATATCGAATTGCCTAAATTATAGTGTGGTGGTGGCCAGTAAGACAATGGTTGAACCCTTTAAGGTATCTTCAAGAAGGGTCTGAGGAAAAATAAGAGGCTTTCTGCATTAGTATACCTTAGTTGTAGGATTCTCCTACAAGGGGTGATGAATTTGCTCCGGAACCTCATTTTCCTGCTCCATGGTTTGAATCTTGTAAGAAGCTCGTTTCAATGGAGTAGGAATCGGGTTCCGCAATGGGATGGAACCAAGGTTCTGAATCCCGTACCGGATTAGGTACCGGTTTTCCTACTGGTATGGTACGATATCAGTACCGGACAAATACCGGTACCGTTCCGGATTAGCGCTACTAATGTTACTTATAGTTATAGATATCTTCTTAATCTTGAAATAGTGCAATACACTACTGCATTACTATTTTTTAATGTAAATATAAATGGTACTACTGTTTTGGAGCAGATGAGACTTTCTACCAAAGCATTAAAGGCTACACGCTAGCCTAGGTTACAGTATTTTTCAAATTTTCCTAAGAAAGTAGCAGACAGCCAGCATTTGTTGCAGCTCTTCTTTTACTTTTTCTCATCTTCTCCCAACACAGGCCACCGCCTCTCTGTTTTCCCTCCATTTTTTCAATTTCTGCTCTGGTTTCTCCCCATTTTTTCCACTGTAGAGTTCAGTCCAGTACCTCCAGAAACAGCCCGGAACGGCCCGTTTTGACCGAAAACAGTCCGGGATGGCCAGTATAGGCCGAGATCAGGCGGAAATTTTGCCGGAACGGAGACCAGATTTCTTTGAAAATGGTACTTATGGGTATGATACGGGATTCACACCTTTGGATGGAACCTTCCACGCCAAAGTATGAAAAGAAATTAAAGAAGAGAAACAAAAACGACAGGATATTTGCATCAACCAGAAACTATTAGGTAAAAGAAGTAACATAAGTTTACTCTAGCATTTAGACTTAGAATGTATACACATTTTTTTTATCCTTGATAGAGCTCAATGGAAAAACAGGAATCATGTAGCCGACCCCAATTAATTAGGACGTAAGGCTCGGTTTGGTTTGGTTTATGTACACTCATTTTACCTATATCTACAAGAAATGTTAGCAATTGACTCCAATTTGGCAATATGTAATAATTTTTGTACTCTTACCAAATTGTGCCACTAAAAAAATTATATTTTGGAGTTCTTTTTATTTTTATTCAGAAAATATATAGGTAGTCCAGATGCTCCCAATAGTAGGTTCTTGTATATTCCCCGGGCCGCTTCATGCTACTAAGGTTTGTAGACTCTCACTTCTTGTGATTCTCTTACACTGTTTCTCTTGTTATATTGTTCTATTGGAGTGAAGATCCATGATGCTATAAAGGTCATCTCTTCTGGTGAACTACAAAAAGTTATTTTGCTTGCATTTCAGGTGGTAAAGAAATCTGTTAAAGTTCGTAAAATGGCTCGCCATCTAGTTGAGCGCTGTAGTATTATTCCATGGTTATCATCAATTGTTTCAGTCTTCTGTGCGAAGCAATACCAAGCTCTGACAAATTTATCACGCGGTCCATTAAACACAGCACTGGAGGTAATAAGCTATTTTGGTTACGTCTTCCATTTCCTTTAGTCCCCTAAAAATTACATTTTTATTTAGTTTCTTAATTTTTATATAGCGTTTTGTGAAATATGACATTGAAAAACGTAAAAATCTTATTGCATTGGAAAGCTTGAAAGATTACAAGACTAATGAAGGGGTTATATAACCTTAGCAAAACCCTAATACCACGAAAGGACTAAACGACCTTGAACATAAATGATAAATAACGTTGCAAGGCCAGAGACCATCGTGAGTTTGCCAAGGAGATAACAATTGCAAATAAACTACTGCGGTGGCGCTGAACAGTGCAAAACGGTGCTGCAAACAATACCAATTAGAGGTCCGATACCAATCAGAGTGTCGAAACTGCAAACAAGTGCTAACCGAAACTAGAACATGCGAATAGGAAGAAAGTGTGCGTTTGAGAAGTAGGATAACAAATTGCAAACCAAAACTAGAACATGCGAATAGGAAGAAGAACCAATGCCGAGTAGATGCAAATAGAAGGAAGAACCAATGCCGAACAGATGCCAAACTTCCGATACAAACAATACTAGGAGAGATGCAATCAAGGGAGAAACAGAGATATGCGATCTGTACTACCACTTAGGAATGGAGAGACAGAGAGAGATGCTATCTGGTTATGAGAGAGAGAGAGAGAGAGAGAGAGAGAGAGAGAGAGAGAGAGAGAGAGAGAGAGAGAGAGAGAGAGAGAGAGAGAGATGCAAAGATGAAGAATGATTGCAAAATAACAGATCTTTTGCAGAAATATGACGCTATCGATGTTGTGCGAAGAAACCGAGAGACCCAGTGTTTAGAATACCCCAAAAATGCGACTACAGAAACTTTACTGATGAACAGTCGTGGTCGGTGGTGCTTTTGTTGTTGCTGATATCCTAGGGTTTTTTTGAAAGCTGATGATGGGGCTGCTGTTCAAACTACATATGCTGAGATAACATGAAAGAGGCAGAGAAAGAAATCTTGTTAGAGAGATATAGAGATTGAAAACAGAGGTTAGATTAACCTATTCCGGCTCTAATACCATGTGACATTGCAAAAGAGAGAAGAGAAACAACGTAACAATCTTACTGTATTATCCCAAGCCGATACCTGGCTTGTTCCCCCTCTTCCAGGCCCATCACAAGGAAAACGAAAACCAAGATTTGCTTTATCCGGTATCAAACGGGAGCTATGAGCAAATAGAACATCTTTCAGGAGTATCAATTGAAAAATTACAAGCCTAATGAAGGGGTTATATAGTCTAACCCTAATAACCTTAGTAAAACCCTAATAACACAAAAGGACTAAACTACCTTGAAACTAAACGATAACCTTAGCGAAACCCTAATAACACAAATGCTAAACTACTCTAAACATAAACCGAAACCCTAAAATTATACTTCACATCTTTATCCTTAATTTTTTTTTTTTGTAGTGGCTTCTTTTTTTTGAAAGAAGCATGGTAATGTGCACATAAATCAAAATGATTCTTGGGTCTGCCCTCTCTGATGCCTTTTGGCTTTGATTTGAGGGCATGATTCCGCAACAAACGTGACGGTTTAGGGGGACCACTGTTTCAGTGGTATTCTGTGAGCAGCCACTTTGTGCATTTATTGCCAAAGGTTAGGTCTGTCTCCAATCCATCTGTTTCAGTGGTATTCTGGGAGCAACCACTTTGTGCATTTATTGTCAAAGGTTAGGTCTGTCTCCTATCCATCCCCCGCCCATACCCCCAATTATTGGGGACTAAATGAGTTATGTTATTGTTGTTGTTGTGGTGGTTTACACGTTTATCTCCCAAACAGTTAGCGCCCAACATAGAACTCACTTTGCTCCTCTCATCTATATCTTTTTTATATCCTGTGTCGTCACCTTTGTACTTTCTCATTTCACGTCTTTCTTTGTTCACGCATTCCTGACACTGCTACTTTTTGCCAAGCCCTCCTTGTGCACCTCTTTGGGTAACTGTGACTCCAAGAAACAGAAAAGTTACAGATTGAAGAACGAGCATGAGCCACACCTCTCTTAAAAATTGCACATAAAAGATTCCTGGATAACTCGGTAGCCACCAGACAGGGAAGAGAGATTATTCAAAGATTCCTTGGCCTTATTACACCTACAGAACCAGTCAATACCCACTTCATATTAGACTCTGATTCATAGATCAGTTATCACCATTACATCCATTGCTATGTTACATGGATCCTCTAATACCCTTGTCGGACATTCAACACTTGGATAAGTGTGTGGGATCCATGTCCAACATATTTAGTTGGACATACTCCTTGCAAGCATATTTTATTATTATTTGAATGTAAGTGAACTATTCGTGGAACTCCTATATTATGCATCAAAAGGCCCTATGGACTTTTGCAACACTGTTTAGTCGAGAATATATATATATATATATATATATATATATATATATATATATATATATATATATATTTAATATTTTAGCATATTCCCGGGTCCTTTAGAAAAAAGTTTGGATGAAGCGGACACTTGGGCACATACCCGTATCTTGTCCATGTAATATAGATCCATTTAGTGGTAGTTTGGTTTGTGGTGTTGATGATCTCATCCTTCCAATTAATTAGGAATGCTTGTAGTTAGCACTTGTAAAAAAGTAAGTATCATTTTATACTAGCACAAGTTGCTTGGTTTGGGCTATAGTGTTTCCAGGTGTTCTTCAATCAGTGGCTAGCTTTTCAGAGTAGGGTTTCCACGAGAGATAGAGTTCTATCAGGAATTATCTGAAGATCACAATATCGTCTATTTTTTGATTTGTAGTGCTCTTCTCTTGTATGGGGGTTCTTTTTGTAAACAATCTTTAGAGGGCCATAATAGTAGTTGTGCCACCTTTAAGAATGGTGTGTTGAATCTCTCCTTGCTGCTGCCATATATCATTCCTTGGGATATAGGAATTGCAGGATTTTTCAACACAAAGCTTTGGACCTCAGTAGTGGGTTACTCAAAGCTGGAACTGATATCCTAGCTCTTATTAGCTCTTGAAGGGTGATCAAGGCAAATGATGTTAATACGCAGATTGGTTTAGTGTCTCTTTTTTGACAGATTGATGCTAAATGCAGACAGTTCCTCCTCCTAACTCCTATTTCTATTTAGGTCGTCAATGATGTCATTTCAAACCGAAACATAATTGAGTGGTTGCAGCAGTTTGCCCTTGAGCAGCTCTCGGAACTTTCAACTCATTTATACAAACTCTTAGTTGGTGGCAATCTTACAGATGAAAACGTTCATTTTGTTACTTCAGTTCTGGAGATACTTACGTCAACTTTGAAGATATCTCAAGAACGGAAGGTTTATCAGCCACATTTTACGCTGTCTGTTGAGGGTTTGTTTAAGATATACAAAGTTGTCAATGTTTGCCGTGATGGAATTTTTAGTCCCTGTGCAGAATTAGGGCTGAAGGCTGTACTTATGAGCACTCCTCCGGGGGCCATATTATGCATGGTATCTCTCTCTCTCTCTCTCTCTCTCTCTCTCTCTCTCTCTCTCTCTCTCTGTGTGTGCTGCGGCGTGTGTGTGTGTTGGGGGGGGCGCGTGTATCTGCACATCTATTGATTTTGGTGGATGCTCATGCATTCGTGGAAGCATGCTGGAAGTGTTGTGCATTTGACTCCATATATTTGACTGCAAATCTGAATGGCAAATTTTGTAGTTTCAAGTTCTTTACACTCATTTTTAATTTATAAAGTGTAGAAAATTCAGCCTTTCCTTTTATCTTGCTTCTCTGCAGTTTATAAGTAGCTTTCTTTTCTGTTATGAGCTGATACAACTATTCGGTTGTTGTTCACTGTATGGATTGGTGAATGAAAAATATTGGGTTTAGGATGTAGAGAGGGTTTTGAGCTTATGTTGCTTGATTGACATTGGTTGCCCCAAACTTTATCCGTATTATGTTCGAATAGAGAAAGGATAATTATACTAATTGTGTGCTGAATTTTAATTAAAAGTGGTTGCAAATTTCTGGTGAAACATTTGCTGATACTCCCGATAATTGTTAGGAGTGAGAACAACCTTTAGGCCGGACAATCCCACAACTTCGAATCTGTCCATAATTAAGTAGTTCACTTAAGGATTGTATCTATGGGAGGCTTAGATTACTGATTATTCTATTTGTTGGAAATTCATAAGCTAGTTTGTCCATCTGATTTACAGGAGCAAGATAAGCTGCTTATGTTTGTAAGGTGGGCAACTTCAACTGCTTTACAGTCAAGCTCTGTAAAAGAGCTTCAGCCCACAGAAGCTTATTGCCATTCTGCGATTTTGTTGGAGAGAGAGCAATCTGAAGATTCCTCATTATCGAAACTTTTACGGTGGCTAACGGCGTCTGTTATCCTTGGAAGGCTGTCTTCGAGATTTGAAAAGTCAAACCTGGAAACATTGCATTCTTTACTGGACCTCGATGAGAAAGAATGTGGAGAAAGTCAGTTTGGCTTTGGTTGTGAAGAGATTCTAGCTGCTTGCATATTTGGCCTCCAACAGCTTCTTGGCATGGGCTGCAGATTACTTCCTTCAGTTGTAGCTGCACTCTCTCTGCTCCTTTTTTCTGATCTTTTAAATTTAGCAGGTTGGCTATCAGTCTATCACTTACATGGTCACTAATCCATTCTTTTGTGCTCCCACTGTATGAGGCTGAAAATAGAGTTTGCTTTGCAAATTGAATTTGAAAGCCCTTGCTTATGGCCTAGTTTCAAGAATCCCTGCACATTGTCTTAACATTGACCTCTAATAAGGTTTTGCCTACCATCTCAAAAGCTCGTCATTTCCTGGATGGGGAATCTAGATAAGTTGGGCATTATTGACATCACCCTCTGTTGAAACAGTAGGGAAATTTGGATTTTAGGAGTAAGTTTTCACCAGTAGATTGGTGATCTTGGATTATTAAATAAGGGGAAAGAAGAGTTATTTAAAACTTGATCTTCGATTTTCCTGTGACTGTCTAAAATGTTGGTCTGATGGTTGGTAGGTCTGTTTTTTCCATTTTTTTGTAGGGTCGGAAATGAACTGCTTACTCGGTAATGAGAATACTCTGGCATCACTTTGGTCAAGAGTTCGTTGCCCCGTTGAAACTAATCCGTCTTGGAGATGGTAAGATGTTTTCTAATCGTATCGGATTTTGGATTTTATCATTGCCTTTATAGTTATGCTTAATTCTGAAAACTCTACTATTTTATCATTCCTTATTACGTAAGCTAATGATTCTGGAGCGCCATCCCCACCTTACCTACCTCTATTGCTATACTTGACCTTAACATGAGTTGATCCATTTCGAATAAGAGGGAAAGAGAATTTCATATTTAGAGTGTTGAGAATATACATAATAAAGTTGCCGCTCTCTCTACTAGCTTAAGCTTTTAGAAAATAGGCACTACAAATATCAAGCTATCTAACACCCTCCCTCACATGCAACTCTGTATTGCACGTGGAGATACAGATTTTCGTAGATAGAGCAGAACAAATAAAAATGCGAGAAGTTGAATGCAAACAGAGAACAAATGCAACCAGAGAGATTTGAACCCAAGACCTCTCGCAACCAAAGCTCTGATACCATGTTAAGATACCAACTCTCCCAAAAGTTGAGGCTGAACATAATCATAGGAGGCAGGTAAACCGAATAGAAACCAAGTAACCTGGAAACCCTCACGTTGGTGCTTCATGACTTGAATATCACTAGAGAGCTGCCTGCATAGTTAGCTCATCACAAGTGCTACAGAACTTGGCACAATACTCCTCCGAAGACCCATCACCAAGCGACAAAGAGAAGAACTTCTGATGTTGATCATACATGCGATGCAACAGATATTATTAGCACCATAATACATCTCTGTAGCCTGATGCCACACAAGTTTGGCAGTTCGTAAGAAAACCAAAGTGCAACTAATATGAGGTTCATACTATTCCATAAATCAATACGAATCCAAGGATTATCTGTCAAGTAATGAAATTTTGTTATATTAAACCTTAGTAGCCTGATCCCAAATAGCATAATTCTACCGTTCAAAGGTGTGGAGGTAATAGACAGCTTCTCACGGAGTTGAGAAGTACCAGACAAACTGCCAACAATCGTAGATGTAGAACTAGACTCAGAAGTAGAGGCAGTATGAGACTCCATTATAAATAAACTCAATAGCTAAACAGATCCAATAATTTACAACCAACAAATGAGATAAAGCTACACAGTGAACAACTTGAAACCTGTCCCTGCTCAAAGCAAACAACTCTAACAACCACATACCACTTGACATCCACAAATATCAGAAGCTATGAGCCAAACAAATCATAACCAAAAAGCACAACCACTATACGAAGAAGACAAACAAATAGAACTAGCAAACTGATTACCAACCCACAAACAAGAGATCGAACGATCTTAGATTGAAGAACAGAGTAAGCAACAAACGACAGCATAAACGAACCTCAAAGTAGGTGGACTAAACATTTGCGAGCATTGGATCATGGATTTTTAAGGTTTCCAAATCTAAGTTTGGGGTTTCCAAAAGATTTCGAGCACTAGATATGTGTTTTCGAGCAGAGTGTGTGGATTTCGAAGGTTGGATAGTTTCAAACATCAGTTATGAATTTCGAAGGTGTTTCAAGGGGTTTCGAGTGGTTTTCAAGCAGGTTATGAACTGTTTCGAAGGTATTGTCGAGGTTTCGATCTGTAGATCTAGGGTTTTTTAGGCTTTTGGACAAGACTCTGTTAATTGGTTGCTTGTGTTTTGTGCCTTAAGTGGACCTGTTCGTTGTTTGTTAAGATCTCTATGTTACAGATCCGTTGTTCATCTCTCCACGTGTAGGTCAAGGGTTGCATGTGCAGGAGAGTGTTAGAGCGTGTCCCACATTATTAATTACAACCTCCAAAGCTAGTATATGAATCTGGACGGCCCTTCACTTATTGCCAATTTGTTTCGAGTATGCTCTAAAATAGTATTAGAGCTAGGGTTTCAAAGGGTTTTGGACAAGACTCTATATCAATAGGGTTTTGGACAAGACTTTGTCATTGGTGGTTGGTTTCCCCTAAGTTTGTCGGTGAGGGTTGATAGTTGAACGTGTTGAATCATTTGTTTAATTCACCGAATGCGAGTGAGGAGTTTCACGTGCGGGGGACTGGTAGTGCTTGTCCCACATCGGTTAATAATCACCTCCAAAACTAGTACATGAAACTAGGCAGCCTCTCCACTCATGCCAATTGGTTTGAGTTGGATGCTTTAACGTGGTATCAGAGCAGGCTATAGATCCTGTGTTCGAACCTCACCGCCTACCTAATTATTAAATATTTGCACGTGTTTAACCTGCTTATGGACGAGAACCTGACTATATGTGAAGGGGTGTGTTGAGACTTGAGAGTATAATTAATAAAATTCCCCCTTTATCTACTAGCTTAAGCTTTTAGATGAGCTAGCGGTTAACAATCTGACACGGAGAAATACCCAACATGGTTTTTGCAAGGGTCAAAACCCAGGTTCATCTAGAAGGACTAACTACTCACCTGAAAATGTCACACCCAATGGGAGGAATAATAGTTGCACTTCTTTTTCCCTTTCAAACCAGACGTAAAAGGGAAGAGAAATATGATTCTGTACTTGTCTATGCTAAGATAGGAAATTCATTGAAAGATTAATTGGATTGAGTCATCCGCTAATTTAATTTTCTATGAACAGTACGTAATGTGATTCTGGCAAGAGCAAACTTGGACTGAAAATTTGGCCATAAATGTCAATTATACTTCTTGATTGTAGAAATGAAGCTGCTTTACCTTAAGTTTCATGCCAACCGTTAAATTGTTGCCACTGATGGGAAATATATGTTCCTATCGCCTGGTTTTGATCCAAGGAATCAGTGCTTCCGACCTTATGGCTTGTTGCTCTTTGCTAACTTGTCATGTCTGAGTGTATAGAAAAAGGTTCACACCAGGCTAAACTAATGTTGGAAAATAACGTTGTTTTTTTACAGGTCATTTTCCCAGCCATGGAAGGATCTCTCATCCAAAACTACTGATTCAGCCACGATGGACGAACTTCACGCTTGTGAATCTCTTTTAGTGATAATTTCTAATGTCATTGGAAAAAAGTCACTACATTCACATTTCCTATCACATCAAGATTTAGAAAACTCAGGTGTATTCAATTGGGAAAGAAGTATTTTAGAAAGCGAATGATACTTTTGGTGATTTGGTTAAATCATATTTGCAATCTCTGGTAGGAAAGTTTGTCATCCCTTCAATGTTTTTTGTGTGTGAGCCAATGTTCTTGAAGTGAGATAACTTGCACATAAGGTAACGAATACTGATGGATTTAGTAGGATTGATTGAAGATGAAGAATGCGGCAGATGGATAATCTTTACTGATCCATAATGGGTTTTGCGGCATTGCATTGCCACCATTGGCAGAAAGTGGTTGAAGAGAAACTGAACGGCCACTTACAATGCACTGCGTACTCAATGTTCTCATGTATACTAGGTAAATTGAATTCAGCACTTAAAGCGCTCCAAAGCCCCGCTTTCCCTGATTCCAGATCTGAATGGACCATGACTGGATTCCTGACCGGACAATGGTTCTTTGGTCATTTGTTTCTTTCTATAAATTGTTATGAAGTTCAATGAGAATTGGGATGAAAACTGACCAGGGAAACTTCTTTTGATCTTATCTGCTTTGACCGTGTTGAGTTTATACTCATTATTCTCTGAATATGTATACGTGCACGGAAGATAAGTTTTTTACATGTTGCTATCAAACTACTACAGGCCGAGTTCGTGAATATTCAATGGAGTTTGGCTCAGAAAATGAATTTCGTACTCCTTTTTCTTGAATCTGATTGTGCTCTTTTATTTGTTCTCCACATTCATGTAAAATTATAAATTACTTCAATTATTTTGCACACAATCTTGCGATTTTACAGGAACAAAAATAAAAATGAAGAATTTAATTTACATAAAAGGAGAGCAAAAATAAATTCCCAGTTTTCTAATTCTAATTTACATTCTCTTCGGGGCCACCGGGCCACCATATCAAAGGCATGACATTATTTCACATTCCTAACAAATCTTGGAAGGGTCGAGAACACCCAAGGTCTTTTTTAGAAGACATGCTGGATTGTTCCAGAGAGAGAAGTCTCAAGATGATTCCAATCCCGTCTTTAATCAGTGTTATCTCACCTTTCTCTTTTTGTTAGGTGTTGAGGCTACCAAGGAATAGAAAAGAAAAGCTTGTCGTGTTACTGAAGCTTCTTGTGTACCAAGGAATACCGATGATACTTGCACTTTTTTTTTAGTTTGAACATATAGGCTTTGTTCGGTTTGGATTTTGACTTTTGAGGGAGGGTTTTAGGGACAATGAGTAGAGAGAGATCGAGAAATTTTTTATTGGGACCGTACAGGGTGGGTCTTGAGACTCAAATCAAACAAGGTAATAATATATACGCATTTGGATATGAAGAACTCCAACTCGCTATTCCTGCACTAAAATGCTAGGTCAAGTTTGCAGAAGCAGACCAAAAAATTGTCCACTTTGGAGTTTTCTTTTTTTCTTTTTTTTGGGCCAACATTGTATAAATCAATGCGTTGCCTTCAGTGCTGAGCACGTATGACATGTGGTGCCGAGCGCGAATTGAATCTTGGCTGGCCATCCAAAAGTGTTCTACAAAATTAGTGGGTTAAGAGAGTTCGAAAACTCTCGATGGAAATTTTTTTCAATGCTGAGAGGGTACGCCACGTAGTGCCGAGCGCACATCCTGATCGTCTAAAAGTGTTTCGAGCCGCTCCAAAACAATTTTGGATGGCCAAGATGTGCACTCGGCCACTATGTAGGACACCTTGCCCGCCCGGCATTGAAAAATTTCTCTCTATGGGTTTAGACTCAAACCAAAACCACCCCTTATAAGCCAGGAGATCAAATGGGTTGAGCATTTGCAAGAGGCATACTTGCAACTTATTGGCTACTATGCCTAGGCAAACCAAAAAATCATGTTCCAATAGACTTGCTACTTAGCTATCCTTCTAGCTTTGTCCCTCTTGGCTGCTACTAGTAGCAAGGCATTCGCCTCTCTACTCTACTTTTTCCTCATTTTTCTTCTTTACCTTCCTTCATTTCCCTCCACTTTTGCATTAAAAGTAGAGAGCGAAGAACAAAAGTAGAGAGTGGTGTTGGAACTCATATGTGAAAAAGTGCCTACGCAAAATGGAAGTGTACATTATTTTGTACTTTTGGCTAGTTAATATCTACACTTCTGAAGTCGATCAACAGAGTTTGTTATCTATATTACCGAATCAACAAAGAAGCCAAACAAAGAGATGAGAAGAAAATTTACTAACACATGCAAGAAAAGAAAGTCCAAATATGGGCAACAACACTTCATTAACTTTGAAAATGAGGAGTAAATAAGAAATTAGATTGTACATTTTGAGTGCATTTGTTGTAGACCTTACATTTGGAGTATAGACAGTCATTTTGAGTGCAGAATGTGAATTTTTGGAAAAATGAAAAACAAGCAAAAATGAAATTTACTCCGTGAATGATGATGGAGGATCTTCGAGTGCAATATAATCCGTAATTACAATATGAATTATTGAAGGATACCGATCTTATAAATGTAGAGTTCTAGAAGATGATTCCGATCAAAATCACAACTAACAGGTTGCGTGAATGATGATGGAGGATCTTCGACGACTGCGATGCGATCACAATTTCACCAATTAGAATTCGAATTTTGCTAACGACTGTAATCGAAATACAATGACATAAAATGACAGTTCATCTACCGGTTACGAGAATGATGATGGAGGATCTTCCACTTCAATGCGATCACCGCAAGAAACGTGGGAGATAACTCTAAAGGAAATGAAAGGAAAGTCAGCGCGAAGGAGATGAGAGGGAAGTGGGAGGATCTTCAAGTATAACGGCTACAACGTGAATGATGTGAAATGGAAGTGGAACGACATGGAGGATGGGCAAATAGTAAAATGCATCACCTAATTTTTGGCCCAGGACCCGCCCAGAAATGAAGAATGGCCCAGGACCCAGTGAGCCAAAATGACAAATAGGAGGAGCGGCCCATAAATTTCGAAAATAACAAACAAGTTTGAGCTCAATCACTCCCTCGTATGCTCCGTCCTGTCCGCTTTTGTGTGTTGTGGGGACAGAGCTATGAGTCCGTTTCCTCACTCCTTTCAATTAGCCTTCGGTACCGCTACACTCGGGCCTAGTGCAACGTTTTAATAGATTTCTCTCTCACCCCTCCATGGGGGTACACTCTCTGGATGTGCTTACCTGGGGAAAATGCACCTTGTTCAGAAATGGGGTCTCTTTGCTGGTTGATAATCAAGGATCATGATTCTCCTACGCGATCCGATTATGTAATTAAAAATTGGGTTCAACATAGTGTCAATTTGATGACCATCCTCGTCCATGTAAAAAAAGTTAATCTTTCTTTTTTGAACAGGAAAAAAGGAAAATATATAAACCTCAAAGAAAAAAAAATACAAAGATCACCTAGTATTTACAATAAAAAAATACAAAGATTAAAAGGACAAGGACAAATGACATAAAGTCATCTGAAACCCAAAGGACAAGGTTAGCTAGAGGCCAACCAAAACTGGAAGCAGTACCTCCCAAACAATTATAAATACAATAACCAAAACCCCTAAAAAAATCCTCAAAGCCCCCAACACTTATTCAGAAATCCCCAAACCAAAAACCCTCCTTCCCAAAACCACAAATGCTACCCCTAATCAAACTTCGGTGGTCATCTAAGAGGGTGTTTAGGGGCCTATTTTTTAGCTTTTTATTTTCAATTTTTTGGCTTTTTAGCTTTTTGGATTAACATGAGAATGTGTTTTGAATTTAGGAGAAGTGTTAGGGAGAAATGTACAAAATACACTTTGCAAAAGGAGAATAAGAAGTAGAAATGGAAAAGTAGCCTTCAACTATTTTTTAACTTCTTGCTTGGATTGTTCAATATCAAGAATGAGTTTTCTAAAAATGACCTTTGGGTGTCCTCCCCCAAACACCCAAAAGGTGAAAATGCAATAAGGAGGTGGCCAAACACCCCCTAAATCTTTAAAATGATGATTCTGATAGGCTCTTACCAATATTTGATGACTAATCGAGACTAGAGGTGTTGAACAGGCTGGACAAGCAGACGAGCACGACACAGGCACAACACGTTTATCGTCGGCATGGCACGGTATGGGCTTAGCACGACACGGAACGGACATGGCATGAGCATGGTTAGGCATGGGGCACGGCAAGGCATGGAGCACGGCACGGGCACGACATGGAGCATGACACAAACACGTACAATGGCAAATAAAATTATAAAAATACTAGTGGTAATAAGCATAAAGAAATATTCATGTGTTTGATAACAAAAAAAAGTTGTATTCATGCGTAAGTGTTACCGGCTTTAATTCACTTTTTTTATTTTATTTTATCTGGCACTATGCAAGGTTGTAAAAAAAACATAAAAAGAACAATATACATTGACAAGAAATCAATCTCCCATGATCCCTATAAAATGAGGAGTTTTTCAGTGGGGAGTGGCATCATCCTACGTGGTGTTGGTACGCACATCTTGGTTGCCCGAATTTAGAGAGAGAAAGGGGAGAGAGGGAGAGAGGAGAGAGAGTGCGATAGATCTGGGCCGTCCAAAATACTTTTGAATGGCTGGATGTGCCCGCTCGGTGTACAAAAATCTATCCATCTAACTATTAATCTATTGAAAAAAAACCTACTAATCCATTTATCTATCTTTCTTCTTCTTTTTTTTATGCCAGACGATATATATTAGCGGGAAGGGAGTTAGTAATGTTAGTGAGTTGGTCAAACCACGCCCCTCGTGGGGCTCTAACTCACGCCTCCACTGAGGAGGCAAGTGAACTTTCCAGCTGTGGTAGCCTGGAACTTCTATCTATCTATATCAATCTATCTATCTATCAATAGTCAATACCCTATAACTATGTATTGGCTTCCCAAAACTCAAATCCTAAACTCTCCTAAAAGTAGGTTTTCCAACTCTGCACTCAATATTCCTCTCCTCCACTCCGACGTCCTAAACTCTCCTAAAAAGTAGGTTTTTTCAGTTTTTTAGGTCTAGCTTTAAGATTGAAATTGACGGTTAGATTGAGATTGATGGCTGAGATTTTATTTTTATTTTTTCGATTTAAGATGGACGGCTTTGATTGGTCGGTCCAAATCTGTAATTTTGGGGTATTTCGGATTGGTTCAGTTTAGTCCGAATAAATTTTCAGGAAATCGAGACTGAATAGAACATTGATCGGTTTGGTTCTATCCAAACCGAAGCCGACCAAACCCAGCCTTACCCCGGCCGAAAACCGAACCGATTGGTCAGTTTTTTCAGTCCGTCATGTACCAGTAATGCTGTACTATTTTTCTATGCTTAAGTAGTGAATCTTGGGTACGACAGGGGTATATAACATGTACCAGTAATGCTCCGGAGGCCTAGTTTCCCAAACTAATCTATTTGGGTAAAATTTCTAAAATGACTAAACAAGGATTTCGACTTGGTTGCTCACTTACTAAGTCAATTACTTTCCGGGCCGGTTTGGATGTTTGGGTTGCCCAAGTCCAATGCTTGACTTGGTTGCCCACTTACTAAGTCATCTTTTATTGACAAGTTCTATTAATCTTCAATTGGGTTTTGCTCGGATTTATTTTAACTGGTTCATCCAGAAGAAGCTTAGAGTCAATTGCGAATCGTTCTTGCTTTGAGTGTTTGATTTATTAACTAGTGAGCGACTTTCTTGCACGAGTTAGAAACTTCGCCTAATTGAGAATTAATCGATCCCACTTCACCGCTGTTATGCACGGAAAATACATAGGAAAATTATTTATTTTCTCTTTATCCAAAAGGGAAATTAGTTAGCCTAAGCTAATACGTGCAATAAAGGTTTGAATGTGTCATATGGGCAAAAATGGATGCATTTTGCCATTTGAGATTGGTGGTTTGAAAGAGATATGAGGAATGTCAAATATCAACTTTGATAAATTTTTCTGGTAAAAACAAGCGGTATTACTTAGTACTACTAACTTATAAAACTCTTTTCTTTAGCTATTTGTCGTACTTTTCACATAACATCGTTTGTTTTGAAATTTGAAGGAAGAATCAGGAAAGAAATATAAATATATATATAAATATATATATATATATATATATATAGGAAGGCGATCTATTAAGGACTCCCTCAAACATAAATTCCATGCGGACCTCACCATTTTTCGACTTTCCGGATCAAATTTTGACGATCCGAACCGTTCAATGTTTTTAAAATGCATTTTCCAAGGTCCACGCGGAAAATCTTCAAAAAAAATATCCGGAAGGGCTTGATCGGATCAATTTTTGTTAAAAATGCTATATATTTGATCCGAATGGTGAGGTCCCGCACGGAATTATCCTAAGGGAGTCCTTAGTAGATCATTATCCTATATATATATATACACACAATTTCCTTCACCTCCAAACTCCCGGAAATTGATAAATTGCGGACCTCTCACGCCAGCCATTGGATCTGATCCAACGGCTGAGGGATGATGCGGGTTAAAAACATACCTCGCGGGTCAATGGTTACGGGTCAATGGGTATCGGGTCGCAAGTTCGGGTCAGTATAAATATCCCTTCCACCCGATTATCCCTCATTTCTGATGATTTCCAAAGAGAGGAGAGAGGGGGCGATTGAGAAGATTCTCCACGAAGAAGACGATACCCAATTCTTTGTACTGTTCCTCCAAACTCCAGTTCTCCTATCTCTCTCTCTCCCTCCCTCCCTCCATCCGACTTTCTTACTCTTTCGGTTTTTTTTTGAAAAAAACCCTAACGTTTTTCTTTGTGTTTTAGGTCGAACGGGATTTGAAGCTCGAACATCGTAGATAGTCTCACCATCGATCTCCAGGTTTCTCTCCCTCTCTCTCTCTCTCTCTGTTCGGTCCTCTATTTTGATTTTTTTTTTTGAAAAAAACCCTAACTTTCGAAAAACCTAGATCTGGAAAAAAAAATCGAAATTTTGAAAAAGATTTAGGGTTTATATCTCTGTACTGTTCCTTGATAATTTACAGACATAACAATTCATCTCTGTACTGTTCCTTGATAATTTGTGTTCGAATTTTTTGAAATTTTCGAAACCTATATCTAAGAAATGAATGGTTATGTCTGTAAATGAAGGATCTTGGACTTGGTTATGATGCTTCAGGTTCTGTAAACACATGAATGCTTCTGTCTACTGTAAATCTAACCTTAACTCCAATATATTTATGTCTATTGCTATTGCATTTTTGCTTACGATGCTTCAAGTTCTGTAACTCCAGTATGTTTATGTCTACTGCTATTGCATTGTTGCTTATGATGCTTCAAGTTCTGTAACTCCAGTATATTTATGTCTAATGCAATATCAAGTTCTGTAACTCCAGTATATTTATGTCTACTGCTATTGCATTGTTGCTTACGATGCTTCAAGTTCTGTAACTCCAGTATGTTTATGTCTACTGCTATTGCATTGTTGCTTATGATGCTTCAAGTTCTGTAACTCCAGTATATTTATGTCTAATGCAATATCAAGTTTTGTAACTCCAGTATATTTATGTCTACTGCTATTGCATTGTTGCTCATGTTGCTTCAAGTTTTGTAACTCTAGTATATTTATGTCTGCTGCTATTGCATTGTTGATTATGATGCTTCAAGTTCTGTAATTCGAACCTTAACTCCAGTATATTTATGTCTACTGCTATTGCATTAACCACTTGTTGCTGGTGATGCTTCAAGTTCTGTAAATGAAGGATCCTGGACTTCGTTATGATGTTTCAACTATATTTATGTCTAATTGCTTATGAGGCTTCAAGTTATGTAAACAAATGAATGACATTCAAGTTTGTGAGGTCCTTGATTTAATTTTTTGTAGAATGGAGTCTTTCGAAGATATAGAAATATGCTCACCGTCACCATGTCCACCACCACTATGTCAATCATCTACCAGTTTTTGTCAACAAGTTTACACTCCTCAAGTTAGAAATGACTTGATACCAAAAATTGGGCAACATTTTGACACATTAGAAGAGGTTCAGACTTTCTACAACAACTATGCTAGAGAATCTGGATTTGGTACGAGAATTAACTCTAGCAAAAAGAATAAGGACAATGTTGTCATTAGGAAGGAGTATTGTTGTTACAAAGAAGGGTTGAGAAAACTTAAGGCAAACAATGCGGGACCTAGTACCCGGAGACGAGGGATTATTAGAGAGGGTTGTGGGGCAAAACTATCAGTTGTGAAACAGAAAGAGGGTGCGGGGTTTGTTGTCTCCCAATTTTTCGAGGTTCATAACCACCCTCTTACAACGCTAAGGGGGGTGCATTTGTTGCATTCTCACCGGGAAGTACCACTACTAAAAAGGCTTTAACACAACAATTGTCCGATGCAAATGTGCCAACATGCCAACAAATGGGTATTTTGGCAGTGCAATCTGGGGGTATTGAAAATGTTGGATGTTCACAACAAGACCTTTATAATGCTGAAAGGGATAAGAGGAAAGCATTATTGGGACAAGACGCCAACATGTTGTTAGAGTATTTTAAGGTTGAACAAAAAAACAATCCGGCTTTTACATATGCGATTAAGGAGGATGATGAGGGGAAATTGACTCACTGTTTTTGGGCTAATGCCACCTCTAGGAAGTCGTACCAGTACTTTGGAGACGTCGTGGTCTTCGATACCACTTACAAGACAAACCGATATGAAATGATATTCACACCTTTATTAGGGGTTAATCACCATGGACGTATTAACTCTTTTTGGTGTGGCTTTTTGAAGGATGAACTCACTACTTCTTTTGAGTGGCTTTTCCAGCAATGGTTAAATGCAATGCCAGCAGGCCCCCCTCGAATGATCATTACCGATCAAGATCCTGCAATGATAAAGGCAATTGTTGTTACTCTTCCAAACACTCATCATAGGTATTGCATATGGCACATTGTGAACAAATTTTCTGAAAAAATAGGTGCAATAAGTTATACACAATATTATGATGACTTCAAAAGTTGCATATGGAAATCTGAAACCCCACAAGAGTTTGATGCAAGATGGGTACAAGTAGTTGAGAAAGCTAATTTGATTTCCAATGAATGGTTAAATGGCATGTACAAAATCCGTGAAAGATGGGTTCCGGCTTACATGAACCATATGTTTTCTGCCCACATGACTAGCAGCCAAAGGGCTAAAATTTCACATGCTTTCTTCAAGAGGTATTTGTCAATACATAATTCTTTGTGGGATTTTATCACACGTTTTGAAAGGGCACTTGCAACTTTACGCCATAATGAATTGGATTTGGATCACAAAGACATCAATGAGAAGCCAGTCTTGAAAACCCTGTGGGCCATGGAGGAGACAATGAGTCAAATTTATACACGAAAAATGTTTTACAAGTGTCAAGACGAAATCCATCAACTCTTGGCATATGAGGTAACTTTAACATTTGAGGATGAACATCGGCGCTTGTACAATGTTAAGAGGGATGTAGAGAGTGCTCAAAAGGGTCGCGAGGTGTCACACCCCGCCCCGCAAACGGCACCCGTGGAGGGCTCGAGTCGGCGCGGCCACGTGGCATGACAAAACAAAACCAAACAACACTTGCTCAAAAATCTCAGAATAAAAACATAGCAGAAGACTTTTAACATATAAACAAAAGTGTGTACGACACACCACAACACATAAGCCAAACAACCGACTACTTATTTACAATACACGCAATTCAAGTACTCAAGTCCCCTTAGTTTCAACTCAATACAAACCACTACTAGTTCAACTAAAAACAAACTAACTTGGCTAGCTATGTCGCTCGAGGCTAGCCCAAAAAGGAACTCCAAAATGACCACCGGTAGTGGACCGACCCAAAAACCACCTGCTATCTGGCAATCAAAGGAAAACCAGGAATGTGTGAGATATAGAATAAATTCAATAAAACGTAGCTGAAGCACCCAATCAATCAACAACAAGTATATAATCACCATACATGATCGACATCAATTATATAATCACAACACATGCAGTGACACGTCTGCCACATCCTATGTATCCTAGGTCATCAGTGGGGAGCGCCCCCGCCGTTGTCACCGGTAGCTAGCCGAATAATAACGCACTCATGCAAGTGCAACCCAATCCACAGCCCCTTCGCAGATACCATCTTTCACACACAAAATGCCTATCAAAAGCTAAATCTTCAATTAGCATGATACACAAACATCATCACAAACATCACCACAAACATCACTACAACCATATCCCATTGAAAGTAACCATATCAAACACACTCACCTGAGAATCGACCGAAGTATGCCAAACTATGATTTTGGCACCTCCCAAATGACCGGCTCTTTACCTAGCCACAA
This sequence comes from Vaccinium macrocarpon, assembly GCA_022606695.1. Taxonomy (NCBI): domain Eukaryota; kingdom Viridiplantae; phylum Streptophyta; class Magnoliopsida; order Ericales; family Ericaceae; genus Vaccinium; species Vaccinium macrocarpon. The sequence goes on along the minus strand of CM040171.1, from coordinate 37,393,132 downwards.
ATCAACTAATATCAGTCTATGAGCTTCCACATATGTCTCACATACAATCAAAGAGATAAAAATGTAACATAAGAAACTTATAAGGTTATCACTACTTAAGCCAAGCCAAAACACAACAACACTCCAAAACCGATATGAAATCTAATAACCAGCCATTGTATCTGGACTTTCATTTCTTACGGGTTCAGAATTAGGACATGAGACCACCTCCGCTAGAAAGAATACCTTCAATACATCAATATCGATATAGAATTTTCCCTAATCAGAGCCCGGATGACCAAGTTATGCTTATTTGAAGTTGCACAAAAAGAAACATGAATCTACAGGTTCAACAAAAGCATCAACTTTGAATCAAAAACTGCTATAACCTGGCAGGAACTAAAGCACAATCCATACATATTATCGAAGGTATGCGAGTCTAGTTTCCAAATCAAAAAGCGGTTTGCAAAACGGATACCCGAGGTATGAGTTATGCTTATTTTCCCAAAGAGTGTCAGTGCTGTCTGCACAGACGCGAACCCGACAGCAGCTCGGTAGAAGATTTTTCATATTTTCTGTGTTACTCATAAATTCTGAAAATTTAACACAACATTCATGACATGCATGGGTAGCTACAGTAAAAATTCCAGAAAATTACAAACATAGGAACCAAGTCTATAAATTTGCTCAAAATCGTGGCAAATTCAAGTTATTCAAAACACAATTTCACATATCAATGGTAAACACGAATTCTTTCACATAAAACCCAATATCAACTTCTAAAACCCACTCTCATGGACACAATCAGTTGTAATATAGATGTAGGAGATGAAATTGAACACTTAAATCATGAAATCAACAACAATTTAAGATCAAGAATCAAGAACTCACCTTTAATTAGGTTTTCCCTAGTTTCCCCCCTCTTCTTCTTCTTCTTCTTCTCCTTCTCTCTCTCTCTCTCTCTATCTCTCTACGTAACATCTGATATAAGGAGAAAAATATCTTAGCAAATTACACTCCACCCCCTCCAACTTTAGTTTCTGTTAGCCTTAAGCCTAACACTCATAATTACTTCCAAATGCGAATTAAACACTATTTATCCGTGACGGGTATTACACGAGGTGTCAGTAGACAAGTCGTCAAACTACATTACGTGCAGTTGTAAGATGTTTCAAACTGACGGGATTGCATGTTGGCACATATATGCCCTCCAAAATATATTTATAGTCATTGATATTATTTATTTGATAAATATTTCTCCTTTTTTTTCTTTTTTTAAGGTTGTTCGAGTTCATTGTGCAAGATTTTAGATAAAAAAAAGAGAGTTAAAAGAAGTTTGGGGTCAAAACGCACAATATTTATAAGTTGGATTTCTAGTTTATCAAAGTCCGATGTACCTATGTATGGTGTGATTAATGCCCTAAACTTTGTATGAAGGACAAATGCCTTTGACAAATAAGACCCACGAGTATAAATATTCTCACATTTGCACATTTTCACAGTACATGACAACGGAGGCACCTCAAAAACTATTTTTGTTATCCTTAAAACAAAACTTCATTACCATAAAAATAAAAATGAAATCATTACAATTAGAAAAGGAGATTAACTTTTTTACGAATGCTCCGCAAATAGAGGGTTTATACTGAGCAAATTCTCACCACCCTTCTTGAGAAGAGCCGAAGTGAAGAAAACTTGTTCACCAAATTTAATTCTCGTCGCTGAGATAGTTTGTAACATGTTAGGACGGACTTGTCCAATGTATGCAAAAAAACTTATCAGCGTGTGTTCTTTATAGTTGAATTCACAAGGGTTTAGTGAGAATTCACATTTTATGAGCGGACCCGAAGAATTTTGTTCGGAAGCATCTCCATCAATCTAGCAGCCCCCAAAATTATGAACTGTATAACAACTATCGGGACAACCAACTCTTTGTCCTGAAATAATCCCTTGACGTTTACAATCGCCATTCCTGCGTAGAGGTGTCAAACGTGCGTGCCATGCAGTGCCGTGCAGTGCAGTGCCGTGCCATTCAACTTCCGTGCCAGCTGTGCTTCGTGTCGTGCCCTATCGTGCCTATTTACTTCATCGTGCCATGGCGTGCCGTGCCAACCGTGCTACGTGTCATGCCGTGCCCATTTACTTCATCGCGCCGTGCCGTGCCGTGCTTTTTTGAAGTCGTGCCGTGCCCGATTAGCTAATCGTGTCGTGTTGTGTCATGCCGTTGACTTACTCGTGTTGTGCCGTGCCGTTTTTTTTTTTTTTTTATCGTGTCGTACCGTGCCTTTTTGTCGTGTCTCGCGTGTCTTTTTGTCGTTCCATACCGTGATTTTTTGGTCGTGCCGTGCCTTAGTCGTGCCGTGCGTTTTTTTAGTCGTACTGTGGATGTTTGGTGAACGATGGCCAACCAATATTCAATGGTCACCCATTCAAATTCCAGTTTGTTGGGACATTACCCACCAAAATTTTTACCCCTATTAGCTCTCAAATTAGTTGCTCCTAATCCCGATTGGGTTACAATAAATCTCTCTTGTCAAGTTTCCAGTGATAGAGAGAAAAGAGAAGAGACAGAGAGAAAGAGTTGTGACAATAATTTGGGAATATTGATGAATAAAACATACTGTATTGTCGATTTTTAGCTTAATAGCAATCTTATACAGTTAATATTGAATACAACATGGAGTGATTTCATCTTAGAGCATCTTAGAGCATTTTGTAAGTTTTTACATTATAACTTATGAAGAAGTGTTATATTACCAAGAGAAGATCCTCATTAGTTCCAATGATTTGCGAAGCTTCCTCTAGGTGCTTTGAAGTGACCTTATCATGCTTCTTGTGGGAAATTTTGGGGACATTTTTTTATTCTTTTTATTTTTATTAAAAATCCATTTACTTGATGAAATTGTGTTCCGATCAAGGACATTTCTAAACCTGATTTAATCAAAATTTTACAATATTGTTTTAATTAATAGGCACAAGAAAACCAACGGTCTTGATCATCTCGATTGTGCCAGGGTCATGTGGCCACTATACATTCAACTACAACACAAGGTTTAGTTTTCATCCCGATCAAGGACATTTCCAAACCCGATTTAGCCAAAATTTTATATATTTCATTTAATTAATAGACAAAACAAAATCAACGGTATCGATCATCTTCATTGTTTTCTGGTCACATGGCTAATGTACATTCAAATATTTTCCTACTTGATTCTCAAGTCTCGAATCTCTCGATGAAGGGGCTTCGAAAATCCGATTGACCGAAAATTCAGTGAGGTTTATTAAAACACCAAGAAAAACAAAATAGTAGGTGTGGATCGTCGTAATTGTGTTGTGATCATATAGCTAACATACATTAGACTATAGTAGTATATATTGGTTCATAACCAAGTAAGTTCAATGTATAATGTTGAATGGTGGATGCAGACACGTTTTCTTAAATGTTTGATCTAAACCGATATGACTTAACATCTTATCAATCCTATCATTCGCCCCGAAATCGATGATCATCCAATGTCGGTAATCACACGATCGGAACACATTAAGTGCTTCTAATGGCATTTGAACACTATAATGCACCAATTAAAAGCCATCTAATCTATTTCTTCAAAATCTGGATTAGTAGATGTATTTAAAACGTGTTTTTAAGGTCCTATGAAAGGATTTGGCAAAAAAAACCCAGAAAGGCTTGATCGGAGCAATTTTTCATACCGCAATTTTATGAAAAAATGCTCTGATCAAGTCCATCCGGGTAGTATTTTTTGTCAAATCATTTGGTGGGACCTTAAAAATATTTCTTAAACACTTCTAATGGTCCAGATCATCGAAATTTTCTCTAAAAATTGGAGTTCGAGGTCTGGATTTTTACACCCTACGGGATCCTTCATAATTGATGATTTCTATAATTTATTTTTATAACTTCTATAAGTTCCATAATTTAATTTCTATAATTTGATTAATTTATATTATTTATTAATTTCTACAATTTAATTTGATAATTTCTAGAATTTCTATAATTTCATAATTTCCCGAAATTGATATTTTTTTTCAAAATATTTATTAGATAAAACTCATAAAAGGCAATGTATAATCATGTAATGTATATGTGTGGACTATGTGGACAGTGTGTCATAAATTATTTTTCATTATTGAATTTTGATTTAAAATTTATTAATCATATAAAATATTTTTTAAAAGCTTATTTTAATTTTTTGTCCAAACTCTCTCTCTCTCTCTCAAATTAAAATATAAAATAAAATAAAATAAATCAATAAAAATTTCGTAACTTCTTTTTCCCTCTTGTTTATTTTTTTGTTCATGACTTAAATTTTTTTAAACTTGATATAAATATATAATTCACTAACACAAGTTACACAACCCAAAAAAATTCTTTTTTATTTTTGTGATTATCAAAAAATACATACAAATAAATTATTTAACATTTTTTTGCCTTGTGTCGTGCCCGTGCCTAGCCACCGTCGGAGTGCGGGGCCAACTTCCGTGCTTTCGTCTTGCCGCGTGCGTGCCATGTCCGCTTCTACTTCCGTGTTTGTAATGCGGTGCCAACTTTCGTGCTCGTGCGCGCGCCGCGTCGCGCTAGAATAAAGTCGCGGTCGCGGTCGGGGCCTCGCGCCACGCTGACTTCTTATCGCGACCGCGTCGCGCTCGTAGAAGACCGCGGTCTTGGCACACGCGTGCCACCTTAGCCCGCGCCGCGCTCCACTCATTTTCGCGTGCCGCGTGCCAACTTATACCGCGGTCGCTTCGCGTCGCGCGTGATTTTACCATGCCTTTGGCGCGTGCGGCCGCCTCCCAACAAAGCCGCGTCGCACGTTCGCCCGCCCGCTTGACACCTCTATTCCCCGCATTACGTGATTGGACCAATGGTCCAGGTCCTTACAGTCATGCTTAGGAGGTCTGGATCATCGTACCTTGAAACTATCGACCGAACCACCCGAATTGGGTTGTCTATGTATTCTGGAAAAAAAAGAAATTACTGAATTAATCCAAATATCGAAAATAATTACACCATTAGAGAATGTTTCAATTAGTAGGCAGCAATATGCTTAAGAGTTTGTGGATACTTACGTGGTAGTCTCCCGTAGCCCAATCGAGATAGAGGTGTCAAACGTGCGTGCTGTGCCATTTGACTTCCGTGCCAACCGTGCTTCGTGCCGTGCCTATTTACTTCATCGTGCCATGGCGTGCCGTGCCAACCGTGCTATGTGTCGTGCCCATTTACTTCATCGTCCCGTGCTTTTTTGAAGTCGTGTCGTGTCGTGCCGTTGACTTACTCGTGTTGTGCCGTGCCGTTCCTTTTTTATCGTGTCATGCAGTGCCTTTTTGTTGTGGCGTGCCATGCCTTTTTTGTCGTGTTGTGCTGTGCCGTGCGTTTTTTTAGTCGTGCCGACGCCGTGCCGACGCCGTGCCTTCTTATCGTGTTATAGTTTGGATGGAAATGTTTATGGAAATATTGAAAACTAGCAAATATTTGAGAAAGTTATACGGATTCATATTTCTGAAGAAAGAATTAGGTTCTTACTTCTCAGATGAATTGACCATTTTCTTTAGTGCTATATCACATGACAACTTAGGATCATCTTGATTGGTTGAAACTTCATACTCCAATTTCTTGAGATCCCTAAACCTAAATGCTGCCTCCCTCAATGTGTCAGCTTTCTTTTCTGGCCAATCAAAGTGCTCAATGACTGCCCTTTCATCCACCTACAACAGGAAAAAAAGACAAAAGAAAAAAAGAAGAAACCCGATAAGCATACAGAACATTGGATACCATGGGGTTACACAAGAAGTATATATACAATTAACATATAGCACTAATGCACCATGTTTATGTGATCTCTAAACCATCCAAGTTAAATAACCAAAAATTCACACATGTATCGACCATAATATTAGAACTTGAACACCAAGAGAAAAATCATGTCCTGTTTCCTTATTCTAACGGCACGATAAAAAAAAATCTAGAAATTCATAAATGTGGCAGCCTCTAAGTAAACTTGAATTTACTCAAGCTCGAAGGAAATTAAGTCCATCAAAATTTCTTGTCTACTGGCATCCACCCCGACATTTCATTCTCTCTTCTCCCTTAACACCTCTTATGGAAAATAATCACAATAGTCGCGTCCTAATGAGTTAAGAAAAACTCATTGTCTAGAACATCATAGAAGGATTAATAGACAAAATGGAGATTTAAAATGTGTTGTACCAGAGAGGTAATCTAACCTCATGTGGATCAAAATAAAGTTTGAACAAGGAGATGCTCAAGTCGCAAATATCTTTCAGGTTGCTCTTGTTTCATGACGCCCATTACCTGGGTTTGCCTTAATATGGCACGTACAGTATCCAACTCCCGAAGTTCGATCATTTCCAAAACAATCTGGAAATTCAGGAGGAAAAGGAAGTGCATAAGAACATGCTAGCGGAGCAAATGCAACAACACAAAATATCTTGATGATTCACCTCAAATGCTTACAACTACAAAACTAGGATTAAATGGACCTTACTAGAGAGTCTAGACTAACATAGCAATAAACAAAATCCAAACACCTGTGAAAGCCTAAACTCGAGCTCGGACTTGAAAATACTTAAACCTTAGTGTCAAATAATCAACCTAGCAATGGAAAGAACACAGTAGCCTAGATTAACCACTGCCAAGCTCAAGCACCGCATGGTTGTCATTCTTTAAGTACACCATGATAGAATACACATACCATCTCATTGGCATAACAACTGTAGGAGAATTAGAAAATATCTACGTGTTAGTACATTATGATACCGACAGAAAGACAAGTAAACCAAATCAAGCTAAAAAACACACAATCATCAATGAAGATGTAGAGAATTGTGAAAAGAAATACAAAACTAAATAATGGTATGGGGATATTAATCATGTGCGTGTCCATGGTTGGAAACGAGTGTTATATTTTTTCTGGAATGAGCTATATATTCCAACTTATGTCATCAATCCAATCTATCAAATCATAAAATTTTCTTAATCTAGTCACTGCAAAATTGAAGCAGCACCAATGCACTCATATTTGAAATATTCATAAAATAAGGAGAGTCAAAAATTGGCAAGGGTGCAAACAATGCTTGATGTAACATCACAAACAAGTTCAAACCTCATAAGAAAAATACTATAGCACTTAATATTTGCCTTCCTAGAATAAGAAACAGCTTTAACTAACCTGTTCCCACTATTTGTTAGACTAAATGGGCGCAGTTCAACCTTGTTGCAATTGTAAAGCTTAACAAATAAGGTGTAAGCAAACTAGATCCATCAGCCCTACACAATTAATTTCGAAATCATATCGGTTGTACCGTCGTCGTCCCTTGGTCCAAAGAATCTTACCCTAGACGACATTGAAAAACAGACTAGGTTGTATCGAAGAAACACCAGAGTACCAGATTTTGGGGGAGAGGTAGAGACTGACTTTGAGAGGGAGGGAGGCGCAACTTAGGGATAGGAAATTAGGGCATTTGCAGATTTTGGGGGAGAGGTAGAGAGATTTTTAGGGATTTTAGGTTCTGGGGAATTTGAGGGCAATTTTTTGGTGGGGGGATTTTGGGGGGAAAACAAGAGGGAAGGAAACTTATCGCCTAAAAAAAAAAGCGCCAGTTTTTTTTCCCCTTTGCAAAACCCTCCAAAACTATTACTATGACGAGTCTCACCTAATTAGATGTAAAGTTACGATGCATCATTCGAGGCCTTTCGAGGCTAATATTGAAGATCGGTACCGTCTATATTTTTTGTAGGATAGAATATATTATTATATACAAAATTAAATATATTTATGATCTCTGTATGCTCCATCAGAGTTAACAAATATTTTCCTACTAATGATTCTCATGTTTGAAATCTCCCGATGAAGGGTTTTTAAAAATCCGATTGGTCCAAAATTTGGTGGGGCTCATTAAAATGCCAAGAAAAAAAAAATAGTCGGTGTTGATCGTCAAAATTGTGTTTAGATCGTGTGGCTGACATACATTAGACTATAGCAGTATATATTGGTTCATAACTAAGTGTGTTAAATGTATAACATTGAATGGTCGATACTACTTCGTTTTCTTGAATGTTTGATCTAAACTGATACAATTTAACATCTTATCAATTCTATCATTCTCCCCAAAATTGATGATTATTTGATGTCGGTACCTACACGATCGGAACACATTCAGTACTTTCCAGTGGCATTTGAACACTATAATGCACCAACTAAAGGCCATCTAATCTATTTCTTGAAAATTTGAACCGGTAGATGTGTTTAAAACGTATTTTTAAGGTTCTATAGAAGGATTTGACCAAAAAAAAAAAACCCCAAAAGGGTTTGATCGGAGCAAATTTTCATATAGCAATTTTATGAAAAAATGCTTTGACCAAACCCTTCCGGATAGTATTTTTTGCCAAATCCTTTTTGTAGGACCTTAAAAACACTTTTTAAACACTTTTATTGGTTCAGATTGTCAAAATTTTCTCCGAAAATTGGAGTTTGAGGTCTAAATTTTAAACACTTCTAACAAGCTTATTTTAATATTTTTGTCCAAACTCTCTCTCTCTCTCTCTCTCTCTCTCTCTCTCTCTCTAAAAAATTATTATTATTTTTTAAATTTTATATTTTTTTGTTCATGACTTAGCAACTTACTTACAAGTTGCAAAAAACTATTTTTAAAATTTTATTTTATTTTTCTCACAAACAAAAAATGTTTTTTTTTCAAAATCTTTATTAGATAAAAGGCAATGTATCAATTATCAAACATGTCAAAAAATATTTTAAAAGATTATTTTATTTTTTGTCCAAACTCTCTCTCTCAAAATTAAAATATAAAATAAAATAGAATAAATCAATAAAAATTTTGTAACTTCTTTTTCCCTCTTGTTTATTTCATTGTTCATGACTTAATTTTTTTTAAAACTTGATATAAATATATAATTATTTTTGAAAATATATAAATATATAATTCACTAACACAAGTTACACAACCAAAATATAATTCTTTTTTTTTATTTTTGTGATTATCAAAAAATACACACAAATAAATTATTTAACATTTTTTTTTGCCTTGTGTGGTGCCCGTGCCGAGCCGCCGTGTCATGCCTTACCAGGCCAACTTCCGTGCTCGTGCCGTGTTGTGCCAGGCCAACTTCTGTGCTTGTGCCGTGCCGTGCCAACTTCTGTGCTCGTGCCCGTGCTTGTGCCTATGCCGTGTCATGCTAGAATAAAGTTCTATCGTTCCGTACCTCGTACCACGTTGACTTTTTACCGTGCCCGTGCTGTGCCCGTAGAAGACCGTGTCGTGCCGTGCCACGTGCCACCTTAGCCCGTGCTGTGCCCACTCATTTCCATGCCCGTGCTCGTGCCGCGTGCCAACTTATACTGTGCCGTTCCATGCCGTGCCAGGATTTTACCGTGCCTCTAGCATACCGTGCCGCCTCCCGACGTGCCGTGCCCATGCCCGCTCAGCCCGTTTGACACCTCTAAAGCGAGATGCCAACAAGAGGGCGGGTGAATTATCTCAAAAGGCTCGGGGATATCAGGATGGATATGACCAGGAACTATCTCAAAAGACTCAGGGATATCAGGTTGGATATAATCAGGCTCGACGATGATTTCATCCACCATGAGGGTGTTTAGTGGAATAATCACGGCAAAAAGCTTCTGCAGGTCATGTGCGGTTGCTTTAGCCTGTCAAGGGTTATGGGAAATTCAAATGAAGTTCAATTCTTCCAAGAAAAAGGTGTTAGCAGGACCAACTTTCAAAGTTGTATGTGTACGGAAAATCAATATCCTGTAAACAGAACACTTCGACTCCCAGCACAATGGCGTTTGATGGCCAAGGTTGAATGGCAATTCAGAACTCCCGAACTTTCCTGCTTATGCTATCTTTACATGGAAGGCAGAGCATAAGTAATCTCGATATTCAATTTGTATGCTCATGTAATGGGTGATAAATATTTGTTAGGTGACGATAGTTGGGGGGACATTCCTTGGTACTCACATAATTTTGTAATAGAGGTACAAAGTGTGCAGAAGTTACAAGTTTCAGGCTTTTTTATATAGACATTGAGAATGAACGAACGACTAGCAAATATAGTTGTTTGGTATCAAGAGGCCGTTTGGGAGCCACTTTTTCACATTCTCATTTTCACATTTTTGCTTTTTGGTTGTTTGGCTGAGAATTTGAGAATGAGTTATGTGAGAATGCATTTTTGTTTTTGGATTTTAGAGAGCAAAAGTGGGAAATAGGTTAGGAGCTCCTTTTTGCATTCTCATTCTTGAGGTAGCTTTTAAAGGGTATGTGAAATGACCAAATTACCCATTACCATTTTGCATAAAACACCATCTTCACATGTTTTTGGTTCCTCATTACTTTTTTAAAGAGTATGCCCAAAACACCCTCCGAGTATTCGGTTCAACTAAGACCTAGTTTTCCAAAAAAATTAGTAACCCAGTTGCTAAAATCATGTTAATTTTAGTAAATGAGTTCACCAGGTGCTAAAATCATGGTATTTCAAATAAAAAAATGAAGTGGTTCAGTGTATCGTTTTTCGATTTTTTTCGCACCAAATTAAAATACTCCTCGTGTACTTTAATTCGGTGTGAAAAATTCAAAAAATAATATACAGAAACACTTAATTTTTTGATTTGAAATACTATGATTTTAGCACCTGGTGAACTCATTTGCTAAAATCATGTATCTAGGTTGCTAATTTTTTTTGGAAAACTAGGCCTATGAACGTCTCTACCCCAAAAAAAATAATATTGGTAAAACATTATTCATGTAGATTATAATGTCACAATAAAGAACAAAGGGCAACATGGTAAAAAATAACCCATAATTCGTTTTTGATCATTTATCTTTCAAACACTACTCCTGTTGCAAAATGCATTTTGCACATTTTTCTGAAACACTCTATCAAATTCAAAATATATTCTGACCATAATTCAAAAAGTTAAAAAACTAAAAATAAAAATCTGAAAAGTACTCCCTCCGTTCCAAAACTTTTGACCTTTTTAAGATTGCGTACCATTTTAAATTGTTTATATCTTTTTATTTATAAAGTTTTATGTGATTTTGAAAACTTTGTTTAATAGAACTAATTAAAATCTATCAAACAAGATCCATATTGCATATTTAAAAATGATACACTGTCCAAAATGTGTCAAAAGTTTTGAGACGGAGGGAGTAGGTATCTAGACCGCTCAAGTAGACCTTACAAGTTGCTACATGACCTCAGGCGTCACATCAACTCTAGAGATTCATTTTTACTCCTAGAAAATTCAGTTTATCTACTTGCTGTCAAATTGTTTTTCTTTAAGGCATCCTTATCAGACTCAACAAAAAAAATATTAAATTTAACCTCAAAAATACATTTTATAAATTAGCAAGCAATTTATCCAAAAATTCATAAAATCAGACTCTCTATCCTAAGTTTACTATTCTCCTCAAGTCTCATAAAAAAAAAACCCTTTGTCTTAAAATATTTTTTCCTAGTTGGGGAGTTATGCAAATGGAGACTTTAATAAATACAAAATTAAGAGAGAGAGAGAGAGAGAGAGAGAAAGAGTGAGTGGGCTGGGGTGTAGTGGACAGAGAGGAAGGACAAGTTACTGTAGCAAAAATACTAAAGTATTCGGTGGCCCATGAAACCTTACCCAGATACCGAGTTATTGTAGCAAAACTATAAATTTTGCAAATTAGACAAATGTTTGTTGAGGCTGATTTGAGGTGTTTTTGTCACTTTGACTCAACAAAATACCTATTTAGCCAAAGTAAAGAAGCTGATGAGAATGCTCTTATTTTGATGAATTGCCTATTAATGATTGTTGTCCTTCTCTCTAGTATTATGAACGAACTTCTATTTTTCCTTTTAATGCCTAAATTTACTCAAACATGAGTACTAAAAGAAATTTTTTTTGAGAGTATTTTATTAGAAAATTGGGTGGAGAAATTTGTTTCCTTTATCTTTTGCCATTCTTCTACTTCTCATCATTATTTTTTTACGTTTTACTTTGATACTGCAGTGCACTTTTGTTTCAAATAAATTCCAGTTTAAATCACTTTTGTCACAGTTTTTAGATAAATTTTTTTAGGGAGAGTTTCCCAAAACTCAAGATCTGTTAGCTATGTGTTTGAGAATACATGGAGACAGCAAAAGTAAAAACTACTATTTTGGCCTAATAAGTCTCATGACTCATTTTTTTGTCGTTAATTTTTTTTTCTCATTTTAAAGATTTTTCTCAACTTTTTATGTATTATTGGTTTGTCTCGATGAGAGCAATCAAAAAAGTAAAACCGAAAATAATTTTAATCTCAATTTACACAATGTTTTTACCAAAAAATTATCTTAATCCAAATGCACTCAAAGTTGATTTTTGATATTCCTTATTTCTCTTTCAAAGCACCAATTTCAAATGGCAAAATGCAAATCCATTGTTGCCCGTATGACCACATTCCAAGATTCATTTTTACGCCTAGAAAATTCAGTTTATCTACTTGCCGTCAAATTGTTTTTCTTATTTTAACGAATTGCCTATTAATGATTGTTGTCATTCTCTCTAGTATTATGAACGAACTTCTATTTTTCCTTTTAATGCCTAAATTTAGTCAAACATGAGTACTAAAAGAAAAACTTTTTGAGTGCATTTTATTAGAAAATTGGGTGGGGAAATTTGTTTCCTTCATCTTTTGTGTATTATTCATGCATCAAGCACAATGTATTAGGCACTCAACTCTTGTACAAATATTATTCATGCATCAAGCACAATGTATTAAGCACTCAATTCTTGTATTTCACGTGTCAATTTGTTTAGTTGTTCTATTTTGTTGCCCGTATTAAGCACCATTTATGTTATGACTTCAATGCCTTGACTTTTTATTCTCCCACCACGCGATGTATGGATTGGACTTTGATGTGTTTGATTAACTTGTATCACAGAGCCAAATATTCATTCGGTTCTCGTACTCATAGGTCAACTTACCAGTAAAAGCTAGAACTTTATTTTTTTAGTTTGTTGTTTTGTGGATTGGCGATGCAGGAGCTATGATTTATGAGGCGGACCTAGGACCTCAAGGGCCCCCACTTTTGAGACTATATACCTCGTGTGTCAGCTCGGCTATGGGAGCAACACGTATGATGAATTCCATTCTACTTACTTTGACATTTTGTTGTTCCTTTTATGGTCCTTAATGGCATTGTTAAATATTTATACAAACAATTGAGTCTCAATTGGGTTCGGGGTGGAAATCTATCTTTATTGAATGACACTCCTTTGAACCTAACTTATGTTCAGATGAACTCTGAACATTATGAGATGTAGTAAATGGTGAAAGTTTTACAATATGGACATATCCATTCCCTATTTGTACTTGCCAAAACCTGGAGGATACAATAGAATTTAGTGTTGACATGATATTGTAGTTATAAAGCGAATGCTGACAGATTGGCTAAGAGTCATCGAACCGGTCAGTGTTTCGATTCATTGGTATGGTTTACTCATAGAGTCATAATAACTATGGTATGTTATTCTGGCGTGAATTAGGGGTAAATTCTGGAAGTTGGACCTATGCACAAGCCCGACCCTGAGATTTTGGGAGTCCTAAGCCAAATTTAATATTGGGGCCTCTAATTTGTTTATATATATATATATATATATATATATATATATATATATATATATATATATATTAGTTGTTCATCATATAAGTGACTTTTGTGGCTCGGTGGTTTATTTAGTTTTATATAGGAAATGCAAAAATCGGGGTCCCTAGGCGACCCTTTTATTGGTCCAAAAATCGGGGGCCCTAGGCGACCGCATTGTCGGCCCATGCCTAGGGCTGGCCCTGCCCATGCAAGTATAGTTTTCTAAAAATTTCAAGATTCACAGATGACTGCTCATTTCCTGTTGTGTCGTTGGACTCATTGTAAATCTTGAAATAACACTCTTTAGCCTTTTTTGGTTTGGTTTTTAAGAACTGGTTTTCTCAATTATTATTCCATTATTATCCCTATTTTAAAATATTATTTTTATTTTTCCCCCTATCTCTCTTCAATTATTAATACCTATTTTTAAAATTATTATCCCTATTTCTCCCTCTAATCATTACAAAAATCAAAACTCAAAACCCAAACCAAACGCAACCTTCGTGCTCAGGATACTACTTCCTAGCCTCGACGTGCCGACGGGTAGATAAAGGATTTTGGGATACGCCTATATATACCCGTGTTCTTCCCTGTTTGATACGCGCAGGCTTTTATGGAGTGGCGCGGATTGGTTTCGTTAGGCTGGACCATGCAGTAATCACAGCTCTAGTTGAGAGGTGGAGACAAGAGACACACACCTTCCACTTTCCGACTGGCGAGTCCACTGTGACTTTACAAGATGTATCGATCAGTGTTGCTAGGCCTACCCATGGATGGATCCCCTATTACTGGAGTTGAACACGCTCACGCTGGGCTCGAGATGAGTCCTCTGAGGTTACCTTACTTCAGTTTGTTCAGTCATCCAATTGACGTTTGTTTGGCGCAAAAACTGATAACACTCAAGTACGCAGACTTGTGGGTGAAGACGGAATATCCAAAAAGGTCCAATTACAGAGTTTTGCGTTAGGACAGACCGTCAGTATTGGGGCTTAAAACGTCCATTTTTTTTGCGAAAAGTGACACCTTGAACCCTCGTGTGGAAAAGATGCCTGGTTAGAGAGTTATATGTTAGGACCCGCCAGAGGCGGACCCAACGGGGTCACGTGTCCCCACTGACCCTGCTCAAAACACAAAAAATAAATATAATATATATATAATCATGATTTCCTAAGGGATTTCTTATTAAAAATTTGGTGTGGACCTAACCGTTTTTCAACTTTTTGGATCAAATTTTGACGATCCGAACCGCTCAATATTTTTAAAATGCGTTTCCCAAGGTGCAAGTGGGAAATCTTCAAAAAAAAAAAATACCTGGAAGAGCTGGATCCAAACAGTTTTCGAAAACTATTTGGATCCAGCCTTTCTGGGTTTTTTTTTTGGACGAATCTTCACGTAGGCCCTTAAAAACGCATTTTAAAAACATTAAGCGGTTCGGATCATCAAAATTTCATCCAGAAAGATGAGGTCCGCACCAAATTTTAATAAGGGATATAGGGTCTCCTTCTCCTCTGGACTCCGGATTTCAGGACCTCATTGATCTGAGTATTTTTTGACGATCCGATCTGTCCAATGTGTTCAGAAGGTGTTTTTCACGGTGCATGAGGGAAATCTTAAAAAAAAAATACCGGGAAGGGATTGATCAAAGTAGTTTTTGCAAAAAAATTATATTTATAATTTTTGCGAAAACTGATTGGATCAAGCCCTTTCCGGTATTTTTTTGAAGATTTCTCGCGTTGACCCTTGAAAACACCTTATGAACACATAGGATAGCTCGATTTTTTCAAAAATTATTTGCAACACAAAAAAATCTTTTTCTTCTTATTTTCGGGAGGTTTGGACTAGATATAGAGGAGTTCTCTAGTCTAGGACTCTTCGGTCCGGAACTCATAGTTTCAGATCAAATTTTTATGATCCGAGCCGTCCAATGTGTTCAAAAGGTGTTTTCCAAGGTTGAGGCGGGAAATCTTCAACAACAAAAAAAAAACCGGAACGGATTTGATTTAAGCAGTTTTTTGCAAAAAATGTAAATATACAATTTCGTGAAAAACTACTTGGATCAAGCCTTTCCCGGTATTTTTTTTTTGAAGATTTCCCGTGTGGACCTTGGAAAACAACTTTTGAACACATTGGACGGCTCGGATCATGCAAAAACATATTTTAAAAGCTTAAAAACACCAATAACATATAAAAAGTATGCATTATAAACCTTATAATCATGAATAATAAATGTTTTAATTTAGCAAGATCGTTGACTAAAAAAAATTGCACAATTATAATTAATAAGGTTCCCCTATTGGTTTGGATTCCTGGATCCGCCACTGGGACACGCTACTGTGTAATTTTGTATTCATCCAATCTGAGTGCTCCTTTGTAATTTCTGTGCTTCTGTGGTATCTGATCTTTAAGTTATTTCTGAATCGACGATATTCATGTTTGTGGCTTATTCCTACTATCAGATGGAGTTCAAATCGCAACAAAAAAGATGACCAGGTCACAATCTTCCTTGCATCTACTTCTTAATTTCTTCTTTTCCTTTTCCTATACTATTTGTTTCCCAGATTGGTACAGTATAAGTTTGTCTTGTCTTTTTGCACTTATATTTGTTCAAAACTACATCTTGGAAATCGTATCTATTCATCACGATGTTTTATGGCAAAATTATTTTTTAGTTTTTTTTTTTAGCAACAAGAGACATATCACGGCAAAAGGCTTCTGCAGGTCATGTGTGCACAAGTTACAAGTTCCAGGCTTCTTTACATAGACGTTGAGAATGAACGAACAATTGGTCAAGGGTTGTTATTCTTTTTATTTTTCTCAGGTGGTAGACTCATATTTAAATTGCAACTTACTCGACATTCCTTTGTTCTCAGTCTGAGTGCCTTGATAGATGAAATTTTCTTTTAAGATTTTTGGAATAGGGTAATCTAAGTGAATAAGACAAGTATAGGGTTCATTAAATGAGCCTAATTAAATCCACTTTTGTTAAAAATAGTAAAAGTAGTTTATAGCAAGCAATTCAAACTTAGATTTTCCAATGCTAACAAAGACATAAAATGTTGGTTGGTAATGTGTCAAGTTATATTGTGTTTTGTTAGGCCCATAAATAAAAAGTTCTAGTAAAGGCCCAAGGTTCAAAGTGTACATATATAAATGCTTACAAGGACCATCTAGATCAGGGCCCATTTCCCCTGTTTGAGCGTGTTCTCCCCGAAGTGCTATGGCAATTGATTTCTGCTTGATGAGTTTTTAATTTCTCATCAAGTTTTAGCCAAATTTCGGAGTCTGTCCAATTCTATAGTCAATTGGACCGGTTCAACCCTTGGAGACACAAATAACTTCAAATTGAATATTTTCAATTTCGACAATTTATCGATGTGCTTGGAATGAGGCCAAAACTTGGTGGGCTGAAGCAGAATCGTGCTGTGGTCAATAGTAAAAACCTAGGAGGCCCAGTAGCGACTCAATTCTATAGTCAATTGGACTGGTCCAACACTTGGAGGCCCAAATAACTTCAAATTGGATATTTTCAATATCGGCAATTTATCGATGAGCTTGGAATTAGGCCAAAACTTGGTGGTCTAAAAAAGAATCGAGCTATGATCAATACTAATAACATAGGAGGTCCAGTAGTGGCCCAATTATATAGTCAATTGGATTGGTCCAACCCTTGGAGGCCCAAATAACTTCAAATTGGAAATTTTCAATTTTGGCAATTTATCGATGAGCCCGGAATGAGGCCAAAACTTGGTGGGCTAAAGCAGAATCGCGCTGTGATCAATAGTCAAAACCAAAGAGGCCTAGTAGCACCCAATTCTATGGTCAATTGGACCAGTCAAACTTTTGGAGGCCCAAATAACTTCAAATTGCAAATTTTCAATTTCGGCAATTTTTCGACGAGCCTGGAATGAGGCCAAAACTTGGTGGGCTGAAGCAGAATCCCGCTAGGATCAATGGTCACAGCCTAGGAAGCCCAATAGCGGCCCAATTCTATGGTCAATAGGACCGGTCAAACCCTTGGAGGCCCAAATAACTTCAAATTGGAAATTTCGTATTTTGGCAATTATCGACAAGCCCGGAATGAGGCCAAAACTTGGTGGGCTAAAGCAGAATCGCGTTGTGATCAATAGTCACAACTTAAGAGGCCCAGTAGTGGCCCAATTCTTTGGTCAATTGGACCGGTCAAACCCTTGGAGGCCCAAATAACTTCAAATTGTAAATTTTCAATTTCAATAATTTATCGACTAGCCCGGAATTAGGCCAAAACTTGGTGGGCGGAAGTAGAATCATGCTGTGATCAATAGTAACAACCTAGGAGGCCCAGTAGTGGCCAAATTCTATAGTCAATTGGACCGTCCAACCCCTTGGAGGCACAAATAATTTCAAATTGGATATTTTCAATTTTGGCAATTTATCGATGTGCTTGGAATGAGGCCAAAACTTGGTGGGTTGAAGCAGAATCGTGCTGTAATCAATAGTAACAACCTAGGAGGCCTAGTAGCGGCCCAATTCTATGGTCATATGGACCGGTCAAACACTTGGAGGCCCAAATAACTTCAAATTGGAAATTTTCAATTTCGGCAATTTATCGACGAGCTTGGAATTAGGCCAAAACTTGGTGGGCTGAAGTAGAATCACGTTGTGATCAATAGTAATAACATAGAAGGCCCAGTAGTGGCCCAATTATATAGCCAATTGGACCGGTCCAACCCTTGGAGGCATAAATAACTTCAAATTGAAAATTTTCAATTTTGGCAATTAATTGACGAGCCCGGAATGAGGCAAAAGCTTGGTGGGCTGAAGCAGAATCGCGCTGTGATCACTAGTCAAAACCTAGGAGGCCTAGTAACACCCAATTCTATGGTCAATTGGACCGGTCAAACCCTTGGAGGCCCAAATAACTTCAAATTGGAAATTTTCAATTTTGGCAATTTATCGATGAGCCCGGAATGAGGCCAAAACTTGGTGGGCTGAAGCAGAATCCCACTGTGATCAATAGTCACACCCTAGGAGGCCCAGTAGCGGCCTAATTCTATGG
Organism: Vaccinium macrocarpon; assembly: GCA_022606695.1. Lineage (NCBI taxonomy): Eukaryota > Viridiplantae > Streptophyta > Magnoliopsida > Ericales > Ericaceae > Vaccinium > Vaccinium macrocarpon. The sequence goes on along the minus strand of CM040171.1, from coordinate 37,374,455 downwards.
TTAATAGGATCGATCAAACCCTTGGAGGCCCAAATAACTTCAAATTGGAAATTTCCTATTTCGGCAATTTATCGACAAACCTGGAATGAGGCCAAAACTTGGTGTGCTGAAGCAGAATCACGCTGTGATCAATAGTCATAACCTAGGAGGCCCAGTAGTGGCCCAATTCTATGGTCAATTGGATCGGTTAAACCCTTGGAGGCCCAAATAATATCAAATTGCCAATTTCCAATTTTGGTAATTTATCGACGAGCCCGGAATTTGGCTAAAACTTGGTGGGCAGACTTCGTCATTAATGAGAAATTGAGTGGCGGGTGGGACAGACTCCATCATTGATGGTAATGGTTTATTCTTCTTCTTCTTCTTGTTTTTTTTTTTTTTGGGTTAGTAGGGAAGTTAGATAATGGATTAAACAACCAAAGAGAGTTCGAATCTATAGAGACTTCCTCTTGACAGGCAATAGGCACAACCAGATGGGCATAAGCCACATTTGCAGTGGATTATTCATGGATTACAAAAAACAAGATTGAGATTCGTTAAGGATGAGGGCTATTTGATCCTAAGATGAAATCAAAATTTAGAAAGACATCATAAATTCAGTTCATATTTATGTTTTAGTCCAGGACAAGCATTATTGGTTATCTTTTCGTCCTATAAGTCCATGAAAACCCCATTATACCGTTATTAATTAGATCATATAAGTTCTCTCTTGTTACTCTCATTCTCTACTGTATTCTTCTATAGTTGATGAAGTGCCTGAGGGAGTCGGAGGCTCTGGTCCTACCACCACTGTTACAGATATCGCTCTTTATGTACGTTTATGACTCTGTCACCATTTAGGACTCTACTAATGTTGTAGATGTTCCCATATTTATCATAAAATTCGGTGGTCTGAATAGGGATATTTTGCGTCTCAAATCAATTGGACCAGTGTAAGAGGGGACTAACAATGTACACGAGAATGAAATAACCAACCATGACATTTAAAATGACTACACGGGGTATTGCCAAAGGATCACCAATGAATTTAGTGATGGAAGACCAGTCTAGCCTAAAGGAGGAAAGACCAACACCAAATAGTCCAGAACATATTCAGCGGGCTATAATTGAATTTTTCCAAATCCAGCAGAGACTGAAAAGTGCAGACATTGAAAGAAATATATAGCTTGGGGACCATTTGGAGGATAAAACATGCAAAAAGGCCTAGGAAGAAAAACTTCTGCTTGGACATATTCCATAATGATACACCACTTTCCTCATGCCATGTTCTGAACACAATAAAAAGTCTTTAGAACATGGCACGAGAAAAAGTGGTGGATTGTCTTTATAACATGGCACAAGAAAAACTAAAATTTGGTGACATTTTCAAGGTAGGAACTTACACACGAAGATACCAATGTTAGAAGACCCGAAGAGAAGAAAACAGGTTCATCGAATTTAGTTCTTGTCGCTGAGATAGTCTGAAGCATATCACAACGGATTTAATCAGGATGGATGTCAATCTCAACGATTTCATCCGCCATGAGGGAGGATTCAGTGTTTGGTGGAATACTTGTGACAAAAGATTTCTGCATGTCAAAAGCATTTGGTGTTCTTTATATAGACGTTTATAGGGTATTAATTACAGAATAGGTCCATTGGACTTTGCGTAATAAAAAACTAGAAACACAAAAATGAAACATTCGACACTTTTACCCCAAACTTCTTTCTTTTAACCTCCTTTTTATCCAAAATCTTGGACAATGAACTCAAACAACTTAGAAACACAAAAAGGAAAAATGTTTATTAAAGAACTAATAAAGGTATATTGGAGGGACTAAATACGAGTATTTCAGAACCTATCAGTCAGCAAAAACGGAGTGTGCCAAAATTCAGTAGGAATAGAGGTATCAAATGTGTCCGCCGTGCCACGTCATGCCGCTTTTCTTTTGTGCCAATCGTGCTCCGAACCGTATCTTGCACGTTTACTTAATCGTGCCATGCCGTGCCATTTTTAATTGTATCGTGCTCGTTTTTATTCGTGCTGTGCCGTTTTGTAATCGTGCTTGCCCATTTACTTAGTCGTGTTGTGCCGTGCCGGCCCGCTTACTTAATCGAATTGTGTCGTGCCGACCCGCTTAATCGTTTGTTTCGTGTTGTGCCCATTTACTTAATCCTGTCGTGCCGTGCCAACCCAATTTCTGGTCGAAGGGACAAGGATTTAATGAAAATTCATACTGTATGAGCGGGTCACGAATAATCTTATTTGGAAGGTTCTCCATCAACCTTGCAGCACACAAAATAATGAATTGTATTATGACCATTGGGACAACCCACTCTTTATGGTTAAATAATCCTTTGGCCTTGGCGCTTAGAATAGCCAACAAAATTGCGTTTGATGGCCAAGGTTGAATGGCAATTCAGAACTCTTGAACTTCCCTGCTTAGGCTTTCTTTACATGGAAGTGGAGCATAAAAAGTACCCGCAGAAACAAAAAAGCAGAGCATAAGTAATCTCGATATTCAATTTGTATGTTCATGTAATGGGTGAATGACAGCGGGAGGGACATTCGTTGGTACTCACAGAATTTTGCAATAGAGGTACAAAGTGTGCACAATTTACAAGTTCCAGGCTTCTGTATATAGACGTTGAGAATGAACAAACGAACAACTAGCAAATATAGTTGTTACTTGTTAGGTATCAAGAGGCTGTCTGGAGCCACTTTTTCACATTCTCGTTTTCACATTTTTGCTTTTGTATATAGATGAAGAAGATTCATGTTTGGTGATATATGTGAGTAAAAATGCTCAAAAGTAATATCATGGATACTTACGTGGTTTTCTCCCGTAGCCCAAGCGAGAGCCCAAGAAAGAGGGCGGTTGAACTATCTCAAAAGGCTCGAGGATACCAGGTTGGATATGATCAGGCTCAATGATGATTTCATCTGCCATGAGGGTGTTTGGTGGAATAATCTCGGCAAAAGGATTTTGCAGGTCATGTGTGCACAAGTTACAAGTTCTAGGCTTCTTTACATAGACGTTGAGAATGAACGAACAACTAGCTAGGGGAGTTCTATTCCTTTCAGAAGAGACAAGTATACATAGGCTATCCTAGAGGTGTCAAATGGGCCTTGCCAGCACGACACGAAAAACTACAACACGGGCACGGTTTGGGCACGGTAAAAGTTGGGCACGACATTGTCTAAGCGGCCACAGGCACGGGGCACAGAAATGGGTGGGCACGGCACGAACAAGACTTGGTATTTGGCCTGGCACGACACGGTCTAAGCTGGTCATGCCACTTTTTCACATTCTCGTTTTCACATTTTTGCTTCTGTATATAGATGAAGAAGATTCATGTTTGGTTGATATATGTGAGTAAAAATGCTCAAAAGTAATATCATGGTTACTTACGTGGTATTCTCTCGTAGCCCAAGCGAGAGCCCAAGAAAGAGGGCGGGTGAACTATCTCAAAAGGCTCGGGGATATCAGGTTGGATATGATCAGGCTCAATGATGATTTCATCTGCCATGAGGGTGTTTGGTGGAATAATCTCGACAAAAGGATTTTGTAGGTCATGTGTGCACAAGTTACAAGTTCTAGGCTTCTTTACATAGACGTTGAGAATGAACGAACAACTAGCTAGGGGAGTTCTATTCCTTTCAGAAGAGACAAGTATACATAGGCTATCCTAGAGGTGTCAAATGGGCCTTGCCGGCACGACACGAAAGACTAGGGCACGAGCACGATTTGGGCACGACATTGTCTAAGCGGCCACGAGCACGGGGCACAGAAATGGATGCGCACGGCATGAGCACGACATGGTAGTTGGCCTGGCACGACACGGTCGAAGCCGGGCACAACACATTAGTTGGCTTGGCATTGCACGACACAGCAATACACAGACTTAATCAGGCACGACACGATCTTAGTTTGGCACGACACGGGCATGGGCACAACACGGTAGTGTCAAAGGCATGACACATGCACGAAATGAAAGTGGCATGGGCACGACATGGAAGTGTGAAGGGCACCGCACGGGCACGACATGATATAATAACGAAAAGAATGAGGGAAAATAAAAAAAAATGAGGAAAAATGAATTTATAAAATAAATTTAATTTAATTTCAAAAAAATTGAAGAAAAATGAAAAATGAAATTTTGAATAATAAAAGTGACAATTTTTATTTTTGAATTGATAGGTGAAAAATATCACGAGAGAGAGAGAGAGAGAGAGAGAGAGAGAGAGAGAGAGAGAGAGAGAGAGAGAGAGAGAGAGATGAATTTTGAATAAATTTCATTAAATAAATGGACTTCACAAAAATAAATAAATATATAATAAATAAAAAATAATTTTTTATTAAATAAATTAAGTTTCCAAATGCCATAATAATGGAAAAAATATGGAAATTAAAAATGAATTTTTGAATAATAATTAGAATTTAATAAATGGACTTGCCAAATAAGGAAAAAAAAGAGGGAAAATAAATATATTTTTGAATAAATTTTTATTAAATAAATTGATTTCACAAAAATAAATAAATACATAATAAATCAAAAATAAATTTTTGTTAAAAAAAATTAAGTTGCCAAATTCCATAATAAGGAAAAAATGAGGGAAATTAAAAATGAATTTTTCGATAACATAAATGAAAAACTTAAGGGTGAAATAAAAATTAAATTTTGATAACAAAAACATAAATTTTGAATTTTTTTTATAAAATAAAATAAATTTTATTTGAAAATGAGGAAAAAAAGAAAAATAAAATTTTTAATAATTAAAATGAATTTTTTGAGGGGACAAAATTTGATAGGTGATTAGGTCCAAATTGATTATTTTTATTACATAATAATGAAATATATTAATATGTATAAAATTTTGATTATATTATTCGCTAGCCATACGAGTCCAACACAATTATGAGGATCCACACCTTTCACTTTGTTTGTCTTGCTATTTTAATCACCCTCGCCAAATTTGAAGTTCATTGGATATTAAAAGCTCTTTCATCGGGGACGTTGATTTATTATCAACCGACAATTTGTCTTCTTCGATCAAATTTGTAACGATAGTTAAATCACTTCATTTTTTGCATGGATGATATAATTACTCCCACTTACAATGTAGACGGTTTCGAAACGAAAAAACTGCTCTGATGGCCAATCAAGTCATGCATTATAGGACATTATTGCTCTTAAATGCATCGAATGTGATCTGATCAGATGGTTGACGACATATGGTCGCCACCCTTTTCGGGGGAAATGATAGAATTGATAAGATATGAAATCGTAACGGTTTAGATCGAACATTCGAGAAATCAAGTCTGTTCCTACCTTTTAATCATATACATCGAACTAACTTGGTTATGAATTAAGATATTATGCTATAAGATATTGTACGCTAGACACATGATCTCAACATAATTATGACGATCCAAACCGTTCATATTATTTGTATTGCTTTTTTAATCACTCTCGCCAAATTTGAAGTCTATTGGGTAGTAAAAGCCTTTTAATCGGGACGTTGATTTATTGTAAACCAAAATTTTGTCTGATTCGATCAGGTACTTAGTGATAATTTATTTACTTGATTTTTTTGCACAAAGGATATAATCACTCCCACGCAAAATGTAAATAGTTCTGATTCAAAGAAAAAGACTGTAAAAACCCACGCGTATTACAATTTTATGGCAAATCTTACTGTTGGGTGCATAAATGGGATGTGTGACTCACCACACTGGATAGTATACTTACTATAAATATAATGTTATACACTATAAGCCTAATCTAAAACGGCTCTCTCTCTCTCTCTCTCTCTCTCTCTCTCTCTCTCTCTCTATTTCTCTCCCTCTCTCCACCACCCCAATCTCTTTACAATAGTCACCCCCCACCACCACCATGACCACCACCAGACCACCACCCACCACCACCAATGACAATCACCACCAACCACTAACAGTCACCACCACCACCACCACCAGGCCAAATCGAAACCCTAACCATCACACTCCCAAATCGAAACCCTAACCACCACACCCCCAAATCAAAACCCGAAATCACGAATCACCACCACACCACCACAACCCCAAATCGAAACCCTAAATCACCACCACTACAATGCCAAATCGAAACATTGAATCACCAGTCACCACCACACCATTATAATCCCAAATCGAAACCCTAAATCACCACCACTACAACCCCACATCGAAACCTTAAATCACCACCACCACAACCCCAAATCGAAACCCTAAATCACTAGTCCCTACCACACCACTACAACCCCAAATCGAAACTCTAAATCAGTGCTTCTGTGTTGTTGGTACAGTGCTTGGTAACAGGATCTCTCTCTCTCTCTCTCCCTCCCTCTCTCTGTGAGTTTGTTTCTGTGATTATTTATTTACTATGCTTACTCTGTGATTATTTGTTTGTTTTCTGTGTTGTTACTTTGTGATTATTTGTGTTTTCTGTGTTGTGTTTATTATGACACACATTCATATAGACTTTACACATGGCCCAAACGGCCGTCATTCAGACTCTGTTGAGTCACAAGATCCACAACCACCCATTCCTGTATTTTCACCGCCACATGGACTTAGTTCTGTAGGTATAGAGAGCGCTACACATTGCAATATTTTGAGCCATTTTTAGCATTGGTGCAATTGCTTGTACAGAGAAGAAAGAGAGAACTGGAGATCACTTCTGGAGAACGCCTTAGAAATCACATTTGAATCGTTTATCTCCGTAATAAAATGTTGGGATTTAAAAGAAACTCTTTCATAGAAGAGTTGCTTTAAATCTAGATTGTTCTAAACACTTTCAGACAGTACAGATGTGATATCTAGGGTAAAAGGAGCGAGCAAAGAGAGGAAGGATTTAGAATAACCAGTCGATTGCTCCTAGCACAATTTGCATGTGATTGGCTTCCGCGGGCTGTGGCCCATTTGTGAGCCTTTCTTGGGCCCACTTTAACCTGTTTAAATTTTAGATCCCGCACGTAGAGATCATGTGCCAAGCTGGCACATCAATGGAGTAACATATTTATGTCGCAAGAAAAAGGAAAAATAAAGTTTGAATATATTGAAACCTATTTTTTGCAAGTGTTCTGAAAGAATATGAAACGGTGCTTGATTAACAAGGTTTTTTTTTTGGTACTCTTGACAAGATTTAAAAATTAAACGATGTCAATCAAAAATAGGTTCAGAATGAGCCCAAAAACAAAACTAACTGAATAGTGCGGACATTGAGTTTTTCGATACCCCAACCAAATCATCAATTTGAGCACATTTAATTTCAAGAGATACAAATTGCCAAAAAAATAGTTTCAGGACACACACACAGAGTCATTTTTTTTTTGTAAATAGATTTCAAGATTTGGTTGTTTTTTCCTTTCTCATTTAAAACAACCAAAAGTAGACTTCCAAATCGCAATTGGGCTCAACTTTTTAAAATTTAATGGGGCTTTAAATAAATTGGATTGTAATTTGGGGCCTACGCAAGTTGGATTGTAGTTTTTGGGCATTTTTTATTCTAACCTAGTATAACAGTACTTGGGGGTCCCAAAAATTGAAACTTTTCGGCACCCTAGATCGCTACTTGCTAGGCTTGCTCCAAGGCTGGCATTGTAAGCAACTCAAGAATATCTTTTTCTATTTGAGTGTGTACGATATGCACTACTATTCATAGCATTATATATAACTTTAATACCATCAAGACAAAATCTCATGACATGCAACTATTATAAATTCATACCCCCAATGTCATGGATTGCTATACATTAATCCTATATAAATTTTATGCCAAAATACTATATGAATTTTATGCAAATACAATAAATTAATCGTGATTTAAAGGTGTATATATCATACACACTTAAATAAGGGTGTTTACTAAAGCATTTTTTTTCTCTAAAACCTATGAGATTTATATATTGACATTTAATGAACATCTAATGGAAGCATGCAGTGAGAAAATTGAGGTCCATAGGATTTTACAAACAAGTAAATGGACAAGAACAAGCAATTAATAATTAATCCTTGAATTAAAAAGTAAATCTTTCCTTAATCTTACATGAAAACAACAAACCGACATCAAACACAAATTCCTAGTCTATTTTAGGAACCATCTCTTCTTTTCTAACTCCCCAAAATCCAAATACCATGTAACCTACCAACCCGCTAGGGTAACCTTAAAATGTCACAGAGACCATCAAATACAGAACCATAATCCAAAAATCCACCTGAGCTATAAGTAGTAGCCATGTCATCCTTGCTGCACATTGTAGATTGAGGCTGAAACACAGGTGGCAGCGGCGGCAACAGGGAGGAAGCAGGTGGCCTTTGTGGCTGCGACAGAGGAGGAGAAAGATGTGGCACCGGCGGGGGTGGAGAAACTAGTGGTAGTGGTGGCAAAGTGGGGGAAACAGGTGGCTGTGGTTGCTGCAAGAGAGCAAGAGGAGAAAATGGTGGTGCCAGTTGAAGCGCTTTGGTATTCAGCGGTTGATGATCATCTGGATTTGGATTTAGCAACTCTTGAGTATGAACTACAACATGCATCTTTTTGTCATCCTGTTTGTTAACAGAAGGCTTCCTATTGTAGATCTTGCATAACACCCAATCGTCCAACTGCATGTAAAAAATGAAAAAGAACAGTTGTTGTTAGGATATTGGAAACATTTTTTATTTTACGTTTTAAACGGCAAAAGAATAATTGTATTAATCTTTGGACTAATGAGTACAACATTGAAATATGGATTTTCAGAGACCAGGAAAATGCTAAAAGATGCCCACCTAGTCAATCGGGTGAAAGTGAGGCCAACTTTACTCTAAAGCAACATGATAGTATGTATATATTCAGGATTTGAAATAATTCATTTAAGCACAATTTATGTAGACAGCTAACATAGGAAAATGCCAAGTAGCCCGAAAATTATCCCAAAAGTAGAATTAACAATTCAGATAACTATCCAATTGAATCTGAACCATTGATTTCACTTTCGAGATAATTTTCAGAGTATAGTACGTACGTAGCATTGCTGAGCTAAAATATATAGGATGGACAATAATCTGTGTATATGTACCTTCAAGTCACCAGAAGCCTTGTATTTGCATGAAGTACTGTTATGCTTCTCAAGGGTATACTCATGCATTATCCAATTAGTCTTCTTTGAGTTGGGTCTGTGCCCTTCATAGAAAACAAGTACTGATTTGTACCCAATTGTCTTGTTATCGCTATGAATAATAGGAGTGACAGCTCCGGTAGCCTTCCAGTATCCGTTATTTGTTGCTCGATCTGGCCTGATGCCCCTCGCGAACTTCTTAACCCTGGGAGTGAAAAAGAACCATTCTTGTTCTCTCTGTAGTTCATACATCTCTGAAAGTAGTTCAAATAATCAACGAGTCAGTTCTTCTCTGTTGTGGTACACTACTTTTTCTGTTAGGGGCCTGCAGTACTACACTACATGAATCTTGTATACAAGCATCTACGTGCAGTAATTCATAAAATTTGAGTTGTGTCTATAAGTTCGAAATCACCACAAAACTGAACTCATACAAAAGATTGTATCATTAATTGTATGGGCCCCAATGGTTGATATAGTTGGCCGCTTTGGGATGCTAACATTCGACCACTTGATCAAATTAAACACTTATAATTTTTTCATGCCCACTATGTCAACCTCTTGTTTTGACACAGAAGAATCATGAAACAAATGTCTCCCCTTTTTGTATGAATAGGTGAATCAAACAATTACTCCGACATACATACATGACTGAGATATATCAAACCCTAATTTTGGTCTTCTAATAAAAAAAACCCTAAATATGGTGTCTTTTTTTTTAAAGGAAAAAGTGTTTGACTGAAATTTATATCAAATCTAGGAGAAACAAAGAAGAAATATCAATTAAAGCATTCAGATTGCCGCTAAGATAAAAATTAACGCATTAAGATTTTCGTGCAACCATACAGTAGAGGGCCACGTAAATAAGTTATGCAAAGAATTTTAATTCAAAATTTTATTTCTTGAAATTGCGGCAAAATCAATATTCTAATGTTAGGTTTGTGAAGCCATTTAGTATTCGGGGTTCAACTTGACTATATGTAAAACGACAATTATCAAAAGTGTTGTACGCAGCCTCTTGAACTGCATGCTCTTTTTTTGTTCGATATATATTGAAAATTGATGTTAGTCCTTGATTTACTAAACTATGTAGTTAGAGAATCACAGAAAAATCTCTATATCTTTCTATTCGCATTCTGTTTTGCATATTGTGTGTAATAAAATTTGATTGACCATATATCAGCAGGCCACGTAGATTAGTCGCATATATAAATACATATCAACGTCGATATAAAACCAAAATATGAATTACATATCGACGTAAATATCGATCAACAAACTTGCTACGGTCAAATTTCATATGGACAAAATCAAATCATATAACAAGAACTTTATGTATACCATGCAAAGTATAATCCCATTTAAAAGAACTAGGTTGCGAAAAAAAAGATTGTCGAACGAATGCTCAATGCTTCCAAGAAGAGAGAGTAATTACCAGAAAGTTGTTGAGGATTGTATTTATAAAGATTAACATCTCTGAAGCGGTTTCTTGGCAAATCCCGGTTCAAAACTTTGTTCCTCAAATAGTGCAAGACAAGCTCGGAATCCGTCGGGAGAAACCAGAACCCTGCCGGAAGATTAAGGGAGTCCTCATCCTTCTCCATTCTTGCAACGAGAGAGAGAGAGAGAGAGAGAGAGAGAGAGAGCAGTGTTCATGTTCATTACCTTGTTGAGGAATATATATATAGAGGAAGAAAGGCGGCTAGAGGAGGAGGAGAGAGAGAAAGAGACAGAATCTTCAAGAGGAGAAAAACTTGGGTACGTCTATGGGTATGGCCACGTAGTGTTTCACGACGCATCTTGACTGTCCAAAACTATTTGAATGGCTTAGATTGCAGAGAGAGAAAGATGAGAAAGAGGGAGAATAAATCTGAGTCATCCAAAACACTATTGGACAGCTAAGATGTGTTGTTAGATACTACTTAACCGTACCCCAGACACACCCAAGTTTTTCTCCAAGGAGGGAGGGTATTTTTGTAAGAATCCGTTGAAAGTAAAATTGGGATCTCTTGATCCAAATTGGATTACTAGGTTAAGGTGTTACTGCTTAATAATTGAAACAGTTTATATTTTTCATCTTTATTCCAAGAAAATCACATTTTGTAATTACTATGTTTTGTGAATTATTAGTTAGTCTTGGTGAGAAGAATCTAAAAAGTAAAAAAAAATTATGATCAAAATGTTACAAAAATAGATTAAAAACAAAAAAAATCCTAAACAGAAAGACTTATTAACTTATTTTTGTTTTTATCCACAATAAATTTTTAGTATTTATGAATATATCTTCTCACGTCAATAAGAATCAGATTCTACCAACTGAATAAAAAGAAAAGGTAAAAAGGAAACAAATTAGTTGATTTTATTGATGGGTTTTGAATACATTAGTTAACAATGTGATTGGTCTTCCATGCACATAGTTGATTGAGGCGCACGTCCCTATGGACGTCCCGAGTTAGCAAATAAAAGTAAAAATTTGTGTAAAAATTCATTAACATTATGGGGTGGTTTGGGTAAATTGAAAAAACTAGTTTTTTTGGTTTTGTCTCTATTCAATTTTTTTTTTGTATTCGTTAGTTTTCGGTCGATTTTTTGTGGTTTCTTGGCTTGTCTTGACGAGAGGAATCTAAAAAGTATAAAATTATTAGCGAAACTTAAAATTTTGTGAATAAAGACGAAGGTAACATCCAAAAAACCGATTTTTTGGATTATTTTTCGTCTTTATTTATTAAACTTTAAGTTTGGCTAATAATTTTATACTTTTTAGAAACCACAAAAAATTGACCAAAAACCAACAAATGTAAAAAAAAAATTGAATAAAGACAAAATCAAAAAACCAAAATACTAGATTTTTCTAATTACCCAAACCAAGCCACATTAAACTATTAAAGTAGGGCTTACATGGAAATAGGTCCAGCCTGAGTTAAGGCGTGAAAGACGGGCTACTTTAAGCCCCTAAATTTTGGTCCAAAATTAGGGCTTGAATAAGTACACTCAAGTGTATAATATATATTTAATCTATCAATTACACAATCATTGAGCTAACTAGCTTAGCAAAAAAGTTTAGTTATTTTATCCAAGAGGTACACGATTCAATTCTTTTCCTTCTCCACAACATAATTTTTACCCTCTCAAACTCACAGTTCCAATGGGATATTTTTTTTATTGGTGCAAAAAATATTATGATAAAAAAACTAGTTTTATTCCAAACAAAGAAATCAAACATGGAAAAAATATGGGGCCAACTATATTTTGAGGTTAGTTTTATTTTTATTTTTATTTTTTTAAAAGAAAACATAGGGCCCAAATTTACAAGTTTGTCTTAGGTTTCGAGAATGTCATGGCCGGCCCTGGATTGAGATAAAGATGAAATATGCTGGAATCAAGCCGGCTCCTAGATATGTAGGGTTCCTAAATAATTAAGGGACCTTAAAATTTTTACTTTTTGGTGGGTTTAAAGCCCAAGGTTCTTTCGATTTTACCTAAGCCGGCTTTGTGCTGGAAAATTAAAACTCACCCATTTCCTAAAAAAAAAAGAGAGATAAAACACCTTTTATATCCTAAAATGCAGCATCAATTTATAGGCAAACCAACCGACGGTAGATCATTAATTCACGCTGATGTGGGGAAGAAACAGTAGTCAAATGAACTTTCGTCGAAAGAGACGAATAAAGTTTTCTTCATCTCTTTAAAGGTGTCATTTCCCATGAATAGAGCGGTAAACGAGTCGAGCTTTAGAATGTTTCTCGAGCCGAACTTGCCTAGGTTTGAGTCGAATTCGAATTTGTTCACGAGTTTTAACAAAGAAAAAATATTAGATATTTATGCTCTAATATAACTCTAGAACTTCAAAATAAAATCTATTTTGCACATAAATAGGTTCATACATGTATAAAATTATAAAAACATATTAATAAAATTTAAGTTTATAATACTTTTACTTTTATTGGTTTATACAAGTACAAGTTATAAAATTTTCTTATGTATAAGTAAAAGTTTATACATATCCAAGGTTATATAGGAAATTCTTAAGAGATACATATATTCCGAGTTCACAAGCCTAATCGAGCTGAATATTGTCAAGTTCAAGCTCGTTTATTAAACGAGCTTAAAATTGAGATTCAGGTTCAGTTCGTTTAGTATACGAATCGAATTCAAACAAGCTTTTACCAAGTCGAGCCTCGAATAGTTCACAAACGATTTAGTTCATTTACAGCCTTACCCAGGAAGCATTAAAACACACCTTTTAATGATTTACAATTTGTAAGTTTCAAAGCAGTTGAGAATGGAGTAGTAATAAGGCGGGAAAAAGACCAAAAAGATTGCAAGTCCGAGTAATTATTCAATGCTTGAAATGAGTACAATACACACCTATTAAAGGCGTGTACCATACATATTTATTGTATAGTTTAGATTGTGTTACCTTATTGGCAATCGTAACATTTTTTTAGTGTTTGTAACTTTCAAGTAATATGATTCGTAACATTTTTTCTACGATTTATAATATTTTGGTGTATCTCGTAACTTTTATTAAAAAAAATCATAAATTTTGTAGGAGTATATATGATACACACCTAAATATAGTCACGTATTGGTGAGCCAATTACTGATATGTATGATATGGCGTTTTTTAGTTTTGAGTGTGGACCCACCTGTAAGTCATTTTGTGGAAAATAAAGTAGAATTTTTTTGTAAATTTATTTTGCAAAAATCAGCTACCAATGTTACTGGCTGTATTTGGTTAGATAGTTTAGTTTAGTTTTGATGATGCCATAAGGTGTAATAAGTAAAGAGAGATAGAAAAAGAAATGAGAAAAATGATGATGTCATCAAAACTAAAATTAAAATTAAATTGGAACAGGGCACTAGAATTCTCATTATGCATCATTTAACAATTATCATAAAAAAAACAAAAACAATTATCATCAATAAACAATTATCCGGTTTATCTTTCAGATTAATATATATATATATATATATATATATATATATATATATATATATTATGTTTATGGTTAAAAAAAAAACAATTATCATCAGTAATTCTTGAATCCCCCTACAATATAGCTGGCTCTCAAATAGCAAGGCGCCGGAATGAACAAGTATTTGGTACATGAAAAGTTTCTCATAAATTCACTCAAATATGCATTCAACAAGTGAAGTCCACTCAGTACACCCGTTGAATGCATTTTTTTAAGTGAATTTATAAAAAAAAATTCATGTATTGTACTAGACCTCTGCCGGAATACCAAACCATTTGACAGCAAGGGACAACGGAAATCATCGGTTGTGTTTGGTTTGGTTTTGGGTTTTGATTTTTGTAATGATTAGAGGGAGAAATATGGGTAATATTTAAAAAATAGGTATTAATGATTAGAGAGAGATAGAGAGAAAAATAAGAATAATATTTAAAAATAAGGTTAATAATTGAATAATGATTTAGAGAATCGGTTCTTAAAAACCCAAACCAAATAAGGCCATCAACTTTTTCATAGATGACATCAGCTACAATGATCGGTCCTGGTCAAGGGAAATGTAACCTAAAGCAAGGATTGGGGGACGAGCGTCAAATCACCTAGGAACAATGTTATGGCTATTCCACTGGATAATGTGACGAATAATGAGCCATTTATATTTTTGAGTGGACTTCACGTTGAACTTCTCTCTACCATATAATCCACTTTGTATGCATTTTTTGGATACCCATAACATTTTTGCTCCCGTAATTGTAACCCCATCTTTCCTTGGAGATGCGAACATTTGCTCAAAAAGACAAAATGAATGTAAACGAATCCAAACAAAGATACATGAACCCATTACCTCTCAGAAACTAAAGTTCTGAGACCGTGTCAAATCACCAATTGATGCAAAATCTAATCTTAAGCTAGTACAGTATTAGGAAAGAAGCCCAATAATACAAGTCAAGATAAAAAACAATGAATTTGCTCCAATGTGATTTATGAAACAACAAAAAGAAACCCAAACTTCTAGTGAGCAGCGGCTTCACAAATGAGGATAACAAGCTCAACATTGCATCAACGTTTCAAACAGTAGTAATGGTGACCGCAACATTAGTGGCGGTGGTGAGATGGTTCTCAGTCTATCAACATCGCCTCCACATTTCAAAAGTAGAAGTGGTGATCGTAGTGGTGGCGGTGACATGGTTCTCGTCTTCTTGGTGGACAGCCAGAGCAAAGCGGTGGCGGTCAATATGTTAAATTTCTTGAAGGACAACTTGGTGAAAACTCATCCGTACACGTGTTTTTATTTTAGATTCAATTTTAATGGGGTTGGTTGAAAATCAAGGTGGTCAATCGTGAATCAAAATGGCCCGTTTCAGAATTGAATCACGAATCACTCTAATTCGGTCATGATTTTTATAATAGATTGAAACATAAGTTTATTGATTAGGGTAACAAAAAGATGTACTATAAATGAAAGTTCTAGATCTAAATCAATAAAAAAAATTATTCTAAATAATAATTTGATAATAATAATAGAGAGTAATAGGTACGCAATTAGCTACTTACCTGCTTCTGTTGCATTTGCAAGAGCGTGTTAGAGCTCCCCATTAGCCTGTGCCAATAGTGTCATTGGGTTTACCTCGTTAGACGTCGTCTGTTATGTAATGTCAATTGCTCGTCAATGAAATACTTTTCGTTGGGATTGCCATTGTTCATTTTGTTTGTTACCTATATTGTTGCTTGCTTCTTGTTGGTTTGATGTATAGTGCTTGGCTAGTTGGAGCTTGGCTTGCCTGCAAGGGTGTCTTGGTAGGAAGCCACACGTAGTGTCTCTTGAGCATAATCTTGCCTCAAATGTCACCCGTGACAGTTGGTAAGTCGTGAATCTTATGGTCCTATTTGTGAGAGAGTATTAAGTGCAAAACAAATCCCTAGAAGATCCTTAGGGTGATTATATTCCATTTGTTTTTGATCATTTTCAATTCACTCTCGTAATAAATCTCCCTTTCTTATTACCCATAATACTTAACAAAAGCAAGGGACTTGGGAGACCAAAAGAAAACAGAGGATACATGTCAAATGAACTTTGGCCCTATTTCAATTCGGCGCATTGGAGGCCAAAATATCAAGAAGCAAGCTGTAGAGAGTGAAGAAGCACAAATACGCACAGACATGGGACAAGAAGACATGAGACAAGAACCTGACACCACAGAGACACAAAGACGCGAATATGTTACTCTAAAATGTAGGACATGGACGCGTTGGTGATACATTTGAATAATAAATTCAAATTTGTTAATATGTATGTATACGTAACCATTAGCATATGTACTAGATTAGTAAATAGATAAGATGCAATTAAAAACAAGAAGGAAGAATCCAGATTGACATATGACTTGAGAAATCCTTTAAAAATAAGACATGGGCCTGAATAGAAATAGTTAAAATTTTCCAATTGAATTTAACTAACGATTAGTCGTAATACTTACTATTATTTCATATTCGTAAATATAGTGATGTGTCAACATTCGAAATCTTTGATAATCACATGTTAGCAAGTATCCAAGAAGAGGTATCAATCACATTGTAATTCTTCCGCTCAAAATAATCACATTGTAATTCTTACGCATAGACGCCAAAGAAGTGTCGGACACGTTGCCCAATGTGTCTGACATGTGTACATGTTTTGATTTTTATTTTCTACTTCATACAAACACGAAAAAAAAAAGGGGCATTGGTCACATGTCCGAGAGTATCCAAGGAATGTCGGTGTCTGACACCTGTCGAACTAGAACACACCACATCATTTAAATGTCCATGCTTCTAATGTCTTCAAAGTTTTCACAGGTTTATATATATATGCTCTTTCTCACTGCAATAATCTCTCTAACAACCATAACGGCCCAATACAGGTTACATAACGTCGCTGCCACTGTGTAATAGCAACACTGTCGTGATTTTGGGTCATATGGCTATAGCAGCTGTCTGGTGTGTCGGAACCCATCAAAACCACAACAAAAAGGTGGCTGTTACGTAACGCCAGTTTTCCAAACCATGAGAGTGACCTAATACCATCACAAAGGGCGATGTTAGCCTATTTCAGATCAAGGATTTTTCCATACACCAGTAAGACAAATAATATAAAGGCCTATAGCTAGACGGGACCATATAATAGCCAATAAAAATCCACTCCAATTCATAGTTCAGTAAAGCAACAATACAACAAACTGTCTTGAAGATAAATTCAGCATCTAAGAAAGTAAAGTTTTGTTTTTAGGCAACCTCATCCAATGTGTCATTACTCCAAGTCTATAACGCCTTTCATGATTTGTTGTTTCATCTCTAATTAAAAATTCACACTCCCCCAGAGTTTTATAAATGCCACCAACATTCTTTTGATAATAAAAATGATAGCACCTTCACAAAATACGACATCCCAGAGTTCCATGGAAGAAAATTCAAATGTCATCTACATTTGGATTGTAAGCCCAATTAACACTAAAAAAATGAGCTTAATACAACTTTCAAGGGACTAAGGGAGCACTCAACCTGATGAACAATTTTCCGTTGCTAGATCCCATCACTTGCTGCCATAAATCTGCAGACAAATCTCTCCATAAATCACCATGTCGAAAAACAAAATGCAATGCCTAGCAGGATAAGCAGACAATTTCTTACCATTCAAAATCACAAGGTATATAGCACAATATTGGCAAGAAGAAACAAAAATGATTACAATGAAGATGTGTCAGACGCGCAAGAAACAATCGTACCAAAACTCCTACTTTCTGTTTCAATGCAAGCCATCAACTACTTGGTATACAGAAGACATCTGATATTCACTAGTAATTTAAAGTCATAAATCATAAATAGCAAGTAAACTTTTCAGGTATTACTGCTCTTTCTTTGTGATAAAAGTCCATCCAGCTTATTGGGTCTAGGTTTGTTGGTTTCGGCTTGTCCTTTTCAAGGATCATGAGACCAATGTAACCCAAATGCTCAATCTAGCACATTTAAGGAAGAGATCGAGATAGAGTATAGTTGCAAATATAGAATTTCAAGAAAAATGGAGAATAGTTCGGAATAAGTCGACAAAAAAGCCCCAACATTTTTTTCTGAATGAAAGTTGATACTCTGGTTAAAGTAAATCCGGAACCCTCTTAAGTGCACTATCTGTGCAAACACTTGTATGATTATCAAAAGCTAATTAAATGAAGAGTAAAAACCAAGCCTTGTATTTGGGCAAGATTAGGTGTCACCTATGCTACACGATTAGGTTAAGTTTCTGGATTGTAACAAACTTGCCAATTTTTTTTTGGTTAACCAGGTATCCGGGTCAACTTTTGTGCACTTATAACAAGCTTGGCAATAATATGTTCCATTTAGGTTTGGATCAATAAAACTATAATTAGCCAACAAAAATGACCACGGACCACTTTCCGGCCTTCAACACTTGGGATTCAAATGTATTGAGTCCAAAACAAAAACAATGAGCACGCATTCTCGTGCATTGCACGAGGCATAAAACTATTATTATAAAATGTCTCGGATTATGTGTTGAAACCACATATCCATCCGTGCACTAGCTGATAATATTGATATTAATCAAAAAATTTGTTTGCTAGATTCCTATGAAAAGGGTCAGTAACGCCTAAATCCTAATTCATGTCTAAATGTCTCATAGACTCTGACTCACTCTGTTGCTGTGAGAATTATTAATGTTTGGTAGAAAGAACTCTAGGGGGAGAGTTTTCTAGAACAAAATCATTACTATTCTCACTATTAGTTATTGTGAATATCATGCAGAAATTTATAGAGCGAGCATCATTAATGCTTCAAAAGTCCTATAATAACGTCAAGATAAACCATAGGACGCTGAATAAATGGATCAATGTATTATGCCTACATGAGCGACCCAATTTGATCCTAGGCTTGGATCCACACAAATTCCAACAGCAAGTACTAGATTACAAGCTGGTGCTAAAATATTACCACCACTCACAGAATAACTTATCATACTCCTAACCATGTTAGAAATTTTTGGTACGGGGAGGGTTTGTACACGTGGCTCGGCACTCATCCGAGCCGTCTAAATATGTTTTGGACGACCTAGATGGAAGGGGGTATAATTACAAAAATCTCACATTTAAATTTACGCCATCCAAAACATTTTTGGATGACTTGACTTGATTGAGCTATCGGGCACCAATACCCTCTCTGTAGCCATGAAACCAAAAGTATACTGATTATCTTGGAAGCATTCTGAGTCACTGAGTGGAAGAGGGTGATCACCAGAACCCTCGGATGGCGATGGTCAAAGTATTACTATATAAACGTTTAATGTTGTGAATTTACGCTTTTGATTTCAGTGTCACCCTTTTTACTCTACAGAAAAAAGAAATGCAAAGGGTTCAGAAACCATTAATTCGTCACCTTCCTTGAAACCTCCCTCCCTCCCTCCTCTTCCCCCCCTGCTATAAACTATGGCACAACACACACACACACACACACACAAGCTTAACACAAATTCAATTTCCCGAAATACAGTTGCTCCGCGGTCGGTCCATCTCGCAAATTTGTACCCTAGATCTTGTAGAGGTATCTAAGTCACAGTGTTATGCGTAGTATACTATACATGTGCTTTAATCAAGGACATAACTACAAGATCTAGGGAATAAATTCTTTTTTACAATTTTTTAATGCTTTTCATTGAGATGAACAATAAATCTAAAATTTTTATATGATTAATAAATTTTTTTAAAAAAAGAACCAAAACAATTAGACCCAATTGAGGGCCTTAACAGTGGGCGGTCATGGAAGCAATGCAAAATGAGAGTACATTTTTAGACACACACACCTATGGATGGCCATTTATTTAAACTTTGCCCATGACCAATCTTTCTGTCTCTATTTCTCTTTTACTTCGAAGTGACCAAGCAGGGTTTTGAGTTTGGTTTACGCGCATTCCCTGTTTTGGAAGTTCCCATCCACCAAGTATGAATGCATACATTAATCACCTACCCAACTCATAAAGATGATTCGGCCCTGCTAGGAAGTCGGTTTTTTTTTTTTTTACTCCGGATTCAAAAAAATAAATGCTCTCCATTTATTTAAAACATGTTTTCGAGAGCTTTTGGAAAATATTGGCTCGATCATTCGAATATCGGTAAGAATTGATCAATTTTCGTATCTAAATTCACCGGGAGAAACTTGAATGAATTTGTAAAGCCTTTATGGACATCCGACTAAGCTAATTGTTTGCAAAAACCTTTCAAACAATGTTTTAATCAAATTAAATGGATCTTATAACAAGTGTGTGATCTCAAAATGGATCCCCCTCAATTTTTTTTTTTTTTTTTTTTTCCGTGGGTGGGATCACTCAATCTATAGTAGTGTATCATAAGTAGAGTGGCATAAGTGGGCTCCGGCCAAGGTTTAATCAGTACTGAACTGTCAAATTAATGTGGTAATTAAGCTTGACATTCTATATAATTTATGCTTGACTTCATAAGGCAAAACCACGGTCAAATTGTATACTTTGAGGTTTCAATTATGGATTTGATTTCATAAAAAAAATTGGATAATGAAAATGAGTAAAAATCAATTATTTAACCAGTACAAGCCTGATTCTTTTAACATAGAATCCATATCCTCCGTGGATGGGATGCAAAAATCAAGAGAACCAAATTCCCTCCCTTGTCTCTCAGTTGAATAGTATTTATTAGTAATTTTATCGGCGATAAAAGCTTTTCTCAAAGTATCCAAGTTCCTCCCTTGTCGCTCCTTTTTAACCAATCCATACCTTCATCATTAGCTCGAACAATTTTTCAAATTCATAGTATAGGATTTCTTAAAGTTCGTTAAGATTGGATTACCTACCAAGTTTCCAAGTTTGCACTGAATATGAAACTTCTTGATTATTTCTTAAGTAGTGAATGATTAATTAAGGTATTAATTTTGTGCTCATTAGAGCTATTATGGTCAAGTACTTTTTGGGGTACATGAAAATTAGGCAAAGCAAATCGTTATTTGGTATCAAGTAGACTACAAGTTCAGCATGACATTCCTGGTCCGTCGCACGTCATCTCATCAACTCTTGCAAGATTCACTTTATCTTAGAAGATATAGTGGTTCTTTCAACGTATTGATTGTATTGTATTTAACCTTCGCAATAGTGGTCCTAGTTGCATAATTCAAGCACAACCATTTTTTTTTTTTCTATCAATCTAAGTTCAAATTAGTGTTATTAATCTTCGACCGGATTTGTCTTGGATTTTTTTTAGCTGGTTCATCCAAAAGGCGCTTAGAGTATTCTATGTAGAATCATTCTTGACAACATCAAAATCTTCTCGACGACATCTATCAAACAAAACCAGTATTAAATATTATGTATAAAAAAATAATCTTTTGTCTATAAGCTCATTTTTCTACGTAATAATATACTCCCTCCGTCCCAAAATAGATGTCCATTTTTGAAACTCATGTCATTTTCAATCGCTTATATCTTTCAATATGAATCTCCAAAAATATTCAATATGAATTTTGTTGGATAATTCTCGACGAGTTCTGTAATACAAAGTGTTCATAATTACAAAACATATTACTAATTGAAAAATATAACGATCGAAAAATAACACAAATTTTAAAAATGAACATTCATTTTAGGATGAAAGGAATATTAGTCTTGTTTAAACAAGTAGAGAGAGAGAGAGGGACGGATGTCAGAGACAAGTGGAGAAAAAAGAGAACAAAGAACGTATTGAATTCGAGGTGGCCATCATTCGGTAAATAAAATAAAATAACCAGCGCCAAGTGGCGCTCACTAGCATTTTCCCAATCAACAATGATACAGCCACAAACCCAGAACCACAAACAGCCACAACCTTGCACTGTTCACGTGGGCCCCACGTGGGGGCCCACCCACTTTACCCCAGAGAAAAAAAAAATCGAAATATTCAAAATCCCCAAATCTGGGGTTTGCACTTTCATTTTCGCGGGTGGGCCGAGAGAGAGAAGGGACGAAGAAGATCCCCACCGTCCGACACTCGACGGTCGACTGCCAGTTCACCGACGACTCAAACTCGAACAAGATCCACCGTCCGACGCTCGACTGCCAGTTCACCGGCGACTCTAACCTGAACAAGACCCGGCCTCGGCCTCTCGCCACCGGTTGGCCAAATCATCTATTGCAACCAAGGTCATCTATCAAACTCTCTCTCTCTCTCTCTCTCTCTCTCTCTCTCTCAGTTTGTAGAGATGAGATTTGTTGATTATGGGAATTGAATTTGAAAGCCCTAATTCGAAAACCTAAACTCCATAAGAGATTCTATGGAGGTCTTTGAAAGCCCTAATTTGTTCATTTTCGCATGCTCTAGAATGTCATTGTGTGTTTGATGCTACTCATATGCAGTTATGTGTGTGGTATAACTATGGATTCTTAATGCTACTCATGCCCACTTTCACGATTAGGCAATTCCAGATTACAAATACGGTATAAATATGGATTCTTGATTACATACGTAGTATATAAGTTTGGAAATGTGGGTTATTTCCATTAAAGAATGATAACTGAATTAATTAAAGGTTTTTTTTTTTTACATTTTACATGTTAATAAACTTATGTGAAAACCCTGTGTTGTCGTTGGTAGTTGGATGGTCACCCAAAAGAGTTTGACCCTTTTTTTTAGAAGAGAAAGAGAGTATGGGTTTGGTCCCTATAATTGGCTTTCAAGAGTATGATCCATTGGCATGCTTCAATTTACGTAGCTTAATGTCTTCGATTTACATGTGCATCAAAGTATCTGAAGTCTAGGCTAGTAAGATATATGTGTTGCTAAAAAAAAAGAAAAATTATTGAAATCAAGACAAAACAAAGAATAGCAATGACTGAATATTCAAAACTTGAAAATACTCTTTAAAACAATTGCAATAAAAATTTAAGTTTATGGTTTTAACAATTAAGATGAGCATGTGTTCCACATGACCCTCCAGTGGAAATAAGGAATTTAAGTTTCATCTAAAACAACTGCAGGGTACTACTTACTAGAAAGGAAAAGGAAAGTACAGTACAATAAAAAAAACACAAGGGCAACAACTAGAGACCAAGAATTTGGTCTGATGGATGACTAAAACCTTTCCTTGCACGAAGTCAACCGATTTTTCCAATAAAAGAATACTTCTATTTCCAAATTCAGAATTGAACACAAAACAAGCTAATAGATCCAATCATCTAGGCCAACTCTTTTCGATAACTGGATAGTTTACCTGTTTTTTTTTTAAGATTTACTCCTGCGATTTGGAATTTGGAACCATAAAAAATTAACTCCATCAACAACCATCAAAAGATGAAATTAAGCTCGCAAGTTTAAAATGGCTTAAATTTTCACAATCACTGAGACCCAAATAGCAATTATATACGGTATGGTTTGGTCAGGACAACCGGGTTTGTCATTCCAAGTGTGCAATACCAAATTACACACTAAATTACACGCGGAGATGGAGTCGGAGGTGATTGGAGGACCGGGTTGGTGAACTAAAAAGCGGAAAATTAACCCCTTGGACAATGTTATTTTAATTATGAACTAAGCAGGGAGAAAATTAGAGAGAGGACAATGTGGTTTTAATTAGGAACTTGAAGGAGAGAGAGAGAGAGAGAGAGAGAGAGAGAGAGAGAGAGATACCTTGGTTTGGCGTCGAGAGATGGTCGAGTGGGTTGAGTCGCCGGTGTTGGAGGGCAATGGGTTGGGTTCGACTGTGGCGTCGTGGTGGTGGAGTGAGGCTGAAGGTGAGTCGCCGGTGAAGGGCAGTCGAGGGTCGGAGGAGTGAGGTCTGAGGTGGGTTGCGATCGATCTGCTGCTTCGTCTCTCTCGCGCTCTCTGAGAACCAGCTCGCGTAAAATGGAAAGAAACCCAGATTTGGGCATTTTGAAAATTTCCGTGGGTTTTTTTTTTTGGGTCAAGTGGGTGGACCCCGCGTGGGACCCACGTAAACAGTACAAGATTGTGGCTGTTTGTGGTTCTGGGTTTGTGACTGTATCATTGTTGTTTCCCAATTCGCAAAACATCCAAAAACAATGAAAACAGGTGCACATGGTAAGTATAGGCTCAAACCGAATTTCCCCATATAAATTCATTCTCAGCCTTCCCCTTTTACAAAATGCTACTCTCTTTGTTCTAATTTTATAGTTCATCGTTCGTTCTAATTTTATAGTTCATCGTTCTATTATAACCAGATAAAAAAATAATTTTTTTTGTATTCGTTAGTTCAGATTTGTTAAAGGTAAGTAGTAAGTGCCACATAGCTCAAAAAACAGAAAGTGCCGCATTATATGACCATATTTTTTTTAGTAGATTTTATCATCTTGTTTCCTATTTAGGGGTGCTTTGGGTAAATTGAAAAAACTAGTTTTTGATTTTTTGATTTTGTCCTTATTTAATTTTTTTTGTATTCGTTAGTTTTTGGTCGATTTTTTGTGATTTCTTAGCTTGTCTCGATGAGAGAAATCTAAAGAGTATAAAATTATTAGCCAAACTTAAAATTTTGTGAATAAAGACGAAAGTGACATCCAAAAAACCGGTTTTTTGAATTATTTTTCATCTTTATTCACAAAACTTTAAGTTTGACTAATAATTTTATATTTTTTAGATTCCTTTCGTTGAAACAAGCCAAGAAACTACAAAAAAAAAATCAACCAAAAACCAATAAATGCAAAAAAAAAAAAATTGAATAAGAACAAAACCAAAAAATTATTTTTTTCAATTTATCCAAACCAAGCCTTAGACTTATCGTTATTCACGTTTCCTAGTTATGTGAAATTTAATAATTGTTCCTTTAATGGGAAAAGAGGACCTCACGAACTGTGAGGTAAAAAGAGACTTTACTACAGAGCCATTTATTACATTGACCAATTTTATTTTTTTTCCCTATTCTCTCATGATTGCCCCAATCAAGTCTTTTCCTTCAACACTTTAATTAACTAGTATCAACCCGTCTTATGCAGAGGAATTGTAACCAAAAAAATAATAAAAACTCAATTTTTTTGAACATACTTTCGCCTAACATACGATTTTATTTGCATACCATTCGAATACACAAATGGAACATGATTGATAAGTGATCAAGCAAATCAAATAAAGGGACAAAGATGAGAAAACCCAAAACAATTTTTACCGTGGAGTGGAACATTATGAACTTGTAATATTCTGAGATATCTTCGCTATCCTTTTCCACCTACAAATAAAAACGAAATAATAATCATATTAGCAATCCAAAAATAATTCTCATGGAACCTACCAATCATTTGGGCTGCAAAAATTAATTCAAGGGTTACAATAAAATTAAAATCCATATGTATAGAATAGAGTATCCTCGTGTTTTGGTGATTGACACTCTTAGGACCTGTTTGATTAGGGTTTTATAGGGTTGACTTGTAAGACGCATCTGAACTGTTGAAAACACATCCGATGCACGGCTCGAATACCGCCCTCCAAGATTCCCTATTCCATAAGACTCTGTGTGGTAGCACATAAAATTATTCACTCATTATGAGGCTTGCTAATTTTTTTTCTCCAATTCAAGAAAGAATCGAACATTTTTTCGAGCATATAAAAGAGCATCACGGCTAAGTTTTTCATTTGATAAAATCAAGTGGGTGATTTTATCAAATGAAGTGAAAAGAATCTTGGAAAATCGAGTGGTAGGTCATAAAAAAACAAGGGTGATTTTAGCGACTTTGGGTTAGATTTTTAAAGATTTCTTTTCCTTTTTTGATAAAATCACTCACTTGATTTTATCAAATGTTAATTTTATCAAATGAAAAACTTAGCCTTAAGACCAATGCATTTGCATTGAACTATTTTCACAAGACTACTGTAGCATTATACAGACGTGTGCAAAAAAAGATGCGTACAGAAAAATGGACTTTAAGAGAAAAAGATGCTTACAACAGATGGGTACAGAAAAATTATCACACTGGCAATTAGATTGAAAGGTTTTTTTTTTTTTTCTGAACTTAAATATTGCATAATTCCTTTGCACATGGTACAGGAAATACTTTCCAGAAATCTTCCAGGAAGCTTTTTTTTTTTTTTTTTTTTTGTCTGCATCTTCCAGGAAGCTCAGGTGGCGTCCAATTCGTTTTGTATGGGTCCCACTCTTAAACCCCTCATCTATCTCTTTATTCTCTCTTTCTCTGCTCTCAAACTATGGCGACCGGGTCAAAAACTGCACCATCACCGATCCCGTTCCTTCACTCTTTGGCTACGCCGTAACCTCCAACTCCAGCATTTGGAAGGCAAAACGGTGGATTCGTCTTTTTCCCAAAAGTAATCATTGTTTGTATGTCCTCTGTATCAGACGTGTTTTTATTCTCCTCCTTCTCTGGTTTCAACATGTATGGATTTCTCTCTGTGTGTCATGTCCGAACCCGTAAATTCTTGCTAGAGTTATCTTTGCGGGCCAATTTGTGATAAATACAGATTGTTTAGAAATTTAATGGGTATTAGATTTAGGGTTTTCCCAGTTTCGAAATTCTGGGATTTTTCTATTTTGGGTTGGGTGCTATGCGAAATTGTTTCTGTAAGTGGCGAGTACATGTTGAATATGAAACTATTCTGTGCTATTTTTTGAAGTTAATTGTCCCATCATTGTGACTAAACACTTACCATATTTGTGCTGTTGTTGCAATTTTAAGCATTTCCTTCTAAAAAATTTTAGGTACGGATTTCGGCACATTCAGACTGTCTAATAATACAACCGAGCACTACTCTTTGGCGATGAATGTGTTTCCTGGAAGATTTCTGGGAAAGTCTTTCCTGTGCCATACCATTTCTCTTTTAAGATTTGCGAGATCAATCGGAGATCTGGGGCAGAGAGAGAAACCCTAGAGAGAGAAAACGTTATCAGGAGGAGTCTGTGTAGAAATTGCTCCTTCAACAAATCTGGACGTGATTTATTTTGTTTACAAAGCACCAATGCATGATTTGTTGTTTAATGCTGTCTCCAGATCTCTTCAAGACAAAGACGTCACAGATCTGTACAGCAGCAAAACAGTACTTCCTCTTTCTTGCATGCAGTAATATACATATACACGAAACGGGGAGATCGAGAGAGCTAGTCAACAGTACCATGGCTGATGATTATCACCAAATGTATTTCAAAGTCCCTTGCGCCTACTGCGGTAAAAATTCAGAGGTAAATATTTATACTTTTGTCAGTTTGTGCATATGTAGAGACTAGTGTACATATATGGGGTCAGTTCCGCAGACACAATACTAGTATACAAAGAGAGATGTATAGGGCCTGGTTAGGCCCGATTCTGTATTTCGCGAGGTCTCAGGTTAATTCTTAATTTGAGGCCCTTCATATATATATATAATTTATATATATATATAATTTTTTTATATATGTATACATAATTTTTTTTTATACATAATTCTTTTTTCTACGAGACGGGGCCCCAAAAATAGGGGAGACCAGGCCCGGGCCTGCCCACAGGGCCGGGCCTGGTTCCAGAGGACACAATATTACAAGATGCAAAATAAAAAAAATGCGGCCATTAATTGTTTCCGACTAGATGCAGAAAATGAAAGGACAAAACAAGAAGAGAATATCTTATTTACGGATGATCCGTAAATAGAGGGTTTGCACCGAGTAAATTCCTACCGTCTATCCCGAGATCCAACGGCTCAGAGCCGTGAACACACTCTCTCCTCCTTAAATGCACTGCAGATGTAAAAAAAAAAACTGTGCACAGGCTCCGAGCTATTGAATTTCGGGATGGACGGCAGAGATTTGATCGGCGCAAATCCCCTATTTACGAATCATCAGTAAATAAGATATTCTCAAACCAGAAACCTGTTCTTCATGCTCTTATGGATTCTTAATGTATAATGTATTCATCAATCTTCCTTCTCTCATTTTTGAAATTACACTCAACTTCTAAAATTTCAAAAGATTTTAACAATCCAGTTAATAAAAATCATATTTTAACAGTTGGGTTGCCAATTTTTTTTGAAAAACTCAGCCAACCGGTGGGGGATTCTTAAATCCAACACAAAAGGGGCACTAAATAATGCTAACTCTAAAAATATTTTAAAAAATCACGCTCAAAAGGGCATGGTTCAAAAGTTCAAGGGGCCACGTGACCCCTCCCTGTGTGTTCGACCCCGACTGATCATACAACGAATTTGATTGGAAGAAAACATAGTTCCAATTTTTGTGATAGAATTTATTTCTCCCCCACACACACACAATTTTTTATGTAAAAAGATACATACATATAACATGTCTGTCTCTCTATAGGCTTGGATATCATATAAAGAATGGAGGTCGGGCAAAGCGATGGGGAAATGCAAGTTTTGCCCCTTACCCACACTTCGAAACCCAGATACTGTCCAGGTTCCACTCTCGCCATTGGCAATCTGTTTTTTTATTCATTATAGTCTATTAAGTTACTTGTAATTAATTCCTGAAATGTACTTCGATCTCTCGATGCAAATTAACACAACGTACTTTTTTAGGAGGGAGTTTGCCAATACTGTAAAAAGTATCCCTTGTATAACCTTGGTTTTTTGCTGTATAGTAATTGACATTTACCGGGGGAAAAGTCAAAATAGGATCCCGAAAATCAGATTAAATTCAAGAATATCAAAGTTAAAGTAGTTTTGGTTATTGATGGGAAAAGAAAGAACTCAATTACACACACAACAGTCGAACCTCACTCACATAATTAAGCTTAAACGTCACAGTAGTTAAAGTTAAAAATTGTACAGATTAAAACTTTTTTTGGGTGATAGGCAAAATCTATGACAAATATTGTAAAACTATATAGGATAGACTACATATATCGGTATATAGAACTTCGTATGCATGACATGATTATTTACAAAGACGACACTCGTTTAATTTACTTGTAATTCCTAAATTTTGATCATATTATTCACACAAAAAATTAATTCTAAAACTTTATTTGTGACCATCGGATTTTTCTTTCAAGTCACTTGCTATGCCGAGGCAGTCTTCTTCATCAACCTCGTCCACGTCAAACATGCTCCCATCTCCTGAAACACCAAGACGACGTACGTATATATCAATATTTCTTTCCATTTCTTTCAATTATTATTTGATCAATGTATTCCAAACCAGCCATCCTCTAAGTTTTGGATTTTTTTGCTGGATTATCTGTTTTACAGCTACTAGAAACGATCTCAATCAATTTCTCAGGTAAGTGCATACCATCAATTTGTCAAGTAAGCGTAGAAATTAGAATTCCACACAACTTTACCTATATTTTCAAAAATAATTTTCAGAATTGCTCATCTTATGTTTTTCACTTATTATTTTTTCGAAATCCCTTGCCCAATACCTGTTTTTAGTTCTAACCCTATTATACGTACACTAACATTTTTGAGTTTTCACTGAGTCTTTCTTCTCTCTATTGTTTTTCCAGGTTTTTTTTTTCTTGTTTCTCCTTTTTAATATTACTCCTATTGAGCATATACTTATTTTGAAAATAAATAAAGTCAACTAGCTTATTTGAAGATCAAGAATACATCAGACTTACTTTTATTACCACTTTAGTTAGTCCATATACTTGTATAAATACTACCCATAATACAAAAAAAAAAAAAAAATGTCGCGCATGGTTCTGGATAGTAATTTGCCCTCATAATTAACAAGCTTTCAATACTACGAACCAAAAATTTGGACATTCAATGCTAGTATGTTTTAAGATTTTTGTTTCATACGACTGATTTGTTTCCTTGTCCTGTTGTTTCAAATTCTAGTATGATCAATCTTGGAAAAGTAAGGTCATTGACCGTAAGTTTTGAATCATGTAACAAAATTAACCGTTGAAATGTTCTTCCTTCTACTATCGGCTCCACTGATCGAATCTAAATCCCATGATAAACCCTAGTTGTGTTATGTTACAAATACGGAAATACCCCATCATTAAGTTTTGAATCATGTATGAGGTGTGTTGCATATATACTTATGTGTTTCGCAATGAAAGGGAGGAGACACAACATGTCAAGGATGAAAATCCTAAGCTAACTAGTAAGCAAGCTGGCTCCGTGGCTCGAAAAAATGTAAGTGTTATTTAAACCATATGTATATATGCATTATCACTCAACAAAGCTTCCTTAATAATTTGTGCATTCCTAATTTGTAGTGGCCGAGGAATGGCTATGACTGGTGGATGCGGCAGCAAGGTAAGGACACATAATTTGAGTATAATTTATTTAGTGTCTCTAACATTTTTCGAGCCAATTAAATAAAAAATCTCGAAATGCTGAATTGGCTACTCCTTAAAAGACTTGTATTTGAATCAAGAATCGATACATGGAGTGAATGAAAACATGAATCGAAAAAATGGGGAGTTAATTAGGAGTCTTGTATCATCAACTTTTTTATGATCCCATCCTTAAAAGATTGAATACCTATGAATACATCTTTAAAAAGTGAGTTAATTAGGGGTCATGTATCATCAACAATAATACACCATTTTTCAAAGTGTGTTTGTAAAATGTGGTTTATTTTTACACCGTATTTGTATTGTTCCGCACACGACAAGCATAAAAATCCAATATTATAAACATTGGATGGTCTATTACACATTGAAAGTGTACTCTAAAAGTGTACTCTAATTTTATAAACATTGGATGGTCTATTACACATTGTGACAGGAACTAAAACCAACCAGGGAAGAACAGGTCCAACGCTCAAAATATTAGAAGAACCAAAAGTTGACGATGCGCCTCCATCGACGGGAGCATCAAAAGTTGGTGAAGCGGACAGAAAACCAACATGCAAACGAAAGAAGAAATGAGGCTTTGTGGTGCATGTAGAAATGGGAACTTAATTAGATCCTAGTTGGCTAATTTATTGGCTTGGTAGCAGTTCAAGGTCAATGGTGGTTGACTTATTTCTAGAAAATAGTTGACGTTGCCAATTTGGTTAATTTGCATTTCTGGTAGACTGTATGGGATAACTGAAGAACATAATGTAATGATTCATCATGCTTATTAGCTTCAAATGCCCCTTGTGCCTCATACCTGCTATTTATCATTTATGATTGCAAAATAGGTAGAAGAATATATAGGGTAACCTTACAAAGCTTGTAGGCTGTATGGGTTAACAGATCATGAACATTGTGAATTGGCTTATCATGTTTATTGTGTGCAAATGTCCCTTGTGCCTTAGCCTTGCTTGTTATGTTTGCAAAATAGGTAGAAATATAATACAAAATAAATCTCTCCCCCGTAGAGTACTTAGGCATTGAGGCCAAACCACGTAAAATCTTGTGTGTGATTTGTGCCCTTTGATTTTATTACACTTTCATTACGGGTGGAATTGAGCATAAAAATTTCCCCAACACAAACAAAAATTATAGCCTTTTGTAAAAGGGGAAGGCTGAGAATGAATGATCAGGCATTGGTTTGGGTTTCAATGCCTTCTCATGTCTTCTTGAAGATAATTTGCTACACTTAACTTTGTTATTCATGAAGAAAACGTTCTAAGCATGTAATATCATCCCTCTTAATTAAAGAGATAGGGTAGAGTTTGACTTTATGTCCGAATAAAATTTTCGGAACAAGGAGTGTTATAGTACTTGTGCTCTTCCGGTTTCTAATGCAACTACGTACAGAATAGACATTTTCAGCAATGAATAATGTCAAGACTAGGCTTCGCAACATAATAGAGGATAAGTCTCATAGATGCTTGGATTGTGGTCAGTGGCGGACGCAGGATTGTAGCTGCGGGGGGCCACTCCATAGAAAGGGGGGTCACTCCATAGAAAATATACAAAAAAATTGAAAAATACACTGAAAAAATTAAAAATTTGTCGAAAATTGGGGGGAGTGCGGGGGCCGAACACCCCCTCGCACCCAGGTCCGCCCCTGATTGTGGTCATCAAGAAGGAACAAAATTCTCAGAAAATTAGTTTCAACTCAATTATGGATGATTTTCGAGATCCAATCACATTACACTCTGATTCTAGTTGCTTTTGGCTTGTTGAGAGGACTTAGATTTTGTACTCAGTGTTGGGTATTATTTAGACAGGAGCGGTGTTGGTGTTGTGAGGGGTGCATGTCGCACAATCAAGATGAAATCTGGACCATTGGGATTGCTGAACAGACGGCTCAAATAGTGCACAGCACGCATGTTGTGCACCCATGCACAACACCAACCCTTATCCCTATTTAATTAGACATTCAAATGTTTTAAATTCTTGAACCTTAAATTTTTTAAATCTTGTCTTTTTATGTTGCGTCCCCTTCGGGTATGAAAATTCTGATTTTGTCACTGTACACAAGAGTTGTTCGCTGGGGGAAAAATAAAATCCATGTACAATAGTCTCTTCTTGGTGGTTGTTTGACATCTAACTCATTCTCCGTAAAAATTGAAATAAGTTCGAAAAACTCTCAACATGCAAGTTTTATTTTTTCCAAGACTATCAAAACGGAACACATGAAACAAAAACTAGTTTCCATATGATTCTTACAGGGCATTTCAATTGTGAGAAGGAAAAAAAAAAAAAAAAAAAAAAGCAATAAAGAATCTTGATTTTTCGCTGGATCAAAATGATGAGATCGATTTGATAAGAAACAAAAACAGACCGATGAAACACTTTTTTAAAATTCCTCAGCTCTTTCACTTTAGGGATTTACTTTTGTTCACCCTCATATCACCTTCCCTCGTATTGATTGAGGTAGTTTAGATTGCACACTACCTCTTCGCTTAGGGCTACAAACGAGTAGAGCCAAAAACTCGAGTTCGAGCTTGGCTCAGCTATAAACAAATGGAACCTTTAACGAGCTTAGCCCGGTCATTTACTACACAAGCCTCTACATGAATCGAGCATATATATGCAAGTAGAGCTTTATTGAGCCGAGCCGAGTTTTGGAGTGTAAAACTCGGTAAGGGCATATCTTGGGCTTCCATCAGCCATTTAACCTACGGAAAAATCAACAATTGATCCTCTCGAATAAAAATTACAAGCGAGTTCCGCGGGGTTAGTGTTCTACTCTTATACTCCCTCCGTCCCAAATTTATTGTCCATTTACGGGCATGCATGCCATTTTTCTATTCTTTATATCTTTCAATCTATAATATTTTTTACAAGTTTGAAAACTTTGTTTAATAGAACTTATCGAGAGCTATCAAACAAGATCCATAATGAGTATATATAACATTATAAATTTGAAAATATATACAATTTTTTGACGTATTGTGAATAGTGCAACTAGACAAGAAATATGGTACAGGGGGAGTATCAGTTTTAGTGTGTCAAAGTATAAAATGTATTTGTATTTGAAAATGGTTTGATTATAAGGCTATTTATGTATGGGAAAAACATTTAGGGACCCAACACCCAAAAAAATCTGCACTATTCATTACTGAACTAATCAGGATCATTGATCGTTGAATACGGACAACTCAAAAGGGATCAACATGCATATTCTCCCGTAAGGGACGATACGCCCCCGGTCCCATTTAGGGATGCATTTGCATAGCAATAATGCTACCCATCCATAAAACCAACCTAGAAAAGGAAAACCGAATCAACCCCACAAACCTCAATAAGTTTTTCTCTCAAATTTTTTGGGGCCACCAACAACCCTCTTAAATTTGTTTTGGGGGCCACCACAAACGACTGCAACTTCACTGAGGATATGCAGAGGATTTTTGTTTTGCCGTGGGTAGAGGTGTCAAACGTGATTGTTGTGTCATGCCGTGCCACTCAACTTACGTGCCTACCGTGATTCGTGCCATACTGTGTTGTGCCTGTTTACTTTATCATGTCATGGCGTGCCGTGACATGCTGTGCTTGTGTCGTGTCATGCCGTGCCGTGTCAATTTACTTTATCGTGCCGTATTGGGTCGGGCCGTTTTAAAGACGTGACGTGCCATTCCGTGCCCGATTTAATTACTTGTGTCGTGCCATGATTTTTTATTGTTGTGCCGTATCGTGGCGTGTCTTTTTAATGGTGTCGTGTCGTGCTGTGTTATTTTGAATCGTGTCATGCCGTGCTGACTCGTTTACTTTGGTGTCGTGTTTTTTGAATCGTGTCGTGCCGTGCTTTTTAAAATCATGTCGTGCCAATGTGCCATCAATTTTCAACTTACATAATTGAAAAAAATTACAAGTTAGTAAGTTACATGATTAAATAAAATTAAAGCTATTAACCATTTAATTTATTCAACCTATTAGAACTTACAATTTACATAAAAAAATTGAAGGCTATTAACCTATTAATACATACAATAATTTCATAACTGTACACAAAATTGAAAACTATTAACCTATTAATACATACAAGAATTTCATAAATGTACACAGCCATGGAATGCCTCCTTCCATTGGAGACAAAATAACTTAAAAGAACAGACAATTATAAGAAACATCCAAGGAATGTCTCATTTCATTGGAGACAAAATAGAGCAAAAAATAATAAGAAAATCCAAGGAATGCCTCAGTCTATTGGAGACAAGAAAACACAATAACAATATGAAGCTCTTGGTCATCTAAGACCCCTATTATTCAATTTGTATATTTGCCTCAAGAAGGCTTGAGTTGAAACCACCTACATGTAACGAAATGAGGGAATACAAACTTGAATCCGGCTTGAACAACAAATATAATGCACTAACGAGTCCTAGAGGGGGGTGAATAGGACGACAATTAAAAAATTAAGTCTAATTAAGAGATATCGATCCAATCATCCATGCTCCATTCAAATTGCCTCTATTTAATATGCAAGATATAAAGCAATTAAAGTAAAGAGACAAGACAAAAGATATACGTAGAAACTACTTAGGATCTAAACACCCTCCCAAACTCAAATGGAAAAAGAACAAGTACATACACTAATGGTTTGTCGAAATCCGAAAAATGCCAATAACACTAACAGGGCTTAGCAAGCATCATTGCCCATATAAATGAAATTCAAGAACACCAAGTGCAGCAACAGGTGCAACAAACAAGTGTTGCAAATAAGTGCAACAAGTGCAACAACAGGTGCAACAAACAAGTGCAGAAAGTGCAACAACAAGTACAACAAACAGATCTTGTTTATGTACTTTTGATCCAACTTTTCGTTGGATGTTGTTTTTGCCTCTTTCGTTTTCGCTATGTGTCGAAAGTTTGGCTTCTCGATGTACCCTTTGTCAAGGCAATAAAATTTCTCTCCCTGATAAAAAAAAAAAACAAGTACAACAAACAGACTCCACCGAACAACTAACAGAAACAACAAACAAGTGCAGCAAATGCAGCATCAGGTGTAACAAAAAAGTTCAGCAATGACAGCAAAAGGTGCAACAAACAAGTGCAGTACACAAGTGAAGCAAACAGGTGCAGGAAACAAGTGCAGTCAACAGGTGCAGCAACAAGTGAATCAACATCAATCCACCACCACAACACCACGTCCACCACGATCGACCACCAGTCCACCACCAACAACATAACTACATAAGTCAATCCAATTCAACACTAGTCAATCTTTTTTTGACTTTGAAATGGGCACAACATTCATCATTGCCCCAAATCAGTAACTATAATACACAAATGCAGGGTTCAACAATCATCATTGCCCAAATTTAATCACTATAACACATAAATTCAGGGTTCAACAATCATCATTGCCCAACTCCAATCACTAAACAAGAATTCCATAAATGTTCACAAAATTGAAAACTATTAACCTATTAATACATACAAGAATTCCATAAATGTACACAACCATGGAATGCTTCCTTCCAGTGGAGACAAAATAACTTAACAGAGCAGACAATTATAAGAAACATTCAAGGAATGCCTCCTTCCATTGGAGACAAAATAGAGCAAACAATAATAAGAAAATCCAAGGAATGCGCGCCTCCTTCCATTGGAGACAAGATAACACAATAACAATATGAAGCTCTTGCTCACCTGAAACCCTTGTTGTTCAATTTGTATCTTTGCCTCAAGAAGGCTTGAGTTGAAAATTGCATGTAATGAAATGAGGGAATACAAACTTGAATCAGGCTCAGCAAGCATCATTGCCCATATAAATGAAATTAAAGTGCACCAAGTGCAGCAACAGGTGTAGCAAACAAGTGCAGCAATGGCAACAACAGGTGCAGCAAATGGTGTAGCACACAAGTAAAGCAAACAAGTGCAGGAAACAAGTGCAGCCAACAGGTGCAGCAACAAGTGAATCAACATCGATCCACCACCACAACACCACGTCCACCACGATCGACCACCAGTCCACCACAACATCACCACCAACACAACTACACAAGTCAATCCAATCCAACACAAGTCAATCTTTTTCTGACTTTCAAATGGGTTCAACAATCATCATTGCTCAAATTCGGTCACTATAACACAAATTCAGGGCTCAACAATCATCATTGCCCAAATCCATCACTATAACACATAAATTCAGGGCTCAACAATTATCAGTACACAAATTTAATCACTATAGTCTATAACACATAAATTTAGGGCTCAACAATCATCATTGCCCAAATTCAATCACAATAACACATTAATTCAGGGCTCAACAATCATCATTGCCCACATTGGGCTCGACAATCATTATTGACCAAATTCAGAATTCACAAACTGAAAATGATGCAACATTATGTTGCCATTTAAGACCATCATAAGTTACAAATTGCAATTCATGTGTTATTTAAGTTTGAACATGGAGATAAGGGGTTGTGTCTGTGGCTTATTCATTTCAGACTAAAAGGACACACACAACTGAAGTGGGGGCAAACTTCATGTAGCCACAAGTTGCCAAACCCACACACAGTTGACAGTTACACATCAATACCCCAATGTTGGGTTTGTAAAGCCGTTTACTTTACCATTCAAGGCACGACTTGACTATATGTGAAACGATAGTTATCAATATATGTTGTACGCAATTAATTGAATTGTATGCTCTTTTTCTATTCTATATATAGGGAAAATTGAATCCTTAATTACTAAACTAGTGCGTAGTTAGAGAACCGAGTAAAAAAATTTGTATCTTTTTTATTCGCATTCTGTTCTTAATTGTTCTTTGCATATTGTGTGTTAACATTTGACTCATTTCTCAAGGCTCTCTAATCTTCACATTCTTTACCTGGATAAAAGATAATATCAATCGGAAATTATGAAATCTTGGAGAAACCAAGAAAACATATTGAAGCATTGAAATTTTACCATAGATCACGTAGATTAGTTCACACATAGAATTACATATCGACGTAAATATGACACGAAACCCGAACATGATATCGCATGCTCAACAACAAGATTCAGATAAAGAAAAACATAATCCAAGATCGATCAACGGTGCAAACTTGTTACGGTCAAATTTCATATGAATAAAATCAAATCATATTACAATAACTTTATATATACCATGCAAAGTAATCCAATTTAGAAGTACGTTGCAAATAAAAAGATTGTCGCACAAATGCTCATTAATGCTTACAAGAAGAGAGAGTAATTACCAGAGAGTTGTTGAGGATTGTATTTATAAATATTAACATCTCTGAAGCAGTTTCTTGGTAAATCCTGGTTCAAAACTTTGTTCCTCAAATAATGCAAGACAAGCTCGGAATCCGTCGGGAGAAACCAGAACCCTGCCGGAAGATTAAGGGAATACTCGTCGTTCTCCATTCTTGCAACGAGAGAGAAAGCGAGAGAGTGAGCACTGAGCAGTGTTCATGTTCATTACATTGTTGAGGAGTATATATAGAGGTAGAAAGACAGCTACAGCAGGAGGAGGAGAGAGAGAGAGAGAGAGAGAGAGAGAGAGAGAGAGAACTATGAAAGGAGAAAAACTTGGTGTGTGTATGGTATGACCACGTGGTGTCTAACTACGCATCATGACTGTTCAAAAGTGATTGGACGACTCCGATTGCAAAAAAGAGAAAGATGAGAGAGAGGGGGAATGAATCTGAATCATCCAAAATACTTTTGAAAGACTAAGATGTGTTGGTGGGCACTACTTAACCATACCCTCCATGCACTCAAGTATTTCTCCAAGGAGAGGTATTTTTGTAAGAATCCGTTTGGAAGTAAACTTGGGATCTCTTGATCCAAATTGGATTACTAGGTTAAGGTGTTAATGCTTAATAATTTAGCCATATTATATTTTTCATCTTTATTCCAAAAAAAAATCACATTTTGTAATTTCTATGTTTTGCAGATTATTAGTTAGTCTTGGTAAGAAGAATCTAAAAAGTAAAAAAAATTATGATCAAAATCTTACAAAAATAAATTAAAAACAAAAATAATCCGAAACAACATACTTCTTAACATATTTTTGTTTTTATCCACAATAAATTTTTAGTTTTTTTGAGAGTGTGTGATGGGTTTTGAATATATATAGGGATCAACTTCTAATGAGGGATCTCTCATTTTAAATAAAAAGAGGACCTCATGATTCAAGACCAAATTTCGATGATCCGAACCGCTAGATGTGTTTAAAATGTTTTTTTAGGTCCACAATGAGGATTCGTCCAAAAAAAACCCGCAAGAGCTTCATCCGATCAGTTTTTGTTGAAGCATTTTTAACAAAAACTGACCGAATGAAGCCCTTGCAGGTATTTCTTCTGGACGAATCCTCGCGATGGACCTTAAAAACATTTTTTAAACACATCTAATTGTTCGAATTGTCAAAATTCAGTTCGAAAAATAGAAAAATTGCTTGGTCCTCACTTTATTTAAAATGAGGGATCTCTCATTAGAAGTTGATGTTATATATATAGTCCACTTCCGGTCAGGTCAAGCCCTTCCCGGTATTTTTTTTTATGATTTCTCACAGAAACCCATGAAAACATCTTTTAAACACATTGAACGATTCAGATCGTCGAAATTCGATCGGGATCAATGAGGTGTGAATTTTTTTAAAATCCGGGATCTTGGACTGGAAGTGTGGTGTGTGTATATATATATCTGTTCACGTCAATAAGAATCAGATTCTACCAACTGAATAAAAACAAAAAGGTAAAAAGGAAACAGATTAGTTGATTGTATTGATGGGTTTTGAATTACATTAGTTAACAATGTGATTGGTCTTCCATGCACATAGTTGATTGAGGCGCACGTCCCTATGGACGTCCTGAGTCAGCAAATAAAAGTGAAAATTTGTGTAAAAATTCATTGACATTTTCATTGAAATTAAAATAAAATTGAGCATTGTATTAGCTTGATTAACTACTACACATAAGGCAACTTTTGTCGTATCTGTGTGCGCGAGCGCACATATATTATACTCCTACGTTAGAATACAAGATGAACTCAAGGTACATACCATACTTAATAATGGTACTTCACCCAAATTGGTCTAAGCTTCCAAAATTTCTCCGAAATTCATGTAATTTTATTTTTGCCATGTAGTACTACTCTCTTTTTTTGTGAGAGAGAGAGAGAGAGTTATTTTTTCCGGCGGGGGAAATAAATGTTTTTTCCAAATCAATCACAGCAGTTCGTGTGATTGTATACTACACAATTACATTGACTACACAATCACACGGACCGCTGTATTTGATTTGGAGGAAAACATATGTTTCCTCCGGCAGTAGAAATAATGTTTTCTCTTTTTTTTTTGACAGTATGTTGTACTTACAGTACAATATTGCAATTCATTTCAATCATATAAGCAATGCTCCAGTAATATATAAGATCAGCGAATGTTCCCATACACACATTTATCGTCATTAAGTTCACCCTCTTTTAACGAGTGTGAACAAAGATAGACAGCCAAAGCTTATTTTCTTTCTTTGTTTTTTTGCCATGCGTCAATTACGTTAGTTTTGCCTTGATAGAATGGCAACCATCATCTTCATGTCTAAGAAATATTGGATTTAACCGTCCAATAAAGCCTATATGTGGGTCCAGAATTATCAAAACCGTTCATTTTTTTATGTTTATGGAGAACAATAATTATGCCAGTTTGATTATCGTTAGATATGATTTTGGAATATAATGATATTGAAAAAGATTCCAAGATTGTATTCCAACATTGAATTGGAACCCAAAACTCATTTAACTCCATCATATTGAATGATATACCATCATCGTGATTTTATTTTATGTTTTGTGTGGTTGATATTCTTCACAAGCTCTTTGAACGATTTTGGTCATGGGAGTGAATACAAAAAAAAGCTCACAAATTGGCTTGAGTAGACGATTTAGTTCATCCGTCTGTCTATCTATAAATACCATATAGCAGTGTGCATCATCCCCAAAAAATTCCAAACCCCCAATCCTA
Source organism: Vaccinium macrocarpon (assembly GCA_022606695.1). Classification (NCBI taxonomy): domain Eukaryota; kingdom Viridiplantae; phylum Streptophyta; class Magnoliopsida; order Ericales; family Ericaceae; genus Vaccinium; species Vaccinium macrocarpon. Next base: position 37,334,136 of record CM040171.1, on the reverse strand, counting down.
ATTTCCTTGCATTTTTATTTTTTATTTTATTTTTTATCCTTTACAATTTCCATCTAGAACATTTTCCACAAATCATACCCCACACTTGCCTTTTGTGTGGATAGAGTGGGGAAGGACTAGTGGGGAGTGCATTCATCGAACAGAGAAATTACCCATCTATTCCACTTGATATAGGCGCCCTCCCTTGACCATAATCAGTTACTCACCGTTCACCAATGGGAATTTTTATTTATCAACGTAGTTATCATTGTGCCCGTTCAACACACGAGAACAGAAAAATAACTTGTGATTTTTATCAACTATTGTTTTTATCATGAACTAGCATTGTGCTTGTGCAATACCCGATAGTCAGAAAAAAATGCCAATATAATTTTTCCGTGTACATTAAACAGGTACAACGCTAGTTTGTCAAATCGGAGAGGATAATACGTGTTTACCACATGGTAGCATATCGGAATGCATAATGACAAACCAAACTCACTTTTTGGTTCTATTTTTATTTTTCTAATGTCTCTCATTGAGGCAACTTTTATTTTTATTTTTTTCAAATGCAAGGGGTCCCTGGTTAGGTTGCACGCACTTTAGGCTAATCCCTATAGCTCCTCCCACAGCCATTTCACACTCTTACGACTTACAAGTGAGATTGAGGTGACTCTAAGAGTTACTGGTAAAAAAAAATTAAAACTGAGACATTAGATTGAAGAAATTTTCTAAGTCTTAAGCTAAGACCACTTTACCAAAGACAACTTGAAATAATCAAATATGTTATTCAAAATCTTTATAAATAAAAAAATTCCCTAACAACAGGAATAATAAGTCACTTACAAAAAGGAGTTAATTTAAGTACAAACTCACCTACCCACCGAAACTTAAATGAGTGAAAATACACGTTTGAAATTGAGGGAATTTTAGCATTAAAATCAAGACCCACTTTACTACGTTGTTTTAATTAAACCAACTCCATTATTTATAGATGACATAAATAAGTGTAATTGTTTATCCTTGGTTTTTCGATTTGTATGTTGGTTTTTTTTTTTTTTTTTTTTGGATCACGATTTGTATGTTGTTCAGTGGCCCATATTTCTTGCCCAACTAAAAATATAACTTTTGGGAATGCGACTTTACACGTAGAAGACGACTTCATTATTTCTTATAGTTCACCCAAAAAGGACTAAACCACTTTCCTAGTGTTTTCCTCTTGGGTGGGTAGCCTGAGTCACTTGACAATGACATGTCATTCTGTTTAAATGATCGAAATTGTTGGGACCAGAGTCTTGCATAATAGATTTAATTCTGTGATTTCACTTCTGCGATCGTTCTAAAAAAACAAATTTCATGAAACTGAATGTCAAATGTCATAAAAAACTTAATTGAAGTCTTCCCTAACACGAATTGATTTTAGAAGAGTTAGTCCGACAAGTGATATCAGAGTCAGGGGTCATGGGTTTGAGTTATAGGATCGTCATTGTGAGAGGAATTGTTGGGCCCGGAGTGCCTTGTGCATTGGGTTTGTAAACTTTGTTTCACACTCACATGGAGTGCGGTAACCACAAACTGACAAGAGGAATCGAACTTGAGTTTTACAAATTTAACAGGTCGATCATAAACACGCATGGAGTGAGGTGGCCGCAAAAATTGCTGACAAGGGAATTCAAATCTGAGCTTTACAAATTTAAAGGTTCGATCATAAAACAAGTTCCCGGATGGGCTTATAAAACTAGGATTGGCCAAGTGTAACCGGAGAGAGTCTCCCTCAAAAATTTCTGCGTTGGTCCAAGTCCTCTCTCTCTCTCTCTCTCTCTCTCTCTCTCTCTCTCTCTCTCTCTCTCTATATATATATATATATATATGTATCAGCATCTGCGTAGGTGAAATCTGGGTGGGATATAGCTAGCTAGATTTCTCCTTGTAAAATCCAGCAGAGGAAGAATCTGAATAGAGAGAAAGAAATGAGAGATTTGGGAAGAGAAGAGGCGGGGGTGGAAATAGTGAAGGCTAGCACGGACAAGAGAGAATACAGGAGGATTGTCCTGAGAAACTCGCTTGAAGTTCTGCTAATTAGCGATCCTGAAACCGATAAGGTACAGAACAAAAACAATTTTGCTCGCCGCACTCTCTCAATCTAAATTTTCTCAGACTTGTGATCGATTCGTTTATTCAGGCGGGAACCGTAATAAAAGAACCGATCACAAGCACATGCTTTGTTTACTTGATAGAATTCAATTTGAGAAAGGGATTGGATTGCCTCCCGCCCTTATTTTGGACTTAGACCAGATTGTGAAGATATTGGCTGTTCACTTTGACAATTAGAAATAAAAATCATAATGATAAATTGTTTGCCCGTAAAAGATCAATTATTGCTAAGATAGTATCAATGAATCCAACTATTAATTGTCGAAATAAACGATCGAGATTATGAGATGTCTGGTGCAGTGAAAATCCAAAATCGGGACCCAATGATATTTCCCACTCTCTTTTTATCCTCAAACACTCCTTTTTGGGGGGTTTATTCACTTGAAAGTACCAAATTACCCTTCATATTGAAAAAGTGACTCATGAGATAAGGGTAATTTGGTAATTTCAACGCATAAAGACGAAAAAAAGAAAAGTGTTCGGGGATTAAGAGAGGAGAGAGAGAGAGAGAGAGAGAGAGAGAGAAAGAGAGAGAGTGAAAATCATTTCTCTAGATAAAATTATACAAGCCGCTCAACTCATTAAGATAAAATGATTTTGCTATGTTAATTTTAATGCACGACAAGGAAAACTTTTAGCACCCTCGAGAATTGGAGAAGTGGTAGCCGATCTTGATTACAACCTTTTGTTGGAAGTTTTTTTTTTTTTTTCTAGTAACCGATTGTCCGGATCATCTTACGTTGACAGTATTCACGTTTTGCTAAACATTCTAAAATTTAGAAAGCGATATATAGACTAGCTATTGCCAATTTGGTTTTCTAGGAATAGTACAAAAGGAAATTAAGTGCCACTCAAACCTCTCCAATGACATTTTGAGGCTTAAATTTCTGATTCTGAGTCTATTATTACAGTGTGCTGCTTCAATGGATGTCAGAGTTGGTTCCTTCAATGACCCTGACGGTCTCGAAGGTCTCGCACATTTCTTAGGTGAGAAATCTTTGGATTTGGTAGTACTTTCTATCTTTCGCATACTTTTAAACTACTTTTGGACGTGTTTTTGCCTAAAATTTAGCCAAATTATCGATGGAGATTCGAGCCGACCGGCCCTGAAATTCCTAGGACCCTAAGTGCAAAACCGATTTGGGGCCCTCCACATTTAGAAAAACACTGCAATTTCAAAAAATACAAATCGTCCCAAACAAAAAAAATCTTACAAGAATTTAAATATCGAAGTCGCAAAAATTGCTTAATATTGCGATAATTAATAAGTATCACTTGAACATCGTCCTTCTTTCATTTTTAAAGGCAAATGAATCAATCAACCTTGCGTAATTTAGTTTTGCTCCAAAAGACAAAAGACAAAAGACAAAAGTACAAGTCAATTAAAAAAATTGCATACCTGTCAGTTGAATCAGAATCGAAAGCGGAGCTATGGACGAAAGAAAGGTTAGGCCGAAATTGAAAATGATATGCTATAGCTACTTTTTCTAGTATTACGTGTCGACCGTTAGAGATTCTTAGTGCTAATAATCTTTTCAGATTTTAATTTGATTTTAAATTTAGGGTTGGAACTTTGGGCACAGAATATAAGAGAGAGATAGAGAGAGAGAGAATAAGAGAATAAGAATTGGATTTTCAGTTTTGACATTTTGATTTCTGTAGTTTTTAATTTTCTTTCCCCTTTTAGGATGCTTCACTTTTGGGCTTATAAAAACAGTTGGGCCCTTAGTTTTTCGATTGGCCTACTTAATTCAAATTAGTCCGGGTCGTACTTAGTTTGTATTGGGTTTAAAAGACTAGTAATACACCATACTAACCCCATAGGAGGGGCCCTTATTTTGGGCCTATTTTTGCGGGGCCTAAGCCTCCACTTGGTGTGCTTAGCCGTAGGGCTGGAGTTGAGATTCAAGCACCTAACCCACTGCAGAATACACACAATTAAAGAACAAAATAAGGAACAAAAAACAATCACAAGCAAGGAAAGACAGATTTTTACGTGAGTCTGACATAAGTTGATTGCTTAATCGTACTTCGCAGGATATCCGAGTGTTTCACTACGATGAAACAATAAAAGAATTACAACTTGGAGTGCCCTAACTATAGCTTATCTAGTTACAAGAGAAAGCCCTACAAAAAAATCCTAATTCTCACATACCAGATGGACTAGATCAAATCTGAGTCGGTCTAGACTGATCTAAAAATGATCTGAACGTAAAATACAAAACTTAAGGATTCTTGTATTCTCTTCGCGACGGTCCGGACCAAATTTTCAAAGTCTGGACTAAATTTGCTGAAAGCGAATATGGCTTCACTTCTTAACTATTTTTTTTTTCTTATTCGAATTTTTTTTTTCTCATTTGTTAGTTTCACATTGATTTTTTTCTGATTATTAATTTGCCTTGATAAGAGAAATTTAAAAAGTAAAAAATTATGATCAAAATTTAAAAAAAAAATTCATTAAAAACAAAAATAATTCAAAACAGACAGGCTTTCTAGATTATTTTTTCTTTAAAAAAATTAGTTTGGTTCATCATATCAATCCCTATACTATACTAAAAAGAAAGGGTAGTACTAATGTCAAAATTATTTTTGATTGTGTCAAAGCTTAAGTGCTTGAAATGTTTGTACTCGTGTTTATGATACAATGCATTGGAGTTTTGGCATAATTAAAAACAGTTTTGACATTTCACTGGCCTACTCGAAACTCTAATCATAATTCTCGCTAGGCATGTATTTGGTAATTGGCATTACTTAAGCCACCACATAGGGAAAATTTCACACAGACCCCTAAATTACCAAAATTACATGGAGACCCCTGGCCTTAATAAATTATCACATGAGCACCTATATTCTTTAAAACCATGTAAGAGACTACTAATAATTTGGGCTTCAACATTTTAGGCCATGTGGATCAAATCAAGGTACTATGCTAGTGGTCTACGTGAGGCGTTACTAGGGCCGCACAAAAAAAATCGGTGAACCGTGAATCCAGTCCGGACCAAACCGATCCGTGTGTTTTGGATTTTAACCGTGGATTAATGGTCCGGACATGGATTGAAAAAATAGTAAACCGTGACTCGCGGTTCGGACACGGATTTTGATTTCAAAACCGTGGATTAACCAATCCGGACCGTGAGATTTTTATTATATATAATTTTTTTTAAAATATATATACACACACACACATAATTTTACACAATCTTCTACTACACAGACTAGGGGGTAAACTGTGATCTCTTTCAAAACTTGGATGTGTATTTTTATTGATGATACATTAGTGTGAGATTCCAACGAAGGCATCTTCTCTAATTAGCTATGGGAGCTCTTTACTTTGATTTCCTATGTTTCAAGTTGAAGTGTTAGTTTCAAAATAGGAATTAAATTTATTCTGAAGCTTACGTGTTTGTGAACTTTGTGGTGTCGCTTGAGTATTTATAGAATTTGAATAATGTACTTTGGGATCTTGCTTGATTTATTTTTATCTTGGGATTAAATTAAGTAAATAATAATGTCTTTATATAACATGTATGTCAGGTGGATAAAACAGGGAACCGTCCGGTGACTCATGGTCGGTTGGAGCCGAGCAGGTGAGGCTTTTGGTCAGGACTGGCGGATTGTATTTTTCTAAAAGCAGTGATTTCGCGGATTAGGATTGGATTAAATGCCGTCTAAATCCGTCCGGGGCCGAATATGCACTCACACAGTGTTACACCTACCATCACTCTACGTTAAAAAGCAAATGGAATGAGTGATGTGGACGCCATGTGGATGCATATGTGGCATGAATTAGGGTTTCTTTCTCTATCTTGAAAGGTCAGTGTTATTTTGAAAATTTCTTTTTTCTTCCTTCTTCTCCATCTCTTCCTCCTCCTCCAAACACCAGAACCATAATACACGCTAGTTATGGATCCACATGACATCCACGTCACCCATTCTGTTTGTCTTTTGATGGAGAGTGATGGTAAAAGTTTAATTGATAAATTTTTAAAGAGTACTTGTGTTTATGTAATAATTGGTTAAGGTCAAGAGTCTCCATGTAGTACTGGTGAAAGGTTAGGTGTCTCCGTGCCACATTTGGTTTGGGCTTATTTTTTTATCACATTTTAAAAAATTAATTTTGACTTGTATTTTTTGCTATTCATCTTATTTCAAAATAAAAAATTATAAAAATATACTGGCGAAAGGTTAGGTGTCTCCTTGCTACATTTGGTTTGGGATTATTTCTATTTCCGTTTTTAAAAAAATTTAAATTTGACTTGTATATTTTCCTATTAATCTTATTTAAAAAAGTATAAAAATCAAATCCTAAATAATTCACCGTGAACAAAAGTACGATAAATTCCTAACACACATAGATTCATCAATAGTTTATAGTAGATATTTTACATTTAAACTTTATTTTAATTTTACCATCTTAATCGATACAAGAACTACAAACTAAAAGAAATTTTCCTATCCCTAAAACAAAAATAAGCCGAAATATTTTCTTGATCCACAAAATAAGCCGTAATTCGAAATCCGAAATTTTTGTATGAAAATTTGAAACACGACAAACGGCCCAGTCTCCTCTCTCACGACCGACCACCCCATTTCTAGCCGTCGCCGGAAACGTTAACGAACGCCGGCCCATTCCACGTCCCCTGTCTCCGCTCGTCGCCGGAAAACTGACCGCTCTTGTCTTTCTCTCTCTCCTCGCTGACTGTTATAACGAACAGAGTCACAGACTCCCCTGGAATGGCTTCCTATCATCACCCTCTTATCTCACTCTACTTTTCTCTGCCACTAATGACCTGTATTTACCCAGTAAGACTTATTTCACCTCTCTTTTGTCCCAATTGCTTCCTGTTTTTCATTATATCATTCAAAATTTCATGTTGCAAGAACTATTATTGTGTTTGTAATCACACATCACATTTTCTATGTATCAGTAAGAACGCATACTTCTATAATCATATCCATACGCGAAGTTTCGTTTTGGTGCATCCTAAAGCATCCAACTTGATTGACAATGAGTGGAAAAAGACTGCTCAAGCTCATATATAGGAGGTCATAATTGAAATTTCATTGTTAGAGTAGAGTAAAATTCCCCAACATGTACAATCATCCCCAGATTCGCATATGATGAGGTAAACAAAAAATCTATCACAAAATATCATAATGAAGTTGAGTGTAATTAAAGCACAAATAAAGGGGTACTCAATCAAGAGAATTTTATTTAAAAGCCTCTGAAAGCCTAGCTCTTATTTTTTAATATTAAGTATGAAACCCCAAAACCAATTTTCTACTAGTTGAGAGGCAGCCATGCTCTATATTAGGTTTGAAGTTGATAATTAAACCAATGTGGAACTGGGGACAAGTTCTGAAACTTGCGTGCATGTGTGACCCAAGATTTGCACACGAAGAACAAAGGACTCATAACATAAAAATTGCAACGAAACAAGGTGCATTAAAGTCAGTAACAAAGGGTAATCAATATTTCCTGAAAGAGTTTTTTCGAAAGCCTTTGAAAGCCTAGCTCTTATACTATTTTTTAGAACATCCACTCAAAATCAGCTGATAATGATTGTAGAGGCCTTAGGTCAAGGCCGGCTCAGGCCCTAGGCCCACAAGGCCTGGCCCTAGGGCACTCCAAAAAATGCAAATTTTTATGGCACTCCCATACTTATTCACAATAGGTTTCAGAAGGACTCTTTGTGACCAAACAATTATGACCCAGAAGGCCTAATTAATTTCAACGGCCATTGGGCCCGTCAGCCTAGACTAAAACAACATCCAATGTATAGTTGAGCGAAGTGGTCGTGCATTATATATATATATATATATATATATATATATATATATATATATATGCTACCATCCCACGAAGCCTTTGAAATCTGCCAATGTGGGACAGCTCAACAAAGGGCTGAGCAGTGAGCACTCCATTCCCATGTATTCACAAATAACACATTGCCTAATATATGTTCACCAACCCTTCCTCTTCCTACGAAGATACCACCCCTCCTAAGTTCCTAGTACTGCCAATTGACAGCTGGGTTACATGGTTCTATATGTATCTAGTAGCTCAAGCTTGGCTCGCGAAATCATAGGAGCCAAGCATCTACTAGCTCGAGCTTGGCTTGTTTACTTAAGCCAAGTAACGAGCCAAAGAATTCGGCTTGAGCTTGTTCATTAGGCAACCGAGTCAAGTTTGAAAGCTCAACTACGTGTTGTATTCTCAGGGCACATTTTTAGACTAAGCCTAGGGCACTCCAAACTCTTGGGCCGGCCTTGCCTCAGGTTCATCACTAATTATGGAGGCGATAATTACGTTGTCCCAAAAACTAGGAACAACCTTTGAAACTCCCATGCGTTTGTGACGCTTGACTCACATGAAAAGGTGAATAAAGGATTCATAAATTAAGAATCACACGAAACACTGTGCACTTAAGGCACATGCAACAATCAAGTGAGTTTTGTTATAAAAAAAACCTCCAACCTAAATCTGGTATCATGTTAAAATATTAAATCATCCAAATTAGTAATGAGTACAAAGGTAGTTTTGGACCCTTATACTGGTTTTGGAAGTTTTAATTAATTAGACGAATTTGCGATGGCGGGTGAAGAACGTTGGAAGTGTATATCTGCCAATAGTTTCTTTATTATGTTGTGGATTGCCGAAATTTGTTTCTCTCTTTAGCTGTTCTATTCATGGTTTGGTCTAAAGAACCAGTACAATTATGATGAGTATTTATTAATTTGAAAATTGTAAGCTGATATTGCATGTGTTGTTGTTCCTAGGTACGTGTCTGTTAAATTGTTAACTATATAAAGCTTCAACCGTTGAATAGAGATTTAAGTTGATTTGTGTCCTCAGAATGCCTCCTCAAATGAGAGTGGACTCCCTACCATATGAAGGCTGTATGTCCAACTATTACACTTTATCAAGTTAAACATGAAATTCGATGACTGCTTTGATGCCATGTTTGATTGTTAAAGCTAAAGCCAACAGAGATCACTTATTTATGAGTTAGTTGAATAATCAAAAGTTTTCCCTTGTATCCTCAACTTCTGTTTGTTTGGGTACAGCTGTCTCACTTTGATAGTAAATCTTTAAACAGACTACAATTGGAAGCTGCTATTTTGCTTCACACACACACTTTTTTTTCACCATTTGAAGGTATACATGCGCATAGCATTTCTCATGGGAATTCGCGATTGGTGGCGCCTATTGCGCCTATCTTTTTTCTTTTCTTTTTATAATTGGGAAGCATATCTTACAGAAGAACAGTTTTTATGTTTCTACTTTTTAGTACTTTCCTGCCATCTTATTTTCATTATGTCGTTTCTGTAGAACACATGCTATTTTATGCGAGTGAGAAATATCCGGATGAAGATAGTTACTCAAAGTACATTTCAGAGGTAAAGCTTTTAATTTTGTGCAGAGATCTGCCTTTGATGTTTATTGATGATCTTCTTTTATGGATCCATTCTTGAAATTATTCTTTGTTTGTATCTCGTGAATATTTCCATGTTCGAATTAAATACCAAGAACTCTTAAAATGAAATAGGCGTTTATTTATTTGAGGGTAATTTCTACTTCTTTTGCTTTAGAAGTTTCAGTGAATTGGTGTATATTTCTCTTTATTCAAGATTTTATTATTTTAAGGGCCTAGAATTACAGTTCTTTGGATTCTATGTATTGTGAGATGACCAAATAAATGAATAGTTAATGTGGAAATAAGAGGCTTTATTGCAAATAAATGCGAAGCCTAGCCTACCGTGTCTGATATCCTTGTGCAATGATAAGCATGGAAGAACAATTTAAAGTGTCCGTTCATGATCGGTTTTTAACCCTTTGCTGATTTACAATAAGATGGCTTGAGAATCTAAGCCGACTGTTTTGAAGCCTTAGAAATATTGAAAGTTAATTTGTAGGAGCCATCAGCTTCCTTCTCAGCATGAAAACAACATTCAACTTTGATTGCTACATTCTATATATGATGTCATATATTGCAACTGTAAAGGTGCCAAATAGATTACATTATGGTCAAAATAGTTCCAATTTTAATTAGATATTAGCGAAAGGAATTTTAAAATTTTTCTTGAGGTCTTTGGCGATGCATTTTGATGATCACACAAGATACCAAGAGAGAGGGCTTAGGAGAACTTACAGGGAATGAAGGATTGCCTGAATATTCGTTTACTCTTGGTTATATGATACTAGGGACCTTTTTGTGAGACCAGTGATGCTATGTAATATGCCCAAAAGCTATCCGTGTAAGAGATTCTAGCAGGCATATCCAGTATTTCTTCTCGTGGTTTCTGTTTCCTGGTTGACAGAGATGAAGACATATTTTCTCTTTGTGCAAAAGATAAGATAGAGAGAGATCCCCAGAGCTCTTGATTTTTTCCCTTGAGCATAAGAAATGAAATTTTACTGAAATATTGAATCTAGTGACTAGTCAAGGAAACAGGGGTTTATTTTTTTATTTGCACGAGGGAGGGAGGGAGAGAATTTTACTTTGATGAAAAGAGACTCGGCACTGTTCTCTCCTCATTGATAGAGTAAAACGGGGTTTCATAATGTACCCGTGGAAGGAGAATAATTGCCATCTTCTTTGGGAATCTTGCATAGTAGCCAATTGCTTACTATTGTCGCTGGAATCAATAGGGTGTGGGGATGGGTTTTACTTGTGCCTTAATTCTTTCTTTTTCCCTTAATAAAAGGATTTCTCTTCGATTCTGTGGGGCCAGATAGATGTTTTGTCTCTTGCATAATTTCACAACATCTGCTGTGTCTATGTTTAGATCATCTTTCGTCTCAAAAGCCGTTAGGAAATGGACCCCACGAGGCATATCAAGCTCTCCAACAGGCTTTCTTTTGTGAATTATACCAACTGTCCTGACTATGCATATAGATAAGTCAGAGAAAACTTCACGGTTGAGAAAGAATGGGATTGGTCTTTGCTTTTAATTCTTTTTTTTTGGTAACTTCATTTGTTGAAAATGTTTTGTTCTTATTGCAACTGGCTTTGAGAAATGTTGAGCACAATTCTTACAACTTATTCTGTTGAGGAAGTCAGTTAGAAACTTTGCAAAGGAACATTAGGTTTGGCTTCCAAAAGTCATTATGCCTTTCTTTTGTTTTCCCCTCACGTTTTGGTAGGTAAGTATTTGAATTTCATATGAAATTCATTCATAGGCTGGGAATTAGGATCACGCCACAGACCAATACCTTGATTTTTAATTATTGTGAATTCATGGTATAATGACTGCAAGATTTTTGCAAGACTGCTTACCCATTGGCTTCTTTGCTGCATGATTTCTGTTCATGATCCATAGCATGGAGGTTCCACCAACGCCTTCACATCTGATGAGAATACCAACTATCATTTTGATGTCAACACCAAGAATTTTGAAGAGGCATTGGACAGGTAAATGCTGTTTTTCTTTCTTTAACTTTTAGCTCGCTGTTCATGTCCTCTTAACGTCAGGGGGGCTGGATGATATCTAACGTCTAGTTCAGATTTGCACAGTTTTTCATCAAACCATTGATGTCACCAGATGCTACCATGAGGGAAATAAGAGCTGTCAATTCTGGTAAACTTCCGTTTGAGTATCTTCACCAATTTATTTGGTGACTGATTGTTATAACCTCTCTCTCTCTCTCTCTCCAGAGAATCAGAAGAATTTTTTATCTGATACTTGGAGAATGGACCAGGTATCAGTATTTTCAACGCCATATTTCTCTGCTAAGATCAGTTACATTTTTTAACTGTGTATATCATGGTTTGTTGTAGATTTTATTAAGTAGCATTTTTTCAATACCAGCTCAAGCGCATCCTGTTAATATCCCAAAACGTTTGCATTTAATACAATGCGTGATTTGAGACAAGTGTAGTGGTACAACCGGTTAAAACTTTAGAGTGAGACTCTACCTCTTCACGTTTCATTACTTCTGTACCCTGCAATGTGGGACTTTGCTTTTCGTTCTCCCTTAACAACGGCTAGGGATAAGCACCTGTGAAGCAAAGTCTCACATCGCCTGGGTACCAAAATAATATGAAATATATAAGCGTGAGGGCACCCTCACTTCTTGAGCTAGCTTTTGGGGTTGAGTTCTACCTAAGACCGTGTAACATGGTATCAGAGCTGGGTACCAGAGATGGGTAGGGGTGTGTGTCTCTTGCCTGCACATGGTAGGTGTTGCCGAGTGAGCACGCTGCGCGTGAGGGAGGGTGTGAAGCGAAGTCCCACATCGCCCGGGTACCAAAATAATATGAAATATATAAGAGTGATGGCACCCTCACTTCTTGAGCTAGCTTTTGGGGTTGAGTTCTACCCAAGACCGTGTAACAGCACCGTACCCATCACCTCATCGTTTGACATGTACTACGATCTTGGGTAGAATGCATATTTAAAAGTTAGGTCTGAAGGGAGGATGCCATGACACTTACATATTGCACATTACAAATCTATCCATGCGAATGGATCAAAAAAAAAAAATCTATCCATGCGATGTTACAGTTACATTATCTACTCTGCTTTGTATATAAATACAACCTTGGAAGGGACAAAAACTTGGGTGCCGGCTGGGTACCACGTGGCAGTACCCAGCGTGCATCTCAACCGTCCAAAAGTGTTTTTTGGACGGTTCGGATTTTAGAGAGAGAGGGAGGGAGAAATCTAGGCAGTCCAAAACACGTTTGGACGGCCGAGATGCGCGTTTGGGCACCACGTTAGTGGTACCCTATTTGCACCCAATATTTTCTCCTTTGAAGGACACCTCCATCAGTTCATCATTGGCGGGGAAAGTGATTCTTGTTCATGGTATTTGGGGTGCTCAAATGTTGGAGTCATGTTTTAGTAACCATTTTTATGCCAAACAATGAAGGATACTCTTTGCGCGTACACTTACAAAACCCTATTTTGAGATTTTATACCAACTTAAACAAACAAGTAAATACCTACTAGTATCTGTTAGCTAGTTTATATAATCTTACGAAGTGGTGATTACCCAATAAAGTAAGCAGTACTCCATATCTAAAGCTTATTTATATCCCAAATCATACTTGCAAGTTGAACAAATATCATAGAAAATCAGTTAAATCCAACTTCTTAGAGTTATGGAATAAGAATGTGTCTAGCAAGTTTCCAGTTGAGTTGTTCAAAATCAACAAATGGAAAACTCATTGCCGTCTTACCATTAAAATAACCATCATTACAACCTCTTTCTACACTGATGCATTCAGACAGCTGTCTGAAATTGTGTCAAGCAACTCAAGCCTTTCGTTCATTAAAGTACTTCTACATTAATGGCTTGAGTTATTGCTTGGTGTTGTCATGAAGGGCTAACCTCTTAAGATTTAGCCATATTTTGTTTCTCTTAAGATTTGGAAAATTATGTTTATGCTTTCTATAGAGTTGCTGTCAAAACCTCCTTCTAGGGACATAACCCATGAACCACACGCTGTTGAACCCTCCTAGAGGTCAAAGCATGACGAGAAATATTACAAAAAAAGATTCCCACCGAGTTTAACCCAAGAATAGAATATGGGACACGAATTGAATATGAACCAATCCCGATTTTTATTTTTTTTTAAAAAGAACTGAACCAATCGTGGGAAAAATTGCCAAAACTGAAAGGCCAACATCTTGTAACGATGACTCAGTTGTGAAGATAACAAATGGTAGCTAGCATGTACATCTTAGGAAGGTCGTGATACGAAGTCCTTAAATTAACTAGAGTCCTCATCTTGCATCCCAATTGCCTAGTTGAAGAAGGTTCAGTGATTGTTGCAGGAATTATTAGTATGGACTCCCTTGTCCCAAAATAGTTGTCCTTATTTCACTATCTGGAACTCCTGAAAAAATCCTATACGTATTTTACAACGTAGAATATTTTTATATGCAATATGGATCTTTTTTGATAGATTTCACTTGTTTACAAAGATTTTAAAATTATGAAAAGTTTTAAAGACTACAAAATATTAAATTTTTTATGAAAAGTCTAAATAGTGAAATATTTTGGGACGGAGGGAATACGTAAAAACTAGAATGGAGGTCAATAAAAAGTTGAATGAACTTTAGTTGCATGTGTTGGAATTGCACTTAATAAACATAGAGAGTAATCTTTGTATCCACATAGACTGCTTATATTGTATATATCTCTTCCCATTTCACAATTAATATTATTTCCTTCTGCTACATTAATGTACCTAGTGGGTTTTTCTGTGGCAGATGTGTCTAACTTCATTTTGTGCATGTAACTTCTTTTTCTTTGCAGCTTCAAAAACATCTAAGCTCGAAAGACCATCCATATCATAGGTTTAGTACGGGTAACTTGTTTAACCTGTTTAAACTCCTATGATTTTCATGTTATGCATTACTTGTATTGACAACCATGGGCCCTAAAAACCAATTTGTTGGGTAATGGCACAATAGTGTGGAACAAGGACAATCAAATATCAACATGAAAGAATTACAATGGCGGAAAAAAGTGTCGTCAAGGAATCAATATTAGTCTTTGTTAAAGCATCCAACTCAAAACCAATTGGCAATGAGTAGAGAGGCCGCCCAGGCTCATATACTAGATTTCGAGGTGATAATTAATTGATGTGGGAATTCAAACCTACCTCATAAAAGACACAGAGGTGCAGAATAGAGTGCAAACGTGGGTTAAAAAATGTAGAGTGATACAACTAGCGTTCAACAGTTTTTTATAGCATAAGCTCTGTGGACATTGCAAGGATATGTTACAAACTGCCCTATTTAAAACTAATCCTACTTTTGCATTTCCACATACATGTCTTTACTTGATCGCTAAGCTTGCAATAAAGCCATCTCATCGTATCAAGAAGTTTTATATTAAGTAATAGGAGTTTATTTGTCATGTATTTAGTTCCTAGGGGTAGTTTAGTCCTAGTATCTTTGTATGTATATACTCCCTCCGTCCCAAATTGGATGTCCATTTTTGAAACCCGTGCCATTTTCAATTGTTTATATCTTTCAATATGAATCTCCAAAAAATATTCAATATGGATCTTGTTTGATAGTTCTTGACGAGTTTTGTAAAACAAAGTGTTCATATTATGAAAAACATTATAAATTGAAAGATATAACAATCGAAAAATGGCACAGATTTCAAAAATGGACATCCAATTTGGGACGGAGGGAGTATATTGCTGTAAAGAGAAGTTTTACCCTAATGAGAAAATACGTTTGACACACTCTCTCTCTCTAGAATTGTACATGGTATCAGAGCGACGATCGATTGTAGATTGTGTTTCATAGTAGAGTGTTGTTGAAATTTCTCAGTTGATTGATCCTCCATTGTCGATCAAGAAGAGGAGATCAACTATTTTGTTTCTGTACGTGAACAAAGAAGGAACCCAGACTTTAGACGACTCACAGGTTGAGATCGTAACTTACAGGGTCCTCGTCGTCTGTATTGTACGACCTCCGACGAGTGTAGTACAACCTCCGGCGAGCTCCGACAAACTTCATTGAGTGTCGCTGACAAACTTCATGCTCATTTTTCTACTAGGTTGTGATCGATACCCACCAGCGACAAACATACTGCACTTGCAGGAATCTGGCGAACTCTAACAATTTCCTGCGAAAGTTGCCGACCACTGTACGACCTTTGTA
The DNA here is from genome assembly GCA_022606695.1 of Vaccinium macrocarpon. Classification (NCBI taxonomy): domain Eukaryota; kingdom Viridiplantae; phylum Streptophyta; class Magnoliopsida; order Ericales; family Ericaceae; genus Vaccinium; species Vaccinium macrocarpon. Next base: position 37,318,371 of record CM040171.1, on the reverse strand, counting down.
CAGTCACTATAACACTTGAAATTGACTGGAGAGTCTTGATTTGTGTTCAAGAGGCTTCTATGGTGACTGTCTATTCTCAATTTGAACTCTGAGGTACTCGAAATTGACTATTTTTTCCCAATTTGGGTCTGAAATCCACTGGATTTGAATCTAACTCAGTACTTGATAGTGGAAGTGCTTCAATACACTTGAAGTCCACCTTTGTTTGACTTGGTTTTAGTCGACAGTCTACTATAAACCTCTGTCGGCATTGTTTGCATCTGATTGGGTAGTGGTTGTCACTGTTGGGACAATATTGAGGACTATTCCACACTTTTGGAGTGTTATCTGGTTATTATATTGAGGTTCTTTAGCAGTTTGTTTCCACTTTTCTCTATTAATATGATGGAGGCTTTCCAAACTGCCCAAGTTGATGTTTTTTCTCAAAAGGAGTTACAAACTCTCAGGCGCTTAATGTCTAAGCTTGACACTCCATCTACCATTGCTTCTACTTCTACTGCTTCTGATTTCCTTGCTCACAGACTATGATGCACGAACATGGACACGGACACGGGGACACGATAATTCTAAATAAATGGGGACACGGACATGGCGGGGGACACGTCATGTGTATATTTATTTATTTAATTGTATATTTATTTTCATATATATATATATATATATATATATATATATATATATATATTATATTTTAAAACTTTTAGGGGTCAAATTAATTTTTTTTAACTTTCACGGGTAAAATTGAAGTTTTTTAAAACTTTCAGGGGTAAAATTGAATTTTTTAAAAACTTTTAGGGGTAAATTTGAACTTTTTAAAAAACTTTCAGGGTTAAAATTGAACTTTTTAAAAACTTTTAGGGGTAAATTTGAATTTTTTTTAAAACTTTCAGGGTTAAAATTATAATTACTCAAAAACTTAAGGTAGAAACTATAATTTAACACACACACACACACACACACATATATAGAGAGAGAGAGAGAGAGTGAGCTTCCTATCCAAACCACTAAATCCGGACCTACCGTCCGGACCTCACTTTCCGGACCAACTTTCGACGATCCAAACCATTAGATGTGTTTAAAACGTGTTTTTAAGGTCCAACGCGAGGATTTGGCAAAAAAAAATATCCGAAAGGGCTTGATTGGAGCAGTTTTTCATAAAAATGCATTGATCCTCGCGTTGGACCTTAAAAACACGTTTTAAACACATCTAACGGTTCGGATAGTCAAAATTTGATCCGAAAAGTGGAGGTCCGGACGTTAACAAGTTGTAGGAGTTTGGACTGGAAGTTTATTATATATACATATATATATGCCCTTTTCTTCCTCATCAGCCGACATTCAAGTTGGAAGTCCTAATATTTTAGATCTGATCCTCCAGCAATAGCACACTCTCTGTGTGCTACAAACCAATCTCTCTTTCTTTCTCTCTCACACTCTCAGCTTCTCTCTCTCTTTCTCTCTGTGTGTTGTAAATCCTGATCCATGTCCCCATCCAAAAAAGTTGCTTAGCCATGTCCCATGCCACGTGGCTTGTCGGGACACATTTCCAGCAGCGTACCCGTGTCGGGACACTGTGATACAAGGTCCTGGAGAGGTGTCGGTGCTTCGTAGCTTACAAAGGTATACATGCTAGTGCTTTTACTGCCTCTAGCTCTTCTCCTTGGATAATAGATTCTGAAGCAACAGATCATATGACAAGTTGTTCATCTTTCTTTGACTCTTATTCTACATGTTCCGGTAAGGATAAGGTCAGAGTTGCTGATGGTTCTCTATCTTCTATTTCGGGGAAAGGTTCTATTAATTGTTCCTTAACAATTTCCCTTTCTTTAGTTATTCATGTTCCCAATTTTTCCACTAACCTTCTGTTTGTTAGTAGTCTTACCCAATCCTTAAATTGCCCTGTAACATTTTTTCCTACACATTGTGTCTTTCAGGAACTGGATACGGGGAGGACGATTGGCAGTGGTAAAGCTCATGGGGGCCTTTATTTTTTTGGAGTTTGCACCTAATCCAGTTTGTCCACCATTGTCATGTGGTCAAGCTCTTGCAGCATATACGGGTTCAGTTCTTCCCTTGTTACATCAATGGCATCGTACATTGGGTCATCCATCTTTTGGAATTCTAGAAAAACTGTTCTGTAGTTTGGCTAAGCAATGTCCTCGGAGTCAGTTCCTTTGTGAAGCTTGTGAGCTTGGAAAACATAAACACTCATTTTATGCTCCTGTCCATCAAAGAAGTGATTCGCCATTTATGGTTATTCATTCTGATGGTTGGGGTCCTTCTCCTGTCACATCTCTGTCTGGTTATTGTTGATTTGTGACATTTATTGATTGTTATTCTCGTGTCACTTGGGTGCATTTACTAAAGGCCAAAAACGAGGTTTTTTTGTAATGTTAAAGTGCTCCGTAGTGATAATGGGACTGAGTATATAGATGGGGCTTTTCAGGCATATCTTAATGACTCTGGTATTCTTTTTCAGACTTCTTGTGTTGGCACTCCACAACAAAATAGAGTTGTCGAACGCAAGAATCGCCATCTTACTGAGGTAGCCCTCTCTCTATAGTTCACCATGAATGTCCCTAAACATTTTTGGGGCGAAGTTGTCCTTCTTGCAACTTTTCTTATCAATCCCATGTCATCTAATGTTCTTCAGTTCCAAACTCCGATTAAGTTTCTCCTAGGTTGTTCTCGGGTCTCATCTCTTCCACCCAAAGTTTTTGGTTGTGTGTGTTTTGTCCATGCTCCTAAGCACCTAGGTGGTAAGCTGGATCCCAAAGCCCGCAAGTGTATTTTCCTTGGCTATTCTCCCACTTAGAAGGGTTATAAATGTTATGACCCGCACTCTCGCAAAACGCATGTCTACATGGATGTCACCTTTTGGGAAACCGAATCCTTTTACCCATTTGATCACTTCATCTCTTCAGGGGGAGAATGATAGACATGAAGAGATGAGGGAAGAAAAGCTGTTGACATCTCATACTCCAGAGTCATGGTCTTACCCTTTATCTTGTCATAGTGAGGGGGAGAAAGATAAATCTGTGCAGGAACCTTTCCCCACAGAAACAGTGGAACATGATGTTGGTGGAAGACTAGATAGGCCAAATCTGCATGCTTTTTCTCGAAGGAGTAAAGGCAAGTCTATATGTGCAGTGTCACTTTGTCACCTACTCCAGTTTTTGGCTCTTCAGTTCACTCATCTGGTAATGATTCTCTTCCTATTGTTGTTGATGATCTTGATGCTCCTATTTCTCTTAGAAAGGGAGTTTGAATGTATACCCAACATTCTATCTATCAGTTTGTTTCATACTCCCATTTATCTCCTCTGTATCATGCATTTGTCTCTTCTATTTCTTCTATATCTATCCCACTGGGTTGGAAAAAAGCTATCATAATACTTGAGTGGCAAGAAGCTATGGTAGAGGAGATGACAGCATTGAAAAAGTATGGCACATGAGAATTAGTAACTCTTCCAGAGGGAAAAAAAACTAGTGGGATACAAATGGGTGTTCACTGTAAAGCACAAGGCAGATGGGACAGTTGAGAGATATAAAGCCAGACTTGTTGCCAAAGGCTTTACTTAAACATATGGTATTGACTATGAGTAGACCTTTGCTCTTGTGACCAAGATGAATTCTGTTCGGACCTTGCTTTCTTGGGCGGCTATTTTGATTTGGCCTTTTCAATAATCTGATGTGAAGATGGTGACTGAGAGGAAAGAGTGTATATGGACATACCACCAAGTTTTTCCTCTCTTACAACAGAAGGAAAGGTGTGTAGGTTGAGAAAGGTCCTTTATGGATTGAAGCAATCTCGTAGAGCATGGTTTGACAGGTTTCTTAAAGCAATGTTAAGATTTGGATACAAGCAGAGTCATGCTGACCATACTATGTTCATCAAGAGGAGTAATGGAAAGATTGCCATTCTTATTGTCTTTGTGGATGACATAATCATGACAGGTGATGATGTGGATGAGATTGTTAGCCTTAAAGCTCTTCTTGCTCAAGAGTTAATGATTTGGAGTCTATGAAGTACTTTCTTGGAATGGAGGTGGCTAGATCTGACAAAAGAATTTTTATCTCTCAAAGGAAGTACATTATTGATCTCTTGGAAGAAACTGGTATGCTGGGATGTAAGCTAGCTGATTCTCCCATTGAGGCCAATCATCATCTTGGTAGCAATGTGGGGGAGCATACAGATAAGGAGAGATATCAAAGACTTGTGGGTCATCTAATATACCCGTCTCACACTGGGCCAGATATTTCTTTTGCTGTGGGAGTTGTCAGCCAGTTCATGCATGACCCTCGTACTTTGCATCTCAATGCAGTTTCTTGTATTTTGAGGTATCTCAAATCTGCCCCAGGCAAAGGAATTTTGTTCTCCAATCATGGTCACTTGAAATTGGAAGCCTCCATTGATGCAGACTGGGCGGGTTCTTTTGATGATAGGAGATCTACCTCTGGTTATTGCACCTTTCTTAGAGGAAATCTGATTACTTGGAGGAGTAAGAACTAGTCAATGGTAGCTAGATCCAGTGCAGAGGTTGGATACAGAGCTATGACTCATGGTGTTTGCGAGCTTTTATGGCTCCAAACTTTTTTATGTGATTTGGGATTCCCTGATTCTAGTCCTATGTGTTAAAGCATCCAACTCAAAACCAATTGGCAATGAGTGGAGAGGCCGCCCAGGCTCATATACTAGCTTTGGAGGTTATAATTAACCAATGTGGGACAACCTCTAACACTCCCCCGCACGTGCGACCCCTGACCCGCACGTGGAGAGTTAAACAATGGATCCACAACATTGGGATCACAACGAAACAAGGTGCACTTAAGGCACAAACAACGGGGCAACCAATTAACAAAGTCTTGTCCAAAAGCCTCCGAAAGCCTAGCTCTGATACCATGTTAAAGCATCCAACTCAAAACCAATTGGCAATGAGTGGAGAGGCCGCCCAGGTTCATATACTAGCTTTGGAGGTTATAATTAACCAATGTGGGACAACCTCTAACACTATGAAGCTCTACTGTGATAATAAGGCTGTTATAAACATCGTCCATAATCCTGTCCAACATGATCGAACGAAGCATATCAAAATTGACAAGCACTTTATAAAGGAGAAGCTAAGCAACGGTTTGATTTACATGCCTTTTGTGAGATTCGAAGACACTTAGCTGATGTATTTACTAAGGGTCTTAGTAGTAAAAGTTTTCACCCCATTGTGTTCAAGTTGGGCTTGATAGATATTTTTGCACCAACTTGAGGGGGAGTGTTAAGTAATAGAGGTTTATTTGTCATGTATTTAGTTCCCAGGGGCAGTTTAGTCCTAGTATCTTTGTATGTATATATATTGTTGGAAAGAGAAGTTTTACCCTAATAAGAAAATACGTTTGACACTCTCTCTCTCTCTCTCTCTCTCTCTGGAATTGTACACTAACTATCATATCCATCATTGCAACAACTTACATGTTGATGCAGGGCGCCTTATGAACTACAAAAAAGACGTGCAACAATCGAACACAAACAAGAAAGTTTAGAGAAAACGCTCTCTAGACTCTTTTATAATTCAATAATACTCAAAAAACTGTCCTGCCCTTAAGGCTTACAACTTATTATATAGGAAACCAGAAACCCTAATTGATTTTGCTCCGAAAATGAAGCCAAATCAATAAAAACGCAAAATTACCAAAAATGGGAAAATTCAAAATAATAGCAAAATAAAAAACTAGAGAAAATTCTAGAATTTTTCCCAAAAGCGCAGCTTAATTCGGATTTTCCTTGCCCAAGTAATTGGCAAGTCAAATCTTTCCTTAAACGGCAAATTTGGTCATTCGGAGCCTTAAACAGCGTCAAAAGCCCGAAAAACGACGTACGCCATGGCCGCAGGCGATGGGTCTTGATTGTTGGGCTGTTTCGGTCCGACTCAAAGTGGGCCCAACGCAAAATTCCACAACAGCATAATTACGATTTTGCCACCCTAGGCTTAAAATGTCGAAAATACTCTTCCTCCATGGCTACTGCATCACATGTCATATGGATCTTGTATTCTTTGAATATTGATGCAACAGTTTAGAATTGGATTATTTGTATAATCAGCATTTTATCCTTGACATAATTTTTGTACCTAGTTTTTTTCCAATCTTTTTTGGACCAAAATAGATTTCTATGCATCCTAGTCTTCTGTATTCATAGTTATCATGGCATTTAATGGCACAAATGTGTTCCAGTTAAGAATCTATGCCAGTCATAATAGAATACACAGTTGTTTCATTTGCAGGGAACTTGGATAGTTTGGATGTTCAGCCGAAGGAAAGAGGTGTGGATACAAGACATGAACTTGTCAACTTCTATGAAGAGCATTACTCAGCAAATGTCATGCATCTGGTTGTATATGCAAAAGGTAAACCACAAATGCTGACATTAGTGGCGTGATGACCTTGTGACTATTCCTTACCAATATGGTTTCTTTGACATGGATACGTACAGAGAACCTCGATAAAATTGAAAGCCTGGTGGAGAACATATTTCAGGAAATTCCAAATAAGGAGCGAAGTTCTGCACATTTTGCTGGTCGACCTTGCACATCAGAACACCTTCAGGTACTCATACGAATCCCGAAGTTATATACTGTAAGGACTACACATCATACAAAAAAAGGGTCGAAGGTGAAAAGTGGAATGTTTTCTTCAGCTCAAGTTATCAGTTGTTCTAATTTGTGGGTTTAATGAAACCAAACCAAGCCTTATGTCCCAATCAATTGGGGTCGGCTCCATGAATCCTTTTTCTCCATTGAGCTCTGTCAAGTGCTGCTTCATTGTTTAAACCTAGTATACTTAGATCTTTGCGTACTACCGCATCTAATGTCAATTTGGGTATTCCCCTCCCTTGTGCGTTTCTACCCAAAGCTATCCTATCCACTCTCTTAACTACTGCATCCGCTGGCCTACGATAGACATGCCCAAACCACCTTAGCCTATTTTCCCTTAACTTCTCCTTTATAAGTGTTACACCTACCACCTCGCAAATGTGGGTTTAATGAAGGTAAGCAACGAAAATCTACGAAGGGAAGAATATCACTTTGTTATTGTGTTTCATTAAAACATATCTAATTTTATCTGGACAAAGGATTTTTTAATTTATATTAGTGTACTTCAGGGTTATAAAGCCAAAGGCAACCTGATATAAATATTGATAAAATAGCATCGTTACTCAGTCTAGTACCCATTAAAGCTAGGGACTAGCAAACTATGATGGGTGTAGACCTAATCTTTGGCACTATTTTCACTAAGAAGCTGTTCCTTTGACCGCAGCAAGTAAGATTGATGGAAGTTGGTACTCTTATTTTTGAAGTTAGCCTTACCTATCTTTAATATCCTTGAGCAATTTCAGAATTGTATATTTATTGGAATGAGTTTCCAGCTTTGCAATTACTCTCAGTTTTAGATTTCACCAAAACCAAGTATTTTCCTTTTTATTACAAAATGAAAATTGAACCAATTATCTCTGAATGTTCAAAGTTTTTCTTACAATAATTTCATAAACTGGAAACTGGTTTGAGGGCAGTTGTAATTGTGTATGTCTAATTGTAATTTACTTTTTTTTTTGCTGAAACAGTAGTACCATATATGATCTTGTCAGTTATTTATGACCTGTGGAATTTGAATCAGTAGATTTACTGAAATTAGATGACAGAAATAGATGTCTCACAAAGGTTCTTGAACTGCACTCTGCAATATGCAAGTCCCTGTAATGAAGCATGTGTAAGACAACAATCAAAATTTCATTTGGTTAGCTAGGAAATGGGAACCTTTGGAAACCTAACGAAAATGACAAAAGAATTTGAATCACATGACAATATCATGTTTAGTTGGTTTCAAAGTGTGCCCATGCTTTTTGTAAGCCCACTATTGTTGCATTTCTACTCCCTGTTTCCTAGGAAACAGATGTAAACAAAGGGCACTAAATCTGTTTAGTTTGAAAAGGCAGTTGGCCACAGTTTCTGTTATGTTTTCTGTTATCTTTCCGTTAGTCTGTTTGGTTCTGTTATCCTTTCTGTTAAAGTGTAATGGGGAGCTGGTTGTATAAAAGGCCAATGGCCCTTTCATTTCAGTATCTAGAATGAAATGAAAATCTGTGGTTCTTGTTCTCTCTCCTGAACTCATATCTTCTTCTTTGTTCATTTACTTAGGGTTTTAATTTTCTATAACAGAACTGTTTCAGCCATTTTGATGGTAATGAGACGAAATTTGGTGCAAGTTCACTCAGACTTGAAGCATGCCCTTGAGGGATTTCCCTTGAGCCTTGATTTGTGTCTAGCATCAAAACATAGTTTTGTTAAGAGTTCTATTTTGTGGAGATGATTGTCTTTGTACTTTTTTGTGTTGCATTTCTCTATTCAGATTCTAGTGAAAGCTGTCCCAATAAAGCAAGGGCACAAGTTGAGCATTGTATGGCCTGTAACACCAGACATTCAGCATTATAAGGAAGGGGCAAGCTGCTATCTTAGTCACTTGATTGGCCACGAAGGAAATGGATCTCTGTTTTGCAGCTTGAAGGCAATGGGTGGGTCCTTAGCATACCCACCTCAGTCTTCTAACATGCTTCTCTCAGGAAAATCTTCTTTGCTTGGAACTTCTTGTTGTAGACCTTTCTCACCTTGAGCAAATGACTTTTTTGACACATTTCAAAATGTAAATTTGATATCCAAATGATAGGATGTGATTCATAGCATATGCGAAAGCTGTTTTGCCGAGTCATTATAGAACTTTGGTGTGGAGCGCAGCTATGAATCTGTTTAAGCAGGTAACTATTTAGGGACATGCATCTAGAGAGATGATGGATCTTCCTCTAAAGGCAGGAATTAGCCATAATCATGCAAAGCCCCCAAGAAAAATCAGCAGGACTTTCTAAAGACATGCATAGTGACTTTATTTGTTAGCTAGAGAAATAAGGAACGAGAAGAATACCCTTTTTGTATCTCCAGATATCAAAATTCTTTCAACAAAACATTTGGACCCATGACCGCTATCAACTAAGGCCACCGTGAGCAACAAATCCAGTTCTCTAATTGTTGATTTAATAGAAATGTTGAATGTATTTCTTTGACGTTATATTTAAGAAGGAAAAATTAGAGTCATGGAAGTTTTTGATGTGTTTGGGTCATGGATTTGTGGTGGGTTTGACCAGGGAAACCGAATAAATAAATTTAGCTTACCTTTTTTTTTTTTATCTTTTCTATGATGTTCTCTCTCCTCAATAAATCCATAGGGCTGAATGGAAAAACGATTTATAAATCCAAATGTTGAGAAAATACCTACGTGCACTTGCTGAGAAGAATGATTGTGACGTTTATACAGTTTCAAAACTCTTCAGAGGTGCTGGGGGAATATTTATTGAGGTGTCGAGGGGGTTGGATCCGTTCTTGTGTTTCCTTTTTTGTCTTTTTTGTTTTTTCTTGTTTTATTTCTTGTTTGCCTAATGGTGCTGCTTGTTTGGACAGTTTTTGTTGTTGACAAAGGATTTATCGGAACCAACAAAAAATAGTTTTGGAACCAACTAAAAATAGTTTACTATAGGTTTTCACAGTTAATGTGAAGATAAGGATTCAGAAATATGTTCGCACTGGACAATATTTCATGGATTTCTTGACTTTATCTTGGGAGGATTAGTGTCCCTCCCCAGGGCCGTCACTCTAATTGTCATTTGTCTTCCCATTCCAGATTGGCATTCTCATTGTTGGTTACTTTGAATGATTTTGCAGGTTGGGCTACGTATCTCTATGCTGGAGAAACCGATTGGACTAAGGACTTCTCCTTCTTTAGTGTAATTATTAATCTAACAGATGCCGGTCATGGTTAGTATTCCCTTCTTTCGTTGTACTTGTTTGTATGGTCACTGTTTGTTTTATTTATCGCAAAGCCATAATGTGCATGATTTTATGGCACTGAACTTCTCTACTTGATTGGTCTCCCTTGACCGAGTGACAGAGCATATGGAAGATGTTGTGGGGATGCTTTTCAAATATATTGACCTCTTACAAAAGTGTGGCATTTGCAAATGGATATTCGATGAGGTATAAATTGGTGTGCACACTTACACGTAAACTATTTGTCTACCAGAATTTGTTTGAGTCTTCTTTACGATGCATAAAACAAATTATATTGCTGGGTTTTCGGACTATGTATCATTTACTACTTTTCATGGAGCTCACTTATACCGCTGGTCATCACTTGGTCAGACTTAAGTTTTGCTGTTTTATGTGGGCCTTTTTCCGCCTAGGGAAGATGCATTCCTGCTCTGAGATTGTTGATAGCTAAAAGTGATGATAATTTGGTTAAGTCAGATCAGACAATGGGGTTCTTGTGAACACAGATTCCTATACTCTGTTAATTGTCATGTGATGGACCATGCTTAAAAGTATCTTCTCATGGGTTTGCACACGGTAATCGCTGATATGATGTTTAACCTGAATACCTTTTTACTTTTAAGCATACTGCAACCACAATAATATGTTTTGTTCCCTTTGTATGGACTATTTAGAATAGCGCTTAATGTCCTAAGATGTTGTTGAGCAACTGCTTCTTTGTTCTTACCTCTATGCTTTTTCGCCTTGGTCAATTTTCCTGGTTTTGAAAATCTGGCCTTTCATGAAGTCAGCTTCTGCGCAGACTTGCTGGCTGGCTGGGCCCATGATTTGGAAGCTATTAAATTCATCTTCTCTCTCCTCTGTGACTGATGACCAGTTGCATCTTTAGAATAAATACAATATTGCTGATATATTTCCCGATTTTCCATCCACTTTACAATAAATATAGTACTTAAAAAGCCAGAAAATATAACATGGCCCATCAACTTCTTTAATCATGTCCTAAGTAACGAGAAAAAGAAAAGGCTTGTGTTATTGGCTGGTTAGATGTTCGGATAAACAAAAGGAGTTATATTAGTTAGAAAATGTATTAGCATATACTTCTGTAGAAGCTTCGACTTGTAATGGCTGGTGTATTTTCTTTTGGATCCCTCATTTGCATTTAAATAAATGTGCTCTTTCACAATGTGTTGTGTTGCTTTCTTGAACTTCTGCAATTTTTTGTTTGCGGATTTATTGTAATGTGCATTTATTAACTACAGTTTTTTGAGCCAGTTGCTTCGTGTGTGTTTTCATGTAGCAAGTTCCATTCAGTAGTCATTCTGGTTGTTTCTCCCGGATTCTGAAGATAGATTTTATTCTTAATGAAGCTTTCAGCCATTTCTGAAACGAGCTTCCACTATCGCGATAAAATACCTCCAGTTCGTGATGTGGTTAATATTGCTTCAAATATGCAGGTAATTCAGTAAGCATTTGCTGTTATTTTGCTTAAGTAAATCCTATTCAATTTATTGGTTTAACCATGTTTGGTTTATCATTGATAAATTTCCATGTGGACCTTTTTTCGTTTAGTTTTCTGTTTATTTAGCTGGTCACTCTACTTAAGGCACAGGTAAATCCTTTACTATCTATTCTTACGTTTAACATGTGTTTTCTTATTGTCCCAAGGTTTGAGAAGAACTCAATCCAAAAGCTTGCTATGACGTGTGGGCTAGACTGACGAACACTTGGGAAACTAAAAGGAATGACAATTATATCTAAGAAAAGTGAATCAAGAAAATTGACATTTATAGAACTTAATTCCTCTGTTGTACAGGCAGTCCCTCAGTTACACAAATCCAATTGAAAGCAATGTTCCAGAGCTTTCGTAAATCCTAAGTAATAGCCACGGTTCCAGACCTGTCAAAACTCTAGTTTAACATTGATGTATTATAAGATGGGTAAATTGATACGTATAAACCCTGATACCGGAAACACATTTGTATGTACATGAGACTAAAAAAGGAACTATATGGGAGAACGGAAACTCTGTCCTTTTCAATGGACAAATATGGTTTAAAGAAGCTTAAGCTGCACTGTACCATTTCAGAGTTAGATATAGATTATGTACCCATCATTACCTTAGCTATGTTTAATATCGAATTGATCTCGGAGGTATGCCTTAGAGAGCCCATGCCCTGAGAAAGTTTGTGGTTCTCTGAGAAAGTTCAAGCAAAATATTGAAGGCTCAAATGACTTCTGGGGAAAGTGTGGTTGTTGGATTTCTTATGGGATTCAGTAACCCTTTCAAAGGAATTCCAAGTTTTGAGTCTAAATTTTAAGTGATTCGTCATCTAATGAAAGTCTGAAGTTGCAGTACAGGTCTGAACTCGTTTTGAAGAACAAGGTTCTACCAAGTTGGTAAACAGGCATTCATCAACATCACTATCTATAAATGCATTGAAAATTGAGAAACACAAAGACGATAAAATAAGAGGAAAAATAGGAGGAACTTGGTAAGGGCTGGCATACAACAACGTTTTGAAGATGGTATGTTCTTCAATGTCAAGGAGAGGAGAATTTCTAATAATAGTCAGCTTACCTGTCTTTCTCAGTTTATAGACTCGTGAAAAAGTTGTGGTCGAAGGTGAGGATTCTTGCAAAAATGGTTGCTTCCTTTGGTTTATAGTTAACATGTTTAATTGCATAACGAATTGAAGTAGCATTTACCCTTCAAGAGTTAAAGGACAGGGTCTGTATAATTATTTACATCTATGGAGACGGTCATAATGGACTAGCAGAATTAGTTTGACCTGTACTTAAATTTCTTGCATGTTAATCAGGTATGCAACCTAATGAACAGTTTTTGTCCATTGCTTGAGTTTCTCACTTCTTTGAACAATCATATCAAATTTTGTTTCAGTTTTATCCGCCAAATGATTGGCTGGTGAGGTCATCCTTGCCTTCTAAGTTCAATCCAGTCCGTATCCAACTTTTACTGGATGAGCTTAACCCAAACAATATCAGGTGAGATCATTGATGCTCAGAAACGTAATTAATTGCTCATTTGAGAAACGAGATCTTATGCACACTTCTATTATGAATTCCATTCTTCTTTCTTTATGAATAGTTTGCCCATGATGTTCATCTATCATCCCAAATATAATCTCTTTTCTAAAGAAATCTTTTTTCTGCTTTGGTGGAGCAAACTAGCTAACTGGAGATGCCAATTTCATTCACGTACTGTTAGCTGTAATTATGTACTAGCATGAGTAACATACATTAGGTTTTCATTTAGGAATGGAGTTTGCTACTTGTTCCCATTGTTCAGTGCAATATCCTAATTGATGCCTTTACAAGATGCCAACTTGTAGTTCCGGCCTATTTCATGGTTGCAACGGGTTATTTTCCGTGGCAAGCATAAGAAACGAATATTAGTCATTAGAAACAAAAAGGAGGATAATAAGAAAGGCTTGATGCCAAAACTTACATTTTGAAAATGTTCTTTGATGAGCAGATGTGAAACATGCTTCTTGCCTAGAGCAACTCAGTAGAAACATAAGAGCTAAGTCCTACTTCTGTGATATACAAATCTGGCTTGTGAACGTGGTTTTGCACGAAAGTCTTGGTTTTAGAAACAAATTTCCTTTTTCAATATCTTTCTATTTGCCCTCTTCACTCTTTGCTTGTTGCTCTAGCAGTTTTGCATTTTCTTTCCTGTCCCAAACCATTATTTGGCTCGCCATGTTGATTATTCCATTTTTGTCCAAACTCAGAAATATTCTAGTTTCCAAAGTTAGTCATCGAATTGAGAAAACAATAATGTGTTCAATTTCACAAAATCCTGCTGACTATTCTCATTTCAATTTTTTATTATTCCTGGAAACAGCAACAAAGTCAAGTTTGTTATTTGGACCTATATTCAGAATTTTCAGCTCAACTGTTGAGACTGTAGGACTTATATAACCATGAGTAATGTGACTTGTGAAATTGTGTATAAACACAATTTTTTCTGTCCATGTGTTTATTGTTGTAAGATGTTTGCAGCCTAGGTGGAAAAACAAAAGTACTTAAGCTTTTGGTTACTCCTTGCAACTTATAGAATAAATGACTTCAATCTATGGAGCTTAGTGAATTGGATGTGTTTCACTTGTCAAAAAAATAAAAGGCATGCATGACAAGAGGAAAACTTAAGGCAGTATTGAATTCCTATAGTGTTGTAACTTGTAAGACATTTTTCCTATATCGCATTTCCTCTTTTCTGTTTAGTTTCCAGCTTTCCATTGAATATGTTCTTGCCACCCATGAATATACTTCAACTTTCAAATGTGGTATTGCCTTTTTGTATACTCTGTAGATTCACCTGATTCATCATTTGCCTTAAGTTATATAAGAACACAAAGTATGTCGCGGATCTATCTGAATAGATATACAAATAATTGTTAGACAAAGGAAGGAATCAATCCTAGAATTTTGACCCCAAAAGTTCGCCATGACCTTGAACAAGGGTCAAACCATAATACGCATTTTTCAGGTTCAGGATGTTGCTCCATTTCCTTTCCTTGCCTACTTGAAGTTGTATGCACTTTAGCTTCTCATAACTTTAATGTCGGTTGATAGGATAACCTGCCCCCAGTCCGACAATGTTTAGTGAACTAGCGAATAGATCCTGACTACTCGTAGTTACAATAGATCCTTTCATCCCCTTTTAAAACGTTCAGTTATAACTTCAGAGTGTAGACAATAGACTTTTTCAAGCATATTGCCAAAACTATTCTTGCAGACATTAATATATAATTATTTCTTGGAGTTTTTTGTTTTTTTGTTTTTTGTTTTTGTTTTTGTTTTTTGCCTTTGAGGAAATTTGTCACTTCTAACACCTACGGCTGATCATGACTTATTGTCTTATTTTTGGTAACCTTCTATTTCTAATACCCTATTCTGGTCATGACGTAGGGTCTTATTTTCAAGCCCTATTATTACTAACACATAAAGCAAATGTCCAAAATCTAATTGTTCTTGAATGGAAGCCCTCTATTCATTTTTAATCCCTCTATTCAATTTCAACAGGATATTTTGGTCATCAATGAAATTTGAAGGACATGCTAAGATGATTGAGCCATGGTATGGAACTGCATATTGTGTGGAGAAAATCACAGAGTCCATGGTTCAGGTTTTCTGTTATATGCTATTCTTCAGTTTTTGCTAAATTGAATAGTTTTTGGTGAAAATTTATGATTTCATATTGCATGTTGATTAGTTTTCGTGATGCAGCAATGGATGGAGAGAGCTCCTAATCTACATCTGCATCTACCTGCACCCAATGTGTTCATTCCCACTGATTTATCTCTAAAGAATTTTGCAGAAAAGGTACAGCTCGCATTAAATCATGCAACATACAATCATGCTCTTTGGGGTTCGTTTGTTTGACTCGACTAATAGTCAAGGGGATATACAATTCCATAGGATATGTAAACCCCTTTGACTAATTAGTGCTCTAATGTATAATGCACCATGATATTGCATCTCTCTTGTTTTTGTGGATTTCGTATCTGATTAATATTTAATCCTGACCACAAGAAGTTTCGACCACAGGTATGATATGTCATCCTCTTGGATTAATAGTCCAATGAAAGTTCTTCAATCTGGGAAACAAACATGCCCTTAAGATATAATTCATCTGACCTGATTTACTTTCAATATAGGCAGAATTTCCTGTTCTTCTGAAGAACTCATCCTGTTCAAGATTGTGGTACAAGCCTGATACGTTATTCTCCACCCCCAAGGCCTACATTATAATAGATTTCCATTGTCCACATTCCAGACACTCCCCTGAAGCTGAAGTTCTTACTAACATCTTCACACATTTGCTGGTCGATTACTTAAATGAATATGGTAAGGTACTGGATATGGAGATAGAAATGAAATTTGTTCTTCTGTAACAATTACAAAGACATGGATATTTTGTTTAGCCTCGGTGGTTTTATAACTTGTTACTATAGCCTGTTGTATTACAAATTGATGGTGTTTTTCTTACATAGGCTTCTCTGTTGCGGAATTTTTCTGCAGTGGTTCACTTTGATTGTTTCTTATTTAAACTAACTTTTTTGAGAGGATAATATAAATTGCAATATTTCAGCTTATGATGCTCAGATTGCTGGTCTTGGTTATAGCATCCACGACACCAGGAGTGGGTTTCAGGTAGTTTTTTTTTTCCCTTGTATTGGTTTATACTACGTACTGGAGCCACATATTTGGGCTGCCACATAGATACATTTTTTTTCCATTAAATGAATAATACAAGACACCTTAACTGGAGCCTATATAGTCATAGACATCACTTGTATATGTATTTCTTTCAACTTCTGATTCTCCCAGACGGTTCCATAGTCTGAGTGATAACAAATATTCAAAATAATCAAACTCTGAATTCGGACAAACCAAACTATTAGGTGATTATTTAAGCATGTGCATGTGTTGTAAGAAAGATGCAACTGCTCTTCTAATCACTCGTTGATTAGCTTTTCTTTCTTTTCTTAGGTATATGTAGCTGGATATAATCACAAGTTGAGGATCTTACTGGAAACAATAATTGAGAAGGTTGAGAAATTTGAAGTAAAGCCTGACAGATTTTATGTGATCAAGGTAATTGTGCATTGGTGTGTTGCGCACCTAGTTTGATATTGACATCTACAAATCAGTTTTGTTATATTTTCTTTTTGCATTTCGTCAAATGTTGGGATTAAACCCTGGTAAATGGGCAAAGAATATATCGTGGTTGTTGACGATGTCGGCGGTGATGGGATGATACAGAAGTAAAAACAAAACATTATTATTGTATTTTGGTGGTTTGTTCTCGTGCTACCTTACTCTCCACTACCCTTTACAGATAGGTATCCACTCACTGCCAACTGCCGCATTTATAGCCAAAAGGATGCAGTATAATCTACTCAACTTCCCTATAATTTACCTATTTAAGTGACATAATTTTCTGTACTAAAGCTGTCGGCTTCACAATTGGATCAAGTTTGTGTCATTTGATGCTCTGTGTAATTTTAGTACTTCTGTTGCTATCTGTGTGCGTGTGCGCACTTGTAATGTTCTTTGACATAATGTTTCCTCAATTCCATCGCCCTCCTTGAATCAACTATGATGTATAAAACTGCTTTGGTAGTCCTTTTGGTGCCATTTCTTCTATGAAATGACTGATTGATATGTCGTACACATCTTGTTGGCATGTAATATAGGAAAATATCACAAAAGAATATCAGAATATCAAGTTTGAACAGCCTCATGAGCAGGCTGGGTCCTACTGCTCCTTAATACTGCATGATCATTCATGGCCTTGGACTGATGAACTTGAAGCTCTTTCACATATTGAACCAGATGATCTTGCTAAATTTGCTCCTCTGCTGCTATCAAGGACATTTTTACAGTGCTACATAGCAGGTTCTTATGCTACGATTTTCAGATCGGCCATTGTCTGTCAACATTTTATTTTTTTTGTTGTTCATCTACTTTCTTTTTTCTTTCTAGGCAATATTGGACCTACTGAAGCGGAGTCAATCATTCAGAAAATTGAAGACATCATTTTTAATGGTCCCAAGTCTATATCAAAATATCTACTCCCATCTCAGCATTTGACTAATAGAGTGGCTAAGCTTGCAAGCAGCACCAATTTCTTTTATCCTGTGGAGGGCCTGAATCCAAGCAATGAGAATTCTGCCCTCATCCATTATATTCAGGTATTGCATTTTCAAAAACCAATAAAATAAAGAAACGAGAATATGAGGAAACTAGTGTTAAATTTGTCTAACTATCCCGTGGAGGGCCTGAATCCAAGCAATGAGAATTCCGCCCTCATCCATTATATTCAGGTACTGCATTTTCAAAAACCAATAAAATAAAGAAACGAGAATATGAGGAAACTAGTGTTAAATTTGTCTAACATCAACATGAACTAGAATGCAATTCACCATTTCCATGTCACAAGGAAGATGCCTAAATTTAAAAGGATGGAATGTAATTCACAAGTTGGTTCTTTTTCTTTAGCCATGTATGTATTCTTTTCTATGAGAACGCACAAAAGCTTTTCATATTTTATGTGTTGTAGTCTTGTATATATGTGAACTGGACTAAGAAGGGGACAAGTTGGAAGGATTAGGGGTACGGTTAGTGTTTTGGGCATTTATCCTTATGATCTATTTTAGTAATTTTCACAGCTTCAGCTAATGTGCCTCCGTTTTGCATCTCCATGGCAAAGTATGTGGAGAGGGGGTGGGGTAGGTGTGTCCCCTAGTTTCAAACATAGATTTTTTAGATTTTTTTTTTTAAACACTAAGGTGATTCAATTAAGCACCTTCCAAAATCTGAACAGCGGGATATTAATGTAGAGATTGTTATGCTAAAGCTGAATGGTTCAGATCGTGATTCTTTTCAACAAAAATAAAGCCAAGGACAAAGACCAATATATGACTATACACTTAACCTTCCTCTTCACATTAATGGACAACATGCAACAAAACAAGTTGGACTTCCTTCCAATAATGCCACTCCCGAATTCAAATTCTGGCTCCTCCACAGCTTTTGTTTTGTTAACTTGAACCTTAATTACTTTTCATAGTAAGCTAGATAAGTGGGGAGGGGTTAATTTGTCGAAGCAACAAGCTTAATGTTTTGGAACTTAGAACTTGCATGACAATTACACTACCTTGTTTGGAACTTGATAATTAGTTCTCGACTCTTTTCAACCCTCAACAATGGACCTTCATTTTCAATAGTTTTTCTGGTTACGTAAACCCTTGGATGGGCTATCTTTCATTACAAGTTCTAACAGACTGATCATCTTGTTAATTATTCAGGTTCATCAGGATGATTTCGTGCTAAATGTTAAACTTCAGCTTTTATGTCTCATTGGAAAACAAGCTGCTTTTCACCAACTTAGGACAGTTGAGCAACTTGGCTACATTACTTCGATGTCGAGGAGGTCTGTAATTGATTATAGTTCTCTTCTTCTACTCAAATATGACTTACTAATTCTTTTCTCTCAACTTAGATATGATTTTGGTATCCACGGAGTGCAGTTTCGTATTCAGTCCACTGTAAAGGTAAAAAGATATGAATCCTACTTTTTCTAATTTTTTCCCTTGTTTCACCTCAGTTTGTAAATGCTCTCTGTTGAGGTTGACAGGATCCCAGTCATCTCTATATGAGAGTCGAATCATTCCTTGAGAAGTTCGAAAATCAACTTTGTGAGATGTCAAAAGATGAATTCAAGGTGAGACATAAATCATTAGTGCCGCTAACTTTCCCATTGTGAATTGATATTAATGAACACCCATGGGAACTCTGCTTGATTAATGCTAATTGCATTTCTACCCCTCTGCATGTTGAATTTAATCATTTTCTAAATCCACATTTGAACATCAAAGTTCAATATTTCATACCATATCTGTTTGTTTCTCCATGAGAATGCCAGGTCTCTGTTTGCGGGTTCTAGTGCAAAATTTAACTAAGCTTTATCACTGTAAAGGTTTGATTTGCTGACCTTAAAGTGTGAATTACAACTTAGTTCTCTTTGGGATTAATAGTATCATTGTCCATTGAGTACCAACACTTATATGATAGCATGACAATGGGAAGTTCAAAACTTATTTCAACATCGTGGAATCTGACTTTCCGGAGACCCTATTTGCAACTTTCTCTTCCCCCTCTCCTCCCTCTATCTGCAATGTGGGTTTAGCTTTAACCTAGAAGCTGTGAACCATGCTTCCTTCGAGAATCTGGTACATAGTTGCACAACTCATGCACTGGCCTTTTTACTTCTATAGAAGTTATACGGGCGAACCTGACTTACTTTCAACTGCAGAGCACTGTAACTTATCTTTTTTCTCCCTCTCCCATTTCTGCTATGGAACAGAAGCATTTCTGTAGCTTCTTCACTACAAGTTTGGTTACATAGATCGTATTTGTTATTAATGTATAGCTGTACAATCTTCTGCGCATGGAAGTTTTGAGTATTTTTACACGTTACTTCTTGACTGGTTATTGTACAGAGCCGTGTGAATGCACTGATTGATATGAAGCTTGAGAAGTACAAGAATTTGTGGGAGGAATCTGGCTTCTACTGGCATGAAATTTCCACCGGAACCCTCAAGTTTGATAGGAAAGAACGTGAGGTATCACATTTACTTCATTTTTCTACAACTATGGATCCAATTTATGTCAATTTCTCTTTCCTCTTTTAAATATTTTCTCATTGGTGGTGGAAACTTCACCACGAAATTGTAGAAGAGGAAACAACATGGAAAAGAAAAAACACAAAACCTTTGTAAGGCTTTTCATTTGCACTTCTAGAAAAGCCTTCCTCTACAGAGAGAAATAGCTGAACTGTGGGATGGTTATTCCATACAATGTATCAGGTTGCAGCTCTAAAGCAGCTGACCCATCAGGAATTGATAGATTTCTTCAACGAATACATCAAAGTCGGTGCCCCTGGAAAGAAGACGCTAAGTGTGCAAGTATATGGGAGTTTACATACCTCGGAGTACATAGCACAAACAACTCCTGCAAACTCTGTTCGAATAGAAGATATTTTGAGCTTCCGAAACTCTCAGTCTCTGTATGGTTCATTTAAAGGAGGCTATGGTCATATGAAACTGCAAGAGTTGTTCCCTGGAACCTGCTAGTGAAAACAAAAAAGAGGGAGACTGTAGATTGTGTTTCTGTATCGATACTGAAAGAGAACGATGCTTTGGTCATTTTCCTCATTGAATTGCTGGAAACTTTAGTATTCCAGAATTGCTTCATGATGCGTGAACATCGATATTGTTTCCCAGCCAAGAATAGTGTTCGTTTCAAGGAATGATCCAAGTTCCATTACACGTCTTTTTTTTTTTTGTTTCCCAGCCAAGAATTCATTTCAAAAGAAATACTATTATGTTTGTTATCTTACATGTGTTTGGTAACTTCTCAAACAGCAAAAATAACAACACAATTAAGAAGTTACGAGAAAATAGTCATTTCAATTTATTATTGAAGTTGAAGATTCTCAACTTACAAAAGGGACTCCGCTATAGACTATATCCTCTACGCGCCAGAGATATAATGGTGATTGTCCTTATATTATCCTCACCTAAAATACAGATTATGCTACATTCATAAGGTTCGAAACCACATCTCATGCTCAAATGTAAGTAAAATGCATGAACATGCATAAGACAATCCAAGAGCCTTGCAGTCTATAAATTTCTATAATTAATATAATTATTCGTTTGGCACGAAATATTTACCACAAAATCTAGACACGTATTCGGACATCATATTAAAATTATAGAATTTTCTGAGCCTGAGCCTGGTAGCCATATTTGAGCAGATAAACCATCCGACTAATTGTTTGCAGTAAATCCCGCAGAAACAAATTTTTACCCAACTTCAAATTGAAATCTGTTACTTCACACAAATAATTAAGGTACATGACTGATATATTTTTAAAGTTATACTAGTGCATGTCCATATCCGTGTCCATTCTTATGGTCCTTCGAATTTTAAAGAGAGGGGGAAGGAGAGGAGGTAGTTAGAAAAAATGTAATTTGAATTTCGAAAAGGGGATAGAGAGAGAATGTGGTTTGAAATTTTGGGTGTGGTGGGCTGATAGAGAGAGAGAGAGAGAGAGAGGGAGGGAGGGAGGGAGTGAGTTGGCAGAGAGAGGGATAAAATGTAATATGATAACTAAAACAATAACCGCTCTCCGTTGAAATATAGATTTTCTAGTTTCTATTAAAACAAGCCGAACACAATTCCGTGTTTTCTAAGGTGAGATATAGCTATTCTCGTAAGGCGCGATGGTAATGTCTACACCTGTTACTACTTACAGCAGATTGGTAAACCATTTTTAGTAATTTTTGTACATTGAATTAAATTTTGAAACTTTAACACATGTACTAATACATCTAGAGAGGTATCTACAGCTAAAATCTCATAAAATTACAAGTTCGGAAACTAGGGTAGAAAGGAAAATGTTACAATACATGAAAACTTTCCCCGAAATGATCCAGGAAAGTAAAATCAATGCCCAAGATTCATGTGTTTGTGAATCTGAGCCATTGAATTCACTTTCCTGAACCATTTCGGAAAAAGTTTTCATGTATTATACTCTTCATCGAATAGAAAATTTAAATAATTGGGAAGAGGTCCATTATAAGTATTTGTACATGGCCCAGTCCACTACTCACTTTTACAAGCTCACGTGTGTTTTCACTGTCATGAATTTGTTGGAGTTGCAATGGATGTGTTTGGTTAGATAGTTTAATTTAGTTTTGATAATGTTAGCAGGTGTAATGAGTGGAGAGAGATAGAGAGAAAAATAAAGAAAATAATGATGTCATCAAAACTAAAATTAAACAAGGAAACAAATAAGGCCAATAACTCCCTACACGAGTACTCTGGTTAGGTTTTCTAAATTGTAGTGATACTTATCTCAAACTTGAGAATTACTCCCTATTTCCCTTTTTAAGTGTTTAAATTTCTATTTTAGGTTATCCCTAAATAAGTGTGTGGTTTGAAAAGTTAATGTGTAAAAGTTTGTAGAATTATATTGTCCCCTTTTGAAAAGTTAGTTGGTAAAGAGTTAATGGGTAAAAGTGGAGGATAATTTTGAAAAGTAGACGGAAAAGTTGATATAAAAAATGTAAAATAGAGGAAAAAGTTGATGTGAAAGTTGTAATGATGATATTTCTTTAATAATTTGGATTTACGTAACACATTTAAAAAGGGATATTGGGAGTAATAAAAATTACCAACAGATAAGTCCAACCAACACCAACAACCGTATCACTGTCATTTCTTTTTTTTGGTTCTTTTCTAATAACTAATAGCAAGGCACATCCATTTAATTTACCGAATGACATATGAAATGAAATAATATATGATATCATATGTGATGGACGAGCATATTAAAAACAAAGAAAAAATAAGCTGAAGTTTGAATGACAAAAAAATCATTTTATTTTTAGGTTTATGGTTATTCAGATGCTTTTCTACTTATTTAGGGACGAGTACACAACTTATTCTATAAATGATGATGCTGAAGACGTACTTCAAATGTGTTACCATATAGAACTATGTGAAACAACCTATTCTTTTTTTAGTTGCAGAAACTAATTTAGCCCTAAAAAGTTTTAAATCTTTGGTATGAATTCTACGGAGAAATTTAAAATGCAGATCAAGTTTTTTTTAACATATTTTTAAGGTCAGTAACTTAGAATTTACAATTCCAGCGGAGAATGGTGGAAAGGATCTAATTGAGCTAAATTATCCCCATTTAAGAGAGGCCGGGGTTAGTTCATTAAAAGATTCGGCCCAGTGTATTTATCAGAAACCTTACAAGAGTTTGGTGCAAATTACCACAATACCATCTAGTACTGTTGAACTGGAACCATGGGTCAATCCTGGTTGGCGCAGTGATTCATTTATCAATATCACCTCTCATAAAGTCTTTGCGCTAAGGTATTTTTGGTCAATCCATGTTGGCGGAGTGCTAAAAGACATATTTTTTTTAACAAATTTGCTACCGGCACTTTGATAGACGATTTCGTCATCTGAGTTCTTGTAAAATGTACACATCTATCAATCACATATCCTGCGATCCATTATTTATAAAAATCAATTACAGCAACTCTCTCAGATGAGATATACGGGATACCACTTATATTTTTTTTTTTTTTTTGGTCGAAATCAGTAGTTTTTGATTACTCAAAAATGAGGAAAACTACAAACCCCAAAACCGAGGGTATCGAAAGAAATGTCCGGTTATCCATCCATTGGATGAGAATCTGGCGTACACCGAAAAAAAATGACTACCCTCGAACGGGAGTACTGAACAACCACCCTTGGAAGGGGGCAGAGATTCCACGCAGGGAATAGCTAAACAAACTAAACAAAAAACAGAGAAAAGAAACCTCCGGTCTTCAGAGTAGTCGCCGGAGCCGCCGCCGCCGCCACGTCTCCGAATGATTATTTGCCGAAGGGGTCGCCGGAAAACCCTAAAACCACGCGAGGTCCTCAGATCTGGCCTTCCTGAGACTTGGGTCGGAGCCGATGGAGGTGGAGCAAAGCCTCCGTCGCTGAAAACGGCGTAGGGTGGAACATGGAGGCAGCAGATGGCCATGAGGGGAGGAGGTCGTGGGTTAGAGGAGATATGTGGGTCTCACATTTTCTATGTGAGAGACTTAATGCAATTGTTGGTGCAAAGTGTTAGTTCTTATATTTATTTTTTCTTTTTTGAACTTTTTGTGTCTATGTGAACTTTTGTTATTTTTGTATTTTTATCTATATTTTTCTTAGGACAGACGATTAATCTTAAAAATTTGAACAAATCATATGAAAATTGAAAGAAAACAAATATAGAAAAAGACTAGTAATTTTTAGGAGAAGTCAAACATGTATCAACTGACCCAGCTAATTAACCGTTTTGCGTTTTTATTTATAATTTTATTAATTAAAATGCACATTTTTCAACTTTATTCCAAAACTACGTGAAAACGTGTTTAGAAATCGCGTTTTCTTAAAAATGTGTTTGAGAAACACGTTTTCTATGTTGGTTAAGACGAATTAATTAAAAAATTAAGTTAATCTTCAATGCGTGTTTACAAAACACACCTTCTGAAAATGTGTGTTGAAAACACGCTTTCACCCTTTGAAAAAAAAAAAAAGAAAAACCCCACGCTTCATCCAAACAGTACTGCTGCAACTCTCTTTTTCCTTTCGTACCAAAAGTACTCAGACTTCTTCTTCTTCAACATCGATCCCATTTCCAATACCTTTGCCGCCCAAATCAAGCTCTCAATTTGACAAATCAGATCCAGTGCCATCTACTCCAGTCCCCCATTGGACTCCTTTCACCTCAGTGACCACAGTAACTCTGTCACTAGCCACAAACGGCGATCAACAAACCCCGGCGAGCCCTGTTGAGCAATTACCTTAAATTGAATCAACCCAACTCATCCAACAATTTGAAAGACCATTTTAATCATATTTATACCATGAACACTCACTAATCCTAGTAATTCATCATAAAATCCTTAATACACTAGTTTAAAACACAGTGCACACTCTTTATGACAAAATTTAGGAAAATTGAAGAAAAAAAAGTATCTATTGTATTGATATATCCTATGACTTCTCTTTGAACAACAATCAACTCTCTATATGAGAAAATAAATATTCGTGTAAACCTATTCAACACACAAATTCTAGCAATTAATATTAGTGTATTTATCTTGTGATTTAGTTTTACTTGACCCAATAATATAAAATTCGCTAAGAAAATTTGTGACATCTTATGTATTTTCATATCATTTAGCCCCATTATTCACACTAATATATGAAAAATTTGTATGTATATACTAACTAAAATTTGTATGTATATACTAGTTAGTAAAACTAACAGGGTTAAGGTAAATCTTGAATATTCTGTTCAAATTTTCTGAAGCCGCCACTGATGTGGGGGATTGTTGTTTAATTTTAATACTTTACAATTTATATTTTATTGGAGTAAAATAATTATGTTGGAGGGATTCATGGAGTTAGTTTTTGTTAACAGACTTCCTATTTTTCTTGGTTTAGTCCAGCTGGTTTAGTCCAATAGTAGTATGCCAATTTTCTTGGTTTAGTCCAGCTGGGGCACTACATGGCGGATCCCCCTTCGAGATATGATCGCTGTTGTGGTAAATTTCCTTTTTTCTATCATCTTCAGTTCTTCAGTAAATACCGTACTTTTAATTTTTCCGTAGAGTTGGTGATTTTTTCTTCGAGTCGTAAACAATTTGGTGATTAATTTATTTCGTTGTCCATGAAAGTTACATTGAGATAAGTATTATATAGGTATAGATTACTTCCAATATTAGCTGCAAGAATCGGGTGTGGGCGAGGAAGAACATCCTAAACTTATGAGCACTTAAAGGAGCCTTATGTAAATGAAATATCGAAACCATTCCCCAGCATGCTTGAAGCTTAGAAGTTAAATTTCTGTTTGAGACTCTTGAATTTTCTAAACAAATGCCATTTAATGAGTCTAGCTGAGTGATGTGATAGATCTAAGCCGTCCATGACCAATCACAGACTGCCGTAATCGGCTTAAATTTTACATAGTTGGTTTTAAAAATTCTAGATTGCCTTTCAAAACTATTTTTGAGATATATAAAGCTTCCTTGGCCAAAGAAACAAAGCTTCTTCTCATTCCTCTCTTCCCAATTTTTTATTCAGAATTTTAATATCGAACAAATCAAAAAGCCCTTTGTTTTTCTTTTTTTTTTTGGTAATTAAGCCCTTTGTTTTTTGGCCAAGGAAATTGTATAAAACCTGCATGTACAGGGAAAAATGCCGTCAATTTCGCAAATCCATCATTTCCGTAATTTCTAAATAGTACAAGGAAGTGTTTAAAAATATAGTCTGGGGGATGTCTAGGGGTATAAGTGAAAATTCCCTTCCAATATCTTCTGTAAGTGAACCCAAGGTGTTAACAAAGTGACGTTGCCTTGTGGCGTAGGAGTTTTCTCCCACCCAAGGTCTCAGGTTTGATTTTCCTTGCCAACAAATTATCGGAATGCTGGGGTCAAAGGTGGATGCAGGCTTGGGCTAAGGGGGGCTTAAGCCCAGGCAGATTTTTTTTTTTTAAATTTTATATATGTAAAATTTTATCCTAAATTAATTTAGTCCACTTCATTTATTATTGTAGCCCAACCCATTAAGAAGAGAGGAGAGACTATAGACGAAAAAGTGTATTGAAATGTGTGAAAAAGATATAAAACTTAGCGTAAGTACATTTGCGTTTTTGTATGTGCACGCGCGCTTATTTAAATCTATGGTTGAAGCGTGAAACCTATATATTTATTTTTGCAAACTGGCCCGTCGATTGATGTACGTTGTGTTAATTTTCCTCACTATAGCATCAAGAGCACGTCATTTTTTTGTGGATTTCAATAAGATATTGAATTTTTTATTTTATTAAACAATAATCATGATATTCAAAACTCTTCGTAGCCCAAGGCAGATTAGACTCCTAGATCCGCCCTTGCTGAGGGTTATGTCCGGCCGTTACTTTTAGAACCCCAAAATTAGTCGAAGTGCGTACAAGTTGGCATAGACATCCAATATATATATATATATATATATATATATATATATATATATATATATATATATATATACGAGAATTTTCTTATCCCGGACTCCCGAAAATAAGAAAAAACATTTTTTTTTTTTGCAAATTGTTTTTGGAAAATCCAAGCCATCCAATGTTTTTAGAAAGTGTTTTTCAAGGGTCCGAGTGAGAAATCTTCAAAAAAAATACGTGGAAGAGCTTGATCCAAGAAGTTTTTTGCAAAAACTATATATTTTATAGTTTTGCGAAAACTGCTTAAATCAAGTCCTTCCCGGTATTTTTTTTTTTGAAGATTTCTTGAGTCAACCCTTGAAAACACCTTCTGAACACATTGGACGGCTCGGATCGTCAAAAAAATGATCAGATCATAGGGGTCCGGAGTCCTAGATCCCGGACTAGAAGGGGACTCTCTCTCTCTCTCTCTCTCTCTCTCTCTCTCTCTCTCTCTCTATATATATATATATATATATATATATATATATATATAAACCGCACGTGCTAAAGATGATTATGAGATAGAGTGATGAAAAGACCACGTCATACAATGTCATCTTGGGTAATGAGTTTTGACTTTTGAAAAAAAAAAAAATGAAACTGTGCTCTGGGTAATTGTGATTTTGAGCAGGTTGCGGCTTCTATTGCCGGTATTTCAGTAAGCTATGGAGTGTTGTGGTACCACATAAATTCGGGCAAAATATTTAGCGGAGCTGCGGAGGCTTTCGTAGTATCCTCTGATGGGCATGTTCTTCGGGCCACAAAACTACACTATGATGATATAAAGTCTGTGTTCCACTCATATTCTTTGTGTTGTGTCATCTCGTACAGTGCAATTTATGATGATGTAAGCCTAATTTGGCCCGTGAATCATAATCCGCATCGTGATATGCCTAGTCCTATGCTTGTGTGGTTTTGTATTGAGCGAATGTGTCGAAATGCATGTCACATCCGCCATTGTAGTTTTCTTGGCGTGATTCAAAATTTCTCTGGTTGTTCTCAATTCAATACAAAGTAACGTATATGATTCACTAAAAAATAACGCACAAATAAACTAAGTTAACAATCAATTGTGATGAGAGAGATTTTGGATTCTATGTAAGCAGATTGTGGAGATGGTTGGGGTTGGGGTTCTTTGATCACGGATGAGCAGTGGTTTTGGTTACATCGAGGTCTGTGGCAAAGGTAATGCCAATTCATGTTTGTTGAGGGGCGCGTGATATGGAAGACGGGTAGTGATGGTGAGATGGGGCATTTTCTAGAAAGCCAAACGATGGTGGTAGATTGGGTTACTTTTGAGGATTGGCGTTTTCTGGTGTTGACCATGGAGGGGGGGATGGGTGGAGCTACAGCAGTAGATGGGTTCTATCACGCCCTTGAAAAATTAAAGAATAATACACGTGGACAAACAACAAGTCCACGGGTCACACCAAAATCCAAGTTTAGTAGTCAAAGATAACGTCAATGGGTACAGCAGTCTATGGGTACCCATACCCCGAATTGAAATACCTAAGTGTTAAAATTATTACAAATTCAAAGTCAAAAGACATACTGTGAATAAGTTACAAAATCATCTCTTCAAAATTATAAACTCGAGATGATAAAGTAACTTCTCTTCAAGCTTTTAAAATATGTATGCAATTACTTCATGCACATCCAAGTCATGCTCCGTGCTAGATACTTGAAAAATGATAGGTTGAGCTCACTAGCCTAGTAGAGAAACGTCTATCAAAATTAAACGTAATGAAATGCAAATGCGAGATGAGACATGAGGATGAAAGCTATATAAGATAACCAAGAGTTTACGAGAGTCCGAAGAGATATACACATAAGTTTATAATCCCTTATTATCACCCTCGTATGTCCAATGCGTGCCCGACACGTGTTCTCTCTCATAAGTGTTCAATTCGCTTGATGTGTCATGTCAACCATTTATTTAAATTAGATATTTAGAAATTCCTCGCGACACGTCATAAAACCGCCCGAGTATCATTCCAGGCTATCTTTCGACCCTGTATAGTATTCCCCTTGGCCAAGGCATAGTTCTTCGCGACCGGCCCAAGGGACGGCCTGAGTATCATTCCGGGCTACCTTTCGACCCTGTATCACAAGTTTCAAGTTCTCATATCAATTCACATTCATTGGTTTCGCACAAGTGTCGTCATGTTACTCATACCTTGGATCGTCACCCAAGTTCACGCATTTCGTCAACATCTTTAATTCACACATATCAAGTGTTTGACCATGTAGGTGTCGTATAAAAATCAAACCGAGTCACCCATTTATACTAGGATAGGCTAGGGACGAGTTGTTCAACGATTTTTGAGGTATAAGAGATGATTACGCCAAGTATTAACACGAACAAGCGACCGAAAATCGACGAAAACAAGTTTTGGTGAAGTGAAGGGGGGAGTGGATCGATCCACTGTGAGTGTGGATCGATCCACTGTGAGAGTGGATCGATCCAATTTGGTCCGGAGCAAGACAGAAGGTTGTGGATTGATCCAAGTGATGAGTGGATCAATCCACTTTGATCCGAAACACCATTAGAAGGTTTTGGATGAATCCAACCCAAAAGTGGATCGATCCAAAGGCCATTTCGAGCAGATTTTTGACAGCAAAACAAGGGGATTGCAATGAGCTCCAAGCCAAACATGTTTATGATAAAAAATCAACAACACAAGTTACAAGAGGGTATTGCAACAACTAGTTTACGTTGGACAACATCAACAAGCATTAATCAACCCCCAATCAAAATCTATGGAACTATAAAATGGATTTTTCAAGAACATAAGAGGGATTGATCAAAGATGAGTATAAACTACACATCACACATTTCAAAACACTTAGTAATAGTAGAAATCTCCCTACCTCAAGGTTTAGAAGTTTGTGAACAAAGGATGAGCAAAACCCTTACCTTCTCTCCAATACTGCAACCGAATCTCCTCTTTCCGGAATGAAATGAACCAAACTCGGGCTTCCAAACACGCATAGGAGGCTTGTGTGAGCAAGTATCTTGAAGGAGTTTGGGATTTAAAGTGGGATTTGAGGTGGATGTGGAAGAATTTTAGAGAGGAGCAAGAGCGAGAGAACACCGGTGGTTTTTAGAGAGAGAGAGAGGTGTTGTGTTAAAAAAAAAACCAGCCATATCCCTTGTATATACACCCCTCTTTATACACTTATACCCCCTAAGTTTCAAATGCATTTTGAAAATACTCCCAAGCATATGCTACCATCAAATTGGCCTACTTTACTCTAATTTCAATTCCTCACAATTTCCCAACTCTATTTAATAATAATAATTAAAATTTATGGGTCTCTATAGGTTCGATGACAAGCGGCGGAGCAGCAGCAAAACGATGGCAGAGCAGCTGTGGCATTTAGTTGCATGGGGAAGATAAGATATTTGTTGGGAATGTAAAAGCTTGGGAGGGGAACTTGAGGTACATGTTAGCCAATTAATTCTATTGGAAAATTCAAAAGCAGGTGATGAGAGAGTTTGCAACTCCTTGGAAACAGAATAGGGCCGACAATTACAATTTATATAGTGGCGGCAAAAGGAAAAGAATTGAGGTGTTTAGGTGATTGGTTGTTGCGGCGGCAGGGCTGATGTAGGGCTGTTTGTTCGGCAATGATGACGTCTTCTAATTTTTTGGTGGTGTTTGGTTGTTGATCAAGCATTAACAAGTGTAGTTAACTTTTGGCTAACTGCATTTGTTGTTTTTAATTTTAAAAAAGAAAAAGAAAAAAAGAAGGGCTTTTGAGGTAGGTTTAAGAATTAGCGAGTAGCAGTAGTAGGAAAGTTTGTGCACTTTTCGAGACTCTCTTAATGCTGTTCTTTTCTTATTGTACTGATTTCATTTTTTTATCCTTGTGATGAATGAAATCTTTCTTTCGCCTTTCAAAGAAGAAAAAAAAACAATCAATTGTGATGTTCTACTGTGTTTCTGGGGTATTCTTGGCACAAAAATATGGACTACCCTTATGAAATTGTTCTGAAATTGGGTTCTGTTTTAGTTTGATGCAGTTTTTTTTTATTGGCAATTTCTTTAAGGAGTGGAGAGTAGGAAAAAAAAAAAAAGAATTCTTAAGAAGAACATTTAGAATTTTAAAATGAAAACAACTAAGATTGACTTGGCAAAATGTTGTTTCTTTTTCCACGCCAAACTGTTTTGCAAATTATCTTTTACTGTATTTTCACGATTTACAAGACATGTTATTATTTCACAGTACATTAATTAAAAAACCACAATTATTAAAAAAGACAAAGTTTATGGAACAAGCTCATATGTGCTGCAAAATTCATTTTATGTAACAGTCAAGACTGAAATATTGTCGAGTATTTATGACACTTTTCTCATAAAAAAAATGCAGTATAATAAACGTTAATTTTATAAGCAAAAAGAAATTTCTGATATTTCTTAAATGTATAAAATGTTCCCATCCTTACCGAGAAAAAGTTTCGAAACTAGGTCTGGTACATTGGTGAATCAATGAAATGACAAAAATATCCAAATCACCTTGGCAATCCATGATGGGGGAGGCAGGTTGGCATGGTTTTTCTTTTTCCTTTTCTTTTACTTTTTTAATTTATCTTTATTGAGATGGAATTTAGAGATCGAATATGACCAATTATGAGATTTGCATGGGAGAGCGATTGGCTCATGCGACCAAAAATCTTCTCACGGGTTGGTCTATTATGTGAGTTTTGCAAAAGGAAATCCTTTGCGATTTTTTTATTAGACTTAATGTTTTTATTATCCATACCAAATTTAAATTTGTATTCATCAAGACGAATTATATCTCCACCGCATAAGCTAGTCACCACTTACGGATAAATTATGGAGGCAGTAGAATAGTTGAATCATGGGAATGAGTCCTGCTCCGACCCCTCTCAAATCTTCCGATCATTGGATAGTGCAATTTCAGTCCCAAAAGAATTATTCCCATGCATGCTTACCTCAATAATTTGGATCATTCATTGTTTAACTCATTGCCTCGTTGATTAGATTAAGCATACCAAAATCACGGTGATTGAATATCACTTGATATAATTTTGAAACACATTTGCCTTGCCAAAAATAAAATACTGAATCAACAACATTTCTTAACCACTTTCCAACATATCTGGCTCAGAAGTCAGAACTATATTTGGCATTAAGAACTTCGGCACTATATATACCTCTCTCTTTTTTTTATATCAAAAAAATTACAAACATTGAAAGCACTTTCAAGTGAGACTTCTCCATTAACTTACTCACAACAACAATAACATAACCCATTTAGTCCCCAATAATTGGGGGTATGGGCGGGGGATGGATAGGAGACAGACCTAACCTTTGGCAATAAATGCACAAAGTGGCTGCTCCCAGAATACCACTGAAACAGATGGATTGGAGACAGACCTAACATTTGGCAATAAATGCACAAAGTGACTGCTCACAGAAAACCACTGAAACAGTGGACCCCCTATACCGTCGTGTTTGCTGCGGAATCATGCCCTCAAATCAAAGCCAAAAGGCATCAAAGAGGGCAAACCCAAGAATCATTAACTTACTCCATCTTTGCTAAATGCTTTAATCGAACCCATAAATTCCTCAACATTCAAGGTTTCAATGTCCTTGGTAATTTCAAAAACCGCAACAATGGGGACATGGAGTTATAGTCCGCCGTCAGCGTGATTAATTTTTTTTCTACATTTCTTTCATTAGTTATATTATCCCCATATATTTTCATTTGATTCACAACTTCCATCATTCTAGAAAAATAACCTTGTAGCAATTCACCATCTTTCATTTCATATTCTCAAAATCTCCTCAAAGATTGAAGTTTAATTGCTCCTTTAAGTTGTCCCTATACTCCTTTCGAAGAATGTCTCAGGTATCCTTTTCGCTTTTCTCGTTAATAATCCTTGTAAAGATCTTATCCAAAACTTCCTGTTGAATCATTGAAAGTGCTCTTGCATCCTTTTATGTGCTTTCAATAGTTGCTTTTGAGCATCATCAAATTATCAACATTGTTTGGATCATCATATCCATCTTCAACATGCTCCCACAAAACATTTTAATTGGGTTTTCATTTTTACACACAAAAAATTATAATTCTCACCATCGATATCAAATTGTTGGCACTGAAGTTGTTGAGCTCTGAAACCTTGATTGCTTAAATCCGCCATCTTCTTCGGCACCAGGGTTTGTTTTCCAGTCCCAAATATTCACGCCTAGTTTGTTTCTCTATCCTCCATTAGAAGGTGGTAGAATGCTTGGGCGTATGAGAGGAGTGATAACATAGATGTTTAATTAGTTGGTAAAACCTCATAGATAATGAAATGTGTGTTGGTATAAGGGTTAAAGGAAAGCTTTGAGGAGTGTTGTTGCCTTCCTATTGGCTATTGAAAAGTGCCATTCCAAATATGGTGAAACACAAGGGATAGGAGAGAGTGATAGGGAAAGGGAGATGAAGTTTAAAAGTGGATTATGTTTTATGATTTGGTTAGTGTAAGGGGATTAGGGTAGTGGAACTAGCCAATCAGGTTAGGAGGGAAGGAGAGATGATATGGGTAGATAAATATAATACATGCATGTACATCATCTAGATTTTTGGAATTGGGTAATGTATAAGATTCATTGATCTTGCAACATGCACAGTCATTAGTAAAAGTGACTCTTTCTCTCTCTAACCCCTCCCCCCTTCCTTTTTTCTCTCGAACCTTCCCCAAATCAGCTTTTATCTGCTAAGGGGGAGGAGGCCCTCCTCCTTCGCCTCCCCCCCCCCTCCCCTTCTTGTTTTGCTTCCCCTTCTCTCTTTCCTCCATCTTTCCCTCCTTCGGTCACCATGTCCCCGTCTTATGGCGATTCAGACAAAGCTAAGCTCTGGCGAGTGATCTGCTTCAACCGTTGGTTCATGGGCTGATTCGGGTCGTCTCCTCCTTGATCTACTTTCAGGTTTTCGGTTGATGTCGTCCGTGGTGGAGATAACAGTAGGTGATTTAGGGGGGGTTTTTGGTTGTTCTCGGTTAGTTTCCCAATCCGGATGTTGTGTCCCGGTCTGGTTTTCCCCAGATCGGTGGGTGGGATGGTGGGCAATAATGTGTTTTTTCGTTTTTGTCGTTGTTGTTGTTGGCTAGAGTTGTTTCTCCGTTGCCGGAGTTGTAGATCATTTGTTGTGCGCTTGCTGATAAGTCCCCAATAGTGTAAATAAAGGGGCTTATCTCTCTCGTTTTTGGCACGCACACACGCGTATTTTAACTCTTATACGATTGATATTGCACGTGGTTGGCTTTTGTTAGTTACAGGCAAATCGAAGGAACAAGGCTTGTTTTGAACGCCATGGTTGAACCAAGGATTGCCTGAGCACCCGAGGCCACGTGGCACTCCGCCACCGAGTCCCGGGAGTCAAGGAATGAAGCATTGAACAAGGCTCGGGAGGCCTAGAAGTCACAATGACAAGCCGGAAGGTCAAGGGATCAAGACAAGAAATTTCTCAGTTTTTGCACCTTGTACCGGTAGAGCACTTTTGTTCTACCGGTAGAAAGAATCAGTAAAAATACAGTGAGTTCTTGTACCGGTAGAGAACTTTTGTTTCTACCGGTACAAGTTGCACTTTTCTGCAACTTTTTAGCCCGATCAAGAAATATCCAGTGGCAATTTTGTAATAACTTTTGGCGACTTTTTAGGCCTTTATAAGGTCTCCAACCTCAGATTTCTAGAAAAAGCTTGGTTCTTCACTCTCTCTCTCTACCTCCATTAATTTGCTAGTAGCCAAAGCTCCACCTTCTCTCTAGATTTACATGTTTTACACTTAGATTCAAGGTATTTCCTCTTCTTTAATGTTGTAGTGCTTGTCGAGACCTTCATATAAATCAAGTTTATTTCCGATTTCATCGGTTAATTTATTTCTTTCTGTTTCTAGCTTAGTCCTTCTAAAACACTTGGTTCTTGGAGTTGTTGGTTAATTCTTCAAAGTTTAATGTTGTAGGTAGACCTATAATCTTTCATAAAAATCAGTTTTTAATGTTATATGTTATGTTCTTTATTTCCTTCATAGAAATAGTCATGGTTTACGTAGTTATGATCGAGTAGTCGTTATAGGCTCGGTCATGGGGTGATTAGCACCCCGTGACTTAGGTAAATTCACTCTCCTCGCCAATATTGCAAACTTTGCATGTTAATCAAAGAGTTAGAATTAATTTTATGTATCAAAATTGGGATTAGTTAATCCCGTTGATCACGCGTAGCCAAGGGCGTGACCGCTTGGCACGTGTGATGCTTCGGGCTATGGCAATCAAAATGTATGTATAAATGACACAAGAATCCTACTTTTTGAGAAACACCATCTTTCTAGTCAATCGAGTTTAAGTACCAAATCTTCCTGCTTGCGACCTTAGATTGTATTGTAGATGGTGTCGCCCCAAGCGTAGGGCTAGGTCAGCGGTAGCATAATAACCGGTAAGACCAGGTCGAATCCACAGGGACCGAACGCACCCGGCGTGAGAGTTGTCTTGCAAGTGTAGGTTTTAGCCTTAAAGCGGCAAACTTGGCTTTTGTGGTTTTGGTTGGTGGAATTCTCTCGACTTCGAGAACGACTCGGAAGATTAAAAACGGAAAATTAAACTAAGGCAAAGTCTAGGGGATTTTAACAACCATAACTTAGGCTAATTCGTTCCTCTCTTGTTGAGATTAGAATTCTTGTAACCATTTGGCAAACATCTAGGTTGACATCGCTCCAAGCATCACACGTGAAAAGGAGAATTAACCCTTAACTACGAGAGATCAAAAAGATTAACAAACCTAGACTTTGATACATAAAATCGATCCTAACTCTTTGAACTATAAATGATGTTCGATAAAGTTTAGGATTCGTGTGCCATTTATACAAACATTTGGATTGACATAAGCTTCAAGCATCACACGTGCCAAGTGGTCAAGCCCTTGGCTACGTGTGATCAAAGAGATTAACAAATCGCAATTTTGATACATAAAGATGAACCCGTGACTTTATTAAACAAGAAGTGTTTGCAATTTAGCGAGAAGAACGAATTAAACCTAAGTCATGGAGTGCTAATCACCCCATGACCGAGCCTATTAAGACTACTCAAACATAGGAATGAAAGACATAACTTGAAACGTAAAAGAAATGAAGAACATGATTTTTACGGAAATAAACTTGATATATATGAAGAACTAAGTAGTAGCTACAACATTAAAACACGAGAAATTAAACGAAACATGAAACTTACGTGAATTTTCTAGAGAGATAAAGCTTCAAAATCCTCTCCCATGGAGGAGAGAGGGAGGAACAACTAAAATTAAAATGAAAGAGTATGTGGTGTCTTAGGAGAGAGGAGGGAGAGGGGTATTTATACTAAAAACCCTTTACATTGGCTAATTATCCCAAAAACATACTATAAGTGGAAAGTTTCCATAAATGGAAGATATTAAAGTAACAAAAATCTGTCAAAAATCGCCAAGAATGAGTGTGGATTGATCCACTATGGGAGTGGATCGATCAAGAATGCTCTGGTGAACTTCTAGACTAGAGTGGATCGATCCACTATGAGACTGGATCGATCCACTATCACTGATGCATTGTTGGCCTTGAGTGGATCAATCCACTTTGTTGCAATGGATCAATCCAAAAGGGACTGATGATGTTTTGACTTGAGTGGATCGATCCACTCCAAGAGACTGGATTGATCCATTATAGGTTTGATGATGCCTTGACTTCACTTGGTCACTCCCTTGGCCTTGTGTGCTTCCGGACTTGCTCCAAAGCACGTAAATACATGGTGCGACCCTCGAGGGAGGTGTTCCTTGGTCAATTGAGTGCTTGTTCACTCCCGGACTTCACCGGGAGTTTTGTGTGAGCGTGAAGCGCGGCTTCAAAGCCTCCGGCTACTTGGGACGTTTCGACTTGCCGGGCCTTAGCCAAATCATCGTTTCTTAGCTCTCGAGGCCCGGTGTTGGCGTGCCATGGGGCAACTTAGCACTCAGTAACTTGGGACGGCTTCCAATGCGCTCCAAAACGTGCTTATTCACGTGTTTTACCTACAACTAACAAAAACAACACTACGCACATATCAAACATATAAAGCACGAAATCACGTATGTGTGTGAACAAAAATGAGCTAGATAAGCCCAGATTATATACAACATTTGGGGCTTATCACTTCCGTTCGGGGTCGTTTAACGACGCCCCGAGCCGGTTATTTTAGAGGAGAGTGAATCGGCCTAAGGCATGGGTGTTGAGAACCCCTAAACCTTGTCTTCCTTTAATTAGTCTTTTTAATCTCGAGTCACTCACGTAGTTAAGTTAATTCCACCCACAAATCACCGAAGCCAAGTTTGCCGCTTTAAGGCTAAACCTTCATTCGCGAGTCACTTTACACGCTCAGCTCATTCGGTCCCTGTGGACTCGACCCGGACTTCCGGTTACTATGCCACGCGTCACCTAACCCTATGCTTGGGGAATCAATATTGGAAAACAATCCAAGGGCGCAAGCACTTGCCAGCCACGGCCGTGTTGGGTGGGGATCATAAAGTCCAAAAATGGCAACATCCCCGGATTGGCTCGTGGTTTTCCTTGTTTGGTTGGCATAGCGTTGTTCTGTTGTCGGATTGGGTTTGTGTGTTCTTTGCACATCGTTGTCCAAGTTTTTCTTGGTTATTGTTTGATGTGTAATTTATTCTTGTAACCTGATCCTGTGATAATGGAATATCTACAATTTCCTTGTAAAAAAAAAAAGAAGGGTAATCTAAGTAAATAAAGTATAGGGCAATTAATGCAATTAGAAAATAATCTAGTGTAATTAAAAAGATTTTGTTAAAATGTGCCCTTAGCGCACATGTTCATTAAACGAGTCTAATTAAATCCACTTTTGCTAAAAATATTAAGAGTAGTTTATAACAAGCAATTCAAACTTAGATTTCTCATGCAAACAAAGACAAATAAAAGAGTTAAAATGTACTCCTTATCATATGCCTATGGGACACATATCAACAAAACCCTTGTGTAATTGGGCCATACAATGTTAGCTGGTAATGTGTCAAGTTATATTGTGTTTTGTTAGGCCCATAAATAAAGAGTTCTAGTAAAGGCCCAAGGTCAAAAGTGCATGTATATAAATGCTTATAAGGACCATCTAGATAAGGGTAGAGGTGTCAAATGGCCCATTTAATTTTGTCTTGCGTCGTCTTCGTGTCGTCTTGAGAACAACTTTTTACTTAAACCGTGTCATCTTTGTGCCATTTCTTATATGTCAACTGTGTTTTAGGTAATGTCGTGTTGTGTCGGTAGTTTACGCATTTAAACCACGTCGTGTTGTGCCGTTTCTTAATCATGTCGTGCCAACCCATTTACTTGCACCGTGCCATGCTATTTTGTACTCGTGTCTTGTCCGTGTTGGCACATCTCCGAGTTTTGTCAATTTTTTTTTGTATAATCTAGCCAATTTTCATAGGGAAAAAAATTGAATATCTCATAACTATAGCTATATTGACTTATTAAAAAATATATTAACATAATTCACAATTTTTTTGTATAATCTAGCTGAGTTTCGACGTATTGAGATTCACAAATATTCCTACTGACTTATTAAAAAGTGTATAAAATATGATTAGAAAATTCATCATTAAAAATTAATTTTTTTTGTTACATTAAAATTAGTTTGTTGTGTCGTGCCTCATGCCGTGCCGTGCCGCGCCTAGTCCACTTCGTATGCGTGCCCCTTTGTCGCTCCAAATTTAGATGGGTGGTAATAGCTTACGCTTCGATGTAGTTCCGTATTATTGCCTTTCTTTGTATAATTTAGTTGAGTTTCGGCGTATTGAGATTCACAAAATATTCCTACTGACTTATTAAAAAGTGTATAAAATATGATTAGAAAATTCATCATTAAAAATTAATTTTTTTGTTACATTAAAATTAGTTTGTTGTGTCGCGTACCTCATGCCATTGTCTTGCAAGCTCACACAAGACAATAAATTTCACTTCCGCGTTGCTTCTTGTCCTCAGAGTCTAGGCAGGTAATAGGTAATACGTCCCGCCTTGCCTTGTGTAGTTCCGTCTTATACGCCTTTTATCGTCTTAAATCTAAAACCGTCTTTATACAAGTGCGTCTGCACCTGCACTAACTGCTCCGTTTGACACCTTTAGATAAGGGGCCATGGTCCTGCAAAGGGGATCCCCACCAGTCTAGCATCTTTACTCATTCAGAAAGTAAGGGCAAAATCATTCCGCTCGCCAACCCAGTCTCTGTTGATAAGGCTATCGATTGCCATTCGGGAGACCAGCTCCTTATGTACCTGATGCCAAAATTGGAAGGAATAGTCTAGCATCTACCCAAGAGTTAAAGTTTGAGGCTGTAGTAGACGGAAATTTGTTTGGTGCCACAAGGATGATTGGGATGTTAACTGCACGAAAGAATTCCCACAGGTGTGAAGTGAAAATATAAACAGGATCTCTGCAACGGTTGAAATGATGATAATAAGTACAAACGTGTCGTAGTGTTCCTCACTTAAAAAATGCTTGGTACAAACGTGTCATAGGGTGAGAATAAAGGTTTAAAAAAAATCTCCAGTGAAAATTGGGGAGACGATAGAGATTGATAATTTGATATAAATTTGGAGATTAGGGATAGAGATAGTAGTATCCACCCACCATCGCCATGCCATCCCTAATTTGATTAATTATTAACCAAAACCATTAAATAGATGACATATTCGAGTAATCCAGATAAAGCTCACAAATTGGCTTGACTGGACGGTTTAGTCAAACTGGAGAGAATTTGTTCATATACCAATCTCCATCGGTAGCAGATCATCGGAATGCATAGACCAATACATTCCAAACTCATTTTTGGTTCAATTTTTATTTTTCTAATGTCTATTTTATTTTTTTTAATACAAAGTGTTCCGGGTCAAGTTGCGTGCACCTTAGGTTGATTCCCACCCCTCCCACAACCTTTTCACACGTTTACGCGTGGAGTTGAGATGACCCCAATAGCTGCTGGTAAAGAGAATTGAAACTAAGATCTTAAACGAGAGCAAACCCCTAAGTCCCAGACTAAGACAATAATCAAATATGTTAATCAAAATTTTAATAAAAAAAATACACCCTACCAAAAAGAGTAAGTCACTTACAAAAAGGAGTTAATCTTAAGTACTAACTCACCTGCCCACCGAAACAAACGAGTGAAAATACACGTTTTGGCTATAAGTGCTTCAGGCATTTGATTTATATCGGTAAGTTCTTGTTTGATATCTGCATTAAGCATGCAGTTTTCAACGGTTAGAGCGCGGACTGTCTCCTTAAATTTCTTCGGTTGTTTATTTGTTCAACTGTGTTGGGAAATTCGTCATTTGTGAAACTACCGCAACAGCAGCGAGTCGATATCGTACATTGATCTCGGACATTTGTTTTGGTTCTCTTATATATTCTTCCTATCCGTATATTGTTATTTGTTGTTCTGTTGTCTATCAGGTAGTTTGTACTCGTATTTCTAATGAAATGAAATTCTCTTTCCTCGGCAAAAAAATTGAGGAATTTTAGCATAAAAATAAGACCCACTTTACTACAGTGTTTTAACCAAAAGATCACATAATATGTAGTAAGAGCATCTCCACTCCTACACCAAATTTTTACTCAAATTTGAGTAAAAATTTGGTTTAAAACTTGATTTGATTTCAACCATTCCAATGGGAAACAACCCTTTTTACCAAATTGTAGTTAAAATTTTGTCAAAAAACAGTTTTTTGCACTTTGGCTCTAAAATTTTCCCCCCGTTTTGTCAAAATAGATTTTTTTATTTTTATTTTGCCTCCAAAAATCTACTTTCTACTTTTTCCAGATTCTTTTCCCTCCATTCCCCTTTGTACCCCTTGGGCGTTTTGGACCCTGTGGGAAAGTTTGTTGGCCTGAATCTACATCAATCGGAATCCGAGCAGTTGAAGTGTAATAAGGACTCGAGGCTGATGTTTGGGTAGTAGATTTTTTCTGCGGTGCTTTTGTCATTATTTCATTCCACTTGCAACTATGGCGCAAGATTTCCCAACAAGTATCAAATGTGAAATACTTTGGTTGACCCTTCGATTGGATACGAGTATACATTTTCTTAGCTTCACCAATCTGTAAATTTGAAAACACAATTTATTTTTTTAGCCATATCACACAGATTTTCATTAGTATCCAAAATATCCAGCAAGCTTAATAACTAGGGAATGTTATCTTGAACAGCAGAAAATTATGGCTATCAGAAGAATCTACTTTCGACTCCCACTGCACCATATATCTTGTATTAGTGTCACGAAAACATTTTATTTTTTTATTTGAAAAGTGACACAATTTTTCGTAAAATACAAACAAATAAGGCCAAGTTCTCCAACCCATTTTATGGCATAAAATGAGAAATTTTATGTCATTGTTTTCTTAACACATAAAATGGCATGTCTGCCTTTTTAAAAAAAATTTGAAATCAAAGTTTGGCCCCACCCACTATGGTAGGTAAAATTACAATTTCGCCCTTACATTGTTCCTGCCTTTGGAAACCCTACAACTGCATAACATCCATTTTTCCTTTCCCACCTCACGCCTCCACCACACCCGAGCTCTCTCTCTCTCTCTCTCTCTCTCTCTCTCTCTCCTCCTACCACAACTGATCTGTGGCTGTGTCACTCTCTGCCGCCGTTCCCCAATCTCCACTCCGGCAACATACATAAGTCAACTCCGGCGACAGGTAAACTCCGATATACTCCCCAAAATTACGAATATATGACGTCCCCTTATAGATCTATGAAATTCTGTTGCCACAAATCCATGATGTACTGTTGTAGTCTGGACATTCAGATTTAAACGATCCTAGAAACACAAGTCAGTGAACAATTGTCTTTTTCTTTAAACAATTGTTGTTAAGTTTAAACCTGCAATTGTAAAGGGTCTTTCAGTACCTTCTCCTTAATGCACGACATGGTCTGGAAGGGTCCTCCATGAGTTGTCTGATCTGACTCCGTAGCAGTTAAATTTTAGTTGGATTTAGTGAGACTGTCAAAATGTCAACATATCCATTTTATGAGTTTTTTTTCTTGATTTTTACTCGCTTTGGTGTTTCGGATTCAATGAATGATATGAGTATAAGTTTCAATGCGTTCATCATCTATACAAACAATCGAGTTTATCAGATATCAATATTTGTGTAATAGAAATATATTTTTCACAAGACAAATCGACACCTATACTCAATTATTAACTTCTTTGAGACAAACTTATAATTAGGCAAACTTATATCGAAGTCCGATTGATTTTTTTCCAAATCGACATGCGTTAATTACATAAGAGCTTGCAAAAAAGTAGATTAAAGTGTTGAATAAGACGGTGGTCAATATTCATGTTAGAATTATCAGATGAGAGAATCCTAATTCTTCTTTTACCTCTTTGTATAGCTTTCCTGCCCCTCTTTCCTGCATTGTTACTGGCTTCATTACCGTAACAATGAAAATGATAAATTAATTATCAGGGCCAGCTCCACCTTGTCTTGATGGGGTTCAATGGGTACTAACTTGAATTTCTGCAGTCACCGCAGCACATTACCATTTTGGGCATAGATATTAAGAATCACACTTTGGAAAGAGTTGGCAATTGTACCTTATGATAACCTGTTCTTCGAAAAACATCCGGTTGTCCCCCTAATCCTTCCCATGTCCTCATTTCATTTTCTTCTACTTTACAGATTCTTTTTACTGTTCCAGCATCAGCAACTTGCAAATGCAGTACCAATCTATTTCAATAGCTTTCTGCCTTATGTTCAACAAACAAGTAACAATGATGCCGGATAATTATGTCCAAAACACATCTATAGTTTGTACTTGATTGTACATGATTTGTTATTAATTTCCTTCTTCACTTGAGAGTTCATACATGGACCTATGTTCACCCATATTGTGGTCAAACAGAACACAAACAATGAAAGAAAAGGTTTTTTTATAGGTGCGATCGATATCTATCTACTGGATGAGCTGGGAAATTTAAGAAATGGTTTTTGTCTTAGTTTTCATATGCTGCATTACTTAGAACAGAGAGAAATGATTGTTTTTTTTATTTTCCGTTTCCTTATGCTACTTTTTTGATATGCAACACGTTACTACTTCAACCTAACACTGAAAGGCTTGACAATGGTCTAACATTTAAGGAAATTTACGTATTTCATTCTCGTGCTTCAACTGTAACACATTACTACATGGCTTCCTTTAGTTTTGAAACAAGCATTGATTTCATAAAATTAGAAGACATATTCTTTCGAAAACGTGTTATTGAACTTTTCATGTATCTAGTTGATATTTGTTTCCTCGTTATGTGCTTCTACTTATTTAGCAACCAACTTACTTGTTTTTGGTAGGACTGCATGAACTCTTTCGCCTTGTTCCCACAATAACTTGTTTATCTAAGACCTACTTTCCAGCTTTCACCCAGATTTTGTCAAATAGCACTCGTGAATTCATTTGAATTGCCATGTACTTTCCACTCATATTGATTGACGCATGTTATAACAAAACAATCTTGATACCGTGTTGCAGGACCAAAAATGACATCTTTTGGAAGCCAAGGTACTCCTTCGAGATGTAGTCCGCGTGCCAAAGGTAAAGATAAGGTTGGTAACCAATCTCGTGCTAGGCAACGACTCCAACTTGATGAACGAGCTTGTTGGACTCCCATTTTAACAGAGGCATTCCTCTAATGTTGTGTGGACGACATTGAAAATTTCGGTAGGGTAAGCACATCATTGGACAAGCAAGTATGGCTTAGGGTGGTTGATGATTTCAACAAGCGCACCAACTCCAATCTCCAAATAACACAGTTGAAAAATCGTTGGGACCAGTTGAAACGAAGACGGGGTGCATGGCGAATGCTGACCGAGGATCACAGCATCACAGGAATAGGTTGGGACCCGAACAAAAAAAACAGTTAGTGGCCCTGATCATTGGTGGGCAACGATGATTCTTGTAAGTACCTTCTACTTACTGTGATTAGTACTGACCTAATAAAAGTAGTCCTCTTTTATCTAATTGAAGTGTTGAAATTGTTGTGTACTTGTGTATTATAAAATGAAAATGCAAATGGCTCATTTGATCTCCATAAAATGAAAATGCAGTTGCTCTTCAGATTGATACACCAATTTTTGTAACATGTGATAACAGGGGAAAATATTACGTACAGGAAACTGAGAGAGTTGAACCGAAAGGCACCAATAGAGCTTGCTAGCAGTGTATATTGACCACAGAGAGAAACAAGCATTGCTAATATTCTGCTCAATATGACAGCTTCTTACCTATTTGCATAAAGACCTGTCACCATAAGGCTCTTGTTGTTGTACATCTACTAGTCCATAACACTTCAAAACCT
Organism: Vaccinium macrocarpon; assembly: GCA_022606695.1. Classification (NCBI taxonomy): domain Eukaryota; kingdom Viridiplantae; phylum Streptophyta; class Magnoliopsida; order Ericales; family Ericaceae; genus Vaccinium; species Vaccinium macrocarpon. Next base: position 37,273,984 of record CM040171.1, on the reverse strand, counting down.
GGACCCAAGATAAAAGTCACAGTTATGACCGACTTTAACACTTTAAAACCTGCAACCCAAGATAAAAGTCATAACTAAAACCTGCATAATAATTATTAAAGTCACAGTTATGACCAACTTAAACACTTTAAAAACTGCAACCCAAGATAAAAGTCACAGTTATGACTGACTTTTATCACTAGCATCACATCTCCAATTCTTACGAAAATGAGCCGGTAGTAACTATATTAGTTTGAAAATGCACATTTCCAGCTGGGACAGTGACAGCAATAAGATGTGTCAAAAAAACAGAGTCTCAAAATTTACAATTACACTAAACTAGGGGGCATGAACTAAAAATGTCCTTTAAAGTACTTGGACTCACTTGGAAGACCCTACTCTGGCAATCCACTCAAAGGATGAATAGTTGTGCAACATGTGATATTGTAAAGTGGTTTTGATTCCAGTACTACAAGGAATCTGCTCAATTTTCTTCTACTTTACAAACATGCATCATGCTACATTAGTGCAACATGTGATATTGTAAAGTGGTTTTGATTCCGGTCCAAATTGCCTTAACACATGATGATAGATTCTTTCCACTTTTGTCAGTACTGCTGGCCCTTAGTACTGCTGGCCCTCTGTCTTTCCTTTAAATGCACTCATCAACATTATTTTCGGTCCAAGTTCCTGAACTTGAAGGTTTAGTCAGCACTGCTGCCTCTTTTTGTTTCCTTTAAATGGATTCCTCAGCAACATTATTTTCAGTCCAAGTTGCTGAGTTTGAAGGTTTCTTTTAACATGTCATGTATTAAATTCAAACCGCACCTTGCATTTACCACAAGGCCATACAAGTTGTCCAGTTCTGTACAATAGAGGTTTAAGGTATGTTTCGTATCTTTATTGACAGAACTTTAATACTTTGTTTGTTTTTTGTTGTTTCCCGGTCAATGTAGCAAAATAAACTTGTTGCTAAGTTTAAAGATGCCGGCTTGGAGCATGCCGACTTGATGGAAAGGGTGTTTCGGGATGTAACAGCAACAGGTGCTGGGGCTTATGTACCCCGAAGTAGACAAGAGAGGATGACTGAAGTTGAATATGATGATTCACATGAACTGCAAAGTGACGGCACAAATGCAGTTCACTCGCCCGAATTGCTCGCCCCTCGGGCCATTGCAAAAGAGGTTTAAAATGGGTAGTGGTGGCGGCCGGGGGCCTTGATGATAGAAGCCGGGTTGCCGCAAGTACAGCTGCCATGTCGGAGTCCATAAACGAACTAATCCAAACGGTGAAGACCTCCGAACATCGTGTTGTTACTCATGACGTTGGAAGGGACTTGCATATAGAAGCAATCAAAAAGTTGTCGTCGCTCCCCATTTTCAAAGATGAGAACAACCACGAAGTTCAGGAACTGCATTGGTGGGCAATCCGATTGTTTGAAAAGACTGGCAAGGTTGATGCTTTCCTTGGATTTAATTCGGATGTAGGTCGCCAGACATGGCTATACTACGAGCATCGTGCGGCTCTTAATGCTTACCAAAGAGGGCATTCAAGAGATGAGACCATTCCACCACCTGACTTCCCACCACCCCCATATGACCCGTGATAATGCAAAACAGTTATTTGTGGTTTTATATTTCGGATATTTAAGTACTATGAACTATGGTTTGACTCTACATGCGTTTGGTGGACTTGATTCTTAATTTGGTTGTTTGTTATTCGGTTGTTTGAACTATGTATGTAACTCTGATATTCCTATGAAATCAGAGAGTATTATTTGATCATTATTTTCAGGTTCATTGTGGTAACATTTAAGGTGCTTTTGGAAAGTAATCCATATTATTGATCTAGGTAATCCATATTATGTTGTCCTGCAATAGGTACAATGTCCGTTGCAAGTTGGGTGTTTGGTGACAATGACAAAGGTAAGGCAATACAACCGGAAGATTCATGTTGCGATGATGAAGTCAGTAGCCAACCATATGATCCAACACACAACCAACAACCGTACATGGATCCTATGAGGTATAGTCATATAACAAAAATGTGATTACAAAAATTTATTAAGTCAAATAAAGGTCATTTATAAAGTGCTTTTCAATATGACAGTGTCAGGTCCTCATTCCATGTTGGCACTCCATCACATAACGAAGAACCGTACATGGATCCCACAAGGCTGTCCTTTGATTTTGGCACTCCGTCACACAATCAACAGGCATACATAGATCCGATGACGTACAATCGTAGAAGGAAAATGTGAAAAAATTATTATTATTATTATTTTCATAAATCAATTTTCCGTAAGTTTGATTTACAAGCATGAATATGTTAGAAAATTAAACAAAGACAACTAACGCGGAAAAAAATTTAAACAAAGACAAGTAACAAAGCTACGGGTATCCCGTGTGGCAGTCCTTAAAAAATGTTTATGCAAGACAACCAACGCGATAAAAAATTAAACAAAGACCGAAAAAATATGACAAATTGGCCACAAGTGCATCGGGGAGTGTTTGAGAGTCCTATTTTTTGGCCTTTCACATTGTCATTTTCCATTTCCTCTCTCCTCCAAAATGAGTTCAAAGTAATGAATAGTTGGTTTTTGACAATTGAGAGCAAAATGCATAATAATTATTATCTTGGCACATAAAATCTAACAATTAAGTTTCAGGCATTACGAAGGATACACCAAATTTATTTATTTAATTTTTTTGCCTACAATGCATTGACCCCTTTCAAAAACTAAACAACTAAAGAATACAAAAATTTGGCATTGCATAATTCTTTTGAGGTTGAAGAAAATTAAAGCTAGCTTCTTTTTTTTTTTGTCGTAATTTCAATCCTTGTCTCAATAAGTTGAAGATTAGAATTTTAAAGCTTCACATTTTTCATTACCTTATTGACTGACGAAAAAATCGTCCTTTCAAATTTTATTGGACTAGGTTCTGCAGTACTTTTTTTTTTCATTCGCATAATCTTTATTTTTATTTGAAGTTAAGGGCAGTTATAAAGGCATTTCAATTATACAGTGTGAGGTCCTCATTCCATTTCGGCACGCTGTCAAACAAGCAACACTTACACTTCAATACCACGAGTTCGTCATTTCATGGTGGTGACCCCAGTGGTCAATATGGTACATTCTACAACGGTCCCCTATACTTAGAACCTCCACGATCATCGTTCCATTTTGGAACGGAAAATGAGGACTACGGTCACTGCTTGCGACCTTGGATTGCGTCTTAGAGAGTGTCACCCCAAGCGTAGGGCTAGGTCGGCGGTAGCATAATAACCGGTAAGACCAGGTCGAATCCACAGGGACCGAACACACCTGGCATGAGAGTTGCCTTGCGAATGATGGTTTTAGCCTTAAAGCGGCAAACTTGGCTTTTGGAGTCTGTTTGGTGGAATTCTCTCTCTACCTCTAATGCGATTGAAAACGAAGATATAAACTATAAATTAAAGACAGCAAGGTCTAGAGGGTCATATCACCCATGACTAAGGATATTCAATGGCTCTCAACTATAACTCAAGTGAGAGACAAAGTCACTTGCTCTCACTCGGAAGATTCAACAATGAAGATCATTTTGACTCTAGAAAATGGGTTTACCAATGGGAAAAATTCTTTGAGATATCTTTACAAACACTTGGAGTGACATAGCTCTAAGCATCATATGTGGCAAGTAGTCAAGCCCTTGCCTACACAAGATCAAAAAGGTTAACAACTCCCAGTTTTGGTACATAAAATTGAACCTACCCAATGAAAACCAATCTTTGTCACAAAAAATGAGGTTTGTAAATGGAAAGAAATCCTCTTAGACATTTTGTCGAACACCAAAAATGACATAGCTCAAAGCATCGTGTGTGCCAAGTGATTTGTCCACACCCAATCAAAGAGGTTAACAAGTCTAAGTTTAGACCGAAAATAGAGTGATTAATCCATTCACAAACCCACAATAAGCATATAAACGTGAGAAGCCATTGAAACACCGAAGTCATGGAGTGATATTCACCCCATGACCAAGCCTACACTACTACTCAAACATGATTAAGCTAAACATTAAAAGAAATACAAAGGAAATACAAAACATGACGAAAATGAAAATAAACTACGGATTTATAAAGATTAGAGAAGTGCTTACAAAATTAATGAAGGAGAAAACCTTGGTTCTTGAAGATTGAAACCTAAAATCTAGAGAGAATGAGGAGCTAATTTAGACTAGAAAACTAACTAATGAGGGAGAATGTGTGGGGAGAGAGAGGGAGAGGGAAATATATACAAACACCTTCCATCTCTCTCAAAATATCCTAATAATGCTTTTAATAGAAACTTTTCATAAGTAGAAAGTACAAAAAGTGCTTGAAATGCTTGAAAAAATGCTCCACATATTGATGTGGATCGATCCAGAATGCTCTGGTGGTCATTTGGACGAGAGTGGATCGATCCAGAATGAGAGTGGATCGATCCACTATTGCTGATGAACCTATGGGGTGGAGTGGATTGATCCACTGTTGAGAGTGGATAGATCCACTATTGGGCCGATGATGCCTTTGGTCACTTCCTTGGCCTTCTGTGTTCCCGGACTTCCTCCAAACCATTTGAATACATCATGGGGCCCTCGGGGAGGGTGAACCTCAGTCTTGTGAGCGCATGTTCAAGCCCGGACCCCATCGGGGATTTTTGTGAACGTGAAGCACGACTTCAACACACCAACTTTTCGTATTCCCGGGCCTCAACGGAATCGTCGTTTCATGGCTTGTGGGGCCCGGTGTTGGCGTGCCATGGGGCACGTGGCCCTCGGTAAATGTGGCACGGTTCTCCATGACCTCAAAATGCGCTTATTCTGTGCGTTGAACCTGTAACTTCACCAAAAACAAACTACGCGCATATTAATCATTTCAAGTGCGAAATCGCGTGCGTGTGTGAAATAATTGAATGAGATAAGCCCCATATATACAATATTGGGGGCTTATCAGTCACCCATTTGGGGTTGCTGTGCAGCACGAGGCAAGTAGGTCATCCTTCCATTTTGGGAGCCGAGGTGAATCGTACAATACCTCGATCAACATAGGAGGGAGTAGTAAGCCATATATACCGGCACCATACAATGCAGATTATGGTAGTGCCTCCAGTTCTTCTAATCCATCAGCATCGGCGCAATATACAGAACATGAAATGACAGATGTGTTCAATTATGCCGGCTACCTAGGTCATGGAATGGACACCATTGACGAAGAAGAAATGGGAGGGGATCCATCTTTTGACGCAAACAATACGGTGGGAGCAAACCCCGATTGCCCGGTTACTCAATGAACGCCCGGATAAACATTAACAATACAACATGCATCATCTTTTTCTTTTCTTTTTTACAAGGAAAGGGGCTCCAAATATTTCATAGACAAGTTAATTCACACCGAGGGATCAATGACACGTGAACCAATTTCGAAGCCAGTGAATGCTCAAGTGGGACAATGCGCGTGTGAAAGCATGAATTTAAGTGAGCATACGCTATCCAACTATAGGCAATACGGTTTAACCAAGTGTTTTCCTTTAACGTCATGTTCACAAGCTTAAGTCTATCCATGAAATCGTATCAAGACTCCGTCTCACACAACAAACATTATAGCATTAATTAGAAGCCATCAATTAAGAATAAGCACACGTAAGTATCCAAATTCCTTGATTCACCAAATTTTTTAATTTTTTTTCAATTTTGAAATTTCAAGACTCTTAATATAAAACAAAGCAACAAAGCACGAATTTGAAATTTCAAGACTCTTAATATAAAACAAAGCAACAAAGCACGAAGTAAACCCTCCCCCCAACTTAAAATGTGTTATGTCCTCATAGCATGAAGACAATATGAAAATGAAGAACTAGGAGGGATAAAAATGTACCGACGAGGTGGAATGTCAACCACCTTATACCTCGACCAAATGAGAGGCCTTTCCATTACTCCTACTAAGAGAAAGTGATATTAGAACCACCCGGTTTGTGTTATTCGGGCTTCACAAATAACAATATGTACAAAAATAACACAACCGAAGAATCTTCACGCGATTGCACGGGTACTACTTTTCTTCCCGAAACTAGAGATTGTGGCTAGGCCATACGTAGCTCAAGTTCGGGTGGCTATACCGGACCATTAGAATACACAACATCCTTCATGTGGAATCCAAACATTCTTCGTACTATGACGAGTTATTAGTACGAGCATATCACCCCATTTCACCCCTTCCGTTAAAAATTGTACACGACCATGCCATAAGATAAGATACTTAGAGTAAAGTGATAGCAATAGTCGCTTTAGAAAATGTAGTTCCACCAAGTGCATATTTTGAACCAAATTTATTTTCAAGGTGTTGACAAGATTTACTTGAAATGGATTGTAAACACAATCATAATTATCAACACCTAGAAAATCAATTAGCTCGACTCTTTCAAGTTCTTGTGGTGGAGGAGACTCAATGGAAGTGCAAGTGACATTAACCTCAAAAGTTTTCTCATGAAAAGGCCTATCAAGGGTACACTCGGAATCCTCTTGGGGAGCATAATAAAAAACAGGCTCATCATCCCATATAACTTCTGAGATTTCTTTTTGAGCTGGAATAACCCCTTCATTAAAGAACAATGGTTCTATTACCTCAATGGTGAAGGGATTTTCGAAAGAATCATCACACACTAGTGGCTCATTGCTCGAAATTGCTACAGGCGGCACCTCCTCAATTACAGGACACAAACTCTCAAAATCAATTAAATATGCTGGCTTCGTGGCGAGAAATTTGTCCAATGTATCACTAAGGGCTTGCCCTATTCCAATTTCAGTCAACTCACAATATTGAGGCTTTTGGGCTAATTCCTCAAGGTAGTCCCAACACTCTTCGGGAGTTTTATCCAAGAATTCTTCATTAGAACACAAATCAAATTGACATATTGACGGATTTAAACCTCGACAAAAGACAACTAGAAGATCCCCGAACTCATACATAAACCTTGACCAAGAGAAAATTGAACATTTAAAACGCTCCCAACATTGTGAAAAAGACTCATGATCTAGTTGATAGAAATTGGTTACATCTTGTAAGACCTCTCCATAGCAACTTTCAAAGTATGCCATTATTATTTTTTTTTTTGAATTTTCTAGAACTAGCAGAACGGAGGGGTTATGCAACCGCCTCACCACAAAAACAATTCTGAGGGGCTAGTCCGCCTCCTCGTTAATAAAACAAGTAATGTACAGAAAAGAAGAAAAACTATACAAAAGAGTGGGATACTTACAGTGGAGCAAGGAAAACTCACGCTAGATGGACCATTAGGTCCCCGGCAACGGCGCCAAAAATGCTTGACCCCTAGCAACGTATAGCCAGAAATGCTTGATCCCCGGCAACGGCGCCAAAAATGCTTGCGACCTTGGATTGTGTCGTAGAAAGTGTTGCCCCAAGCGTAGGGCTAGGTCGGAGGTAGCATAATAACCGGTAAGACCGGGTCGAATCCACAGGGACCGAACGCACCCGACGTGAGAGTTGACTTGCGAATGAAGTTTTTAGCCATAAAGCGGCAAACTTGGCTTTTGTGATTTGTTGGTGGATTCACTTAACTTCGTGAATGACACGGAATACAAAAAGACTAAATTAACAAAGGTAAAGCCTAGGGGGTTCATAACGATCACAACCAAAGCTAACCAAATCCTCCTCGCTTCGGTAACTTAGCTCAAGCCACCGTTAGGTGCACCCGAAACAAATGGTTTAGAAACTAAACCATAAGCCTAGAAAAATGCGCGTTCCACAAAGAATAGGATTCTTGTGCCATTTAGACAAACATTTGAGTAAGCCCTATCCACTTTAAGCATCCTTACGTGCAAAGTGGTCAAGCCCCTTTTCGGCGATGCGATCAAAGGGGGTTTACTGAACCTAATTTTTGATTCATAAAAGTGAATCGATTCATTGCTCGACAAAAGTTGAAAGCCTTTTTTAAATTGCGCGAGGAAATGGACTAACTTTGGTCATGGGGAGTTAATCACCCCATGACCCTACCTATTAAACTACTCACACATTAAATTAACTAGGCTAACTAATTTAATAAAGGAAATAAAGAACATGATTAATGACTTTGAAACTTGGTTTTAACAAAAGATCCTATGCTAGCCTAACACTTTAATACTTGGAAAATTAACAAACAACCATGGTAAACTTGAGTTTAAGAAGGATTTAACTAGGAAATGAAGAACAAGATTTAACCAATAAAAACACAAATAAACTAGATTTATATAGAGAGAATGATTGTAGCTACAACAATAAACCTTGACAAATTAACTAGAAATGAAAACTTACTTGAGAAAACTAGAGAGAGACACCTTAAAAAATCCTCCAATGGAGGAGCAAAAATTAAACTAAGGAGGGAGAGAGTGGGGAGAGAGGGAGAGATAAATATATACAAACACATTCCCCTCTCTCAAAAATATCCTAATAATACTTTTAATAGAAACTTTCCATAAGTAGAAAGTACAAAAAGTGCTTGAAATGCTTGAAAAATGCTCCACGGATTGATGTGGATCGATCCACTATGCGAGTGGATCGATCCAAAATGCTCTGGTGGTCATTTGGACGAGAGTGGATCGATCCAGGATGAGAGTGGATCGATCCACTATTGCTGATGAACCTATGGGGTGGAGTGGATTGATCCACTATTGAGAGTGGATCGATCCAGAATGCTCTGACCATGTTTTTTACTTGAGTGGATCGATCCAGAATGAGAGTGGATCGATCCGGGGTATCCTCGATGAACTTTTTGACTTGAGTGGATTGATCCACTGTTGAGAGTGGATAGATCCACTATTGGGCCGATGATGTCTTTGGTCACTTCCTTGGCCTTCCGTGTTCCCGGACTTCCTCCAAAGCATTTGAATACATCGTGGGGCCCTCGGGGAAGGTGAACCTCGGTCTTGTGAGTGCATGTTCAAGCCCGGACCCCATCGGGGATTTTTGTGAACGTGAAGCACGACTTCAACACACCAACTTTTCGTATTCCCGAGCCTCAACCGAATCGTCGTTTCATGGCTCGTGGGGCCCAGTGTTGGCATGCCATGGGGCACGTGGCCCTCGGTAATGTGACACGGTTCCCAAAGGGCCCAAAATGTGATTATTTCATGTGTTCAACCTGTAACTTCACCAAAAACACACTACGCGCATATTAACCATATAAGGTGCGAAATCGCATGCGTGTGTAAACAAAATGAGCTAGATAAGCCCCGAATATCTACAACATTTGGGGCTTATCAGGAGCCGAGGTGAATCGTACAATACCTCGATCAACATAGGAGGGAGTAGTAAGCCATATATACCGGCACCATACAATGCAGATTATGGTAGTGCCTCCAGTTCTTCTAATCCATCAGCATCGGCGCAATATACAGAACATGAAATGACAGATGTGTTCAATTATGCCGGCTACCTAGGTCATGGAATGGACACCATTGACGAAGAAGAAATGGGAGGGGATGCGAATGAGTATAGTAGGGACCCAACAGGTGGTCCTTCGGATTCACATATGTCGGATCATCATAATGACGCGGCTACGTATTTTTCGGAATTGATAAGTCCAGCCACCGCGCAAGCAATAATAAAAAAAGACAATATCCTAAAGGTATGTGTGGCAAAAATTGCAAACGAATGGACCCAATTAATGAAATCGGAAAGGATTCCATACCATACGGACGAACTGAGTGGGAAACAATGGGTGGACAAAATTGTGAACAGTAAAAATCCCAAGCGTTGTCATGATGTCTTCGGGATGTCAGCAGGCTTATTTAAACAACTATGTGATGAGTTAGTCAGCCGACATGGATTCAAACAACCGGAAAAATCTTTTGGCGTTGGCATACGAGAGTGTTTGGGTTTTTTCTTGAAAATGTTGCGTGGATGGACAAACCAAGACATGGATGATCGGTTCCAATGATCAGGGAGTACAATATCAAGGCATATAAAGAAAATAACCCCATGCTTGGAAGATTTTGCATACCATTGGATTTGCCCGATGCAGCCTGTAGAGCATTGGCATGAATGTTTGAAGAAGAACAAAAGATACCGCCACTTCAAGGTAATGCTTAAACATATTACTAAAATGAAAAAAAAAGTTTTTCGTGTTCAAGGATTTCTTTGTTGTGTTTGAATTCATAATATAAACATGAAAATATATTCTTGTATGACAGGATTGCATCGGCGCAATAGATGGCATGCACGTGCCATGCACCCCACCAAGTCATGAAACGACACTCTATTGGAGCCGTAAAGGTGGAACGACCTTCAATGTCATCGCCGTTTGCGATTTCAACCTTTGTTTCACATTCGCCGCCTCCGGATACGAAGGTATCATGCACGATTATAATATTTTTAAGCACGAGACTACGAAAACGGGAAATCGGTTCCCCCACCCTCCGGAAGGTAGTTTTTTATTTTATTTGAAATATCCCATTATTGAAAAGTAGGTAGGCAAAATTACATAATTATACATGATTTGTAATTGACCTCAAGCAGGGAAATACTACTTGGTTGATGCTGGGTATCCAAATGCGAAGGGGTACATGGCTCCGTACAAGGGGTATATGTATCACCAAGATGACTTTAGACGAAGGAGGAGGCCAGTGACAGATTCGAAGGAAAGATTCAACAGGGTGCACTCTTCCCTAAGAAGTTGCGTTGAGCGCGCATTTGGTGTTTGAAAAAGCTCGATGGGCCATGATGAAGAAGGCCCCGAAGTTTAAATTAGAAGACCACAAAAAATTTATTCTTATCTCCATGGCCCTCCACAATTATATAAGAATTCATTGTCCATCTGACAAATATTTCAGGAGCGCCGATATGGAAAATGAAGAGTACGTAAATGACGACACAATATCCCGTGAGCTTCATGATGAGGCTAATGAGGCTATCCAGTCAGATTTGGATTTCACGGTGGTTAATGAATACATGGATTCAATACGGAATGAAATTCGAAATCAAATTTTGTTAGATCATAGGGGAAGAGGGCACTGAAAAGGCAATGTAATACGTAGTGAACATGGAGATTGAAAACTGTATCTTTTTTTTTTTGGTTCATGTGCAATTGGGAATGTGTATTAATGGTAGATGTTCAATAATGAGTTCTTGGAAAATGATATGTTGAAAGTAACGTAGAAAAAAAAAAGAAGGGAATTCTCATTTTATAGGAGTAACGTGAGTGTAGTTTAAAAAAACTAACGTCAGTGTAGTTTAAAAAAAACTAACGTGAGTGTAGTTAAAAAAACTAACGTCAGTGTAGTTTAAAAAAAGTAACGTGTTGTAGTTGTAAAAAAAAGGTATTTTGGTAAATGTTATATAAGAGTAATGGTAGATGAAACAAAAATTAGGGTATTTTGGTAAATATGACATTTAGGGAGATTTTATGACAAGTACATAAAATCTATGGTGAAAACAATCTCATTTTATCAAAACTCTATAAAACTCCTCCTAAAATGAAAATTCTCATTTTATGCCATAAAATGGGTTGAAGAACTTAGCCTAAGAACGGAGAGAGTATATCCTTGGTTTTTCGATTTGTCTGTTGTTCAGTGGGCCCCTAATTCTTGCCCAACCTCAAGATATAACCTTCGGTCGGAATGCGACTTTACACGTAGAAGACGACTTCAACAATTTTTTATAGTTGACTCAAAAAGGACTTAACCACTTTCCTAGTGTGTTCCTCTGGTGTAGCTGAGTCACTTGCATTGTTATTTAATGGATTTTATATCATTAAATCTAATTTTGATACAATTTAACATTTGTATCGGATTTTAGGAAAATTAAATTTTATCAATAGTAGATTTTATCTCAGAAAATTATTTACAAAATATATTTATTAACCCTAGATTTAATCAATTGGGAAAAAAATGTTATTTTATCACACCTCTAAAGAAAATTACATTTTAACAAAAATAGAGATAAAATCTATTCAAGAACAAGACCCTAGCAATTGACATGTCCCATCCGAAGAAGGAACAAAGAAAAAGCTTTTGCATTTTAGCCTCATCACAATTCTATTTAAATGATTGAAATTGTTCATCTTGTAAAGTTTGTCGAGAAGATCATTCACACCAAAAAAATTATTGATCAGTATTGAATTAATTAAGAGCCCGACACTTGTGAAAAATTGATTTTTTTTTACAGGTGGACTTCTTGACAAACTCTAGCAATATGAGCCGTTCGAGGGATTAAGATTTTGTCCAAGATGGAATCTAAAAAATGTCGACCTCACCCAGTTTTTTTTTTTCCCAAACTAGAGAGAATCTCATTCCAGAAAAATTACTCTCCAACTATAAGAATAACTATAAGAATAATGGAATTCTTGACTTTATTTTTTTTTAAAAAAACTATAAGAATAACTAGACCGGTTCAATTTTGTGAATTTCAGGCTCATTCTGAATTTATTTTGAAGACCGGAATCGTTTACTTTATAAAGCTGGTTAAAATTTTACAAATTGAAAATTACTTTGATTGGTATCTACAAGTACAATTCTATAAGCCAAGTTTTCCAAATGATAAAATCTAACACTTAATTTTATCAAACGAGAGAGACGTTTGATTAAATCAATGACAAACTTGCTTAAAATATATATTTATATCGATAAATATGATTTTGAAAAACACTTAATTTACATCTTCTTTTTTTTATAAAACAGACTACCGTTTACCTAATCCAAACCCATTAATATTAGAGCCATACATTCGGATCAAACATTGATTTTCATCTGGTTGTTTCAGCACGGTTAAACTTTTTTTTTTGGTAATACAAGTTGTCCCGGGTCAACGTCCCTTGGACTAATCTCTGCCCCTCCCACAAACGTTAACACAAACTTACATAGAAGGTGAGGTGGCTACAAAAGTTGCTAGTAAACCAAATCAAACTTAAGCTTTAAAAATAGGAAAATGCTAATGTGTGCCACATGTTAAAGTTGAAAAAATATATTAAAATGTGTAAAAGTATATTGAAAAATATAAAAAGTGTATCGAAATGTGTTTTTTTTACTCTATTTATTTATGTGTTTATTATGTGTCCATTGATCATAAAGCAAGTTCCGGGATGGGCCCAAAAATTATACAACTGGACTGGTCAAGTTATTATTTGTAACCGGAGAGGAGTCTTACTAAAAAGGATTTGCGGAATGACACGAGCCGCCATTGGTGGATTTTCTGCCTTGGTCCAAGTCTTCTCTCTCTCTCTCTCTCTCTCTCTCTCTCTCTCTCTATATATATATATATATATATATATATGTATCAACATCTGCGTAGGTGGAATCTGGGTGTGATATAGCTACTAGCTTTCTCCCTCTAAAACCCAGCAGAGGAAGAATCAGAATAGAGAGGAAGCAATGGGAGATTTGGGAAGAGAAGAGGCGGGGGTGGAAATAGTGAAGGCTCGTACGGACAAGAGAGAATACAGGAGGATTGTCCTGAAAAACTCACTCGAAGTTCTGCTCATTAGCGATCCTGAAACCGATAAGGTCAGAACAAAAACAATTTTGTTCACCACACTAGTTTCAATTTCCCCTAATTACTTTCGTCAAACTTGTGAGCGATTTGTTGACTCACGTCTGAGTTACGTGACAAGAGAATCGATCACAAGCATACGCTTTGTTTACTTTTAATAGAGTAGAATTTGAGAAAGGAATTGGATTGCCTCCCGAAGATATCGGCCGTTCATCTTGACAATAACTGTTAGAACTTCGAAGAAGACTGATTATTTGTTACCTGTAAGATAGCTATGCTATTATTTAGAATCTATCAACAAGTTCAACCATTAATTATTTAGATGGACAACTGCGATTTTGAACTGTCTGGTGCGGTCGAAATCCAAAATCGGAGAGAATATCATTGGAAGAACAAAGAAATTTTAGGTAACCACCAAGAATTGGCCAATTGGCCCAGTGGTGGCCAATTTGTAATTCTGCCTTTGTTAGCAGTGTTTACAGCGTCACATTTTGCTGGAAACATTCTAAAAACTTGTGAAGCTATTTAACCAGTAGCTATTTTAAATTTGGTTTCAATGAATGCTAGCTTGTTTTGGCTAAATAGGTTATTTGGCTTATTATTTTGTCGTATTTATAGATTTCGCGTCAAACTTTTGTAGATTATTATTGATTCTTCTCAACTGGTGGAATTGGAAAAATAAAAAATTGTGTTCCAAACTCAAATTTAAAAAATCAGCTCTGATTTTTGTCTTTATTTAAAAAAAATTAAGATCTAATCATAATTTTTTTACTTTTCTAGTTCATATCGTCTAGAAGAATCAATAAAACACAAAAGTTTGACACCAAATTAACAAATGTGAGCAGATTTTGAATAAAACCAATAAAATTAATCAGGTGGTTTTTTTTTTGGCATTTTTAAAAAAAAACTTTGCATTTATTTATTTTGCATCAATTAATTTTTATGTATTATTACAGTGTGCTGCTTCTATGAATGTCCGAGTAGGTTCTTTCAGTGAACCTGATGGTCTTGAGGGTCTCGCCCATTTTCTTGGTAAGAAATCTTTTACCTTCGTTAAATAATACTACTTTCTTCATCCTAAGAGGAGTAGCATGGTTTAGGAAAAAAAAATTCCCAAAAAAATTATGAAAGAGAAATTAACGATTCAGATTCACATTTTATAGGTCTGAGCCGTTCATTTATCTTTACTTGACATTTTTAAGAAATTTTTTTCTAGACCCCAGCATTTTCGTCATCCGAAATTTGTCGGTTAGCTTTTCCCGAAGTACATGTAAACAAAACATGTCTACTTTAGAAGTTTGTTTACAAAAGAGTGTTCGTTTTAATTCTTTATTACGGAGTACTTAACAAAATATTTTTAATCTTTTAAAGTTTGATTAAAGGCGAATATTCTTACACTTGCCCTTTTTGGTCCACTCTTCTTATAAACGCGGCTATATATATGGTCATTTTTGTCAACATGTCAAACACGTAATACTTTTGGACGGTGAGATTAGTCCTTTAAAATTGTATTTTTGCTCACAAATTTAATTACTATAGTCCTATACCTCACCAACATAAACACTAGTTCTACAACTTTTGAGGGAGATAGAAAAGGCCAAGCGGAAGGAGGGATCTCTTGGAGCCGGCTTTTAGAGATTAGGCAACCAATAAAATTGGAACGGTACAAAAAAAAGCCCGATAACACAACAAGCGGAGAATTTTTTTGTTTTAGACAACTTGACTCTCTTTTTTTGGTAGATGAGTGTTATGCCCAACACATGCACCACACACAAAGAAAACAGTAAAATCAAGATAAAGTAAACAAACTGATTTACGTGGTTTGGTCAAATCAGACCTACATCCACGGAAAGGGGGATTTCACTATGATCTGGAGAATAATCTGTGATTATTGTGTTACACACTCACACTCTGCCTCACAATAATGAATCATCACCAAGTTTCTCATGTATCTATCTTAAACTCTCTGATTTTTTCTCTCACTTTTGTCACACACGAAACAAGGCTATAATGAGTTTATATACAGTTACAATAAAACCTAGCCCCTCCCAACCGGGCTTAAGCCCAATGGCCTACACGGGGTGTAATCCCAACAATCACCCCCTCCACACCGAGTGGGCAAAGTTGTTTGTAACACCTCCCTGTCGCCACCTCCAATCAGCTAACTCTGGCAAGCGTTTGTGTCATTAACCAGTCGAACATCCATGCACCACCACAAAGAGTACACAAATCCCGAAAGAGTGTATCCTTGCAAAATCAGACCCGCAGCCAATCAAAAAATTCCGAGTATCGCATCCCCTAAAAAAGAATGCATCCACTCGCACACCTTAAACCTGAAGTGTATGCGCTCACCAGTAGAAGCGCCCGCGCTCTCCAACAGAAGTGTCCATCTATGCACTCACTAACAGAAGCACATGCACCCCTTCAACTGGGGTGCAACCGAGACTCACTGGCTTGACGTCCTTGGTGATAGTGTCCCTCCCCCCGTGTCAACTAATCCGGAGAGACCATTACCATGAAGCATATCAAGAGCGAAAGAAACTCCTTTTGGCTTCGTCAAGACCACCAAAATATCCGTCTCTTTCCCCTAGGCTTTCTCATGGACAACTCGCACCCATTGTTTCTCCTTCAGGCCAGAATCCCGCACAACTCCTAAGCAACCCTACTCTCTCCGTGTACGTATCAGAAAATGACGCTTCTCCTACCCAACTGATCTCAGTATACCGCTTGCTCCATGTCTAACAGCAACCCCTCTTGTCACAACAAAACCTGCAAACATGTACAACCCATTAAATTTCTTACCCAGCAGTATATCCCACTTTCCAATAGAAACTCGAAGTACTCCAGAATCAACAGAAAAACTACATCCTCTCTCATCAAGCATCCCGAGAGATATCAAGTTCTTCTTTAACCCTGGCATGTGTCTTACTCCCGCTACGTTCACAGTCTTCCCACTCAGCACCTGAAACTTCACTGTCCCCTTGCCAACAACCCTATTCGCAGAACCATTAGCCATCCGGACAAGACCTCCATCGCATGCCTTGTACTCCCAAAATTGTGATCTATCACTGCAGATATGATATGAGCACCTCGAATCCAGTACCGAATCCGATTTCCCTACATCCATAGCATCTAACACTGCCAATGCCAACTCATTGTTATCGGAATCCTGAAAAGTCAATGTTGCCTCATTTGGTGGGATTCTCTCTTTCCCCACCTTAAACCTTGGACAATTCCTCTTTATATGCCCCTCTTCTTAGTAATAATAGCAAGTAAAACTATGCCCCCTCGACTTGGAACGGTTTCTGCCTCCCTTTTTTTCGTTTCCCTTTCCATAGCTTCTGCCCATGTTACTGTCTGAAATCAGTGCATGTGTATCGTCAGCCTATTCAGTCCCTATCTCTCTCCTCCTCGCCTCCTCGTTGAAAATAGCATCCTTAACCATAGTCATTGTCAACTTTCCTTCTGGCACAGAGTTACTCAGAGAAACCACCAGTGTCTCCCAATTATCCGGTAGAGAACTGAGCAACAACAAAGCCTGCAATTCGTCATCGAACTTTAACCCAATATTGGATAGTTGTTTAACCAAATTCTAGAACTTACTGGAATGTCCAGCAACCGAATCCCCAACTCGGAGCTTCAAATTCACAAGCCTCCTCATCAGTAGCGCCTTATTCCGGGATGTTTTCGACTGATACATCCCCTCCAATTTCGTCCACAAAGCATAAACATCTATCTCCTGTACTACATGATGAATAACCTCATGTCCAACACATAGGCGAATTAAAGCAACTGCTTTCCTGTTCAAACTCTTCCAATCTTTGGTTTTCACCTTCGTCGGTTTGACCCCTACGTGTTCCAAGGGATCATATAGCTCTTTCAAAATGAGCATGTCCTCCATTCTAGGTTTCCAAATCACATAATTGGTCGCCGTCAATACTAGCATAGCATTCATATTTATCTCTGACATCTCAGTAAACAAGATAATCTGAAATAACACATCCCTAGAAACTCCCACAATTGATCTGATACTCCCCAGAACGATTTAAAGAAGTAAAATAAAATGTATTGTCAATATCTGTACAAAATCTCCGCAAACTGAGTCTGGGATTGGATCCGAGACGTCGAGGGGAACTGGTCCAAACTGATAAAGAACCGGTCTAAAACCCACTGAACCAGTATAACAACTCCTTTTGTTCTATTTCCGGACCATTATCCGGTCTGGCCTGGCAGTCTGGCTTTATCTCTGAACCGTCGGTCTAGACCGGTTTGAACCCTTTGAAACCCAATTTGACCCATTTGAACCCCAATTGGACCCCTTTTGACCTAAAATCCTAACCTTTCTGACTCTTTTGGACCTTTTCCTAAAATGCCTGAACTCTTGGTGACGTCATCCCTAATACTTGATGACGTCAGCCCTAACACCCTTTTCCCCACTATTGCGCATGAGTTACACGCTGAGCGTGAATCTCACGCGCCAAACTTCTCCCGGCACGTGAAGCAACTTCCGACAACCTTCGCTATACTCCTATGATCGTCTCAAAAAAACCCTACACATCCTTGTGTTGAAACTTCAAAACCAATCACTTTTTGTCCGAGCACAAACCGATCAGTTACTCGCCTCCACGTTCCGCCGTTCAAACTGTTCGATCTCCGTCCTCCGGTGACCAAATTCGACTGCTGTTACACTGTTGTGATCGTCTCTGAGAGCTGCACGTTAACCTCTGATCAAAAATAATTTTTGTCAATTATTTTATCCGACTAGAACTCCAAACAGTGCTCTAAAGGCCTCCGTGTGATTATCCGATTGCTTTGCGCTTTCCGGTGCTTCAACCAAAGTTTTGTTACCACTTGTGATGCCCAACACATGCACCACACACACAGAAAATAGTAAAATCAAGAGAAAGCAAACACATTGATTTACGTGGTTCGGCGAAATCGGACCTACATCCACGGGAAGGGGGATTTCACTATGATCCGGAGAATAATCTGTGAATATTGTGTTACACACTCACACTCTGTCTCACAATAATGAATCATCACCAAGTCTCTCGTGTATCTCTCTC
This sequence comes from Vaccinium macrocarpon, assembly GCA_022606695.1. Classification (NCBI taxonomy): domain Eukaryota; kingdom Viridiplantae; phylum Streptophyta; class Magnoliopsida; order Ericales; family Ericaceae; genus Vaccinium; species Vaccinium macrocarpon. Next base: position 37,255,445 of record CM040171.1, on the reverse strand, counting down.
AAACTCTCTGCCTTTTCTCTCACTTTTGTCACACACACGAAACAAGGCTATAATGAGTTTATATAGAGTTACAATTAAACCTAGCCCCTCCCAACCGGGCCTAAGCCCAATGGCCCACACGGGGTGGAATCCCGACAATGGGAACATTTTTTATTATTATTCTCACCTTCATTTTCTAGTAGGTCTAAAAAGAGTGAACGAAGATAAATATTTATTGTTTATTTTGGGAGAGTGATTTCTATACCCCAAATTGATATCCACCTCGTTATTTATTGAAAGCCAAAAGCTTATTTCTAATTTTTTTACGATTGAACTTTAAACCTATATTTTTATTTCTCTGAATTCACCTCAACTTGGGAGTTTTAAAAATAAATTTAAATAATTCACAATAAACAGAAGTACGATAAAATCTTTATTTGAATAAATTTAAATAATTCATAGTAAACAAAAGTACGATAAAATCTTTATTTGAATTTTATCTTTTCTATAGATTTATCCATTTTTAATCCTCATTTTGTTTTTACCATCTTAGTTGAGTCAAATCAATGATCAAACAATCCAAAAAGTAAAAAGAAAATAAGAAATTAACTACTCGTAAAATGAAAATATAAGCCATAAATCAGGCTGATTGTCCGATTTATGTTGTTTTGTAAACTTTATTAAGGCTCAGTTTTTCAAAAAAAATTAGCATCAATACTTTAATTTGGTATGAAAAAATTCGAAAAACGATTTACGGAACCGCTTTATTTTTTTATTTGAAAAGTGCTAAAATCTTTTGAAAAACTGGACCTAAATAAAATGCAACTAGTGCTAAAATCTTTTGGAAAACTGAACCTAAATAAAATGCAACTTATTCTAACTTTATTCCCAAAGTAGGCCAAAACATGTTTCCGTTTTGTGCTTTTATCGTGGGTTGGCTTATAAAAAAACTAATTAAACGCTTTTAAAAGAAGTGTTTTGCAACCACGCTTTCTAAAGATGCGATTGGAAAACGCACTTTCAAAGTTGGAATTTCTGAGAGAATGACCGACTTTTTGTTCCCTCTGGCTCTCTTCTTCATCACGGTTAATGAGCCGGTAAATCGAATCCACTTCCCCCGTCTCATCTCGTCGCCGGAAAGCTGGCCGCCGTTCTCTCTCTCTCTCTCTCTCTCTCTCTCTCTCTCTCTCTCGACTTGGTGACTGTTTCGCGAGACAGACTCTCCCTCCGAATGGCTTCCTATCATTACCACCCTCTTATCTTCATCTACATTTCTCTGCCACTAATGACCTGTATTTACCCAGCAAAACTCGTCTTTCAACCTCTCTACTTCCCAATTTGTTCCACTTTTTTTTTTAATTTTTTTTTTATTGTTTATGTTTCAGAATTTCAATTTTTTTTTTTTTGGGGTAAATACAGAATTTCATGTTGCCAGAATGAACTATGTATTTGGTAATCATGTTTCGTCAATCTGTTTTTATCAAGCTAAAGGGGAATCAATCGGGTCTTTCCCTTCGTTTCGTTTTCTCCCATAAATCCCTTCGCGATTCAAAAACGCCCAACAGCTGATCATGTGAAAAACTAGCATGCTGGTTTAAATTGATAATCACCCATATTTGACAATTGCATCTACCGATCTACGATTTCACATATATTTGTCACAATGTTAAAACATCCAATTCAAAATCAATTGATAATTATTGGAGTCCTTCCAGGCTTGTCAATAGTTTTGGAGGTGATAATTACCCGGTCCCACACTAGGGACAAGCTCTGAAACTCCCATGCGCGTATGATGCTCGACTTGCTCACGAATTAAGAATCACATGAAATAATGTGCACTTAACGCACGGGCAATCAATAAAGTGAGTTTTGTCCAAAAACCTCCGAGAGTCTAGCTCTAATACTGTGATAAAGCATCTTAGTTTAAATCAATATCAGTGCAGAGGCTATACAAAACCCATATACTAGTTTTGGAAGTTATTATTAACCAATGTGGGACGAAGTTGCAATGGTGGGCGAAGAATAGCCAGAGTGTCTACATTTGCTGATAGTTGCTTTTTGATGATGTGGATTGCTGAAACTTTGTTTTTCTCTTTAGCTGGTATATTCACCGTTTGGTCTAAATAACCAATGCAGTTATGATGGCCGATGGGTATTAATTAATTTAAAATGGTAAGCTGATATTGCGTATGTTGTTTTTCCAAGGTATGTGTCTGTCAAATTGGACTCTCTACCTTTTGAATGCTGTATGTGCAAGAATTACAAGATCAAGTTAAACGTGGAAGTCAATTGCTACTTTGATGCCCTGTTTGATTGTTAACCACCAACTTAGCTATAAGCTAAGGCCAAGCCTTCAGAGATCACAGATTTGTGAGTTAGTTGAACCCATTAGAGCTTTTCCTCTTGTATCCACAACTTGTGTCTGTTTGGTTGGAGCTGTCTCACTTTGATCATAAATATTTAAACTGCCTACTCTAGAAAGTTGCTATTTTTCTTCACACATGCACACACACTTTTCTCCAACATTTGAAGGTATGCCACACTTTTCTTCGACATTTGAAGGTATCTATGCACTTAGCATTTCTAATGGGAAGTCACGATTTGTCACGCCTATCTTACAGAAGAATAGTTTTTTTGTTTCTAATTTTGAGCACTGTCCTGCCATCTTATATTCATTATGTCATTTCTGCAGAACACATGCTATTTTATGCAAGTGAGAAATATCCAGACGAAGATAGTTACTCAAAGTTCATTTCAGAGGTAAAGCTTTTCATTCTTCCTTTGATTTTTCGTTGTTTATTGATGATCTACTTTTATGTGGTCATTCTTGAAATTCGTCTTTGTTTGTCTCTTGTGAAATATTTCAATATGCAAAAAAAGTACCCAGAACCTTTAAAATGAGATACAAGTTTAATAATTTGAGGGGAATTTCTACTTGGCTTGTTTTGGAAGATTCAGTGAATTAGTGTATATCATCTCTTTATTCAAGATTTTATGACAACTCCTATGATCCTATGTAGTGTGAGATGACCAAACGAATGAATTTTATTAGTAATGTGGAAATTAGAGGCTTTAGTGCAAATAAATGTGAAGCAAAGCCTACCCTGTCTGGTATACTTGTGTAGTGACAAGCATCAAGCATGAACGAATTATATATATTGAGCATTCCTGATCAACTTTTGAACCCTTTGCTGACATACAATTAGATGGCTTGATTATCTAAGCCGCATGTTTTAGAGCCTCGAAAAGATTGAAAGTAACTTTGTAGGAGCAATCAGCTTCTGAGTATGAGAACATTCAAATTGTGATTGCTGCATTCCGTGATATCATAGATTCATATCTTGCAACTGTACCAGAGCCAAATAACTTACATTATAGTTTTTTTTTTTTTGTAATTAGATATATGCAAAAGAAATTTTTAAATTTTTCTCTTAGGTGATGCATTTGATGATCAAATCTGGCAAGTGCCTGAATATTTGCTTTACACTTGGGTATGTGGTACCAGGGACCTTTTTCAAGACTTGTGATGCTGTGATTTGAAAAATAGGCTAAAACTTATCTGTGTATGAGATTTTACCTGGCATATCCTGTATTGTTCTTGTGGTTTCTGTTTCCTGGATAACAGAGATGAACGAATATTTTCTTTTTGGCAAAAGATGATGTAGAGAGATATCCCCAAAGCTCTTGATTTTGCTCCTTGTGCATAAGAAATCAAGTTTTACTACCAAAATATTGAATCTATAGACTGGTGAAGGAAATGGATGTTGTTTATTTTCTCATGAGAGAGAGAGAGAGAGAGGTTTTACTTTGACGAAGAGAGACTCGGCAGTGTGCCGTCCTTATTAATGCAGTAAAATAATTTTCATGACAATGTTGTGCTTATGGGAGGAGAATAATTCATAATTGCCATCTTCTTTTGGAATCATGCATTTAGTGGCCAGTTGCTTACTATAGTCACTTGAATCGATAGGATATTGGGGGTGGGTTTTGCTTGGGCGTTACTTCTTTCGTTTTCCACTAATAAAAGGGATTCCTATTTGATTTTGTGGGACCAGATAGATGTTATGTCTCGTGCATATTTTCACAAGCATCTGTGGTGGTTATACTAGATCACGATTTCTCTCAAAAGCTGTTAGGAAATGGACCCCAAAAAGCATATCAGGCTCTCCAACAGGCTTCCTATTCAGAATTTTAGACACTGTCTTGACTACGCATGTAGGTAAAATCAGAGAGCAAAATTCGTGGTTGAGAAAGAATGGATTAGTTTTTGGGTTTTAAATTTATTGGGAACTTCAGTGGTTGAAAATGTTATGTTATTTTCGCAACTGGCTTGGAATGTTGAGCACAATTTTTGTAACTTATTTTGTCGAGGAAATCAGTTAGAAATTTTGCATAGAGACATTAGGTTTGGCTTCCAAAAGTACCCTTTCGTTTCTTTTCCTTTGGTCGGTAAGTACTTTCATTCATAGGCTGGGAATTAGGATCACACCACAGACCCATACCTGGGCTTTTAATTATTGTTATTTCCTGGTATAATGCCTGCAAGATTTTTACAAGACTGCTAACACCTTGTCTTCTTTGCTACATGATTTCTGCTCATTATCCATAGCATGGAGGTTACACAAATGCCTTCACATCTGATGAGAATACCAACTATAATTTTGATGTCAACACCGAGAATTTTGAAGAAGCATTGGACAGGTAAATGCTGTTTTGTTTTCTTTTACTTTTAGCTCCCTGTTCATGTCCTCTTAATGTCGGGGCTGGATGATATCTAACATATTGTTCAGATTTGCACAGTTCTTTATCAAACCATTGATGTCACCAGATGCTACCATGAGGGAAATAAGAGCTGTCAATTCTGGTAAACTTCGTTTGAGTATCTTCACCAATTTATTTCTTGGCTGATTGTTATAACCTCTCTCTCTCTCTCTCTCTCTCTCTCTCTCTCTCTCCCCAGAGAACCAGAAGAATTTATTATCTGATACTTGGAGAATGGACCAGGTATCAGTTTTTTCAACACCATCTTTCCCTGCTAAAGCACATCCTGTTAATATCAAGATGCTAACAGAGTGGTTTCTTTATCATAGACAGAGTGGTTTGTAGTGGATTTTATTAAGATGCTATTAATACCCGCCAAAGCACATCCTGTTAATATCATAAAACTTTGGCATTTAATTTTCTGAACTGCAAGCACTACTGATATAATGTGTACTTCAAGACAACTGGAGCTGTACAAACGGTTGAAACTTTAGAGTGAGCCTCTACCTCTTCAAGTCTCATTACTTTTGTACCCTGCAATGTGGGACTTTGCTTTTAATGCTCCCTCAACACTGGCCCAAGTGCAAGCCAGGTATTAGCACCATATCCATCACCAGAGTTCCCATGGTCTGACATGTTCTACGATCTTGGGTAGAACTCATGTTATACAAAAGTTAGGTTCTAAGGGAGGATGCCATGACACTTACGTATGGCCTGTTACTAACCATCAGTGCGATGTTACAGTTACATCATCCATTTGCTTACACGTACAGAATCCTATTTTGAGAGTTTATAATAATTTAACAAACAAGTCATTCTTACTAGTATCGGTTAGCTAGTTTCTGTAATCAAGTTGCAATTAACTAATAAAATAGGCAGTATTCCATGGTTACTTAAATCCATATAAAGCTTATTTTTATGCAAATTCGTGATTGTAAGTTGAACAAATATCATAGAAAATCAGTTCAATCCAACTTCTTGGGGTTATGAAACAAAAATGTGTCTAGCAAGTTTCGAGTGGAGTTGTTCAAAATCAACAATTTGAGGTCTTCCTTTTGAATGTAACCATCATTACATCCTCTGTCTACAACAATGCATTCATGAGCTGTCTAAAATTGAGTCAAGCCTTTATAATTATTACAATACTTCTACGTCAATTGCTTGATATTATGCTTGGAGGAGTTGTGAAGGGCTAACATCTTAAAGATTTAGAAATCAAATTTGCTTCTCTTAACATGATCTTTAAGAGTTCAACAAGTTATTTTATCTAGGAGGATGCCCGACGAATGGAGGAGGAGTACCTTAGTACCTATCTACAAGAATAAAAGAGATATTCAAAGTTGCAACAACTATAGAGGTATTAAGTTGATGAGTCATACGATGAAGTTGTGGGATAGAGTTATTGAGCATCGATTGAGGATGGTGACTACGGTGTCGAAGAAACAGTTTGGGTTCATGCCTGAGAGATCAACTATGGAAGCTATTTACCTACTAAGGAGATTGGTAGAAAGACACAAGTCAACGAAGAAGGATCTCCGTATGATTTTCATAGACCTGGAAAAGGGAGTGATCAGAGGCTATGTTGACGTGGTCAGAGACATGTATAAAGGTACAATCACTGCCATTAGATCACCAGTGGGAGAAACGAGTGAATTCCCCATCACAGTAGGATTGCACCAAGGGTCAGCGTTGAGCCCGTACCTTTTCGCGTCAGTTATTGATGAATTGACTTGGCAAATTCAAGAGGATATCCCATGGTGTATGTTGTTTGCAGATGATATTGTCCTTGTAGATGAAACGGCTAGTGGTGTTAATACTAAATTAGAAATTTGGCGGGAAGCATTAGAGTCTAAGGGCTTTCGGATAAGTAGGAGTAAAACTGAGTATATGATCTGCAAGTTTAGTGATACCAGAAGTGCGTATGAGGAAAGAGTGACGATCCAAGATCAGGAGATACCAAAGAGAGACCATTTTAGGTATTTAGGCTCTATTATTAGTCAAGATAGAGAGATTGCAGATGATGTGACTCATAGGATCCAAGTGGGGTGGCTCAAGTGGAGAAACGCTACTAGTGTACTGTGTGACAAGAGGGAACCAACAAAATTGAAAAGAAAATTTTATAGAACTGCCATTAGACCAGCGATGCTTTACGGGACAGAATGTTGGCCTATTAAGAAGCAGCAAGTGAACAAGATAAGTGTAGCGGAAATGAGAATGTTGAGGTGGATGTGTGGTAAGACTAGACAAGATAGGATTAGAAATGAAACAATTCGCGAGGTGGTAAGTGTAGCACCTATAGAGGAGAAGTTAAGGGAAAATAGGCTAAGGTGGTTTGGGCATGTCTATCGTAGGCCAGCGGATGCAGTAGTTAAGAGAGTAGATAGAATAGCTTTGGGTAAAAATGCACAATGGAGGGGAAGACCCAAATTGACATTAGATGCGGTATTACGCAAAGATCTGAGTATACTAGGTTTAAGCAATGACGCAGCACTTGACCGAGCTCAATGGAGAAAAAAGATTCATGTAGCCAACCCCAATTGATTGGGACATAAGGCTTGGTTTGGTTTGGTAACATGATCTTTAAGAGGAAGTATTTATTCTTTAAACAGAGTTACTGTTACACCTTCCTCTGCGGGCATGACCCATGAACCACAAGCTGTTGCACCTTAAACATAGTTACTATTACACCTTCAAAGGTCATAGCATAATGACAAATATTACAAAAATATTCTATTAATATTTTTGTATTTATTCTTTAAAGAGAGTTACTGTTACACCTTCCAAGCTCATAGCATAATGACATATTACAAAAAAATAGATCTACACAGAATTTAACCCAAGGATAGAATATTGGACACTAATAGATTATGAACCAGTCGTCACAACAGTGACGAAAAGTGAAAGGCCACAATCTTTAAAACGATAGTCAATTGTGAGCATAACAATTGGTAGCTTGCTTGAACATCAATGGTCATGACACAAAGTAATGGAAGAGGATAAAATTATTCCTTGAACTTACATCTAGACAAATGATGGGACATAATTTGCACATGCAGAATTAGTATTTTGGTAATAGGCCTACAGTAAAACTAGAATGGAGGTCAATAAAAAGTTGAATGCACTTTAGTTGAACGTGTTAGCATTGCACTTAATAAACTTAGAGACTAAACTTTGTACTTTATATCCATTTAAACTGCTTATATTGTATCTCTCTTCTCATTTCATAGGTAATATTGTTTCCTTCTGCTATCCCATCACTGTACCTAGTGCTTTTTGTTGGCAAATGGGTCTAACTTCTTTTGGTATATCTACCTTATTTTTGTTTGCAGCTTCAAAAACATCTAAGCTCGAAAGACCATCCATATCATAGGTTTAGTACGGGTAACTTGTTTAAACTATTTCAACTTTCATTATTTTATGTTATGTAGTACTTCTAGTGACAACCATGAGCCCTAAAATCTTATTTGTAGGGTAATGGCACAAAAGTGTGGAACATGGACAGTTAAAGATCACCATGAAAGATTTCTGAATGGGAAAAAAGTGTCAAGGAATAGATATTAGTCTCAAGTACCAAAAAATAGCAATTTATAGTCAATTGGGCTGTAAATTCCATCGTTATTCCAAATGATTCATTTTCAAAATTTGACAACCTTTCTTAGCTTCAAACCCATCTGTCATAAAATAAAAAAGGTGCAGAACCAGGGGCGGAGCCAAGCGGGTTCAAGCGGGGTCACTTGTCCCCACTGAGGTGTCAAATTTTAATAAAATATGTACAATATTTCGAAGAATTTTGTATTTTTGCCCCTTGTACATGGTATTTTTGCCCAACTACTTGCCCTCCTTAGTTCAAAAAAAAAAAAAAAAACTACTTGCCCCCCTCCTTACCACTCCTCCTTACACTAACCAACCACACCAAATAATTTTCCTTGTAACTCTCTAATTTTCTTCACCGCTACTTGCCCTCCTTACCACACCCAATTGCGTCGAGTTGTTGTATATTGTCATAGATATGCAACTCCAAGAGCTAAATAATAACTTTAATGAGGTAAACACCGAGTTGTTTCTTTATGTTGCATGTCTAAGTCCATCCAACTCATTTGCAAGTTTTGACAACCAAAAGTTGTACCGCTTGGCCGAATTTTATCCCAAAGACTTCTTCGGTACTGAGCTTTTGGCACTTTCGGATCAACTTGAGAATTTCATCATTAATGTGCGGTCTAGTGTCAAGTTTTAAAACTTGAAAGGAATTGATGCTATTTCTCGAAAGATGGTTGAGACCCGAAAAGATATAGGGTATCCATTGGTTTTCAGGCTTTTGACTTTGGCTCTAGTTTTACCTGTTGCGATGGTTACAGTAGAAATAGCATTTTCTACCATGAAGATCGTGAAGAATCGACTTCGTAACCAAATGGATGATCAATGGTTGCATGATAACTTGATTGTGTATTGAGAGAGATTTTTAATAGTATCACAAATGAGGCTATTATGCGATGATTTCAAAACGTGAAAGGGTCACTTGTAAACGCTTTTATAGGTTTGAAATCGACACCTGCTTAGCACTTTTTGTTGGCATTCAAGTGTAGCTTTTTGTGTTCGGTTGTGGATGTGGTTATAGGTTGTATATCTAAGCCAATTTTTGTTTGGCATTTCAGTGTATCTGTTAAGTTATGTTGTTAAGGATTCATTTGTTATGTATTCTATTCATAGGGTTAGTTTAGTCATGAGTATGTTAAGTCTTGTATATCTAGTTTTAAGCATAGGGTTTTGTAGCCCTTGGAGAGACGATCACCGTGGTATTTCGCTGGTTGCTGGAGTCTGCCGGAGGAACTCACACGCGCCGGTTGAAGGTGGCGCATGCAACGCGCTTCAGATTCAGATGAGTGCATGTTGTACGCGCATGCGGGGGTTGAAGACGATCTGGTCTATAGTATTCCGCGAGCCAAAAAGTTCAGCTAGGGGTTCATAAGGTTCCTCCGTGTGTCAAAAGGTCCAAGAGATCAACTGGGGGTTCATTCTGCGGTTCAAAAGGGTTCAACGGTCTGGAAAAGGGTCAAACAGCTCATCTGGAGGGTTCAACGGCTTGGGAAAGGGCCAATGAGCTCATCTGGAGGGTATCCAGAAGGGTTCAGGGACGCATTTTGATCAATTTTGATCACTTTTGGGAGCTCCAAGACTTGTTCCCAACTAATTTCGACGTCCTGGATCAATTTGCGGGGTCGGTTTAAGTTGATTTGAAATGGAAATTGTCGGTACACATGGAGGCTTTCAAAACTACTCAAGTTGGTGACTTTTTTTTTCTGAGGGGGAGTTACAAACTCTCAGGCGCCTATTGGCTAGGCTTGACACTCCATCTAACACTGCTCCTACCACTTTCTTTGCTCACAAAGAGATACATGCTCATGCTTCTACTGGCTCTAGCTCTCTTCCGTGGATCATAGATTCTGGTGCTACAGACCATATGACCAGTTGTTCGTCCTTTTTTTATTCTTACTCTACTTGTTTTGGTAAGGATAAGGTTAGAGTAGCCGATGGTTCTTTATCTACTATTTCCGGGAAAGGTTCTATTCATTGTTCTCCAACCATTTCTCTTTCCTCAGTTCTTCATGTTCCCAATTTTTCTACTAACCTTTTATCCGTTAGTAGTCTTACCCAATCCTTAAATTGTTTTGTAACATTTTTTCCTACACATTGTCTTTTTCAGGAACTGGATACGGGGAGGATGATTGGCAGTGGTAAAGCTCATGAAGGCCTTTATTTTTTGGAGTCTGCACCTAATCCAGTTTGTCCACCTTTGTCATGTGGTCAAGCTCTTGCTGCAAATACGGGTTCAGCTCTTCCCTTGTTACATCAGTGGGATCGTAGATTGAGTCATCCATCCTTTGGAACTCTAGAAAAATTGTTCCCTAGTTTGGCTAAGCAATGTTCTCGGAGTCAGTTCCTTTGTGAAGCTTATGAGCTTGTGAAACATAAGCGCTCATTTTATGCTCCAGTCAATCAAAGAAGTGATTCACCATTTATGGTCATTCATTCCAATGTTTGGGGTCTTTCTCCTGTCACATCTCTGTCTGGTTATCGTTGGTTTGTCACATTTATTGACTGTATTCTCGTGTCACCTGGGTGTATTTACTAAAGGCAAAAAATGAGGTTTTTTCGTGCTGTAAATCTTTTCACCAAATGGTGTGTACTCAATTTAATGCTAATGTTAAAGTGCTTCGTAGTGATAATGGGAGTGAGTATATAGATGAGACTTTTCAGGCATATCTTAATGACTTTGGTATTCTTTTTCAGACTTCTTATGTTGGCACTCCACAACAAAATGGAGTTGCCGAGCGTAAAAATCGCCATCTTGCTGAGGTAGCCCGCTCTCTATTGTTCACCATGAATGTTCTTAAACACTTTTGGGCGAAGCTGTCCTTACTGCAGCGTTTCTTATCAATCGCATGCCATCTAGTGTTCTTCAGTTCCAAACTCCAATTAAGGTTCTCTTAGGTTGTTCTCGGGTCTCATCTCTACCGCCCAAAGTCTTTGGTTGTGTGTGTTTTGTTCATGCTCCCAAGCACCCAGGTGGTAAGCTGGATCCCAAAGCCCGCAAGTGTATTTTCCTTGGCTATTCTCCCACTTAGAAGGGTTATACTCCCTCCGTTCCATAATATTGGTCCCTTACTAAACTACATGCAATTTCAAACTAAGAAATAATGTACTTATGAACATAATTTGTTCATCAATATGGATCTTGTTTGATAGATCTCATTGTGAACTTTTAAACGGTGCGGAAAAAATCCAAAAATTATTTTATAGATGCGGTATTTTTTAGTTTGAAAATTTCATGTAGTTTCGCATGGGACCAATATTATGGAACGGAGGGAGTAAATGTTATGACCTGCACTCTCGCAAAATGTATGTCTCCATGGATGTCACCTTTTGGGAAACAGAATCTCTTTATCCTCTGTCCACTTCATCTCCTCAGGGGGAGAATGATAGACAAGAAGAGATGTTGACATTTCATACTCTTGAGTCGTGGTCTTATCCTTTACCTCGTCATGGTGAGGGGGAGAAAGAACCTTTACCTGCAGAAAGAGCAAAGCATGATGTTCGGGAAAGACTGGATAGGCCAAATTTGCAGACCTTTTCTCGAAGGAATAAAGACAAGTCTACATGTGCAGTGCCACTTTACCAATCTCCATCACCTACTCCAGTTTCAAACTCTTCAACTGATTCATCTGGTAATGACTCTCTCCCTACTGTTGTTGATGATCCTATTGCTCTTAGAAAGGGAGTTAGATCATGCACTCAACATCCCATTTCCCAGTTTGTTTCTTATGACCGTTTTATCTCCTTTGCATCGTGCTTTTGTTTCGTCTCTTTCTTCTATATCTATTCCACAGAATTGGTTGGATGCATTCATGATACCTAAGTGGAACGGAGCTATGGTAGAGGAGATTATGGCTTTAAAAAAGAATGGCACTTGGGAGCTAGTATCTCTTCTAAGAAGGAAGAAACCTGTGGGGTGCAAATAAACGTTCACTGTGAAACACAAAGCTGATGGGACATTTGAGAGATACAAGACAAGACTTGTTGCCAAGGGCTTCACACAAACCTATGGTATTGACTACGAGGAGATGTTTGCCCCTGTAGCAAAGAGGAACTCTGTGCGAGTTTTACTCTCTTGTGCTGCCAATTTAAATTGGCCTCTTCACTAGTTTGATGTGAAGAATGCATTCCTCCATGGCGAATTAGAGGAGGAGGTGTACATGGCTATTCCACCGGGTTTTTCTTCATCTCAGACTGAGGGAAAGGTGTGTAGATTGAAGAAGACACTCTATGGCTTGAAGCAATCTCCTAGAGCATGGTTAGACAGGTTTCTCAAAGCCATGTTGAGATTTGGATACGAGCAGAGTCATGCTGACCATACATGTTCTTCAAGAGAAGTAATGGTAAGATTGTCATTCTTATTGTTTATGTGGATGACATAATTATAATAGGTGATGATGTGAATGAGATTGTTAGCCTTAAAGCTCTTCTTGCTCAAGAGTTTGAGATTAAAGATTTGGGGTCTATGAAGTACTTTCTTGGAATGGAGGTGGCTAGATCTGACAAAGGAATTTTATCTCTCAAAGGAAATACAGCCTTAATCTCTTGGAAGAAACTGGTATGTTGGGATGTAAGCCAGTTAATTCTCCCATTGAGGCCAACTATCATCTTGGTAGCAATGTGGGGGAGCTTACAAAAAAGGAGAGATATCAGAGACTTGTGGGTCGCCTGATATACTTATCTCACACTAGACCAGATATTTCCTATGCTGTGGGGGTTGTGAGCCAATTCATGCATGAACCTCGCACTAGTCATCTTGATGCAGTTTATCGTATCTTAAGGTATCTTAAATCTGCCCCAGGTAAAGGAATTTTGTTCTCTAATCATGATCACTTAAGATTGGAAGCTTTCATTGATGCAGACTGGGCTAGTTCTATTGATGATCGGCAATCTACTTCTGGTTATTGCACCTTCCTTGGAGGGAATTTGATTACATGGAGGAGTAAGAAGCAGTCTGTCATAGCTAGATCTAGTGCAGAGCTATGACTCATGGTGTTTGTGAGCTTTTATGGCTCCAAACTTTCTTGTGTGATTTGGGATTTCCTTATCGTGGTCCTATAAAGCTCTACTGTGATAACAAAGTAGCCATAAACATTGCTCATAATCTTGTTCAACATGATCGAACAAAGCATATTGAGATTGATAGGCATTTCATCAAGGAGAAGCTAAGCAACGGTTTGATATGCATGCCTTTTGTGAGATCCGAAGACCAATTGACCGATGTATTTACTAGGAGTCTTAGTAGTTAAAGTTTTCACCCCATTGTATTCAAGTTGGGCTTGATAGATATCTTTGCACCAACTTGAGGGGGAGTGTTAAGTTATGTTGTTAGGGTTTCATTTGTCATGTATTCTATTCATAGGGTTAGTTTAGTCATGAGTATGTTAAGTCTTATATATCCGAGTGTAGATACCCATTTTGTTCTAAGTAATGATAAAATACCTTTCATCTCTGTTTCTCTCTCTACATTCTAACAGTATCTTTTGAGAGATCAATTGTAAATGAAATTATATGTTATTAATAAATATCTATTTTAACTCATTTCTATTTCGCTTTTTGGTGGTTTTTTTTGCTCTATTATTCTGTTTTAAGAATTTGACTCCACTGACATTTAGTTGTGGCTCCGCCCCTATGCAGAACAGAGTTCAAACGTGGGTCAAAAAATGTATAGTTATACAACTACCTCTCACAACACTTTTAATGTCCTTGCCGTTGTGGAAATTGCAGCGATATTTTACAAACTGTCCTATTTAAAGCTAACCTTTCAATCACTTTCCTAAAGGAACTATATGGTGTGAAAGCTATTCCTAAGATTATTTCCATATGCATGTCCTTCCTTGATTGCTAAGCTTGCATTCAACCTTTCTTCATCATATCAAGAAGCTTTATAACCTTCATATTTGTCATTGCAACCACTTGCCTGTCATATGGATATTTTTTTTATTTGCGCAACAGTTTAGACTTGAATTCTTTGTATAATCAACATTTTTGTGGTGTGTTTTTATCATTGAAACAAATTCCATGCTTGGTTTTTTCATTGGACTTTTTTTGGACCAAAATAGATTTCTACTGTGCATCCTAGTCTTCTGTATTCCTTATTGAGGCATTTACTGGCAAGAATAGTGGTCCGGTTCAGACTCTATGTCAGTCATAATAGGACAAATAATTGTTTCCTTTCCAGGGAACTTGGATAGTTTGGATATTCGGCCAAAAGAAAGAGGTATGGATACAAGAAGTGAACTTGTCAACTTTTATGAAGAGCATTACTCAGCAAATATCATGCATCTGGTTGTATATGCAAAAGGTAAATCATTAATTCTGACATTAGAGGCTTGATGACCTTGTGACTATTCCTTATCCATATGGTTTCTTTGACACGGACAAGTACAGAGAACCTTGATAGAATTGAAAGCCTGGTGGGGAGCATATTTCAGGAAATTCCAAATAAGGACCGAAGTTCTTTGCGTTTTACTGGTCAGCCTTGCGCTTCAGAACACCTTCAGGTATTCATGCATCTCCCGAAGTTATTTATTTCAAGGACTTGACATCATGCGGGAAAAAAAGGTCGACGGTGTAAGTGGAACGTTTTCTTCAGCTTAAGGTATAAGTTATTTTAAGCCGTGGGTATAGCGAAGGTAAACAAGGGAAATCAACAAAAGAATGAAGTGTCATTTGTTATTTTGTTTCCTCAAACTTGCATATCTGATTTTATCTGGATAAGTTTGTTGTCCTAAAACTGTACTTTTGGTTATAAAGTCAAAGGCCACCTGATATGAAAGTATATAGAAAAGTTCCGTTACCAAAGACTGAGCACAGCTTAGAAGAGTATTTTCAAACTTGAAACGATGAAAGTAAAGTAAAACAATTGCACGATTGGAAAATTATTGAAATGAGTTTCCAGCTTTACAAATACCCTCAGTTCCTGGCTTCACAAAAACCAATTCCCTTCTAGTGCAATACTGAAAATTAAACAAAGTATCTCTGAATGTGTCAAAGTTAATCGTACAATGATTTCATGAACTGGAAACTTATTCGAGGGGAATTATAAAAGTTAATGTATCTAATTCCAGTGCAATTGGTTTTTGCCAGAACAATAGCAATATTTTAGTATCTTGTCATTTAGGCATGGCTTTTGGATTTTATTAGTAAATTCAATGAAATTACTTGACAGAAATAGATGTCTTACACTGGCAAATTCTTAGATCCGGCACTGAGTAATATGCAAGTTCCATGTACTGAGGCAGTTAAGACAAGAATCAAAACTTCATTACGGTAAGCTATGAAATGGAAACATTTTGGAAACATCTTAGAGACATAATGAAACTGACCAAAGAAATTACAACATTTGGCAATATCATGATTCATATGTTTCCATGTGTTTCAGTGCGTTTTGTAAGTCCACCCACTGTTGCATTTGGCACTGTTTTGTGTTTCATTTCTTTCTTCAGATTCTCGTGAAAGCTATCCCAATAAAGCAAGGGCACGAGTTGAGAATTGTATGGCCCGTAACACCAGACATTCTGCATTATAAGGAAGGGGCAAGCTGCTATCTTAGTCACTTGATTGGCCATGAAGGAGTTGGATCTCTGTTTTGCAGCTTGAAGACAATGGGTGGGTTTCTTAGCATACCCGCTACAATCTTACAACATGCTTCACTGGGGAAATCTTGCTTTGCTTGGAAGTTAGTGCATGTTGTAGACATATATCACCTTGAGCAAGTGATCTTTTTGGCATATTTTGAATAATTATTTCCATATCCAGATGATAAGGATGTGCATCACGCCATATGCAAAACTGTTTTGCATGAGTCATTATGAAGATGTAGACTGCAGCCATGAATATTAGCATGTTACCTGTTATGGGAACGCATCCAGGAGGGATGATGGGTCCTCCGAAGGTGGGAAGTGGCCACAGTCCCTCAATGCTCCCAAGGGAAATCAATACGACTTTCTAAAGACATGATTCATTGTGAGTCTTGTGACTTTAGGCTGTGAGCTTGAGAAATAAAGAAAGAAAAAAAAAAATACCCTTTTGGTATCTCGAAATATCAAAATTCTTGTATAGAAACGTTTGAACCCATGACTGCCATCAACTAAGGCCTCCTAGATCAACAAATCATCATTGTCTGCTTGATTATTTAATAGAATTGTTGAATGCATTTTTGTGACTTAATTTTAAGAAAAAATTTAAGTAATGAAAGTGTTTTATGTGTTTGTGTCATGGATTTGGGGTGGGATTTACCTGGGAAACGAAAGAAAGAAATTTAGCTTCTTCTTTTCATTATCTTTTTATCTTTTCCTGGGACTTTTCCCCCTGTAAATTCATAAAGCTGACATAGGGCTGAATAGAGAAATGTTTTATAAAGCCAAATGTTGAAAAACCACCTGACATGGCATGCGCTGAGAAAATGAAGAAAAAATATAATTTTGTGACAATTTTACAGTTTTTGAAGCTCTTCAGATGTGTGGAGAAAATGTTTGAGGGGTTTGGATCCAATATTTTGTTTCCTCTGTTTTTTTTCTTTGTTTTTCCTGTTTTTTCTTGATTGCAGAAGGGTGGTGCCCTTTGGACTGTTTCACAAATTGTCTTTGTTGCTAACAAAGGATGTAGCGTAACCACCTTCCAAGTATTTTTTACTTTTTTTTTTTAAGTTGTAACTGTTAATGTGAAGATAAGAAATTCAGAAATATGCTTGTACTGGACAATATTAGATTCCTTTATTGATTATGTCTACTGTCCCTCACTGGGGCCACTCCTCTTCTTATCATTTGTTTTTCCATTCCAGAATGGCATCTCATTTTTGGTTACTTTAATGGTTTTGAAGGTTGGGCCACCTATCTATATGCCGGAGAAACTGATTGGACTAATTACTTCTCCTTCTTTAGCGTAATCATTGATCTGACAGACGCGGGTCACGGTTAGTGTACCTTTCTTCATTGTACTTGTTTGCTTGGTTCCAGTTTGTTTTTATGTGTGAGCCATAATGTGCATGATTTTTGACATTGAACCTTTCTAATTAATTGGTTTGCCTTAACTGAGTGACAGAGCATATGGAAGATGTTGTGGGGATGCTTTTCAAATACATTGACCTCTTACACAAGCGTGGCATTTGCAAATGGATATTCGATGAGGTATAGATTGGCGTGTACACTCTCATCTCTCTCTCTCTCTCTCTCTCTCTCTCTCTCTCTCTCTCTCTCTCTCTCATATACACCCACACACACACGCCACGCCAAGCTATTTGTCTACCTGAATTTGTTCAAGTCTTCGTTAAGATGCTAAAACAAATTATGTTGCTGGCCTTTCACACTCTGTATGTTGCAGTTTCTGCTTTTCATGGGGCTCACCTAGGGAGTAGGCATTGATGCCCTAAGATTGTTGGTATGTGAAAGTGGTGATAATTTGGCTTGTGTCAGACAGTGGGCTTCTTGAGAGCACATATTCCTATATGCTCTGTGAAGAAGGAAAGGCTTGTGTGACTTAGATTGGTTAGATGCTTGACAAATAAAAGGACTGAGATTAGTTAGAAGATGTATTTGCATGCATTTCTTTAGAAACTTAAGTTAGTAGAGACTGGCGTGATTTGTTCATCATATTATCATGAGTGCACCCTTGTTGTACTTTTAATCTTGTTGCTCTCTTTGATTTCTACGGAAAAAATTTGCGATCTGATTTATTGTAATGTGCATTTTCTAACTACAATTTTTAAGCCAGTTGCCTCGTGTATGTTTTGATGTGGCAAGTCCCCATTTAGTAGTCATGTTGGTTATTTTTACGGGATTCTGAAGTCGGTATTATTCTTAATGAAGCTTTCAGCCATTTCTGAGACAAGGTTCCACTATCGGGATAAAATACCTCCGATTGATTATGTGGTTAATATTGCTTCAAATATGCAGGTAATTTCAGTGATCTCTATTCAATTCATTGGTTTAACATTAGTGGGTTTATTGGTGAGCAATTTGCTTGTGGACCTTTTTTTGTTTAGTTTTCTTCATTTAACTTAAGGCACAGGTAAATCCTTAATATCTATTCATACGTTTTATGGTTGTGTTTTCTTATTTTCCCAAACTTTGGGGGAACTCAACCCATAAGCTTGCTATTGACGTGGGGCTGGACTGGCCAACAATGGGAAAACTAAAAGGAATGACATTTTTATCTAAGACAGTGACCAAACTGACCAAACAGAGCCCAACCAGTTGGAATCTGCTACATCTATGAAACTGAAGCAAGAAAAGTAACATATATAGAAGAACTTATTCTCCTGTTGCACCGGCCAAAGTAGTAGACGCAAGCATCCATCAAGATCTGGAAAAAAAAATTACAATAGACCAAAGTCATAGACGCAAGCATCCATCAAGATAAAAAAATAAATAACAGACAACAAAAATAAATATGCGAGGAACTTGGAAAGGGTTGGCATACAGCATGTTTTCAAGATGGCATATCTCCTCTATTAACTTTGTTTCCAAGGTGACACAATCTAGTTACCTCACTTCTTCAATGTCAAGGATTGGAGATTTTCTATTTAAATCAGCTTACCCGTCTTTCCCAGTTTATAGACTCATGAAAAGGCTTTGTGGCTGAAGGGGAGGATTCTAGCAAAATGATTGCTTCGTTTGGTTTTCTGCCTTGACAGTCAACATGTTTAATTGCATAATGAATTGGATTGGCTTTTTTTTTTTCCCTTGAAGAGTTAATGGAGATGATGAACCTTGTGTATGATTTTTCATGTATGTGGGAGATAGTCAAACAATGAACTAGCAGAGAGTTAGTTTGATCTGTACTTATACTTCTTGCATGTGAATCAAGGATGCAACCTGATGCAGATTTTTTGTTCATTACTTGTGTTTCTCACTTCCTTGTACGGTTATCTCGATGTGTGTTTCAGTTTTATCCCCCGAATGATTGGCTGGTGGGGTCATCCTTGCCTTCTAAGTTCAATCCAGGCCTTATCCAACTTTTACTGGATGAGCTTAACCCAAACAATATGAGGTGAGACACAGACCATTCATGCTCAAAAAACAAATTAACTGTTAATTCGAGAATTGGAACACAATCAAACTTCTGTTCTAAATTCCTTATTCCTTTCTTTACATCTCCTTTGTCCATGATGCACATCTATCATCCCGAATATAATCTCTTTTATAACGGATAATCTCCACTGCAGTAGAGCAAACTAGCTGAGTGGACATGCTGATTTCATTCACACACCATTTCCCGCAACTATGTACTACCATTAGATAACGTACATTAGGTTTCATTTAGTAATGGAGCTTGCTCCTTGTTCCCATTATTTAGTGGTATATCCTAATTGTTAGAGCTTGTTCCACATTGGTTAATTATAACCTCCAAATCTAGTATATGAGCCTGGGCGGCCTCTCTACTCATAGCCTATTGGTTTTGAGTTGGATGCAAAGCCGGCCCTGAGTTTTTAAGGGCTTAAAGCGACAACAAAAAAAATGGGCCCTTTATGAATTGCTACCGAAAAATGTATCGAGTGAACCAGACATATACTACTGAAAAATATTTGCCTTAGAACTCTCCTTTTGTTTCTTACTACCGAAAAATTTATCGAGTGAACCCGCTTGAGATTGAACTATTTCATTCGCATTTTTCTTTCTTTTTCTTTTTTCAAATCCTGACATATACTTTTTAAGAGCCATGGGAATTAAAAATCTGCAAAATTCCAGCATAATCTCGTGATTATCTATAAAAGTCTAACACTACTCCCAAGCAATTAAAAACACAAAAGAGATTAAATTTTTCACTTGATTCCCCGAAGGTCCTACCAATAGCATAAACAAATCCACAGTAGCATAAACAAATTTACTTTGTTGGTCATCAAGCCCAAGTTAAATTAAACAATGCTTGTAAACCTCAATCAAAACAATTAATTTCAAAACCCAAAAAAATAGAATCAATACCTAAAATTAGCTTGAAATTTGTGAGAATGAATACATTTAACACTTGAGCCTTAATTAATTTCAATATGCCACTCGGTCCACTCTATTTTTCTTCGTAATTGAATCTGACGCGAACTCCTTCTTCATTGTTCTTCTCGTCATTCTTGAGAAATCTCCAAATTGCTTATTCAAATGGAAACAAAAAGATTTGTACGTGTATAATGGTTTTTTTTAACTGTACGTGTTTAATGTTTGTAAAGTGAAAAAAAGGTTTGTAGGCGTAAAATGAAAAAAAGGGGCCTTCTGGATTCAAAAACCAAAAGTCTACCATTGAGATTTGAGCCTATTTCATTGGGTAAAAGTTTTTGGATCTTTAAAGTTAAACTATGGTGGGCTGGGCTGTTTTGTTTGGGTACATATATACATAACACAAATACCTGTTACGGGCCCTAAATATTTGTTAATTTTGGTGGGCCTAAAGCTCGGGCACCCTGGGCTTTAGCCCAGGGCCGGTGCTGGATGCTTTAACATGGTAGTAGAGCTAGGCTTTCAGAGACTTTTGGACAAGACTCTAATAAATAGTGTTCTAAAAGAAGGTCTGGAAGGTCGAGTACTAGCCGCCTAGGCACTAGAAGGCCCCTCGCCGACTAACCCGACTAGCCCAACTAGGCGCCGAGTGCTCGGCCTTGGAAGCTAGAAGGTGCCTAGCCCCTAGGAGCGCTTAGCGAGTTTTAGAACCTTGCATATTAATTGGTTGCCCGGTTGTTTGTGCCTTAAGTGCACCTTGTTTCATCGTTTGTTGTGATCCTTGTGTTACGGATTCGTTACTTATCTCTCCACGTGCGGGTCAAGAGTTGCACGTGCGGAGGAGTGTTAGATCTTGTCTCGCATTGGTTAATTATGACCTTCAAAACTAGTAGATGAGCCTGGGCGGCCTCTCCACTCATTGCCAATTGGTTTTGAGTTGGATGCTTTAACACTAATCTAGTTTTGGCCTATCCATTGTTGCAATGGTTTATTTTCTATAGTTAGCCGTAGAAATGTATATTACTCATTGGAAACATAAGGAAGGATAATAAGCATGGCTTGATGATGGAACTTATGTAATAAATATGTCCTTTGACGAGATGTGAAACATGCTTCTTGCTTAGAGGAACTCAGTAGAAACATAAGAGTTGAAGTCCTACTTCTGTGAATTTGGCGTATGAACAAGCTTTGTCAAAAAAAACAAAAAAAAAAAAATCCTGCTTTTAAGAATGAATTGGGCTTTTTCAATATCTTTCTTAGTGCCCTCTTCTCTCTTTGCATATTAAAATTTTCATTTCTGACACAGCGGAATTCACGATAGAATAGTTAACGTACTATT
This sequence comes from Vaccinium macrocarpon, assembly GCA_022606695.1. Taxonomy (NCBI): domain Eukaryota; kingdom Viridiplantae; phylum Streptophyta; class Magnoliopsida; order Ericales; family Ericaceae; genus Vaccinium; species Vaccinium macrocarpon. The sequence goes on along the minus strand of CM040171.1, from coordinate 37,233,845 downwards.
CCAAACGAGATAGGTTCTCGAATCCACGAGATGTTCTTGAATCCACAAGAAAAGAGAGAAAATTCTCAAAATTGTATTGATTGAATAAAAGTTAAATATGCCCATAGGCTATATCCTTATTTATACTAGTAAGAGTCCTAACTAAAAGGAAATTACTTAGAGTGGTGACCAAACAAAGTATTACTTGGAAACCTAGACTATTTGCTAAAAGGAAATAAAATAAAATCTAACCAAAACAAAACTAAAAACGTGCAAAACAGGCAGCACAAATAAAATCTCCTAATACTAATCGTAAATAAAAATTATTACTAAAATAATGTTTCCATAAATAATAGGGGTGTATATCTTGTCCTGCGTCAATTTCTGTCCCAAAACTGTAATTTGGCTCACCATTTTGATTATTCTCCTAACTCAATAATATTAAAATTTCCAAAACGGTCATCAAATTGAGACGCAAAAGTAATGTGTTCCATTTTGATAAATGCTGTGGACTGTTTTCATTTGATTTTTGAACATTATTCCTGGAAACAAATCAACAAAGTCAGATTGATTATTTGGATCTATATTCAAAATTTCCAAGTCAACATTTGCAAATTAGAGAATAGATCCTGACTACTCACACTGACAAGTGACAATAGACCTTTTGAAGCATATCATAAATTTATTCTTGCAGACACAAGACATATATGGTCATTCTTAGATTTTTATTTTATTTTTTATTTTGCCTTTGTGGAAACTGGAAAGCTATCATTTCTAACACCTACGACTGATCATGACTTAATGTCTTATTTTGGAGACCTTCCATTTCTAACATCTTATGTCTGGTCATGACTTAGGTTAATATTTTCGAGCCCTATCATTACCAACACAGAATGTATCTGTCAAATATCTAATTGTGCTTGAGTGGAAGCTCTTATCTATTCATTTTAAAACCCACTATTCAATTTAAACAGGATATTTTGGTCATCAATGAAATTTGAAGGACATGCTAAGATGATTGAGCCATGGTATGGCACTGCATATTCTGCGGAGAAAATCAAAGAGTCCATGGTCCAGGTTTTCATATGTTAATTTTAATGTGGAACTCTTTGTTTTCTCACAAGGGTCGTTTTTGCTACATTGAATAGCTTTTAGTGAAAATTTTATTATTTCATGCTATATCTTGATTAGTTTTTTGTGATGCAGCAATGGATGGAAAGAGCTCCTAATGTACATCTGCATCTACCAATGCCAAATGTGTTCATTCCCACTGATTTGTCATTAAAGAATGTTGAAGAAAAGGTATAGCTCACATTAAATCGTACAACATGGACTCATGCTTGTGGGGTCTGTTTGTTTGACTTGACAAATAGTCAAGGGAAATGCAATTCCACAGGATATGTAAACCCCTCTGACTAATTTGTTCTCTGAATGTATAACACCCCATGCTATGGGATATGTCATGCTTTTGTGGGATTTTGTATCAGATCGATATGCAATCCTGACCACAAAATTTTCAACCACATGTATGTTACGTTGTCCCCTTGGATTAAATCCGGGCAAAGAAACAGGCCCTTAACATCTAATTTCTCTGACCTGATTTACTTTGCATGTAGACAGAATCTCCTGTTCTTCTAAGGAACTCATCCTGTTCAAGATTATGGTACAAGCCTGATACATTATTCTCCACGCCCAAGGCATACGTTATAATAGATCTCCATTGTCCATATTCCAGACACTCCCCTGAAGCAGAAGTTCTTACTTACATCTTTACACAATTGCTGGTCGATTACTTAAATGAATATGGTAAGCTGCTGGAATGGAGATAAAAATAAAACTTCTCCTCTGATGGTTGCAATGACATGGAAATTTTTTTGTCTCCTCTGTGGCTGCTTAATCTTTAAGTATAGCATGTGTGTACAGACCAATGGTGTTTTCTTATGGGCTTCTCTAAAGTGGAAGCCTTCTGCAGTAGTTCAATTTGATTTAATTTCTTATTGAAGCTAACTTTTCTGAGAAGATCTTATTATTTGTGATCTTTCAGCTTATGATGCTCAGATTGCTGGTCTTGGTTATAGCATCCATGTCACAAGGAGTGGGTTTCAGGTAGGCTTTTGGCTGTCATTGGTTTCTACTCTGTACCAGAGCCACATGGCTAGGCTGCTACATAAATACTTTTAATTTTTGTTAACTGAATTACTCATGCAAGAACAAGATACCTTAACTGATGCCTATATGAAGTCATAGACATCAGTTGTATTTATCTTTATTTCTACTTCTCATTCTCGCGATAGGTTCCATATATTCCACCTCGGCCCTACTGAATCATGAAAGAAAGAACAAATAAATAAAAGTTGTTTTGTGAGTGTTTCTAGATAGATATTTATGAAATGTATTCATTCCACGTCGGTAAGGTGGAAAAACCTCGGGTTATACTAGTGAATTTTCCTCCGTTCATAGATAATGGCATGTTTTACCATCATCAGGGCATAGCCCGAGCTCAATATAATGATGGTTCGGAATGTGGACCTTGCAGAATGTCTTTTTGTTTCAGGTACTCTTGTGTAATGGAATTCTTGGTTCTTGAGGTGGTATTTTGTCTTCTTCTGGATTTACTTGCAATTTTTTAGTTGGCTTCTTGAAAAAAGCTTCTTAACTTTTTGAAAGGGGGGTTTATTTTCCAAAAAAGGGGACCTTTTGCAAAACAAATGAGGATTTGAGTTGTGGACTTTACTCCAGTTGGGATTTGAAGAATCTGAGGCTAGGGGTTTTGAGGAGCTGTCCATGCAGAGCCTTGTGAATGCTCTACCACTCTGTTATTTTTATTTTTTATTTTTTTGCATGAGAGGCTAGAACCTCTACCTCTTTTTTCGTTGCTAGAATGTTATTTTGTCTTTTTTTTAGTTTATTGTACAAAACTTCCCATGTTTTTCTACTAGAAGCACCTACCAACATGAGTAATAACAAATACTCGAAGTAGTCAAACTCCAAAGTTGAACGAACCAAAGTATTAGGTGACTGTGAGCATGTGCATGAGTGGTAGACAAAGATGCAACTCTTCTTCTATTCACACATTGATTGCTTTGTCTTTCTTTTCTCAGGTATCTGTGGGTGGATATAATCACAAGTTGAGGATCTTACTGGAAACAATAATTGAGAAGGTAGTGCAATTTGAAGTAAAGCCTGACAGGTTTTATGTGATCAAGGTAATTGTGAATTGTTTGTTGCGCACCTGGTTCGATACTAACGGCTGCAGATCAGTTCTGTTATATTTTCTTCTTGCATTTCATCTGACATTGCGATCAAACATTGGTAAATTGGCAGTGAAAGGTATTTAATGGTTGTTTGCGATTTTGGTGATTAATGATACAGAAATAGAAACCCAAAAGTAGTTATTGTTAGGATTTTGATGGTTTGTTTTTCTGCTACCTTTCTCTCCGTTACCCTTTACAGATGCTATCCACTATCCACTCTCTGCCAACTGTCTTGTTTATAGCCAAAAGGATGCAGTATAATCTAGTCAACTTCTCTATAAAAGATACATATTCAAGATGAGATCATTTTCTGCACTTAAGCTGTTGGCTTCATGATTGGATCTGTTAAGTTACCAGTACACCCAAAAATTTAAATTGTTGGGAAATGGGTCTAGTAATGTATGTCAAGCTAGCTAATGGATAACTGGTTGGTACATCTATGTGTGAAAATCTGAGAGAAGAAATTTACTGTTTTCCATTGAAATAACATGTACATAGGGTCTTGTATTTATACAATAGTGAAGCACTAAATTATGGAAATATAATCAACTCCTAAACTACGGAAATAGAATCAAATCTAGACTATGGAAACATAAATAAATCTTGATAACGTGGTAACATAATATTTCTTAATATTATGCTAACACCCCCCTCAAACTCAAGTAGGTCTACCAACTTGGGTTTGAAAAAGAAGCCAAAAGCCAGGAGCCAAGACAGAGAACCAGGAGAACCAGAAGCCAAGAGAGAGATCCAAAAGAAACCAGGAGCCAGGAGAGATTACCAGGAGAAACTAGAAAAAGAAAACTAAGAGAAGTTAGGAGCTGAGAGATTAGTTTACGGCGGTGGATTTGAGTAATTGCTAGGAGCTAGGAGTTTAGTTTACATTGGCAGACATGAATATACTTTGAGTGCCCAGCGGACGGCAGTTTCCCCACAGCGCCTGGACCTTATAGGTGTGATACCAAGTGAAAATCTGAGAGAAGAAATATATTGGTTTCTATTGAAATAACATGCACATAGGGTCTTGTATTTAATTATACAAGAGTGGAGCACTAAATTATGGAAATATAATCAAATCCTAAACTATGGAAACAGAATCAAATCTATACTATGGAAACATAATCAAATAAATCTTTATGCTAACACTATGTTTATGTACATATAGATGTCTCAGTGTGTGTGTGTGTGTGTGTGTGTGTGTGTGTGTGAATGTGTGTGCTTGTATTGTTCTTTGACGTAATGTTTCCTCAACTCCATCGCCCTACTTGAATCAATTTGGTGTATAAGACTGCTTTAGTAGTCCTTTTGGTCCCGTTTCCATTAATGGATAACTATATCCTACACATGTTTTGGGGATATAATAGGAAAGGGTCACAAAAGAATATCAGAATATCAAGTTTCAACAGCCGCATGACCAGGCAGTGTCCTACTGCTCGTTAATACTGCATGATCATTCATGGCCTTGGACTGATGAACTTGAAGCTCTTGCACATCTTGAACCTGATAATCTTGCCAAATTCGCTCCTCTGATGCTATCAAGGACTTTTTTACAGTGCTACATAGCAGGTTCTTATGCTGCACTACGCTTTTCCAGACTGGCCATTGTTTGTCAATAATTTATATTTCGTTGTTAATTTTCTCTTCTTTTTTTCCTAGGCAATATTGAACCTACTGAAGCAGAGTCGATGATTCAGAAAATTGAAAATATCATTTTTAATTGTCCACAATCTATATCCAACTGTTTACTCCCATCTCAGCATTTGACAAATAGAGTGGCTAAGCTTGCAAGCGGCACCGATTTCTTCTATCCCGTTGAGGGTCTGAATCCAAGCAATGACAATTCTGCCCTCATCCATTATATTCAGGTACTGTATTTGTGAAAAACCAATAAATAAAGAAAAGAGAATACAAGGAAAGTATTGTTGTTAAATTAGTGTGCTTCAGTTGTTGGGGTTTTGTGTGGCTTGATCCCTTGCATACCTTGCACTCATCGTGTAACTGTATTTACAACTTAGTTCAAGTGAAATCAGACCAAACGTGGTGTTCTAATAAGTTGGGATGGGCAACATGTTATCCTCCTTCTAACATTTCTCTGAGACAAGGGATATATGCTTAAATTTAAAATCACGGAACGTAATTTACATGTAACTTCTTGTTCTTTAGCCATCTATGTAACTCCTTCTAACATTTCTCTGAGACGAGGGATATATGCTTAAATTTAAAATCACGGAACGTAATTTACATGTAACTTCTTGTTCTTTAGCCATCTATGTATTCTTTTTTATGAGAATGCACAAAAGCTTTTTTCATATTTTATGTGATTTAATCTAGTAGATATGTGTACTGGACTGAGAAGGGGACAAGGTGGGAGCGTTAGGGTTAGTGTTTTGGACATTGGTTTTCATTTGAAGACCACGATAGAGTTAGATGAAGTCTTTGTTCTTTTTAACTAAAAGAAAACCTAGGACCAAGATCGATTGTACGACTTCACACTTAATCTTCCTCTTCACACTTGTACACGCAACATGCAACAACACAGGTTGGACTCCCATCCAACAACACCACTTCTCAATCCAAATCTTGGCTCCGCCTCAGGTTATGCTTTGTTAACTTGAATCTCAATTACTTTCCATAGCAAGCAAGACGAGGGGAGGGTTTAATTTGTCAAGGCAACAAGCTGAATGTTTTTGGAACTTGCGTGACCACTACACTACCTTGTATCGAACTCAATAGTTAGTTCTCGATACTTTTCAATTTTCATTCTCTCTACAATGGACCTTCATTTTCTATTGTTTTACTTGTACCATTAAAACCCTTGGATAGGCTATTCATAAGTTCTAAAAGATAAGTCAACTTGTTAATTGTTCAGGTTCATCAGGATGATTTCGTGTTGAATGTTAAACTTCAGCTTTTTTGTCTCATTGGAAAACAAGCTGCTTTTCACCAACTTAGAACAGTTGAGCAACTTGGCTACGTTACTTCGATGTCGAGGAGGTCTGTTATTGACTATAGTTTTCTTCTTCTACTCAAATATTATTTACTAATTCTTTTCTTTCAACTTAGGGATGACTTTGGTATCCATGGAGTGCAGTTTTGTATTCAGTCCACTGTAAAGGTATAAAGATATGACTTCTTCTGTTTTTATTTATTTATTTATTTATTTTTGGCCCCATGCTTCATCTCACTCTGTAAATGCTCTCTGTTGAGGTTGACAGGATCCTAGTCATCTCTATAAGAGAGTCGAGTCATTCCTTGAGAAGTTCGAAAGTCAACTTTGTGAGATGTCAAATGATGAATTCAAGGTGAGACATTACTCATTAGTAGTGCCACTAACTTTCCCATTCTGAATTAATATTAATGAACAACCTTGTATATTTAAGCATTTCATCATCTCAGGCTTCACTTGGGAATGAACGCTGCTTGATTAATGCTAATTGCATTTCTACCCTCTGCATGTTGAATTTCCTCATTTTCCAAAATCCACATTTGAACATCAATGTCCAACATTTCGCACCAAATATGTCAAGATTCTCTATTAAAATGCCATGAGAATGCCAGGTCTCTGCTGCGGGTTCTTGTAATCCTTATGTTGTGAATTACAAATTATTCTCTTTGGGTTTTATAGAGTTTCTTTTAGGCAGAGGAAGACCCCATAGTGGGAAGACAACACTTTTATGATAGCACAACGAGTGTGAAGTTCAAAACTTATTTCAAAATCAAGGAATCAGACTTCTCAGAGACCCTATTGCAACCTTTCTCTTCCCCCTCTGCTCCCTCTTTCTGCAATGGGGTTTGAGCTTGAATCTAGAAGCTGTGAACCAAGCTTCCTTCGAGAATCTGGTACATAGTTGCACAGCTCATGAACCAACTTCTTACTTGTTTGCAAGTAGTATGGGCGAACCTGTCTTACTTTCAACTGCAAAGTATAGTACCTTCCTTTTGTATCCTCTCCCATTTATGCTATGGAACAGAAGCATTTTTTTTAGCTTCTAAACTACAAGTTTGGTTAACATAGATCGTATTTGAACGGATTTGATTAATCTCGTGCGCATGGAAGTTTGTGTATTTTTTACACATGTTACTGCTTGACTGGTTATTTGACAGAGCCGTGTGAATGCACTGATTGATATGAAGCTTGAGAAGTACAAGAATTTGTGGGAGGAATCTAGCTTCTACTGGCATGAAATTTCCTACGGAACCCTCAAGTTTGATAGGACCGAAGAGGAGGTATCAAATTTACTTCATTTTTCTACAAGTACAGATCCAAGTTATTTCAATTCCTTTTTCCTCTTTCAAAATATTTTCGCATTAGGGTGGTGGAAATTTCACCACGAAATTGTACGAGTGGAGGAGGGAAAAATTGGAATTAGACACAAACAAAATGGAAAAGAAAAAACACAAAAATTTTCGTAAGGCTTTTCATTTGCACTTCTAGAAAAGTCTTCCTCTCCGGAGAAAAATAGCTGAAATGCGGGATGGTTATTCCACACAATGAAAAAACACAATTGTATAACCTTCGTCCATCTCTTTCTCTCTCTTGATGGTTATTCCATACAATGAATCAGGTTGCAGCTTTGAAGCAGCTGACCCATCAGGAATTGATAGATTTCTTCAACGAATACATCAAAGTTGGTGCCCCTGGAAAGAAGACGCTAAGCGTGCAAGTATATGGGAGTTTACATACCTCGGAGTACATAGCACAAAAATCTAAGCCAACTCCGACGAACTCTGTTCGAATAGAAGATATTTTGAGCTTCCGAAACTCTCAGTCTCTGTATGGCTCATTTAAAGGAGGCTATAGTCGTATGAAACTGCAAGAGTTGTTCCTTGGAACCTGAAAGAGGAGACTGTAGATGTTGTTTCTGTATGGATACTGAAAGAGAACGATGCTTGGTCATTTTTCTCATTGAATTGCTGGAAACTTTAGTATGCCAGAATTGCTTCATGATGCGTGAACATCAATATTGTTTCCCAGTCAAGAATAATGTTCGTTTTTAAGCAACGATCCAAGTTTTATTATGTTAAGTTTGTCATCTTACATGTGTTGGAAACTTGTCAAACAGTGAAAATATATGGTATGGATTCCCCGAGGGAAACTTAATGATCCTCTCCAACTAATTTAGTCTCAAAAAGTATATGCTTGGCATGGATTCTGCAAGGAATTGATAGATTTCTTCAAGGAATACATCAAAGTCAGTGCTCCTAGAAAGAAGACGCTAAAGTGTGCAAGTAGATGGGACTTTACATACTTCTGAGTATGAAGCACAAAAATCTGAGCCTACTCTGACGAACCATGTTCGAATAGAAGATATTTTGAGTTTCCGAAACTCTCTGCCTCTGTATGGTTCATCTAAAGGAGGCTATGGTCATACGAAACTGCAAGAGTTGTTCCCTGGAAACATCTAGTGCAAAAAAGAGGATAATGTAAATTGTGTTTCTGTATGAGTCCGGAAGGAAACGATGCTTGGTCATTTTTCTCATTGAATTGCTGCAAACTTTAAGTGTTGCAGAATTGCTCCATGACTTGTTTTCAAGCGATGGTGTATGTTTAGTTTGTCATCTTACCTGTGTAGTTGGTAACTAAAGAAAAAATGAGCTAAAGTTGAATGACCAAAAAAACAGTTCATTTTAGGTTTATAGCATCGCTAGAAACACAAGGTTAAAACTCAACTCCAGGCACGGCTGCATCCAGTCAATGCTCGTGGACACACATAATCAGATGGGTCTACACACACTTGTGTTCGGAGTTATATTCGAAAGTTGTGTTTCTAGACTTGTAAGGTTTATGGTTATTGAGCTCCTTTTCTGGTTGTCTATGGATGGGTGCAAAACTTCATGCTATAAATGATACTGAAGACATGCTTCAAATGTCATATTGAATTAGGGAAAGTGTTGGAACATGAAATTGAACATGAAACGCATCCGACGGGAGAGATTCACCCGGTACATTGTCTTGATAGTGTACCGGGTGAATCTCCCCCATCGGATGCGTTTTCATGTTCCATTTGACAGTGTACCATTGTGAATCTCATCCGTCGGATGCATTTTCATGTTCCATTTCATGTTTTCTTTTCATGTACCCTACCAAGCCTCGTAGAATTATGTAAACGAGCTGAAAATGTTGGTACTTCCCTCTTTTCTAAGGACCCATCCCAATCTAAAAGATTTCTCCTAAATTTCCGAACACCCGCACTTTTTTCAGTGCCTACACCTCTAAATTCTAAGCCCAAGTATCAGCCACTACCATCTTTGACTGTCTATTATACAATTCACTACCCATGATGACTAAAAACCCTTCCATCATCCATGTAATTTACCTAGTTTTTTTTTCTTTTATTATGTATTATAAACACACAAACATATCACAATCAAATCCAAACCAGTAAGAAAAGTCTAGGACCACAATAATATGCACAACATTTTGCACAAGATTCTTTATTTGGCGATGATTAATTGGAAACTAGATGATTTGCTATCCTTAAGCTACCAATAAGACACTGCCACATTAGCATATTGTGCAAAATATTGTGTTCCTTGACTTTCTCAACCGGTAAGCATAAAAATGAAAAATGTTTATCTTTCTATATATACATGTGGCTAAAGGAAAAACAAAGCTCCGGGAATAGGAAACCCAGGCAAGGACCAATGACGGCAATGAATGGACATGGAGGGGGCTTAAGTATCCAAAAAGAAATCTCGCTCGAGCTAATAAAATAATGTTGGGCTTTTTCGCAGTAACATGACATACTAATTTACTAGTAATTGTTATAAAGAAAAATATAACAACCAATCAAACAGAACAAAAAATAAAACTAGCGAGAGTGAGGAAATGGTTTATGGTAATGTGCCTCTATACTTGTTGATAGAACTCAAGTCCTAGAAGCCACGAAACAATCCGATTTTCTTGATGCTCGTATCTAGTTAATGAGACTAGCTATAAATTTGTTGCTACCAAATACCAACGGCGACATGTACGTAGAGTTCTAAAATTTGTGTTATTGAAATACGCTCGAGTAATCATTTCGAAAACCTCTTGATACAATTTTACCACTCCATCCCTTCCCTACTATTAAACCATGTGTCACTACGAGTTGGCACAATGATACACATTTGGGAGGTTCGGCTTTCACCCAATAGTTCCTTTGTTTGAGTCAACTCATGCGAGACTTTTTCCAAGTTTATTTTTTTTAACAGCAAAAAAAATATTAATCTTGAAATTGTTACTAGACTAATAGGAGCAATGAAACAACATCATGTTCCAGGAGCAATTATTTGCCCAATCCGAGACTAAAACCGACAATTAACAAAACCAATTGAGGAAACCCATTAGGACAAAACCCACCTAAAAAGGCCGAAGCCCAACATCCCTATGGGTCTATAAAAACCCATAATACACATTCAACTTATAAAAACACCAAATGGCCTATCACAGCCAAGATACACACCCATTGTGATTTAGACTCTACTCTAAATCACGTAATTCGCATTCGGGTGGGTTAGCACGAGCAAATTGGGTTGTCGGATTTGTATAATCCGCATTCAGGTGGGCTAGCTAGAGCAAATTGGAATATTGGGTTAATTAACAGATTTGCATTTTTTTTATAACTTAATTAAATAAAACGAGGCTTTTTTAACTTTATTCCTGAACTATGTGAAGTCATGGTTACAAATCACGTTTTCTAGAAAATGTGTTTGGCAAACACGCTTCTGTTGTTGGTTAAGACGAATTAACCCCAAAAAAATTAACTTAATCCAATGAAGAACTATGAAAGTTGTGCTAGCATTGGAAGATCAAAAACCATGAAAGTTATGTGATCATTGGAACTCTAATTTTTTTTTTTTTTAATTCTACAATCCATTTTCTTTTGTATTTTGTGTCATTGTTGAGAGTGACTTTTATTTTCTTGTACTAGCAATCTCTCTATATTAATTCCACTTTTATGTTGTCACTATATTTTGGACATCCACTGTAACTTCTTCTTATCATTCATAAATTTATGAATGACAATATAGAAACAAGAAAAACTAAATTGTAGTTAATCAGAAAACACAACATAGTTAACGTACTTAGCAACATAATCAATACATCACTTAACTTACTTGACTTAAACTGACACACCGGTTAACAAACTTAACATATTACGAATACATAACTCGAAGTACTTAACGTAGAAGCAATACATCGCATAACATAGTAGGAGATCTACATGTTCTCATCAGACATAACGTAGTCAAATAGGTACTTCTCGTTATTCAACGCATTGTTGTCCTCATTTTCCATTACTTGCCTCCGCATCTCAGTTGCTAGCTGAAACATGAAATACTGGTTCATATGCATCAACATCCTATTATTCTCCTCTTTGATTTGGGCCACAGCAGCTTCATACTCATGCTTATTTGTTCTTGGCATATCTAGCAACTGACGATGATGAATTCTTACTCCCAAGTTCCATAAATTAGCAATCAATCCCTCCTACTTTTCAACCCTAAACTTTCATTCTTCTTGAAGACCAATATAGTAATCTTTAGGGCTGGTTCTTTTTTCTTTCCAGTATGGGTCCTTGAACCTGAGAAGCATCCACGCCCTAGAAGTAGATCCTTTACCTGCCATTGTAATACAAGTATGTCACAACTATGAAGTGCTATATGAAAATATCACAAGTTCAAAATTAATTTATAGACAAATAGTTTTGAGCCATCTTGCATATGTGAATAAAGCTGCATAAAGGCTTGATAAGACATCAGATATGAACAAAGTGGTATAAAAGCTAATATTAATAAATAAAAATGATGAATAAGGCTGTAGTAGTACAAAAGTAGATGTTGACTTGACCATCCAATGATTTGCATTGGACGATTGATTACAAGCCCCCGTTAAATTAATGTCACTGTGTGGCCGCGTGAAATGTTTCATTTTTTCAGGAGCATTGGATTCCATTTATTATCAAAGAAGACCAATAAGCGTAATGACACAGGCATGTTGGCTGGCCCCCTGACATACTTTGTGCTAGCTTTGGATTCCAATAAGAGCTGAATAAAGCTAAAAAAGTTTTTATCATTAATATTACCGACACAACTACACAATGACACAAGCATGTGGGCGGGTCCCCATCTTACAATGCTTTGTGAGAGTTTTGGATTCCAAAGCTGAAAAAGTCTGTTTCAATTATGAACACACAAGCCAGAGAGCCAGCCTTTATTAAACTAGAATTTTTCATACATGACATAGAAATTCATACAACCACTTCCCATATCATGTTTTATTAGTAGTGACTATGCATAATACACTAGCAAGCCATAAGTCTTAAGAAAAAGGGAAAGAGGGGATCAACACGTTACATTTACAAAGTATTCAACAATTTGATGTCATACATAACTCGGAAGTTACGACTAGAAAAGCAGACCTCGTTAGAACCATTAAAAACAGACATACGTTAGAGCACTTATAGTCCTTAGCATATTGAAAAGGATTTGTTATGGTTAGGGAATATGAGACATTTATCAAAGTGAATGCTCCCCATTAGTATAAATTTTTGATGTCTTTGTTGTTTGTCCACAATCATTTTTTATTTCTTTTGTGATAAAAAAAAAACCAATACTTATTTGTCAAGTTCCATTACACAAAAAACACAAGGAGTTAATGACTCTAATAAGTAAGTACTTATGACACTGATGATAAGCCCCAAATGTTGTAGATATCCGGGGCTTATCTAGCTCATTTTGCTTACACACATACACGATTTCGCCCTTATATGTTTGATATGCGCGTAGTGTTGTGTTTTATAGTTACAGGTTAAACACGCAAATAAGTGCATTTTGGAGCGCATTGGGAACCGTCCGAAGTACCGAGGGCCACGTGCCCCATGGCATACCAACACCGGGCCTCAAGAGCCAAGAAATGAAGATTCGGCTAAGGCCCGGGAAATCAAAAAGTCACAAGTCAAGCTGGTGGGCCAAGCCGTGACCAAGACTCACAAGGACTCCTGATGAATCCGAGAGTATTCAAGCATCCACAAGCCCAAGTACCGTCATTCACAAAGGCCGAAAATTGATTAAAAGTGCTTTGGAAGAAGTCCGGAAGCATCACATTTGACCAAGGAAGGACCAAGGCATGAAAACAAGAAAATTCAGATTGGTATCCATACCTTTGATGGAGTGTATCCATACATTTTGCGCCCAGACAAACATACAGTTTGGTATGGATACCTCTGATGGGAGGTATCCATACCTTTGGTCGCAGACAAGCAAATTCACTGGTATCCATAACTCTGTTGAGAGGTATCCATACCAAGCCAAAATTCTGATTTTTTGAACTTGTTTTTTGGATTTTCCACTTATGGAAAGTCTAGCTTTTTGAGATTTTTTAGGATATTTTGGGGAGAGAAATTGAAAGAATATAAGCTATCTCCTCTCTCTATCTCCCACACTTTCTCTTTTATTTTCTTAGTTAGTCTTTGCTCTCACCTCTCTCGTCCATGGGAGAGGATTTTGAAACTTTCTCCCTCTAGAAAACTCACGTAAGTTTCGTGTTTCGTTTAATTTCTCGTGCTTTAATAATTCTTGTAATCCTTAGATCTTCATATATATATATATCAAGTTTATTTCCGTAAAATCATGTTCTTCATTTCTTTTACGTTTCAAGTTATGTATTTCATTCCTATGTTTAAGTAGTCTAAATAGGCTCGGTCATGGGGTGATTAGCACTGTATGACTTAGGTTTAATTCGTTCTTCTCGTCAAATTGCAAACACTTCTTGTTTAATAAAGTCACAGATTCATCTTTATGTATCAAAATTTGGGTTTGTTAATCTCATTGATCTCTCGTGGCCGAAAGGTAATTCTCCTAGGTACGAGTGATATTTTGGGCGATGTCAATCTAAAAGTTTGTCTAATTAGCTCAAGAACCCTAAACTTTATCGAACACCATTTCTAGTTCAAAGAGTTAGGATCAATGTTATGTACCAAAGTCTAGGTTTGTTAATCTTTTTAGTCTCTCGTAGTTAAGGGTTGATTCTCCTTTTCATGTGTGATATTTGGAGCGATGTCAACTTAGATGTTTGCCAAATGGTTACAAGAATCCTAATCTCAACAAGAGAGGAATGAATTGGCCTAAGTTATGGTTGTTAAACCTCATAGACTTAGCCTTGTTTTAATTCCATATTTCCAAGTCATTCTCGTAGTTGAGAGAATTCCACCAATCTAATCACAATCCAAGTTTGCTGTTTCAAGGCCAAAAACCTACGCTTGCAAGACAATTTTCACGTCAGGTGCGTTCGGTCCCTGTGGATTCGACCCAGTCTTACCGGTTATTATGCTACCGCCGACCTAGCCCTGCGCTTGAGGCGACAACCATCTACAATACAATCTAAGGTCGCAAGCAACCGGTCCACAACTATTTTTTATTTCGTTTGTGAAAAAAAAAAAGAAAAAGAAAACCAATACTTATTTGGTTAGGTGGATTACATGGAAAAACATAGGACAGAGGGGGCACCGCTGTCCTTGGCGATTCCAGGGAGTTCCAGTCTTGTGTCGATGATCGGAAACGTTCACGTCAAAGAGCTCGCCGAGTAGAACAAGTGTACTAAAAATTAGCTCAATCGGATACTATTTAGTACTTGATCGATACAAATATAACTCGGCAATAATGGGTTTGAGTGGGTATGATCTAGTGTTTTGGATGCATTCTCTTCAAGATAAAAATGTTTCGTTTAGGTACTAAATGATACTCCCTCCGTCCCAAAACTTTTGACACTTTTTGGACAGTGTGCCATTTTCAAATGTCTATATCTTTCAATATAAATGTCAAAAAATATGCAATATGGATCTTGTTTGATAGATTTTAATTAGTTCTATTAAACAAAGTTTTCAAAATCACATAAAACTTTATAAATAAAAAGATATAAGCAATTTAAAATAGCACGCAATTCTAAAAAAGTCCAAAGTTTTGGGACGGGGAGTATCCGATTGAGCTAATTTTTGATACACTTGTTTTACTCAGCGAGCTCTTCGACGTGAATATTTCTGATCATTAACACGAAACTGAAACTCTCCGAAATCGCCGGGATAGCAGGTGTTGTCCCTAGCAAGCACCCCTTTGTCTAAAAACATAAGGGCCCGATTTGTTTTCCTATTTAGTTTTAATTTGGATGACATCTTCATTTTTACCTTAGAATCGTCAAAACTAAAATAAATTATGTAACTAACCACAACCAATGAGTGTAAAAAGATTGGACTGAAGAAGATACAGTAGGTCGCTTGGCAGCAGGTGAAGGCGTGTTCGCTGCACATTCATAAAAGGGCTCCCTCCTCTCTCCCAGTGGAAAACCTCTCTCTCTCTCTCTCTCTCTCTCTGTGGAAAATCGGAATTGGAAGGAGAAAGATGGCCGTGGGAAAGGACGAGGTGGTTGAAATTCTGAAGCCTCGCAACGATAAGAGAGAGTACCTTAGAATCGTCCTTGACAACTCCCTTGAAGTCCTCCTCATCAGCGATCCTGATACTGATAAGGTTTTTCAATTTCATTTTCGTTTTGTTCACAATTCCATTCATTAAACCAGGGATTACGTACGTAGAATATGCGTTCCTCGTTTAACTATCTTCAGTCAATTGTGTTTCTTGTTCTACTGTTTTTAGTCAACTGTGTTTCTCTTTCTTATTGATTTTTCAGTCAATGATGTTTCTTGTTTAATTATTGTCGGCCTATTGTGTTTGTTGTACAGTGTGCTGCTTCCATGAATGTTGGAATTGGTTCTTTTTGTGATCCCGATGGTCTCGAAGGCCTTGCGCATTTTCTCGGTGAGAATAAATGTCTATGTTCCTTGCACTTTTTATGTTCCCTATACGTATATGATAGTACTTTTCTTGAGCTTCTTTGGAAAAAAGATTTAGTTTTTCAGCCTGTCGAACAATGGGAAAGAAGAAAAAGGCCAAAAACTGGAAATCTTTTTGTTGTTTTTTTACCTTGTAAAACCGTTTTGGCAATTGGTGTATGTTTTTTTCTTCACTATTTTGGTATGTCTCCTCTAGCCAAATCCAGAATTCAGAAAATAAGAAAGGGATTCCAAAAGATGCTGAGGCTATTAAGTGATTCCAAACATATATATTCTGGTTTTGAACTAGTATTGTGCGCTAAATGGGCTCTACTTGTTTGATTTTGATCACAATATTGCAGAGCATATGCTATTTTACGCAAGTGAGAAGTATCCCTTGGAAGATAGTTACTCGAAATACATTACTGAGGTGTTTAACTTCTCTTCTTGTGCATCTTGTTCTTCTTTTGGCATATAAATGACTACTTTTATCTAATTATCAATTTCTAGAGTGTTGCTTCCTGAATTTCTTGAGTGTTTATGCAGTTTAAAGAAGCTTTTTTGTTCATAAACAGGATACATAAAACCTAGTTGACCCAGAAATTAAGTAATTGTAATGTACTCTTTCCGTGAAATCGTGCATTGGAGGTTTGGACGTAGCTCAAGATTAACAGTAATCACTAGTTAGGGTAGGAGAAAACTTGGATAGACTGATAGCCGATAGGGGAATTAACTAGAAAACATGATTACATGACAGCTAGAAAGAAATAGTGCACCAACTTGAAGAAGAAGGAAATAATCAAAGGAGAATACTGCATTGTCTGTAAAATCAGAATACTTTGACTGAATATGGAAAAGACAACCTTAAGCCTTTTCTTGATATACAGGTTATGTTATATGCTAGAAAAACCGAAAGAAATTGTGATTTGTAATTGCAAGACAGCGAGGAAGAAGTAGTGCGCTAACTTGAAAAGCAGCAAAGTAAGAGTATTGTGCTATTTGTAAAATTACTTATCAAAAGAAGATTGTGCTATTTTTAAAATCACAATACTATGACGAGTAAAGAAATCTTTAAGCGTTTTCTTGATATGAGTTAATGTAATGTGTCTCAAATCATTTTGGTTCCCCACAAGGCCATTGAAAAGAAATGCAATATAGTGGGCGACCAAGGCATTCACTATCTTTGAATGTGTTACATAAAGAAGTTTCAGGGGTCTTCATTAATTTTTTGTGTTGTTAATTTTTTGGTGGGTTCATAGCCGCAGCACTCCCCGTCTGTATGTGAGGTTTAGGTTGGCACTTTTGTTGGAGTATTTATATGTAGACATTGCAGTTCACAAATAATACAACGCTCTTCTTGCCTCCTCCTTCTCCTAACCCTCTTCTTTCTCTATTTTCTTTATACTCCATCCGTCCCGATTTATTTGTCCATTTTTGAAACTCAGACTTATTAAGGAAACACAATGATAACTCTGAAAAAAGTTCTGTTTTTCTAAGGATGCCCCTTACTTTTGTAGCATTAAATTGGAGTGCGCACTCTCCAATGCATAATTTTTTAAAAGGCTTTAGCAAGTCAAACTCATATTGGACAAACATTTTGGGACACATCAAAGTCAAAAAGTGGACAAACAAATTGGGATGGAGGGTGTATCTACTTTCGGGACTGTAGTAACTTGTTAGTACGAAGCTTGTAGTTGTTCTTCTATTATCCACCGCGATTTTTTTTTGTAGACCTTTCAAGATAGCACTTCGCTTCATATGATGAGTCTTCTAATTTTTATTTATTTTTATTTATTTTTATCTATGTTATGTTCTAGTTGGTAGTTATGGACTGGTTGGGTACTTTTAGTCATTTTTATTTGAGCATTTGTCCCTGTTTCACTTCTATTTTTTGTGAGATTGTAATTCTTATTTATGGGAACAAAGAGGCTTCTGCCATTTGACCATTGTGATCCTTAATAATGGTTGGCTGATCCTTGTTCGATAATGATTCAACCATGATGTGGTCTCTATTCAATGTTAACAGCATGGTGGCAGCATGAATGCTTTTACGTCTTCTGAGCACACCAACTTCTATTTTGATGTTAATGCTGACTGTTTTGAGGAAGCTTTGGACAGGTAGAATTTTTTTTTTCTAAGTTCGATTTTCAATTTGTGTTCTCACTTCTCAAAATGATTTTTGTCCTGGATTTACTGTTCAGATTTGCTCAGTTCTTTATCAAGCCATTGATGTCGCCTGATGCAACCACGAGGGAAATAAAAGCTGTTGATTCTGGTTAGCATTCCCTTTAGCAGATTGATTATGCAGTCATTTCAGTAGATCTGGAATCATTGTGCATTACCACTGTCTTTCCTTTTAAATGCAGAGAACCAAAAGAATTTACTCTCTGATGCATGGAGAATGAACCAGGTGTTATTTACTTCTCCACTTAATGCCTGTTCTGACATACTTTATGCCCTTTAGTAATCCACCAGCTAGTTGAGTTGCTTGTAAGCAGATCATGCTCTTGCTCCTTAATACGAGTAGTTTTATTGTTTTGAGTTTTATTTTCCTGCGTATTGCAGACTTTGAAGTTAATTAGGTTTCTAGTGTAGACTCAGAATGTTCTCATCTCTAAGATCAGAGTCAATGTGTACATCCATTACATTCTATCTCATGACAAGGTGTTGGCAGGTATGCTATTAGACAAGTCGTGTGCTATAAAAACCTAATGGAATCATTAGTTTGAACTCAAATATTCGAGCTGTTGAGAGGGCCCAAAGAATTAAATTCTCAATCAGCTATTCAAAAACTGATTTCTCAGATATAGGTTGACGAATAAAAAGCTGGTCGATAAGATAATTTTGGCATAGGATATAAGGAGACAACTTTAAAAACAGTGGAAAACCACAATGGTGTTATTTCTTTATACATTGTTATACATCTTTGGAGGCATTAATACTCAAATAATACATGTGGAGGCCAGAGGAGTTGGATGAATATGCCTCTGTCTGCCTGTCGTAAATGTACCTCAAACTAACGGCTTGGTGCAAGTTATTTCCGGTGGCTTCCATTTGTAGTTTTTTTACTTCAAGTTTCCCACAAAGTAGTTACCCATGGTAATAGGCATGAGTAATTGTGGTACTCTGGGGTGATATAGTTAGGGGCTCTCGATGGGACATCAATATTTGAGAGCATTGTTAAGTTGCCTGAATTGTTTTGGTTAGAAGAATGTGATTTTAATGATGCTGATAGAGAGAAGAGAATGTAATGTAACGTACGGTTTTAAGTTTCTATTGTGTACACATAGCTCATAATCATCAAAATGTTTATTATTGAGAAACTTCTATGGTGCATTTATTGCGTTTCTAGGAAGTAAGCCATCATTGGCACTTGGTTCCTGAGGTTTCCCACATAAGAACATTCTTTTATGACTTCTAGGTTCGGTCTAGATAAGATTTGCATGTCCACCTTCTCAACCTTAGAACCAAATCCACTGACAACAACTCAAGTGTCATTAGCATGGCTTTCCAGCCAAATTTTGGGGTCTTGACATCTATATCATACCCATCATGGTACCCTGCTTCCATGTGAAGGATAAGTTTTAGACTGCAAGTAATTTTGGTTTTGTTCTTGTAATTGCCAGTTTACGTTGGTGTTTTGGTGGGTATGGAGGGAAGCTAGTGAAACTGATTTGTTAAACCATTAGCATCCAACTTGAAATCAGTTGGCAATGACGGTTTGTTTCCCATTTGCTAAAATGGGAAATCCCATAAAAGTTGAGTTTAGCTTGGTTGCAAAAACACTTTTGTTTCCCATTATCTAAAAGCTAAGTTGCTAAAATCCAATTTTCTCCCACATACTCCTTTTGCTAAAAGCAAGTTGCTAGAATTGGAGGAGCTAAAATTTGCTTTTAGCAAACGGGAAACTCAACCTGAGTGTACAGGTCATCATTTACTAGTTTTGGAGACAATATTTAATCAGTGTGGGACAAGCTCTAAGCCTCTAACACACTCTCACACATGCGATCCCCAACTTACTTGTGGAGAGTTAAACAAATGATCCAAACATAGTGATCATAACAAAACAAGGTGCCCTTAGCCACAAACAATGGGGCAATCAAGAGAGTCTCGTCCAAAAGGCTCCATAATCCTATCTCCAATACCATGTAAAAGCATCCTACCAAAACCAATTGGCAATGAATGGAAAAGCTGTCTCGCCTTGTACTCTAGTTTTGGAGGTGACAATTAACCAATGTGGGACAAGCTCTAAGAGGATTCTCTACTACAAAGGTGTTGGAAATAATCTGATCTACGTTTATGTCCTTGAAATTGCTCAAACTGATGAATGAGGTGTCACGATTTAGGGATATAATAGACTGAATTTTATGAAGTTGAACCTTTATGGTTAGCTTGAAATTAATCTAACAACTTAGTGAACTTTTCCTAGATTGCTTTTCTGCTTATTTAGTTGAGTAGTAAGTTAGTAGTGATGTAAATGCAAGTGTCCTGCCTTAGATACACCTGTGATTGTTGAGTACAGAGCTCACATCTTTAAAATGTTATTTGTCCATTATTTTTGTCTCTCTGGGTTGCTTCTGTTATGATCCCCATCTTATTCTTTTTGTAATTGTCGGTCAACTTAAAGAAATTTTCCTTTCTATGGACTCTTATAGCCTTTTCTGCTTTGGGTTAATCATTTCGTGCAGCTTCAGAAACATATAAGTGCTGAGAGTCACCCCTATCATAAATTCAGTACAGGTAAAAAGTTTTCAGTTCTTATCTTTTGTTATGATGATAGGGGGACTACTATTTCAATGGTATTCTATGAGCAGCCACTTTGTGCATTTATTGCCAAAGGTTAGGTCTGTCTCCAATCCATCTGTTTTAGTGGTATTATGGGAGCAGCCACTTTGTGCATTTATTGCCAAAGGTTAGGTCTGTCTCTTATCCATCCCCCGCCCATACCCCCAATTATTGGGGACTAAATGGGTTATGTTATTGTTGTTGTTGTGTTGTTGTATCTTTTGTTATGATGCTTCGTTTTTTTCCCTTTAATCCCTATCTCCATCTTGAATCGAATACAATGTTTGCTTCACAGGAAGATGCTTGTTTTTTCCCCCCCTTTTGATGCCAAATGGATGGTTGTTTTGCTTGTTTTTGTTTTTTCCTGCTAATAAAGCAAACACACACACATGTATGCATCCCTGGAAGTGATATGGACAGAGCCTAAAAGGAGCACTTGAAGGATTCCGACCGAAACATTTTTACCACCTCCTTTAATGTCTTACTCAGTTCATTACTTTTTTGAGTGAAACAAAAAGAAGAAAGTGGATTGGATGTTTTACTTTTCTTGACTTCCCAAGTTCCCATGACTTCCATTGGAGGAAGCATTGAAAAATCTAGTAAACATATTTACCAACTTCCATTGCAGTTGGGCCTCTTTAACCATTTGCCCTCCAACATTCCCTTAAGTTGCCCATCAACTTTCTTTCTTGATCCTCAATCTGTTCTTATGGGATACCAGATTAAAATAGGGCAACCTGGAGCCTTAGCCATTTCACCATTGGTGTACCTTTTTCCGTAAATCCATGAAGCTCTCTAAGTCCCATGACTAGTGTGTAAGCTGGCAACAATTAATCTTTGGCCTTCTTGGTGTCAACAAGTATTGGTGTTGATTATAGTTGTGGGTGTTTATGGTTTTGACCACTGGCTATATTCATGCGGTTACATTATTTTTCCAAGGAGATGCTTATGTTTTGATTTCCCCATGGTGACTTTTGTATTCGAAGTTTAGTTCGATTCACTATCTTAACATGATGTTGTAACCTCTATCTTTTACTCTAAAATTATGTCTGTTTATAGAGAGATAATTTGTCTGCTCCAACCAATGAGGTGTAATTAGAAAATAAGTTTTCTGTGGACATCCTTAGAAATAGGTTTGTAAGGTCACAAACAGCTACTTGTGTAAAGTGGAATGGTCCAACATATTATTTTTCATTTCTGATACGGTGCCAAACACTTAGGGAACTGGGATACTTTGGAGGTTAAGCCAAAAGCAAGAGGGATGGATACAAGGCAGGAGCTTCTCAAGTTATATGAAGAAAATTATTCGTCCAACCTCATGCATCTAGTTGTATATGCCAAAGGTAAGCTAATAATTTAGCCAGTGTCGGTTAATTATTCATGCTTCTGGTTGTATATATTCTCTGGATTATCAAATATCAAAACTCTCCACATCCTTATATTCAGAGGGCCTTGATAAAATTCAAAGCATGGTGGAGTACAAGTTCCAGGAAATTCGAAATATTGATCGAAATAGTCCCAGTTTTTCTGGTCATCCTTGCACATCAGAACACCTTCAGGTATTCCCTTCACTGTTGTAGAACAGCATTTTTTTAGGACATAATCATCAAGCCATGAAGCATGGGCACTTCAAAAAACATGTCATGCCTGGTACTTTTTGAGACTGTTCACATGGATACTGTTGCATGCATATTGGGTACATGAATTACCTGCATATATTTTCCCTCTTAGATTTTGCCTTACCTGAAGGTAACAATTACAAACAAGCGGCATACCCAGTCGGCAGTTGGTGTTATCCTTTCTCTTATTCATGCAATCATGCTTTAGAACAAGCTTTATAGTTTAGTTTCTTTATGTAACTTGATAAAGTTCTTATTTGTTCTCTAGTGTTAGACTTAATGTGTTGATTGTATCTTATTCAACTAAGCCATTCAACTAACTTTTTTATTCAGTTTTCTAATGATTTTACATAGTGCCTTCCTTCAAAGTATTTATTTCAAGGACATATTAGCCGTTTCCCTACCTACTTGTCTTAATTTGTTTCACCGAAGCACTCATATTGAACCATGCATACTGGTAGGCGTGCTTCATAGTCATCAAGGCAATAAGTGAAATCCGAAAAAATTACTGGCTCAATTAAATTAAGCTGTTTATAGATAATAGGCACTCATTTTCAAGTTCTCGTTGGAGATAATACGTGTGTCAAAACGGGGAAGGTACAACATATGTTATATTTTGAATATTTTACAACAAGAAATAATCAGCATAGATCCCTGGTTTACTTGTGAAACGTTTTGAGGCATTTCCTTGAGCTTCACTTGGGGGCAAGGCTCAGGCATAAGGCGCATGGCTTTTTCTTTATACTATGATCAATGCAAATTCTACTGATACCAAAATCCTGAAACCATTCTTTGCTATGATGACTGTTCTTTGCCCCCATTTGTGTTGTGATCATTTTATCTTTTTTGCGTGTTCCGTTTGTTTTTAGGTTCTTGTCAAAGCTGTCCCAATTAAACAAGGTCACAAGTTAAGGATCATCTGGCCAATAACTCCAGGAATTCGCTATCATAAGGAAGGGCCAAGCAGGTATCTTAGTCACTTGATTGGCCATGAAGGAGAAGGCTCTGTGTTCTACGTTTTGAAAACTTTGGGTGGGTTCTCAATATCCTTTATTTGACCACCGGCAATAGCTTGTGGGGTATACCCTGCCATCCACCTACAGCGAGGTGCAGGGTTAAGATTCCGGCTTGGACATATATTATACTTATATAACAAATGTTTAATTCTGAGAAGAATTTAATAGTCAGCTGCTATCAATTTAAGGACTGGGAGTATGATGAATGTCTGTCCCATCTATATTTTGGCATTCCACTATCTTACGTATCACTATTTTGGTAAAAAAAAAAGAGAGAGGGAAGAATGTTTCAACAATCTATTGTTAGTACATGAACACTATGTTTTGCTTCCATTACCTAAGAAGCAAGAACATGGACACTTGACATGACACGAGCATGCTGATACAACTTTAGTCAACATATGCAGGACACATAAGAGGGAGGCACATTGTAAATAGAATTGAAGAATTTAAATGAGTTTAAGATTATCAAGATGTTGCCTAACCATAATTTATAAATAATGGAGCGATTAGTCGGTGTTAATGTATATCGTTCCTTCATATGTGCTTTGTTTTATGTTTTATGTTTTATGTTTTGTCCTCTGATCCCAAACTATAACCTTAAAATTGTAAGGTCTTTGTTGTGTGTCTAAATGTTGTGTTAAGTTACCAGTAAAGGCAGAGCCATGAAGGGACAAGAGGGGTCACTTGACTCCTCTCACTTTAATTTCTCATAAGGTTTTGATAGTTTGGAGCTAAATTTTGCAATTTTGACCCCTAAAAAATTTCACAAATTTCCCCAACTTGCTTAAAATGCATAGAAATCTCAAGTTTTTTTCTTCTTTTCGAGAATTGATAGTAGTATTACAAATGAGGCTAACGTACATTATTTTTAAAATATATTAAGTCACTAGGACCAATTATTATATAGTAAAAATACATGTATCACTGTATATCTATGTTATAGTTAACCCCCTTCTTGTTTCTTTTTCTTTTTCTTTTTCTTTTTCTTTTTTGAATGAGCAAAAATAGAAAAAATAACTTGCATATAGATTTAATTTTTGACCCCGCTAACCTAAAATCTTGGCTTCGCCCCTACCAGGAGTCCCAAAAGCTTAAGCCGATAGGAAATGGGTCCAATAATGTATATCAAGCTATCTAACATGTTGGACATGTGTGACCCAAGTTTTCGAAGCATGTCTTGGTCTCTAAAAGTTTGAAAAGTTAGAGGACAAGTGGCCTGGATTTTTTAACACTCCTCGGGCACTTACACGACTTGCACGTACAAGTTTCCATGCTTTAGTTGTTTACCATATTTTTCAAGCAGTGAAGTTCAAACTTTCTAGTCCACATTTTTTGTTCAAAGGTCTTTTTTTAGCATCATCTTTCAATCATCATTGATTTTCATGTTGTTTCTCAGCATTTTTGGACATCTTGATACAATTTTTGTGGGGATGTGTGTGTGGTTTGACAAAGTACTACATGCACTCTTTTTTAACTGGAACCCACCACCTACCCTTGGTGGCTGTATGAGATACTAGTCAAGCTAATAGTAGTTTGATACTGGAATGGGTTGTCCTTTCCCAATGATGTTTGTAAAGAGGTGGTTTTTTGGAAACTTGAGGCTTGTCCTACGCTAATGGACTTGGGTATGGCTATGTGTACACTTGTCCACTTCGTCCAGGGGTATGTATGTACGTGTCTGCTTCATCCAATTTTGACCTCAAGGATACAGGAATATGTCTTAATAGTCAAATATCTTTTGTTCAGTTGGATAAATAGTGTTTACAAACTGCCTTAGTGCACGTCATGCATAATATAGGAGTTCTGGGCATAGTTCATTTTAGATTTAAATTACCATATAGGTTTGCTATGTGTATGTCCTACCAAATTTGTCAGAAAGGTTCCAGTTCCCTTATCCAAGTGTCAAGTATCTGACACGGGTATTTTCTGCATTTAGGAGGATCCATGAAACATGGGGTGCCACGAAACAGAGCTAGTTTACACTAGAAACAGATTAGCTTAGTTTTTCATTTGATTTTAGTGACCCAGTTGCTAAAATCAACCATGGTTTTAGCAAATGAGTTAAGCAGGTGCTAAAATCATGGTATTTCAAATAAAAAAATAACGTGTTTCTGTGTATTATTTTTTGAATTTTTCAAACCGAATTAAAGTACACGAGGAGTACTTTAATTTGGTGCAAAAAAAAAAAATCGAAAAACGATACACGGAACCACTTCATTTTTTGATTTGAATACCATGATTTTAGCACCTGCTGAACTTATTTGCTAAAATCTGGTTGATTTTAGCAACTGGGTTTCTAAAATCAAATGGAAAACTAAGGCTAAATGATTTAGGTAGAGAGGGGAATAGGCACTGTTGGGTAAACCTGGCAGAGTGCGTCTTTCATAACCTTGGAAATCTGCCAGAAGTTGTTTGGTTTATTTCCAGTTCATACATGACTGTTTACAAATTGGATTCGTGGGTGGTTCTTTTCACTCTTTAGTACCGTTAACGTTGTCACCCCAAGAAAATTCAGTTGATGGTGTTAGTCTTCAAATTTCGCAGGTTGGGCTACTAGTTTGTCTGCAGGCGAATCAGATTGGACCTGCGAGTTCTCTTTCTTCAAAGTAATTATTGAGCTGACTGATGCTGGTCATGGTTAGGTTTTTTGCTCTCTTTTACTCTCTGTTTGGGACAAGAATGGTAAAAGCCAGCAGGGACTCCATCTGGCTTGTGTTAGTGGGTGTGTGATGTATATTAGATTGCTACTAGGTGGAGACTCATATTTTGTCAACATACAAATGGATAGAGGGAGGGAGGAGAGAGGAACCATTAGAATTTTTTTTTATTCGTTATAAGGTTTCAAACCTATAGATTTGAATATCCCTTCCCCTATGTTATGTAGAATGGTACTGATTTTGTTAGTTGTGACTTACAGAGCATGTTGAGGATATTGTGGGGCTGGTGTTCAAATATGTAGACCTCTTGCAACAGTCTGGTCCTTGCAAATGGATATTTGATGAGGTATGCATACACCATTATAGCCTGATTTCTGTACGCTATTAATAAGTGCCCAGATGTTGTGAGTTGCAGTCACGTGCACTTGGTGGAGCGAGCTTACGGATGTTGTAACAGGGTATTTAGTCCAGAATTGAACTTTTGTTGCTTTGCACACGCTGAAGGAATACACAGCTATATTTTTTCTTCTTGAATGAGGAAGTAGCATGTGCAACCATTTTCCTATGTAGATTTGTAGTTTTTTTTATTATCTCAGGAATTAATACTTGGGTGGAAAATTGCAACAATCTCCCTAAACTTGTGTGTGTTTAGAACTGGAGTCCAGACTTACGCCAATGGGTGCTCTTGTATTTGTAGTTGCTGCTGCTTCTGTTGGCCACCTTCACAGTGAATCTTTGCCTTTGTGTATCTTTACAGAAATGACAATTGGTTCTGGACGGCATTTAGCTGTTTTGCTAAATTTGCAGTTGACTTGATTCTAATGGATTTGTATTTTGTTAATGAAGCTTTCAGCCATTTCTGAGACAGTCTTCCATTATCAAGACAAAACTCCGCCTATTGATTACGTGGTTAATGTTGCGTCAAATATGCAGGTAATTATAGTAGAAATTTCTGTGTTTTTCCCCGAGAGACATTTTCTTCATTTTATTCATTTCAATAGAAATTACAGCATTTTGTTCACATTGAGTAGAATAGACAGGAAGAGACACGGCTAAAACACCGTAACGTTTTGTCAACTCAAGAAGAAATCGATATAACTTTGACAGACAAGATAGGAATTGTACTTTCAATTGCCACTTGTATGTTTTTCCTGTATTGGAAAAGTTTTTTGTGTGCTCTGTCACACATGCCATTGCACATAGTAGGTCAAAACTCAACCCCAAAAGCTAGCTATTTGGCGAGGGTTCTCTCATGCTTAAGCATTGCACATTACTTATGTTCAAGAGATGTAGGACTTCACTATCTACCCAAAAGCATATTAAAAAAAAAAAAAAGTGTTCTTGGATTTTTCAACCTGTGAATGAGGGGGTTGAGTGAAATAGATATTGTCTCTTCATCAACTACTTGCTTTACTGGCATCTTCTGTTTGATAATTTTTCAGTTGTATCCTCCTAGAGATTGGCTAGTGGGGTCATCCTTGCCCTCTATATTCAGCCCAAGCATCATTCAATCAACACTCAGTGAGCTTACCCCAAATAATGTCAGGTGAATTCTTTGTTGCTCAGAGAAGCCCTAGGTTACCGTGTTTGGGCATTGTTTTCTCTTATTTTATAAATTTTGGTCTGCTATGTTGGGGAAAAGTTATGACTTCGTTTTCTCTATTACTATTGCCTTATATAAAAGTTATGATACAATAAGCATTTGATCAACAATGGTGTTTGCAATCTCAGTAATCTCTATGTCCAACAGAATTTTTTGGGAGTCAACAAAATTTGAAGGGCTTACTGACAAGACTGAACCATGGTATGGAACTGCCTACTCTGTTGAGAAAATCACTGGTTCCATCATCCAGGTTAGCTGTTGGACGCTAGTCATAAAAATGCCATCAACTTTTATAGATGCTTGGATTCCTGAAATTAAGCCAATTTTCAAGCAAATATTCTGATTGTTCAATTTCTGTGTTATTTAAAGCAATGGATGAAATCAGCCCCTGATGAACATCTGCATCTACCTGCTCCCAATGTGTTCATTCCTACTGATTTATCTCTTAAGAACGTTGTACAGAAGGTATGGTTTGTGTATGTCTGTTAAATGTAAATGTCTGGTGAAATTCTTTGTTTCTTGATATGCATGACCATTGTAACAGGTTGAGTTTCCCCTTCTGTTAAGGAAATCATCCTATTCAAGATTGTGGTTCAAGCCTGATACAAAGTTTGCCACTCCTAAGGCATACGTTAAGATAGATTTTCAGTGTCCCTATGCTGGCAAGTCCCCTGAAGCAGAAGTTCTTACTGACATGTTTACGCGCCTTTTGATGGATTACTTGAATGAATATGGTGAGTCAGTAAATTATGTAGAGATTGAAAAGTAAAAAGTTAGGGCCTTTGTGCCTTTCATTTCCTGAGCTTTCAATCATAAATATTATGGGAAGTGTGAAATAAAAAATCCTATCCAAGCTTTGCCATTTTCCATTTTTGTGAAAACTCAGATAACTATGTGATAGTTATCAGTTGTATGGAGGAAAATTAAAAATGGTTTGAAAAAGCATTTAATCCGAGCATGCTTCTTTGTCTTTTCATTTTTTCCGATTTGAAAACTAAAAATAATTTTTGAAATGGAACCAAATTGGCTCTAACGTTTCTCACTGCTTTTCAGCTATGTAGCAAGGACACTAATAATCGATGTGACTTGGACACAACACCAGGTCTCCAACATGCAAATTTTCAAAACTTGTAGGACGTGACGCAACACCGGGTCTATAGCAGCACGGACACATTTATGAAAATATACTTTTAATTCCAGTCTAAATAAAATATAAAAAATGAAGCTATGATTAATGTTTAAGTGCGATGTATGCCTTTATTCACATTCATAATCAGTAAACTTTTTATCATGTATAAAAAAAAAATTCCCTAAGCTTATTGGGAGCCAATACTTCGTTCAACACTCCCGATGTGTCATGCGAGCGTCCTAGGGTGGGATACATGTCTGACACCGTTACGTGACTCTGGCGAAGTGTCCATGTTTCATAGCTTTTAAGATATGAGTATTGGTTTGTCTAGATAGGAGAGCATTTTGGCTCTTCTGATTATACAGTGTTGTGTGACACTTATTACGGTTTATTGAAAGTCTGATTCTTCAACTAGATGAACTACAGCTAATCCTGTATTATATCTTTCAGCTTATTATGCTCAGGTTGCTGGTCTTTATTATTCAATAAATCACACTGGTGATGGCTTCCAGGTAATTCTGTTCCTTTTCTCTTTCTGGTTCACTTATTTTTCCATGATCTGTAACGTCTTCTTGTCCAAGTCTTGTGACAGTGGTGTTGCAACATAGCTGTCCATTTAACTTTGTTTGTCATAAACTTTTTGAGGGGTTTGTCATGGTGAGTGATGAGATTGATAAGAGTTGATGGTGTTTTCAATGGTTTAAATATATTGCGTAGTGACCATATTTCGAACTTCCCCGGAGAGGTACTTAGATGGCATTGTTTACTTAGTCAGCAGCTCCTGTAATGACAGTGATGATTGGCAATCTCTTTACTGATTTATCTGGCTCTGGAGTATTGCTTGAAGAGTTTAGATACTTTAATACCTGCTTTGCTTGCAGACTTCATATTTATGAGTTTGAAAAAGAAAAAAAGAAAAGAAAAGATTTTTATGTTGTTTCTGTACAACTAAGGTTCTTGTTTTTTTAACTTCAATTATCTATTGATTTCTTGTAGGTGACTGTGTCTGGTTACAATCACAAATTAAGGGTCTTAGTGGAAACAGTAATTGAGAAAATTGCAAAGTTTGAAGTGAAGCCCGAAAGGTTTGCCGTGATCAAGGTGAGGATCTAGTGGCCTTGTTGGCCTTTGGATACTGATAAAAGCTATTTCCATGAATATTATCTATTTGTATTATGCAATTAACTTTGAGTCCAAATAAGAAGTTGCACTCTAGAACATTAAATTTGCAGCTAGTTGTAAGTAAATTTGTTTTTTAGCTTCGCTATGAGTTATATGTCATTTTGTTCCATAGGCTTTGTTTATGTTGTTTTAGGTAACCAAATTTCCCTATAAGCTTAAGCTATTTGTAATAAGCAATGTGAAGCTCTCGTACCCTTCCTTACATGTGGCTTGATGCTCTCACATGAAGAGCCAGACAAAACGAAAACGAAGGCAGAGACTGGGGAACAAATACACGCGACACTTGAACTTGACCCTTAGAACCCTTTACTCTAATACCATGTTTTTATTTTGTTTAAGAGATCACAGAGCGAGCCTGACCTTGTAGGTCAATCTTTCAGGTGGACACAAATGAGTTCCATTGTTGGTTGTTTTGACTTGATAGTTCTAATGATCTCTAATATTTCGTCCTCTCCTATGCATGCCTTCGACATTAATGTGTTTCAATAGTTTGGAAGCCAAGTTTTCCATTTTCGCGTGTTCAATTTTCTTACAAAAAGCCTGCATACTGACTACTGAGACTCTAAGATCACTGCATTTATTGGGTTTGTTGGTCTTTGTTATGACTGGTTTGACAAGCAGCGTGTTTGTTATTGTGCTCTTCCAATGGGTTTCTATTCTTTGGCCTTCATTTTACTCTCCTTCTAGGACCAAACTGTTTGTATGATTGAACTGTAGCACTGATTTGAATTGATGTATGGTTGCCAACATCAGCCAACGAAGCACCAAAATATGCAAACGTGGTTATTTTGGTCAGGTCCTGGAAGTGTTCTGCAGTAAGATATGTGAAAGTTGGTTATTCATCTCTGTCCTACAAAGTTCAGAACATATGGGAGACATCCTTGCATGGTTTGCATTTCTCTGTTGCAATTGTTGGTGAGGAAGTCTATGGTAGATGTTTATACAAGGAAAGAGGAACATTTGTTTTTTTGGGAAATGTACCACCATATATTTCCTTATCGTTGTTTTTTGCATTAGAATATTGGTGTGAAGTTTATTGGTTAGGTGAACTTGGTCGATTTTCCAGCACATAGAAAATGTTCTTTTGCACTGCTTTGTGCCTATAATCTCGTACTGTATGTGCTTATTACTTCTTCTGTACTGGGGTAAAAATCTGGTACAGTAACATCAGTTATACTGTATGCCAAGTTGCCAACAACCCCAGGTGCATGTTATTTTTATTTCTGCTCGTGAATAATTAAGGTAGTTAGAGGGCCTCAACAACAACATCCTGTAGGTCTGTAAGCCAAATCTCGATGGGCTTAACCTGATCCCATCAAGTTTTTGCTTGTTCGCATCATTCATGTACACAAATTCCACCATCCAACGTTTGTAAGGATTAAGTGGCCTGGACCTCTAGTTTCTTTGTGAAATCTTTTTATACATCTTCTTTTCCTTGTTCTTGTCTCCAAATAATTCATTGACGAATTGAGAAGGATGAAGTATAACTAAGAACCCTCATGCTGAAGATCTTGTTATAGGTACTATCTCATGATGTACTTTTGATGTATATTTTGGCTAGCTGTGAAACTATCATTGGTTGACTGATGATTTGCTCATCCTTGACCATTTCTAGATGGTTGTTTCACATTGCATCTTTTTTTTATATTTATTGTTGCGATGTGGAATTCTACTGAAGATTAATTGTTAAAACTTACCGACTCCATAACCTTTAGCATGGTATGATTTGTGAAAAGCTGGTAGATGATGTTTTCTTCAAATCTATTTTTGTGTTTTATGATGTGTGTGTCCCCCCCCCTCTCTTATAGGAAATGGTTGCAAAGGACTATCAAAATTTCAAGTTTCAACAACCATATCAGCAGGCTATGTACTACTGCTCATTAATATTAGAAGATCAAACATGGCCTTGGAATGACGGACTTGAAGCTCTTCCTCATCTTCGAGCTGATAGTCTCACTCAATTTTTTCCCCTGATGCTCTCAAGGACCTTCTTGGAGTGCTACATTGCAGGTTCTCATATTACGCGGGAACACTGTATATGATGTTGTCTGACATCTCTATCTGATGGATTTACTGCTTCTCTATGATCTTCTCAGGGAACGTTGAACCAAATGAAGCAGAGTCAATGATTCAGCACATTGAAGATGTTCTGTTTAAGAGTCCTCTGCGTATATCCCAATCTCTGTTCCCGTCTCAGCATTTGACAAATAGAGTTATTAAGCTTGAAAGGGGCGTAAGCTACTTCTATCCTGCAGAAGGCTTGAATCCAAGTGATGAAAATTCTGCCCTTGTCCACTATATTCAGGTATGTGCTCAGAAACTTGGGAAAAGCAGATTTGCACTGGTTTGCTGTAGTTAAGTCTGTGCAAGTGATTGTGAACAAAGTTAACAAACCATTTAACCACATTCAAGTTTCCTTTTGCTTTAATTTTGACATCTGTTATCAAACAAAATTATTGGAGGGAATAGGGAAAAGGGTAGTAGCAGCTCACAATGGCAAGACTCAAATGTAGGAAAGGAGCACCTCATCTACTCGGCCAACTTCTTGGTCTTTCTTTATTCCGGCATTTGGGGGGAGGAATTGTATTAAGCTACTTCTAAAATGGAAAAGAAAAGCATAATCGCCAGCCAAATCACATTTATCTCCATTTATGTCTAGATGGTGACTGAGTTGCCTCGCAAAGATGGCTTGACCTGTGACACATGGGAAATCTTTTGTACGTGCACACAATGCTGAAGGCATGGTAGACTGTGGGGGTATAGGGAGAGACAGAAAAAAATGCACTGTGGTATCCTAAACCACCCAATGTAGGTGTATACCTCATATCCGCCATGTGGTATCCATGTGCATGGAGTGATAACAAACACATGCATTGCTGTTGTTGCTGTGTTTTTTTTTTTTTTTTTTCCGAGCATATGCACCGTAGAATAGGGGGCAGGGCGTTTGGGACCATTGAATTGGGAAAGCATGAACTCCTCTTCCAGATTTTTCTGTCAAAGAATAAGAATCCCAGAGTGGACGAATGTTGCAATGTTGTCTGCCCCGTAGTCAATGCTAACATATGGCTGTAGTGTGGCTTTGGCATTCGATGGGTGATCATCAAGGCCCCATGGATTCTAATGTGTTGCACTTCCAAAACAAGACTGAAATTTATGACGATATGATGTTTTATGTGGATAGATGGATTAGTAAGGTCTTGATGTAGAATATGAAATTGTTGTTTGTGCTATTTTCAAGGTTTTTTGGAAATTAATTGATTTGCTCGTTTTGGCCCGTTATTTTCCAATGCCTTCATCTGCTGGACTAAGCTGCTTTGTTCAATTGTATATATTGAACTTGATTAGGTCCATCGAGATGAGTTCCTGTTGAATGTTAAACTCCAGCTTTTTGCTTTGATTGCAAAGCAACCAGCCTTCCACCAACTTAGATCGGTTGAGCAACTTGGGTACATTACTGTGCTTATGCAGAGGTATATTAACGTTTTTTTTGTTCCTTCACTACCTATTGTTTAGTTGTGTTGTGTGTGTTTCCTGGTTTAAATTTTTGTTTTTTTTTTCTAATGTAGGAATGACTCTGGTGTTCGGGGGCTGCAGTTCATCATTCAATCGACTGCAAAGGTACATGAAATTAGAACCATTCTACTCTATTATGTATTCGCTTCGCTTCATCACCTAAATTAAAAGAGTAGTTTTATTTCCACAGGGTCCTAGAAACATTGATTTAAGAGTCGAGGCGTTTCTCAAGATGTTTGAGAGCAAACTTTATGAAATGTCTGAAGAAGAATTCA
Source organism: Vaccinium macrocarpon (assembly GCA_022606695.1). Taxonomy (NCBI): domain Eukaryota; kingdom Viridiplantae; phylum Streptophyta; class Magnoliopsida; order Ericales; family Ericaceae; genus Vaccinium; species Vaccinium macrocarpon. Next base: position 37,200,024 of record CM040171.1, on the reverse strand, counting down.
AGGTGTGTTTCAACAGTTCAGTAACTTTTGCTTAGCTTATCCTTATGACCAGTTGCGTTTTTATTGGGATTGAGTAATGCGATAGCTCCACCCTTTTAAGGATAAATGGCTATCACTTATTACCGGTGTGGAACCAGAAATTTCATCGTATTATACTCAGGCTGAAGAACATATATGTCCTTTCATTTGTGTATATGAGTTCAGGGCTGTGCATTTGTAGAATACCTATGCTATTGATTGTTGGTCTTATGCCTCACCTATTTGATTCTTAGCCTTGAACTGCAACAATGTAAATTTGCACAGTTGCTTAGCCCATCCCCAGCAGAAAGAATGGTGAAAGTAGTAGTGATTTTTATTGTGCAATATGTTTCTTGTTGTCACCATAGTTGTTCCATTATTATTCCCTATTATAGCAGCCACTTTGTGCATTTAGTGCCAAAGGTTAGGTCTGTCTCCTATCTATCCCCCGCCCATACCCCCAATTATTGGGGACTTAATGGGTTATGTTATTGTTGTATTATTCCCTATTATTGTTCGGTAAACTTATTTAAGTCTACTTTTTGGCTGTGTTCTTATTTGCCTCTCCAATGATTTTGATTTTTAAATCTGGCCTTCTCACTTACCTATCCAAAAATCATCGAGGCATTTTGACTCTCTCCTTCTGAACTGGTTAAACAGAGCAATGTTAATGCGCTGATTGACATGAAGCTTGAGAAGCACAAGAATTTAAGGGAAGAATCTGCATTTTACTGGAGAGAGATTTCGGACGGCACCCTCAAATTTGATCGGAGAGCATGTGAGGTATGACAATATATCAATGTTGCTTTCCACGATTATGATTTAAATTCCATTCATCTATTTGTCATTTAAATCTGTTAATTAAGCTACCCCTCCAAACTCATTCAAATTGAACTTCTAGCATCCAAAGGTCGGCAATCTGTCACCCTTGGTTCTTATGATGGGCGATTAACAGGGTTCAAAGATAATATACTATTTTTATCTTTGGATTGTCATGGCTACTAAAAATTCAACCTTTTCAGGTAGGGTTACGAGTCTATTATGCAGTAGGATTTTGGTATTAAACCATTTTTGCATTATCATTTTCCTTTCAGTTAATGAGCCGAGAATATGAATTTATTAGACAAATGCCCATTTTTTTTCCTGCTGCTTTTAGTATCCAACCATAAAAGAAAAATGTTTGGCTCTCTTAGTTTTTTTTTGGTCCTATCTCCGCTCATTTTGGTTTCTTCAAAATCCAAGATACATACCCTCTGCATCCAGGAACTGAGAGATTCATTGACATTAAACATTTTATCGACGTTAGCATGTGTAATTTGTCATATCATTGTTGTTGATACTTCCTAGTGTCAATATGACAGGTTGCAGCGCTAAAGCAGTTGACTCAAAAGGAATTGATTGATTTCTTTGACGAAAACGTAAAAGTCGGTGCCCCTAGAAAGAAGGCATTAAGCATTCATGTTTATGGGAGCTTACATATGTCCGAATACAAGACGGATCAAACTGAACCAAACGAACCTTCCTCTGTCAAGATAGATGATATTTTCAGTTTCCGGAGATCTCGCCCTCTTTACGGTTCATTTAAAGGAGGTTTTGGTCATATGAAATTGTAAGGGAGCTGAATCTTCTCAACTGGAAAATGCTTCTGCAGAAAATAGAAGACTGCAAATGGTATCGGTGACCTTGAAATACTGTTGCTTGAAAATTCCATTGAGGGCATTTGGAATTCCCATTGATGGGTAGGATTTCAAATTCCATCTACTGGGAGTTTTAAAAGCGAGAAAGCTTGTACCATCCCGTTGTTTCCAGAGACAATTAATAGCAGTCATTTTTACATTGTGGAATAGCATTGTTGTTTTCTTGATACGGACGAGGCTGCTCTCTTGTTTTCCTTTTGTGTGGTTGTTACATTTTTAATGCAATTAATAAAGTTTATTTGGTGGTGGTTATTATTATTATTATTATTTTTATTCAGTAATAAATGAGTTGAGTTGAAGTACTCAATTGTTGGTGTTTGGTAAAAGTTCGATGTGAAACTTATTGAACCAAAAAATTATTGTGAACGTCTATTTTCTCTATTTTTTTTAAGTGCGTTGTTTTGTAAATTCAATTTATTAAATAAAACATTGGCTTTGCTTGGTTGAGTGTTTTGAAAAGAATTTTTTGAGAAATATTTTTGAGATAGTGTTTGGATGAGTTTTTGGAAAAAATAATAATTAAAAAGATGTGTAATAATTAAAGAAAGATAGAGAGAGAAATGAAAATAATGATTGGAGAGAAGGGTATGAGTAGAAAAAAATGTGATTAATGATTGGAGAGATGAGAGATGGGGAAAGAATCTTTTTGGAAAATTTTTAGAAAAAATTTTACTTTCATTTTACATATTTCATATCAAATGTTACCTCCATGTTTCAAAATTATCCACTTTTTTTACCCATTATTTTTTTAAAAGAGCAAAATAATAATTGTACAAACATTTACCTATCAACTTTTAAAAACACTCAACAATAACGAGTTTTTGTTTATTAAAGGACAGTCTGAAATAGAACACTCAATAATAAAAAAAAATGGATGTAAGGAGTTTTTGTTTATAGTCTCTGCCAATTCTTGAAAATGAAATGAGTCTTTACTTGAGTAGATCTGTACTTTAATACAATATTAAAAGTATGAGAGTGAGTTTTTCGTTTACTAAAAGCTTTAAAAACAAAGTTTTTAGCACTCCTAACTCCTATTTGCTAAACAGAAATGATTTGGGTACATCACATATAGTTACCCCATATCCACCCCACCTTATCGGGGTAGTCCAAACGTTTTTTTTGACGTTCCAGATTTAGGGGGTGTTTGGGAACCTCATTTTCAACTTTTTGTTTTTAAGTTTTTGGCTTTTCAACTTTTTGGATTATGGTCAGAATGTATTTTGAATTTGGTAGGAGTGTTTGGGAGAAATGTGCAGAATATATTTTATAACAGGAGTAGTGTTTGGGAGACATGTACAGAATCCATTTTGTGGGGCTTTTTGTTAATGAAAATGAGAAAAATGGAAAATGAGAAATCAAAAAGCTCCTCCCCACCTCTTTTTCACTTCTCCTCTCTAAAGTAAAAAATGGAAAACTCATTTTGCTAGAAATCATTTTGACTCAAAGCTCCCAAACATTCAAAACCCAAAAATGTGAAAATGAGAAGTTGAAAAGGGGCTCCCAAACACCCCCTTAAAGTCTCTCTCACAAAATAAATTTACAAGCTCAAAAAGCCACCACAACAAAAACAACCTTATTTTTCTCTACACGTTAAAAGACAAAAAAAGAAAAAAGAAAAAAAAGAAGAAGTTACGCGAAACATGATAAAATTGGAAATTGGTATTGCAGTTAGAATCATTTCTTTTCTTCAATGTCAGCCCAATAAATAACAAATCGATAAAAAAAAAAACATTCAGTACATCATTTTCTTTGTGCTAAATCTCAATCGAAAGGTCTATTCAGACCAAAGAATAAACAATCGAATCTGTAGTATCAAAACCAAATGTCTCCCCTCCAAAACTGGCCCTCCGGATATCCTCTTGAATCTGCACATGAGCTCCACTGTCACCGCCGTGGGTGTGGTGGAGGTGGTGGTCGTCGGGGTTGGACGGCGGGTGGTAGTACAGCCGTGCTGTATGTGGGCAGTGAGAGTGGAACCTAGCTGCTATTCTCACCCCTAAATCCAATATCTCCAAGTACTTTCCCATCACTATAACATACAGAAAGAGAATCACCTAGAGAGAGAGAGAGAGAAAGTTGAATCGGTTTGGTTTTGGGGAGAGGAGAGAGAGGTTGGGTTGCTTATATATACGCCTCCAAGCCTATGGGCTGTTTCCTTGAAGCTTGACTTTGTGCCTTCCTCTCTATTTCTTGGGTCCAATTTTCTTTTCATTTGACTTTTTATTTGAGCCCTTAATATGCAGTTGTGTCCATGTATTTGTATCTTCTGAATTTTGACCCATTTTTTCATGAATATTCTCCAACTTATGCGGTAAATGTTGACCATTGGACTTGATTTAGTCAATCAAAACATTTATTTTCTTCTGAATTGATAATAATTCTCCTCATTGTTCTAGATTATTGTTTGCCAAAAAATAACACCCTTCCTGCATTTTGCATATATTTTTTATTGGGAATTTTTTTCTCTTATATATCGCGAAAATGCAATATAAAACTAGTATAACATAAAAAGAAATCCATTAATGAGAGAGCTTCAAAGAGTAAAACATGACTCCCTAGTGCTGCAACTTCCGAAATCTCAACCTATCCACCGGCATTTTGCATATATCAATGGAATTTCAAAAACAATTTATTTATTTTTATCAAAACCACCAAGAAAGTAACGAGATTATTTGTTTATCTTTGGGAAATTTATTTTTGCACTTTCTTTTGGTCAATTGCACTCTTCTTTGTTTTTCCTTTATTTATGTAAAATTAAGAAATGGAGTACATAAAATGACAAATTTAGAAATTTCGAGTAAAGGAAAAAAATGAGTGCAAGTAGATAAATAAAAATATGAAAACATTACTCATAAGTCGAACAAAACTTACCATTTTATTATCTAAAAAAGGATAATTATTTTTGCACTCTTTTTTTATCCTTCGAATTTACACTCATCAGGAGTATATTTTTTCAAAGGGGGTTACATAATGAATTTATACGAAGAGCAAAATATATACAAACTTGAAAAGAAGGTGCAAAAAGAATTTGGCTGGAAATGGACAATCATGTACTGTAACCAAGCCACATGAGGAGGAATCGAAGGTAGTTGACAAAGAAGCTGCATTCACATAATGCTGTATTGCTGTACGGGAAGTGGAAAATTTATTTGGTAGTGTTGTGATACCGTCACACAGTGCCCACCACTATTATTCATCACATATTTATATGTCGTAATACAAATTCCAATAAAATGTATGGGGAATAGGCTGCTAAACAACTCAAGCTATTCAAGTTCGAGCTTGTGTTCATTTGTTAAAAGCTCTTTTAAGATCAGTTTGTTACATAAACAAACCAAGCTTGAACATTTTTTTAATTAAAGCTTGTTAACGTTATAACCCCAGCTCGAACAAGCTATTATTTGGCTTGTTTAGCATATGATGCAAAAATATTCAAGCTACTTGAGATCAACTTGTTTAAAACTCATTTCAAGTTGATTCGTCTGATAAACAAAGATTAGACATATTTTTGTTGCTTGTTAATTTTTTAAACCAAACTTGATCAACTACCAGCTAGACTCCTTTGGCTCACACACCCTTTGGACCAGATCAAAAAAAAAAAAAAAAACTCTTTGGACATCTGGAGATGGTGCCCGGAGACTGCGGAATAATTACTCGGGGAAGTGTCCAACAGACAGCAAAGCATCTGTCTTTTTTTTTTTTTTGATCAGCAGCAAAGCATCTGTCTAAACGCTTACTTTTTCTCGGCGCGTGACCGCGTTGAGTTGGTTAGGTTTACTCGGTAATATGATACCTATATTGCACCAAAATCAATGCAAGTAAAATATACATTCCCATTTGGGTTTTGGTACTCTTTGACCAATTAACCTTTTTGAGCTAGGCTGAGTTTCTTGTTTGATATTATTTTTTGATAAAATTAATATTTGATAAAATTAAGGATGACTTTATCAAATGAGAGGTATGGTTGATAAAATTTCCGTTTTTTTTTTAATGTGGTGCGTGATTCATGTTAAACGGAGGGGGATGGAGGATGAAGAAGAAGATAGAAATAAAATAACGAAGGTTTCCTCCTCATTTGATAAAATCAAGGGGTAATTTTATAAAATTTTAATAAAATCTTTTGAAAAATTAGGCCTTAGCTAAGAAGATATCATAAATTTGTGAAATAAAAAAACAATTTTCTTTGACTAGCAATTTTTTTTTATTAATCTCAAAATAAATAAACAAAATTTATCAACGTACGAATATTTTCCTATAAAGGCAACACAAGTAGCAACTCAAGTGGTCCGTAATAGCAAGTGGGGTGATAGCCAATTTAGTAGATACCATGTACCTCACCAACTGTCAATTCTCTCTAACAACAACTAATTTATAGCATGTTCAAAAAAAAAATAAAAAGTGACCCATAAGAACTTTTCGGATGGAGATTACAGTAGTATTTTTTATTTTTTTTTAAGATGGGATTTCATTAGTCTATAGTTTCTGTCGTGCAAGAGATAAGACCAAGAGAAAATTTATTGAGAAATTTGAAGACCTGAGACTTGATACTCCATTTGACAAAGACTCAAAGAGGAAGCACATGGGAAAGTAGATCTACGCTCGAGAAAAGTAAGCGTTGTGGACATTGTCTTGTTCCTTTTCGATTTTGGGGTGCGTTATTGACTCAAACAAGCTTCGACCATGTTAATGTCATAAATATCTCCATTAAAGTTTTAACACTAATGACTAATCAGTCGGTGCATGTACTAGTGATTTACCTTTTTAAGTTTTTAGGTAATGATTAATTATCAAAAAGTTAAGCGCACAAGCAACTAATAAAGTCAGGGTAACCATTTCACAGTACTCCATAACAATCTACCCCTAATTAATTAATTGCCCCAATATTTGGACATTGAATTTATTATGAGTAGGGTTACAAATGAACTTAGCACTCGACTCGACTCGATTTTTTTTTAGTAATTGAGCCTAACTCGAACTTGAGTTTTAAGGGGAGTTCTTGAATGAATTATTTAATTTTGTCATCTTTGATTTTATTATCATGTTTTACGAATAGATAAAAGGAAGGGTTGATTTTATTAACCATTTTTAAAAATCGGTCCACAACTATTTTATCACATTAGATTTTATCTATTAGGAAAACAAGATGATTTTATCACCCCTCCATAAAACACCAACTAAAATCAAAGTTCTCATTTTATCTCATAAAATCTATTCAAGAACTCCCCCTTAGGCTCATTCGGGAAACAAGCTGAGTTTAACACTCCAAAGCTCAACTCAACTAGTTTGTAGCCACTAAAGTAGAAGGGCCCCCAATATATAAAAAAATTTAAGAGCCTAATTAAAGCGACCACAACTCGAGTTTTAGCTCAAGATTGCAAGCCGCTTGATTACCCGATGGCATGTCAGTGGACAGGCAGTAGCATTATAAAAAGAAAGTATAAGAAAGACAACTGATTACAATCCCTTAATTGAAAGACTGAAAAAATACGTGAAAAATATTAGTGCTGTAAGAACAGTAGAGTGTAACATACTAGCTAATACCTATATTTTCGGGCAAAATTTTCCTGCATGAATAATATGATCTCTTTCCTTTTCATAGCCGCAAAATTAAAGAAAATTGTAGACAGAAATTGAATAAGGCTACTAAAGCTATATATACCCGGTACAAATTGAATCTAGCAATATTTAATTTCTATAATCAGACATTTAACTTGTTGTGATCAAACCCAAAACTTCCCTTGTATGTACTTGTATAACTACGCCTGTAAGTTTGTATGGTGCATGCCTTCTTGTTGCTGTTTATGCTATCTGCAGAAAATAAATTCCAACAATTGATTTTGTAATACATGAATGTTTCTTCTCTTTTTTAAAAAAATATGATCGTCAATAATGAATGGATCATATGAATTAATAGACATATTTCTGATTCCAATAATACTCCAATTGCAACTATCAAACATTTTGAAATTTCAAGACTATCACAACGTCTATTGTAGTATTGAGTACGTAACAAATACATTTTTTTAAGATTGTCAATGTCTCATGGGACACGTTGGCTTGCCGTTGTAATCTAACTCTATTAATACGAACATTTTATTGTTCGACAGTGAAAAAAATTAAAATCAGATCAGGAGATGGTCCTCACTAATCAGTTTCAAATTAGACCCTTTTTTTAACTAAACCAAAAAAATTCAAATGATTGCTAAATCAAATAAGTACAGTAATTTTTTTTTTTCATTGTTACCGTATATAGATAGGGGTCACCTCGACCACCTGCGCCTGACCTCTTGATCTCTTCCCGCCTCAACAACCTGCCAAAAAAACCTCACATGATCGTCAAAGTTTAAAATAATAGAAAAAACCCTCAACTCATTACTCCATATTCCTTAAATCATCAACGTTAATCAGTCTTTTAACAACCTAGTAATCTGATCCAACGGTTATTAAGCTCCATGACTCCATCTGAGGTGAATCCACTGCCATTAAAGACCACACACCATAAATTTGGATTCCCCCATATCTGTGGGTCCCTTTTGTATGATCAACGGTTAAGATTATCCATTACCTTCTCAAATCTTACGTTGAGTCTCAAATCTTAGGTTGAGTGGTATAAGGAAATAGAGAGTACAAAAATGCCAGGGGACGCAAACAAGACTACACATTCAAATTTGCGAGATTAACATGTATGGAAAAATTTCGAACACATACATATACATTTGAATTTGTGGGCCTCAGTTGTGTCTGTAGGCCACATATCTCATATTCTCAAGAATTGCTACAGCATGATCCATAAATCATCAAGTGATTATTTAGTTTTCTATAGTACTTTTAGAGTACTATGAGTGATGCTTTGCGACTCTTTTCTACTACACATTAATATATACGAGACCCATAATTTTGTAAGCTTTGAGGTAGAGTTCACATTAACTTGTAATAGGTAAAAGGTTATAGAACACTTCGTGACGGTACTTCTAAGAATACTCTGTATAATTTTCCTATATGACAGTGGAAGGAGGATCACACAGTATAATTTGGACAACACCATATCTGTGGGGCCCCTGGGTCTAATCAACGGTTGAGATTACCTGACTGTTCTAATCTTAAACAGAGAGGGAGGGGAGATCTTACATTCTCAAGGCTTTGCTGGTATCAGGGCTATCACCAAGCAGCTGACGAATCCTCACTTCAGAAGTAGGAGTACAACCACTGGACAAAATCCGCTTGATGGATTCAGCTCGGCGGCGCAAGTGAGCCGAGTTGGCTACAGCGGGCAGCTTCGTTTTTGAATTTCGAGCCAACGAAGCCTCTTCCTCCTCCCTCCAACCACCACCTCCTCTGCTTCGAGCGCTGGAAACTGCGCTGGAGCTACTCGACAGACACGACGACGTCGATTCAGACGCTCGTCCTGACGAAGCTTCAGTCAGTTTTCCGACGGAGATAGGTTTTCTGGTGTCGGATCGCCAGAATTTCTTCGACCGACTCTTTCGCACCACCTGCGTATAACAATTCAAATGATTCAGAAACAGTTTATGGATTTGAATTTTGGTGGAGATCTGAAGGCAGATCATTTAGCTCTGAAACGAAGTCAAATTCACTCTCTCTCTCTCTCTCTCTCTCTCTCTCTCTCACACACACACACACACACACACACACAGATCAGATCAAGTAATTCATCTGCGTACAACAATTCAACTGATTCCATCGATATAATAGAAACAGAAAATCAATCTTAATAGTTGTAGATTTGAATATAGATGGTGATACGCAGTTTATTTAGCTCTAACGCGAATTCAAATTCAGTGACAGAGATGATAGCAAGTAGTTCAAATTCAAGAGAGATACAGATCAGTAGCGAGTGAGTTCCATAATAACAATTAACAAGTAATCATCTAGCCAAATTCAAATGGAGAATTGAACAAAGAACATGAAATTAGAGTTATAACAGAGCAATATAGAGAATCAATTCTCAAGTAACAATCAATCGTTGAGAGCCAAATAAAATCATCGAGTCCATCAGGGAATCAAATTGGATCGAGTAATTTTGCATAATCACAAACTTTAATTCAAAACTCGATGCAACAGATCGTCAAACGACTCAAATCCAGCACCAGAACTTACAGTCACAATGAAAAACAGGGGAATATGGAACGACAAACAAGCAAATTCTTAAACCATGAAACGTAACCATATCCGAACGTTATCAGCTCGAAATTAACATGTCAATCATAATCGGATAGCTTAAAATCATACCACGATCAGAGCTTCAAAACGAAACAGAGATTAAATGCATGAAGCGTTATCAGACATTCCTAGGTAATAAATTCAAAATCAACAAGTCACTCGTAATCGGATTCACCTTGAGCTTCATCTCATGACAACGAGCAACAGCCGCGATCATCCTGAGCGGATGAGCTCGAGTCTCCGCCGACGAACCGTCATCCTTCGTAACAGTCGAACAACACGACTTGGAATCACTCAACGCCAAGCAGCTGCTGTTCTCTAACTCCACACTCATCTTACTTTCGCTGGTAAAAAAAAAAAACAGAAACCAAAAACACAAACAAACTGATTAAACGAAACCCTCAAAAACGAAATTGATTTGAATTTGGAGTGCGAGTTGTAGATATGGATTACGTCGGAGGAGAGAGAGACGGCGGTGGGGTGGAGAGAAGGAGGAGAGCTGAAGCGACTGTGCGTTCGAGCAGAGATGGAAACGATTCCATTTGGTTTTACTGGAAACACTTTGGCGGGATGTTTGAAAATGGAGTGCGAAATTTTGAATTTTGTTTTTAGTGATTTGAATAATGAGTTTGGTTCACGCGGTGAAGCACTGTGATAACGGTTTTTCTGAAGTGCTGGTTAGAGTGGGACTTGTCTCAGTTGTCTGCCGTGCGGTGTATGGTAATGTTGTGTTCCTGGCAGTTAACAGAGTTGGAATGGGCCAGGTGGGCTTTCTCTGTCCATAGATTTAAAAAGTTTGGACCAAAGCATGTTGGAGAGTTGTGCACCCAATTGGCCCCACGCTAGTGGGCTCCGGTTTAGGAACTTTGGATCTGATTGGAATTAGAGGGACATTGGGTCAAGTGGGGTAATGTACGCTGTACTGAGAACAGTATAGTGTGCTTCGGTATGTTATACCGGATCATATAACTGCTGAGATGAAATCAAGACTCTTGATTACGTGATTAACGGCTCGGATATCAAAATCTTATCATTGTGATTAGAGATTTGGAGTGTTTTGTAGAATTTATTTACATTTATACGAAGATTTCGTGTGATCACAACGATTATATTCTCCTCTTATTCAGCTTGGTTCAACTAGATGTTGATTCAATAATCCTCATTTCATCGGAGGACACACCGTATTAAAATATATCACTAGACTTGTTAGAAGAGAAAAATATTTCTAATTCTTATCCGTTTGTTTTGTGAAAGAGTTGAGTTAATCAAACATTTGATAACCGTATGATAAGATTTTTTTTTTTCATGGTTCATTTTCAATTATGGAGTATTAAGTCATTTATAATCTATTTTTGTATAACAAAGTGTTGTCTGACCAAGTAACTGATCATATTCAATCAATTTAATCTTTTTCTCGTTCATTTGCACTATGTTTGAATCTGTGCACACGACATTGCTCAACTAATAAGTTCAAGTTCAAAATTCTCTAGCCAAGATTTGAGGTTAATTTTGAGATGTCAAAAAAACAGGCCACAAGTCAACTACAGAGTTATTTAAGTTTGTTAATATAAAATTTAACGAATTTATTTGCACTTAATTACTTTTCAGTTGACCTCTAATTTGCCGTTCAATAATTATTCACCGAGAGGCTGATTACATAGGTTGAGTTTTTTTCAAGTAGCAATTTTATAACAATCTTATTTGTTCTCTCTATGCCTTTTTTTTTTCCCCCGATTGTAAGGATTTCATTTTTTTTTTATCAAGTTGATTGATGAAATTTTCTTTGCATGTTAAATACTAATTATTTATATACAATAGACCCCAATCGAATTTTGGAAACGGATATACGTCGGTTCACCAATTAACTCGGATGTGGACTGGAGGCCAAACCTTAGCAACTCATTAGTCCAAGTATAATCTACAATCTAGATTTAAAATTTTAAAAAATAATTGGCTTGCAATTCAATAGCTAATTGAAGTAAGAGTAGTTGGCACGCTATATTTTTTATTGCGTGGTTGATCACGTGTTTATTCATAAAAAATTACTCTCTCCGTCCCATAAAGTTTGATCACTACGAAACTAAGTAAAATTTTCAATCTAAAAAATAACGTGCTTACGAAAATAATTTTTTAGTCAATATGGATCTTGTTTGATCGATCTCATCGATAACTTTTATACGATGCAAAAAAAATTCAAAAATTATTTTGGTAAATACATTATTTTTTAGTTTGAAAATTGCACGTAGTTTCGTAGTGATCAAACTTTATGGGACAGAGGGAGTAATAAAAAATTAGATGTAATCGCGAGCTTAGATTTTTCACAATGCAATGACATATTTAGCTTATTAAGAATTGATTGATAGTTACGCTCGGAATAAAAATGGGATTTTTATATATAATATGCCTATCAAAATGGCTAACATTTTTGAAAGAAAAAGAGGAAGGCAACGGGAATTTATTCTGTCATGGTCTATTATAAAAAATGCACTAAGAAATGTGCATTGTAGCATTTCATAAGTGACTGTCCAACCCTTTTTAAAGCTCATGGGAAACACTTGAGCAGATATACGAATTAGAGAAATTAATCAAAACCTGTTAGTAATTTGGATTCGATCGTAATTTTTTACTTTTTTGATTCTCCTCGCCGAGACAAACAAATAGTAATATACAAAAAAAGTTGATGCAAAAACTAAAAAAACACGAAAAAAAAATCAAATAAAGACGAAAAATAAGTCAACTAATTTTTTAAGTCAAAACACACCTAAATCAAATTAATCTGCACGTAAAGAAATGCAACAATTCTTTTATTTCTAGAGCCCCTCTCACCAGACTCACACATCACGTCCCACCCGAAAATTGCCATCGCGAACCAGTAGGTAATTGGTCCCAATCCCAAACCATTTTATATAATTTTGATTAATTAAAGGAAAATTTTCAAAAATAATCCTAAACTGTCACCTAAATGTCTAGTAAGCACTCAAACTTAACAACCTTTCAATTAGACACCCAGTGTTATTAAAGATTCTTCAATTAGGGTACCCAACATTCAAATTACTGGCAAACCTTGCTGAATTGATTGTTATGTTTGACAAATGATACCATGTGTGCAAATATACTCAAGCTCCACTATATACCTCTCCCTCCCCTACTCTTCCTTCTCCATTTACACTTAACTCTCACCTCTATCGTCTAATCATTGTCACTTCTGGCTTTCTTATTTGCTAAAATCAACTGTTAATTTTGGCAAAATATTGATTTTAGCAGATTTTAGCGAAACTCAAACAAAACTAGATCTTAAACATATGAGCGAGACCAATTAAATTATACTGCTTCAAATGAAACAGAAGATCAACATTAGACAGTTAGATAGTGTACATCTAGAATTTACAAGTGCACATATATCATCATATCTTCACATATTTGGAAAAAAAAAATAACTAAAAGCTCATTTATTCGTATGGGTCCTATTTTTTGTTTTTATTAAAAAAATCTGTATTTGTCATTTTTGCCTCCATTTTTTGGGATTATTGGTTCGTCTCAACGAGATGAATCTACAAAGTATGAAATTGTGAGATTTTTTTTTAAAGTTCACTAAAGACAAAATAATCCAATTTTTTTTTCTAGATTGTTGGATTTTTTTTGTTTTTATTCACAAACTAACAAATACAATTTTTTTTTAAAATAAAGACAAATAAAATAAACTGGTTTATTTAATTTGCCAAAGGACAAGTTCTTTAAGGAATTAGATTTGTTGCTAGTATTTGTTACACCCTCTATCCCCATTATTTAGGAGTTTGTTCACTCTTAAATTGGTTAGATGTCATAATTTATAATATAATTTTGAAAATTTTGTTTAATAAAACTAATTGAGATCTATGTAACAAGATTAATTTTGCATTTAAAAAGTATTACCAATCGACAAATATAAGCAGTTTTTCTATCCGATCATGATAGAACAAAAGACAAAATAACGGGATTGAGAGAATCAAACATTTTGGTCGGCTCGTTAAGTTTGTTACGTGCACCAAAAACCCTATTCGGGAAATCGATAGCAATATCATTGAGACATTATTTTGAAAATATGTTTACGTGCGCAATATTTTTGCCTACTCGTAGTTAGAAAATAACCTCACGTCCAGCACATAGCACAACACATTATTCACACTTCACAGCTCACCTGCAATTGCTTATGCAACCGCACATAAAATCATTAGTTAACCAATAAAACTATGGGTACAACATTTTAGTGTACACTAAATGTTCATTGTTTCGGTTTCGGTAGAATCCATTTTGAGGTCTCACTCACAAATGATCAGAGCTGCTCAATATTCTTAAAACAATTTTCTAAGGGCCACTGTAAAAAAATAACTTGTTTTAACTTGGTAAGACCTCGATAGATTATCTGTCCAATTTCTTGTGCGAAAAATGTTTTACCCTAGCAGGACTCATTAGTTAACTAGTCCAATCATTTGAAGTTAACTTCTTCTTCTTATTTTTTTGGAAATGAAGAGTATTCCGATGAATTTGAGTAATTTCTCTAGTCTCTCCCAGTACTTTTCTCACGTGCCCGTTTGTTGAGTTGAGGTGGCCCCTAGGAGAATTTGATGCCGCGCGAGGGGAATTAACCTTCCAGCCTTGGAATGATGATTAAGACCCGTCGAAGCAAGTTGGTAAATCACTACGATAACCTGTTGTCGTCGTCCAATCTCCTCTTGTTTAAATAAAGCAAGAAAATTAAGCCAATATATTGTGTGTTTCTTAAGTCACACCCATAGATAGTCTGGCCTTTTCCAACCAATGGACAACGACATATGTATTATAGTACTCCTACTAAACATGTATATCACATAAAATATTTTTTAAAACAAAAATTTCTACAAAATCACATCATCAGCTGATTGTTTTTTCACTCAGAGAGAGAGAGAGAGAGAGAGAGAGAGAGAGCTCTTCAAATTTTCTTAAAATAAAATATCCACATTGAATATAATTTGATGAGGAAAACGTAACGTTAAGCACAATTGAATTTGATTCTCTTTGTAATTGCTTTATCTTGCATCGCATGAGATGCTACTTGTATGAGAAATACTTTTTTTTTTTAACAAACACAGAGAATTACTATGTATATGGAAATATTTTTTTGACAAATTGCGTTTTCTTTGTCCTCTAATGGCTGGTTTCATCTATTGAGTAAATTGCTCTCTGATTGCCTGTCTCTCATGGCAAAGTTCGAGGTGGCACTCTTATACTAAGTTCATCAGGAAGCAAATAGAACTGCAGATATCCTCGCCAAAGATGCTCTTTCTAAAGTCATGGATTTTACTTTCAATCCCCTTCTTGTTGAATTTCAATGTGACGAAGGCTTTCGGGTGTACATTATGGCTACAAAATTTAGTTAGATTATTTTTTTCCTTATTTTATTTTTCTCGTATTTGTTATTTTTGTGTCAATTTTTTGTGGATTATTAGTTGTCTCAACAAGAGGTATCTACGAAGTAAAAAAAGTAGTATTAACTAAACTAAAATTTTTGTGAATAAAGTCTCTATTTTGAGTCATTTATGTCTTTCGTGAATTTTTTAAAAATATTTTCATACATAATTTTTTAATTTTTAGCTTCCTTTCATTGAAACAAACCAATTGTCCAAAAAAATCGACGCAAAGCCAATGAATGAAAAAATATTTAAATAAGGAATTTTTTTTTTTTTACTCAATTGCTTAGCCAAAATACCCCTTTGCAGGATTAAATACCCAAGACCTTGTAATGTTAATCTAATTTCCCCTATTTAACCAAAAAACAGAAATAAATTTTTGCACTTCTTGTTCATTCCTTAATTCAGGTTAAAAAAAATATAAAAAATTAGAGAATAAAAAGGTGCAAAAATCAGAGAGAGGGGCCCACAACACCAAAACTAGTTGCAGTTGGAGTACATTGAAGCCAAAGAAAAGAAAACAGTGTCACCACCTGTCGGCAACCACCAGCTGATCTCCTCTAGTATTTTGTTCATTCCATCGTGCAAGTGTATGTCTTTGGTGAGAGACAAACATAAGAGAGTTCCAGAGTGAGAGACCACACGTTTTCGCTTCGGAGAGAGAGAGAGAGAGAGAGAGAGAGAGAGACTGAAGTCAACTTAAGAGTGAAGAGAGAGACGGTGTTCGTGTACAGTTTCTCAGTACTTGTGTGGATTCGATTCAATGTTGGTCCAAGATCGTCCAACCCCAAAATCCCCCAAAACCCACAGCAACAACAACAACAGAACACTTCCAACTCTTCACCCAAATCGATTTTCTGAATCCAAATCGCTCGATTTCTCCACATGGGCATCCGAAAACCTCTACAAAATCGTCGCAATCCTCCTCCTAATCACTACCGTCGCCGCCCTCTTCTTCCTTCGCCAAGTCGGTGACACGGCGGCACTCCTCTGCTTCCAGTCCCAGTCCCAACAACTCGAAACCATCCATTTCCCCAAAATCAACTGGAACTCAATCGAACCCATTGTTGACAAAACTACCCCTTACGCCAATTTCCGATCTGAGAAATGGGTAGTCGTCTCCGTTTCAGATCATCCCTCCGATTCTCTCAAAAACATTGCGAAAATCAGAGGGTGGCAAGTGCTTGCGATTGGGAACTCCAAAACGCCGTCGGATTGGAGTCTGAAAGGTACTATATTCCTCTCTTTAGAAGAACAAGCGCAGTTAGGGTTTAGGGTTGTTGATTTCTTGCCTTATGATTCGTATGTTAGGAAAACTGTTGGGTATTTGTTTGCGATCCAACACGGCGCGAAGAAGATCTTCGATGCTGATGATCGTGGTGATGTGGTTGATAATGATATGGGTAAGCACTTTGATGTGGAGTTAGTTGGGGAGGAGGCTAGGCAAGAGGTTATTTTGCAGTATAGTCACGAAAATCCTAACCGGACCGTTGTCAACCCGTATATTCATTTCGGGCAACGGTCGGTTTGGCCTAGGGGAATGCCATTGGAGAATGTTGGTGAGATTGGGCATGAGGAGTATTACACTGAGGTGTTTGGTGGGAAGCAGTTTATACAACAGGGGATTTCGAATGGGCTTCCGGATGTCGATTCGGTGTTTTATTTTACTAGGAAGTCTGGTTTGGAAGAGTTTGATATTAGGTTTGACGAACGAGCCCCCAAAGTGGCATTGCCACAAGGTATAATGGTGCCTGTTAATTCTTTCAATACGATTTACCATGCGTCTGCGTTTTGGGCTTTGATGTTACCCGTTTCGGTTAGTACCATGGCTTCGGATATTTTGAGGGGGTATTGGGGACAAAGACTTTTGTGGGAAATCGGTGGTTATGTTGTTGTTTATCCTCCCACAGTACACCGGTATGATAGAATAGAAGGGTACCCATTTTCAGAAGAGAAAGATCTCCATGTGAATGTTGGTCGTTTAATAAAGTTCTTGGTTTCTTGGAGATCGGGGAAGCATAGGTTGTTTGAGAAAATTTTGGAGTTAAGCTATGCAATGGCGGAGGAAGGTTTTTGGAGTGAGAAAGATGTCAAATTTACTGCTGCTTGGCTTCAGGACTTGCTTGCTGTTAGGTATCAACAACCTAGGTTAATGTCACTTGAATTAGACCGACCAAGGGCAAATATTGGTCATGGGGATAGGAAGGAGTTTGTTCCTCAGAAATTACCTTCTGTTCATCTTGGGGTCGAGGAAATTGGTACAGTGAACTATGAAATTGGGAATTTGATCCGGTGGAGGAAGACTTTTGGGAATGTGGTGCTTATAATGTTTTGTAGCGGCCCTGTTGAACGGACTGCTTTGGAATGGAGATTGCTATATGGAAGGATATTCAAAACTGTGATTATTTTGGCGGAGCAGAAGAATGAGGATCTTGCTGTCGAAGAAGGCCGCTTGGACTATCTATACAAGTAAGTTTTTCGCAATTTTTTGCCTTGTGCATTCTCATGATTATGCAATGTAATTCGTGTCTTGGCCATGATCTGTGATTAACTGCTGAATTCCTATAGATTTTGTCACTTCTGTTTGATCTTTTGGGTAGCCAAGGAGCAAGAAGTTGGGAGATGCAATTTTGTGGGACTTTCTCCTACATGAATGGTCATATAGGATATGGATAGATTTCAATGTTGGGTAATCTAGTGGTATCTATTTAGAGGAATCATATTTATTTACTGGTTTCATTAATTTTAATTTGGATCTCAACATTTTTATGTATGGACCAAACAAAGTTAGTGGAATAAATGTAGTCATTTACCATCTGGAATTTACTTTTAAGATATTTTAGCTACATAGATGATCAGCACACAAAATTGTAACTTGCTCTGCTCCCATCTTTCCTGAAAGATCTGGGTTCTGGTCTGCCTGCCTGGATATGTGTTTGATTGTGCTTGTCGTCCGACGGTTAAGAAACTTTGATTCATCTGTCAGTGCTCTATGGGGCTGTTGGAGTAGTCTTCTTTTTTATAAAGTGGACTGCTTGTGGGAAGTCTCAACTGTAATGTGGTCATTCCTTTTTCAAATATTGTAGCAAGGCCTCTAATCCCACAATTCTGCTTCAAAGCTAGTTGTGCACTCCAAATTCTTCTGCTAATCTTCAAGCGGTGCAGTTTGGGGTTGGGAGCATGAAACTGGCAAATATGTCGTAAAGAGATGGCAATAGAAGACAAAATGTGGGAATCAAGTTGGGGTAAATTATTCTTTATGTTTTAGGATCATTTTGGCACCTGACTTGTGATAATAAGAAGTTTGTTGATCATAGCAGTTGAAGTGTGGTTTTCCAATCTCCAGGTCCGGGGTGAGTGTCTTAAGATCGAGTCAGGGTTAATCTTTTTGGCTATAATAATCTTTATTAGGCTCTGTCCTGGAATATGATGTTGGTTGCCTTCGATGCGGTACAAGGCTAGGTGAAACCTGCAACAAAGTGCGCTGGAGACCTACCACAAAGTGTAATGGCTTAGTAGAGTCACTGCATCATTTCGGAAGCCTAGCTGGAAGATGCGTTCATAAACAAGTAGAAGATAGCCATATCATGCCACTCACCATTTGGTTGACTTCGCCTGCTTGTTGACTGCCCTCACCTTGATTGTGCCTTGTTTGGCCAAACATTAGCGAGAAACTACAACGGCTGCAGTTGAGTTGCGACATAGCATAGTGGCCAGGTTGGCTTTGAATCTGAATAGAAGGGTATTGGTGCCATTTTGAGAATCACAAAGGGTATTGCTTTGGATCTGTATGTATTCCATTTTGAGAATCACAAAAATAAAAAGAGATGAATTGCAATAGCCCGTGAAGCTTTCTCTAAGGACCCTCCTTCGTTTATATTCTAGGAGTATAACATCATAACCAAGCAATGGTGTTGTTCATTTAGGATTTGGTTGATTAAGATTTCTGGAAGTACTTTAGCTCCAACCTAGAAGGTGTTTATTTAGGATCTGGGTTCCCTCCCCATTTGCTATCAACCTAGGCGTTGACCGTTGGATAGATTAACTTAAATAGTACATTAACTTAAGTTATTTCTTTCTTTTTCGTTTTAATTTTTTCTTTCCTTATAGCATCTGCAAGGTTGGTGTAATGACAATTTTTTGTTACTTTGTCTGAAGGAACCTTCTCTTAGATGTAAGCTCTAGTTGTTGTTAAGGTGTTAATTTCCATTTGCCATGTGATTGCAAAGTGGTAGATGTAATGTGACATTCTACCAGTTTTTCTTTATTTTGGTTGCACTTGCTGTGGTTAACTGAAATTTGTTAGAAGAACTCTTTCATGTCTTCTCCCACAATAATTATGGATAATATTGTCTACCTCTTGTTTGTTTACAGGCAGCTGCCGGCAATATTTAACAGATACAGCAGTGCGGAAGGATTTTTATTCCTTCATGATGATACGATTCTTAATTACTGGAACCTGTTGCAGGCTGACAAAACTAAGCTTTGGATTACTGACAAGGTAATAGGAACTTCAAAATTCTCTTTCCTCTCTACTATCCAGTATCCATGTGTTTGCTAAATGCAAGGAAATTTCATTTTGTATTGTTTTTGGAGCTGAGATTTGTGGAAGGATTCACTGAGGAAAAAGAAAAGGCAAAGGGATAATTAGCTCCACAAATCCCTTTCCTGTTTTTCTTACTCAACAATATCATTTATGAATCCAAGATCCAAAGACAGCCTGTGATGCATACTGAGAATAAGTTTTTGGCATGTCGGTTTTGCATCTCTCCCACCTTTTTTCAATGTTTGAAGCTGTAGTTATTGTCACTTAAAATTAGTTGTAGCTTTAAAAAGACATTGAGAACCCAAGATTGGAAAAGTTATCATTTTGAGCATACTTTGAGAGTTTGAGAATAAAAGAGGCTGAAAAGTGGAAGAAAGCACCTTAACTCTTTGAGGCACTCACTTCAGCATGCAAATTCAATATTTAAAATATATAAGCTGCAAATATGTTGAAAACAAACAGCTCCTTACTAAGTTACTATTGGTTGATTAAAAGCAAGAAATAGAAATCCATGCTTAATGGTTACTCCCTCTCACAAGTCAATGTCATTTAGGTATCCGAATCCTGGACTCCTGTGAGTGACGATGGCAACTCTGATTGGTTTACCAAACAAGCTGAACTCGTCAAGAATGTTGTTAGCTCAATGCCCGTTCATTTCCAAGTCGGTTACAAGGAATCTATGCCTGTTCATTCAAGCATCACAATATGCAGTTCTGAGGTGTTCTACGTGCCTCGCCGCTTTGTTTCTGATTTCATTGATCTTGTAAATCTAGTGGGCGATCTAGATATCCATCAGAAAATTGCTGTACCCTTGATTTTCCTATCAATGGACTCGCCTCAGAATTTTGACTCAGTGTTTGGTACAATGATTTACAAGCCGGATCAACCTTCTGTAAATTCCACAACTTCCTATTCTCCTGAAGTACCTGCTGTTCACCCATGGAGTGTATCGAGCGAGCAAGAGTTCATAAAGCTGGTTAGAATAATGGCAGCAGGTGACCCCCTCCTAATGGAGTTGGTCTGAAGGGGAAAGAAACAATTTTAACACCAAATTCTGTAATTTTTTTTGTACTATTCTTTTGGAAGGTGGGAGGGGTTCTTTTGTAGATTTTTTCATGTATGTTCAGTAGTTGGAGATTATCAACTCCTACAGAAGCAAAAAACAAGAAAAAAATAGAGAAACTGATATCGTCTTTGTATTTTTCTTTTCTGCTTTCTGGAAATGTATGTTTGTCCTCTTGTGATAATTTGTACATTTAGTGGTTTATATACAAGTGAGAATTCAGAGTTTGTTGAATGATTCTTGCTTTTAAATTACCTAGTTCAGTTTCATTTATCTGAGATCTGAGTTCCTCAAGCTATATGTTTCGAGTCTAGTAAAAACATCAATAACTTGTAAATGCTATGGCTTGAAATAAGATTTGTAGTTCGTACGTGAAATTTTTAGGAGTAGATTTTGAGATTCAAGTGTTTGAAAAATAGTCGGTAAAGTTGGAACACCTTAATCTGATTCTGGAGGGAGTAAGGTAAAGTCGGAACACCTTAATCTGATTCTGGAGGGAGTAAGTTTGCGGTGTTTTGGGGCTAGATTTTGTATTCTAATTTATTTGAAAGCTAAGTTTATACTTTTT
Organism: Vaccinium macrocarpon; assembly: GCA_022606695.1. Classification (NCBI taxonomy): domain Eukaryota; kingdom Viridiplantae; phylum Streptophyta; class Magnoliopsida; order Ericales; family Ericaceae; genus Vaccinium; species Vaccinium macrocarpon. The sequence goes on along the minus strand of CM040171.1, from coordinate 37,178,525 downwards.
CTGCTATCTTTAGTTGGAGCTTAACCATAATCTCAAAGTTATGGCTAATAAGCGCATCAACTCGAACATGATGCCCTGGGCAAGATTTTTCGGTCTAACTTTCAAAGGTAAAACAACCTCCGAACAGTTTGCATGCCCTATTTCTAGTTCCTAATTGGGGTATGCATTTCAATTTATCGCCATCCATTTTGAAGGTCTATAGTGGCCATTTGATAGGCAATTTTCTTGGTTTGTTAAATTAGGCACTTGGATGTTTTAATTGCCTGGAGTTCATGGCTAAGTTTGCAGACATTTTTTTCTTTCCTTTGTCAAAGTGTGGTGATTTATTGTATTAGAGGGACCTATTGGCAAAGGTGGCATGACGAATTTTGACAAATCCTGAGTCTTTTCTAGCTTCAGCATTGCTCAGCAAGTATTGTCTTGGGAGAGATTTTCTCGCGACTTTCATTGGTTCAGTGGTTTCCTGGCCCTGGAGAAGTACTTTGCGGGGGGAAGAGCTTACTGTCGAAAGGTCTTTAGTGGAAAACTGGAAATGGCCAAATACTTGATGTTTTCCATGACCAAAGGATTCCTAGGTTGGATAACCTCGTGGTGATTGTAACTTGGGGCGGGTGTTTACAGATTTTAAGGTGGCTGATTTTTTTGATGCTTCTGTTCGGCAATGGAGGCCTTCTCTAGTTCTTTTCCCAGCTAAGGTGACTGAAATAACTATGGTCTTGTATGTGCGTACGACAGAACCTTAGGATGAACCCTTCGCGAGCCTGCTAAGATATAGCATTTACAGTAAACTCGGCCTATCTTCGGAGGAGGAGTTATAGAGTGGTCAGACCCCTTTTCAGTTGTTGGGTAAAGTCGGGGGCTTTGGTTTTCTTCCTAAATTCTTGATTTCCATTTGGAAAGTGGTGCACGATATTCTGGTAGTACAAGATGTGTTGCTTAGAAAGGAAATGGCAGTGGGGGAGCGCATAGCAGGCTTAAGGCTGCTCCTAAAAAAGTTGTGATTTGGCTTCTGTGTGCATGATGTGGATCATCTGGTGCATGCGAAATGATGAAATTGTTCAACATTGATGATGCTTTAGCGCGTTTTGCAAGTTTAGGAATAAGCTTTAATCTCGAAAAGGATTGGATCTCTTGTGTTGCTAAGCCTGGAGTGGGAATGAGTTCGTCTCAGCTTGGCAATTCCGCGGTGACTGAGCTTTGCTATATTTCGAATGTAGAGAATGGATTGATAGGCCCTTGTTCTTTTTTTTTTCTGTATCAGATGGTGCTTGGGATGCGGCTTTCCTTAAGCAGTGTTGCTGCATGGATAAGGACAGATGAACAGAGAAGAGATTTTGTTGCATCAGGTGGTGGAAATCAAAGCTGATTCAGCGGCCATGGTGGAGGTCAGAGCACGGTTGCTGGTGCTTAATTCAATGGGTGGGCGCAATGGTGTCCTGGAAGTGTGGATTTTGTCAGCTGTTCTTAGCCAGCCCTTTGAATTTATGTTTATTGCTAGAGCAACCATGCTTAATGCGCAATTTCTTATCTGTGGGATGATTTGATGGTTAAAAAAAAGTGGGTGGCTGCCAGTTTTGATTGATGAACTAATAACTAGGTTCGATTCTTCTTTTCTCTCCATTGATTGAAATGATTCTAGAAATGAATATACAAATTCATATATGTGTGTAAGTAGTCTATCCTAATGAATAGGAGTGTATTATGATACTACATTTTAACTATATATAAATGTCAATAAAGCGTGTGATGTTGATGTAAGTAATGAGAAAATATACATAGTACTGATTAGTTTAATTTACCTTTAACTTCTTTAAAATATATATGTACATTTAGATATGGGCATAATTAAAAAATAAAAGCGTGCGCTGACATCAAAATTGACATTTACACTAAAAGGGATGTTTAAGAATAGATAGATGCGTACATATAGCTTGTCATAAAACTCTTGTATGGTCACACTCAAACACAAGACGTGTGAGTGCGTGTAATTGTTGCCCACAGTGTGCGGGGCCCACTACACTTATTAGTGTGGAGTTAGAATTTGGCTCGTCATATCTTACAGGAAGATAAGGATATTAAAGTTATTACGTAATGGTTTTTATTGACTGTGCATTTTGGTTCATGGTCTATTCTACAAAAGTAAATTGGCAATATGTAAGGTTGAAAACCAACTATGTTGTTTACGAGCAACTCAAGTCTCAACTTGTTACGAGCTCATTAGTAAACAAGATGAGATTGAGCTCAAATTTTAAGCTCATCGAAAAAGTCAAGCTTGAATTATTTTTAGCTTGTTATAGAAGTCTTGCTCATTTAGTGAGGATCGGCTTTATAAAAGCTCATTAAGTAAACAACCCAAGTTCGAAGACCCCAGTAAACTGAAGCTGAACTAATTAGGCCCAACTTGAGCTGGACTAGTTTTGAATGAGCTAACACTTCAAAACTCGATTCGCCTCATTTACAGCATGGGATAGGACCGATAGGTGGACGTGGGACGGTGGGAGGGGTTAATCGGCATATAACCAGAACAACATGGGGGTCATAATGAAGTTTGTCAAATCTCATCCACTGGACTATCCCGGGTCCAAAACCCTAGTGACGCCACAAAATGCAAAACTAGAACCCCAACACCAGCGCAGGGAGAGAGATAGAGAGAGGATGGCGTGCAGTTCAGGGTCCTGTCAATCCGGTTGTTACAAAGACAACAACGACGCCGAAGTAGAAGAAGAAAACCGACAATCTCAGAAAAGAGAAGCGGCCAACCGCCACAGTCTTTGCATAAAGTGCAAGTCCAATGAAACCATCGCCGCCACAAGCCCCTCGGCGGCTGCCTTGGCCGGCGGCGGAGACGGCAGCCGGTTTTGTGCCGAATGTTTCAGGAGCAATCTTTTCGGGAAGTTCAAGTTTGCTGTCACCTCTAACGCCATGATTTCTCCCTCCGACAACGTCCTCGTCGCTTTCTCGGGCGGCACTTGTTCCAGGTTTCTCTCTATTCAACTCTTTCTCTCTCTCTCTCTCTCTCTCTCTCTCTGTAGAGTGGTATTTATTGATAGTTTCAGTAATATGTTGTTTTGTTGTGGGGAATAGTTTTAGTCTAGCATTTGGGTCTTGTTTCTTATTTGGATGATGGAATTTCATTTGGTTGATTTGTGTATGACTATGAAGTGATCTCTGAAGTTCATTGCTTGTATTGGTTTTGTGCGAATGAGAAAGAAAACTGTGTTTGGATTACAAATAAAAAAAACCGAGAGAAAGATAACTCTGTCTCTAGAACCTTATTTATTAGTAATGTCAGACGTATATTGATTTTATTTTAGGGGATAGCTTTTTTTTTTTTTTTTTTTTTTTCTAGTACTATTTGGCTTTTGTTTATCATTTGAATAACTGAACTTCATGTGCTGGATTTGTGTATAACTATGAAATGATCTTAAGGTGAAGTGTCTCAGAAGGTTAATTTTTTTGTGTTGGTCTTGGTGTGAATGATTGGGTGTGACTGAGAAAGAAAACTGTGTTTGGATTACAAATTAAGAAATCAAGAGACATCAAGAACTCAGTGTTTGTTCCAGGTCTCTCTCTCTCTCTAGAATCATATTTATTTGTGGTTTCAGTTGTGTGTTGATTTTATTGTAGGGGATAAGTTTGGTCTAGCATGTGGATATCTTTTCTTATTTGATTAATTGAATAATTTGAAGTTCATGTGCTCGATTTGTTATAACTATGAATTGATCTCAGAAGGTTCATCGCTTGTGTTAGTTTTGGTAAGAATCAAGGAGGGGCCAATGGGCGGATGAGATCAGCCAGCTGCCCTACTCAACTTCTAAAATTTCTCTAGTAGTGTTTTAGTACATTTTTCTCAAAGATACCAATTTGGCAATTTTATACAAGTTCGCCCGCCTGGCTAGCCTTTGTTTGAAAAATAGCTCGCCTTCAAAGATTTTATGCATATGTAAGAAATCTAACACCAAGTTCCCCTTTTCTTATTTTGAAATGGATATTATTGCACATGATTGTATATTTGTATGCACCCCTTGATATATAAGACTCATAGTTTTCAAAGGCGAGAGTCACATAAAGGCTCAAAGTCGAGTTGGGGCCTAGGCAAGAGGCCCAAGGCACGTGTGCCTTTTTGAAGTGAGACAGAAAAATAGCATACACCAATACTTGAAATAGTAAATACTAAGCGAATGAATTTTAGAAAGCATAGCATCCAAAAGATACATAAAAACATCTACCAAATGTCATATAGTCAATGCTTCTCGCATAGTGAAGAACTAAAACATCAAAATTAACAAAACACAAGCATCCTACATTTGAAAGTAAATTAAAGCAACTAGTTATCCCAATTGGAATTCAATCCTAAGGAGGATTTAGTAATCATCTTCAACATGAACACCTAGTGAATCCACATCTTCTTCCTCTTCTACCGTTTGCTCAGAATTCACCTCTTCTTCATCTACCAAATGAATAGGATTTGATGTGGAAAGTGGAAACCCTTGCTGGTGCTCTTGATGTTGTTGCTCTAATTGCATTGGTACTGTGTCCTGCTCCAGAAGCTGTAGTATCATCACCCCACGATGAACGATCCATCCCCAAACACTGGCTCATCATCTTCATCCGATTCTCCATCCATCCTCCCATGCAACCATTCATTACTCTCATCAACATTTATCAAAGAAATGAAATCAATTGTATCTCACATATCGTATCGGTTTTAATGACCCGTTAAACTTGACAAACACCAAGACATTGAGGTGTTTTTGCTGGAGCCTATTTCTTTTCTTGCTATGGAGCTGCAACAATCGCAATGAAAATACTAGTTTATACAAGGAGGTTAAAATAATTAATAGAAAATAGGAATATTCGGAATTTGAGGTAGATACTTATATCTTCAAATACACTCCAATTTTGTTCACAACTAGAAGAACTACACGTGAGACTAAGAAGTCTTATCACAAACTTTTGCAAAATAGGAGTCGGAGAACCATATGCAACCCACCAATCATTTGTGAATTTGAATTAATTAGCCATTAAGTTATAGTGAAAATAGATGATCTAAGAATATACTTTAAGTTACCTAATTGCTAGTGGCATTCCAAAAATTCTTGGAGCTTTCATGTAAACAGTCATCTCAGAAGTGATTTTATTTTGCGTCTCATGTTCTGCAACCAACTTTGTTTTGCAATTATAAATCCCTGTCACAACCTCAACATCCTAGCTTTTGCTCAACTTGTGGGTTTGAGTAGAAAAACTCTGGATTTAAAAAATGCCCTGTAGCATGCAAAGGACAATGCAATTGGATTGACTACCTATTGGCAATAATCTTATAGATGTCTTCATATTTCTAACCTTTTTACCAAATGATTTGGCTATGGCTTCTTTTGCCCTATCAATAGCCTCATAGACTATCAACCAATCTCAACACTTCAATAAGAGGACCCGGGACCTTAAGAGGGTATACAATATTATTCCAAAATGTTAGCATCATTATATATCTTGCCACAGTTTTGCCTAACTGCTTTTTGGCAAATTTGCTAGGTGTCCAATTTTCTAAAATGAACATCTTCATCGAATTATTCTTTCGAAGATGAATCCTTGATAAAGTGAGGAAAGTAGTTGCGAATCTTGTTTTTGCATGCCAGACCATTTCCTCATCTCCGTACATGCCTCATGGGCTGCACATGGTGTCCAATAAAGATTCGGTCCCTTTGCTCCCCAAAACTTTTCTATTAGAAGTTTAAACCCAAAAAAACTATTAATACAAACTACAAACTACAAATTTTTAAATATAAAAACAAACTATAAACTTTTTCTTATAAGAGATAAGATTCGTACCGGCCAATATCTTAGCTGAGGCATTGTCTGTTACAACTAGGATTACATTGGGTTCACCAATGAGTTCCACATACTTGTCAAAAAGCTCAAACAGTTTCTGTCCATCCTTAGCATGGCTCGAGGCATTGATGGACTCGATAAACATTGTTCCTCTTGGATAATTCACTAAGAAATTGATCAAGGTCCTCGAATTCCTATCACTCCATCCATCCGCCATTACAGAGCATCCATATTTCATCCAATCCTCTTAGTGATCCTTCATCAAATTATTGGTATTAATCACCTCCTCCTTCAAATAGGTCCTTGTCTCATGGTAACTTGGTGGTCTCACGCCCAGACCATATTGCCCAAAAGCTTCAGCTGCGGGTCCAAAGTTTGGATATTTGACTGCATTAAAAGCAATACCGGCATCATATCCACCTTGCGAAATACTTATCAAAAAAAAAAGAAAATATCCACCTGGCGAAACTGGTCACTCCACAATCTTGTAGTTCTTTCTTGTATGGGTCATTTACATATGTTAGTTTTTTCCCTTTCTGATTTTGCACAATGATGTCCGGATTGGGCGAGAAACATACATCCATGGGCCCTTTAGTCTTTGGCTGTTTCGGCTTAGGTTTGGAAACATAGCCTTGAGCCCTTGACTACATCTAGTTCCAATGGATTTACCACGCGCTGTCGCAATCTCCCCAACATCATCATCATCATCATCATCATCATCATCAAAACCATAATCATCAATATCCGGCATCATTTACATTTGCTCTTTTATTGATTTCTTATTTCCCATAAACTCTTGAATCTATTGTTTTACATCGGGTGGGCATCTTGGACAAGTTGTAACATCTCTATAACCTCGCACATTGTTTCTTTGCCCGGTTAATTCCGTGACTAAAATTACACTTATATTTATTAGTGTTTGCGGGATCTGGTAAATGATGATACTTCCATGCGGGATCCCTTCAATTAGTTTTCGCTCCGCTTAACATCTAAAAACAAAACAAACAAATTTAATTTACTTTAGGTAATAGCCTAATACTCTCTTTGGAAACCCCTCATCCCAACAGTAGCTTAATTTCAGCAAAAATAAAAAAAAAAACAGTATGTTCATTTCATTTTAAAAAAAAAAAACCGATAGCTTAATTTTATTTTTCTTTTGTTTTTAGAGGAAGTAGCTCAACCCTCAATATATATTGAGAGCAGATAGACTGAACTTCAATATGTATACAAATAAAAGAAGCTTCAGTGCATCCTTTTTTTTTATACAGAGAAGAGGGAGATCGACTGAATACATTTTTTAGAGGAGAGAGTGTCAGACAATCGCAAGAGAGGACAGAGTCAGACGATTGGCAATAGAGAAGAGACGAGACCGAGAGAAGAGAGGAGATCGACTGAACTTGCATCAACCTTTTTTTTTTTGGATGTTTGAACTTCATACACCTAAGTATGCAGGTGTGTGTGTGAGGGAGGTAGGGAGGGAGGGAGGTTGGGATCAATTTGAAAGATGCGTCGCCTTGCCGCAATTGCAAATTCACCTCCCCTAGAGTCATGCCAGGTGCAAAGGCTGCGCCTCGCGATTAGGTGCGCCTTTAACAACTATGACGTGACTATGTCTTGTAATTGTTTAAGTTTTTTGTAATATTTACGCTAAGCTCTGCCTTTGACAACTATGATATGACCATATCTTGTAATTGTTTAAGATCGTAATATTTATGCTAACCTTTTTATATTTTTTTTGTAGTTTTTATTGACAAGTTAATATTGTGTTTTGTATGTTGTTGATGTCCTAATGTTCCTCCACCCAGTTGAAGTTCTTGAAAAAAATGTGTTTGGATTACAATTTAAGAAATCGAGAGAAAAGAGATCATCTCCTATTTAACCAACTTCTTTGTCCCCAAATTGGTGAGAATTTTGTGTGAATAGGTGAAATGGACAAAATTGATTGGCTATGATTTTGTGAACTAAAAAGATTGTCTATCAAATCGCAAGCGAAGGAATAGAAACGTCTCTCATATCCATCTTGATCCTCATATGCTGTCTTACTCTTCTAAACATGATAATTAGTGAACATAATCATTTAATGTTTTTGGTCACCAACATGAGACCATAGTGTTCTCTTTTCTTTCTTAACTCCTCCAAAAATGGATTCTAATCTCTCCTTAAGAAGCCTGATGTCTCTCTGTTCTTTCTTTGTCCTACGCCTTGTCTGGATGTTTGTTTGTCGTTCATTCGTTCTTGAAGATGCCATCTTGATTGTATATTTAAGCTTGAAGCGACAAAAATGAATTACTAATTTCTACATGTGAAGGTTTTCTTGCATAGTTACTTTAGTATGGAAAGGATCCACAAGTTAGTGATATTAATAATATTTATGCATAGAGTGGGGTGGAGGAGGACATTTCGAGTTAATCCAGCTTGGATTTTATCTGGTCTCGTATAGCCTATGTGCTTATCCAACTAAGTTAAAATTCTAATGTAAGGTTTAATTTGCTTTAAAGATTAGTTGAGCATCCTTGCTCATCTAACTAATTTATGCTCATGATCTTACCCTCAATTTGAAACAAGGTTACATGGCTTGCTTGGCCTTAGAAACCCCGAATAAGAGCTCACGTGAGCCATTTATTTGTCACATTTAATGTTCTATCTCTGATCAAGTATGTATCTTTTAGGGTGGCCCTACAGTTCGTACATGAGATGCAATGTAAAGCACAGAAGAATTTTGATGCAAGCAGAGATAGATCCCTACCAGTATTTGGTGTTGGTGTTGCTTTTATTAATGAAAGTGCCATTTATCCAGTCTCTTCCCAGCAACTTGATGATGCTATTGAAGACATGAAACTTGTTATATCAAATTTAACTCCCCCAACAAAGGTGTTTCATGTTATCCCAACTGCAAGCATCTATTCTTCAGATCTAGGGGAGGGAAATTTTAGGTTGAAAGAGTTAGTAAATAGCGTTAGTGATGCCACCGGGAAAGAAGATCTTATGCTGCATCTGCGAATGTTGTCATTGCAAAAGGTTCAACTTTTATGCATGTTATTTAACTTAAGTAATAAGATGAAGGACTGGCAACTTCTTGATGCAATTCATTGCTTTTGTTATGCAGATTGCTCTTGAAAATGGATACACCAAACTTCTGTTGGGGTCATGTACATCAAGGATAGCTTGCCATGTCATTACAGCAACTGTTAAGGTTAGCCTCTGTTTTCTAAACTCTTGAAGGAAATGGAGATTGACTATAGAACAATTATAAAAGCTGAAGGTTCAAACGACTGTAGACCATAGGGAAAAAATTCTATCTTCCATTAACTGATAAATGCTGAAGGTTCAAACGACTGTAGACCATAGAAAAAAATTCTATCCTTCATTTACTGATAAAAGCTGAAGGTTCAAATGATTATAAACTTAATTGAAAGAGAAGGAGCTAATATTGTGTTCTTTTGCCAGGGCCATGGTTACTCTTTAGCAGCAGATATACAATATGTTGATGCAAGGTGGGGAGTACCAGTGGTGCTTCCACTTCGTGACTGTCTCACACACGAGCTCAAAATGCTTTGTCACCTTGACAGGTTTTTTTTTTTTTTTTAATGCTTTTTCCTCTTAGTGAGTCTTTCCCCTTGAAATCTTTAGATCCGGCATAGCAGCTGGCCGAGCTGGTTGGCTGAAGTATAGTCAAGCAGTAAGTTAACACAGCTGCAGACATCAAATTTGAGGGCACAAAACTAGCTCTTGACTGCTATAGTTCGAGCGGTGCAAGGTTGATAGTGCTGGACATAAGCTCTTGTTAAACTAAACCCTTCTCCCTTTGAATTGTGATTTTGGGAAAATATTACGGGTTGGTTTTCATTCTATGAGGACCAACTTATGACTAGTAATCTAGAATACTACCTCCCTAGTCTAGACATCTTAAAAAATTGTTTATACTCTATTTTGGTTAAAAAATCTTTACTTTCTTTCCACAAAAATGCCATTTGTTCATCCAATCGAATGCCAGGAACGGATGAAACAAAAGGACCAGGAATATGAGAGGGATGTGGTAAAGTCTGCATCTTATATTCATTACTCAGTGTGAGTACAGTATCGACTTAAGCATTCGCATGCAAATTTTTTTCCCTTTGCCACTGTAATGGAAAGTTCATTTGTTTGAATTTCACCATGATGGGACTGATCTTATCTTGGCAGGACAGCTTGAATACAGTGGAGGTTTTTGATACTCCTCATTTTGGCATCAATGGTTTAGTCTCATCCTTTGTAAAAGTGTTGCAGGTAGAATGCTGATTGTGATATATGTACTTTTTGGAATAGTATGTAACTATGCAGTTGTCTATTTTATAGAATATTGACTGATTGGTATATAGTGTAGATAAAGAGCTTATCATCAGAAGTAAAACATTTAAATTTGTTTATGGTTCGAGATTTGGATCTTGCTGAAATTACATGCGACCTGCTTGGAATTTATGTTCCCTTTGGTTTTCAAAGTTAAAACCCTTGTGAAAGTTCATTCCTCGAGTCAAAGCAGCCAAGCTTTTGGAATATTGTTTCATATAGCTTTTATGTTTCAGGAAGAAAATGCATCTCGAGAGTGCACTATTGTAAGAACAGCTGGAAAGCTTACTCCATTTGTTTTTAATAGGATGCCAGAGAGTGACGACCTTAATTGTCATTTGGCATCCCAAAGGCGTCGAAAGAAATATAATCTGAAGTCAAATGAATCACTTCCCCCAGAGTCTTTCTGTCACATCTGCAATAGCCCACTCAGCAAATCTGACTTGTTAAGTCTGAATGATGTTGAGAACGGACAATTAAATGCTGGAGCATTTGGGCCTAAATGCTGTTTGAGTTGCCAGTTTCAGATCCTTCCTAAGGAACCCTCGTCGGTGGAGCACTTCTATTCACTTCTTCCACAGCCCATCATCACCCTGGCAAAGGATGATGGTTGCAATTGGAGATCACTAAGGTAAGACGTTACAGCTACATGAACTTCATGCTTATAATTTGTTGGTGATTAGGCATGATTTCAATTAAGACTATTCCAAGACCTCTGAGCTCCGCATTTTGCAAGTCTGTGTCAGGGTGTCTAGTATAGGGCTCGGTGATATGCTAAAATATTCAAATTTCTTTTATTTTCTCCCGGAAACAGTTTTTGCAAAGTTGCCTAGGGTGTTATGTTCACAACGCGGGAGTTCCACGCATCGCTCAGGATAACTTTGCATTGCAAAAAATGCTTGATGGGTGTATGTGTATGTCCAACTAAATGTGTCAGGCATGGATCCCACACCCTTATCCATGTCAATGCATGTACTTTATAAGTTTACGATGAGCTATGTTAACAAGGGTTCATGTAACATAGCTTCAGGCTACGGGGAACTTTGTAAAATTTTTTTAAGAGTAGTTTCAATGATTATGACTATCTGGAGACAATGCGTATTTGAGGCTTCTCCACTTCTGAAAATGGATAAATGGTCCAAAGATTTTGTTTTCCCATTTCCTTGAGTCGTACCACCACTTTGTACTAAGGTTCTGCATGTTCTCTTTCTTAGGGAGCAAATACAAGATTGCTTGCTTTCAGACAGCGAAGATGGAACCTGAACCTGCTATTTGCTGATTTTCTTCTGTGGATAAATCTTCTCCCTCTAGATGCTTAGCGCATTTTAAGCAATGGTTCTCATTGCTAGAGATGATACTTTCGTAAAGGGACATGGCTATAGCAGCAGCAGCCAAATAACTAGGGAAACGTATAGGCTTTATGTATTGTTTTGGAGACAAGAAATCATGAACGTTTGACATTTAATCCTGCTTTTGCTGACATCAATCTTTTGAGGTGATGCAAATTCATGTTTGGTCTGCTCAAATGTTCTGTTTACATTGATTAAATGTTTAAATATCCATCTGTGGATAAAATTGTGTGCGCTTTTTTGTAGTTTGTTGTGAGAATGATATATAGATTTGTATCATCTATTTTCCCTTTTTCCTAGACCAATGGCTGGTTGATAATCCATAAGATTTGATTAATTCCCCTTGTGTTTGTTAGTACAAAAAAAGAAATTTTGAACTGTTGAAAATATGCTAGCAAGATGTTAGGAAACCATTGTATGAAACTAATCAAGTCAAGAGTGCATAATGTGGGGCATACGAAGCACCATCAAGCAATTGCTTTTTAATGCATTCCAGAATAGTAGGATTGACGGGGAAAAAACAAAAAACACATTCTTGCTTTGCATGGGCATCTTTAGCTTGGTGCTTTCTCTCATGATGTGTTCAAGCGTTGTGGATCCCAGTTGGAGGAGGAGGGACCTGCAATCAAGGATAAAGGCCATAACGATGGTGAGGATGATTTGCAGGTTGACATTGACCGAATCGGAATAAGAATCAGTAAAAGTGATTGCACATAATATCAAGAAAAGAATAAAATGGGATGCAAACATAAATATCCCTTATTTTGGGATGGTTAGGTGTTGTTTGAGAGCTAATTATTTTTTCGAAATATGAATAGTAGATTATGGATTTTCAGATAAGAATACGGATCAGTAAAAGTGATTGCAAGATAGGTGTAGAAAAGAATTTGTACATGGATTTTGTTGGTGAACGTATAATCAGAATTCAAAAAAGCTTTTTCAGAGGTGATTTTTTTTATTCTGCATTCTCTTATTCGTTTTAATAAAGAATTTTTTTTGACATAATCTATTCAACAACGAGCTCTAATCAAAATTCGAAAATAAAAAGTGCATTAATGGGGCGGCCAAACAAGCCACCTCAGTCTTTGTGAGGGAATATGGCCTGTTATTGTATCCATCTAAGGGTATTCACAGTGGGTTCTCTAAATGACTTCTAAGTGAGGCTCCTAATATTTACTTAGCCATGTGCTCAAGTATTGCCTTCAATGGGCTCTCCATACAAACTCCTAAGGGTGGCTCCCAAGTTTGACTCCTAACACAATAATTAAATTTAGGTAGCTTTCTAGCTAACTCTAAATGGGGCCAAAGTCTTTAAATTTTTTTAAAAAATATGAAATCTTTGAAAAAGTTGCTCCTAATTTTTTTTCCCCACAAAATAGAGAATGCTATTGCTAGCCCATTGAGTGCATACATCCTCTTCAAATTTAACAAGCTCTAGGAGTGAAAAGTAGACCCCAATTATGCTTACGTGTACGCCTTAAGAAACAATTTAAGAGCAATTTTTAGGGAGCCCACTATGGATGCCCTAAACCCAATGGCCTTATCAACGGAGTTATGTTTTGTTTTCAAATCTCCCTAAAAGCCGAAAACATTTATTGCCCGTTTCCAATTTTATTTGCCTTCCATATATTAAAGTGGATATTCAAGGGCATACTGTGGTAATGTATTTTGATTTCGAAATGTGAATAATTGAAACAGTACAATATTCGGCTGACAAATTCTGTTTACGCTTGATGCCATGCTTGGTCTATTAAATTGACGACTTCAGCCAGTTTTCAAGAAACTATTATCTTTATGAGAAAACATTCTTTATATCGGCAGTGTAAACTAAAATTTCCTCCAAATCGACTGTATTGTGACATGTGTCCATATTCTACCTTTTGAGACCACTGTTTGAACGCATGGTGTAATGTCATAGATTTGGAGGAAACTTTGATTTACACTGTTTGAACCCATGATGCAATGTCATATGTACGTTTCCATTTTATTTCATGATATTCTTTCTGTGTCTTCAAAACAGTGAAAAGCATGTTCAAATGGACCAAAATAAAGTTTAGGTTGGGTTCTTTCATTATCAATGTTAATTCTTTGGCCAACATTACGTTTGGAATGTAACTAAAGACAAGCTTTGCCAAAATCTTCTCACTAACAGAATTCCACAACATAATAATGGGGATTCTTGCTTATCTTCCACTTCCAAAAGATTCAATTACTGTGGTGTCTTGATTTTTAGATGACCCTTCGAACCTTCACTTGACCCTTGTGAGCAACGAGCAAGACCTCCTTGGTCCCCCTGCACACGTAGAACCTAGCGTTAGTGCCAAACTTGGCCGGAATGTGGCCAGAGAAGGCATTCCGATGGTCTAGTGAGAGATCGGAAGTAAAGAGGCACCATAGAGAGTATTAGTTGAGAGAGGAAGTGTTGTGTACCTCTTTAGGTCTCCTTTACTTCATTTATATAGGCTCCCCAAGTACAGAGACAAATTAGTCATTCCGGCTCAGATGATGTCACCGAGCATCACGAGCCAAATCTGTAACCATCGCATGCACGCGTCCTTAAATCACAATTGGGCACATAGTGTAACCACTTCAGGTACCGTCATGTTTACATAGGGACAACTGTAGCATGCACGTGCCTTCCCAAATTTAGGCTTGGTTTGGGTAAATTGAAAAACTAGTTTTTTGGTTTTTTTGGTTTTGTCCTTATTCAATTTTTTCTTACATTTGTTGGTTTTTGGTCGATTTTTTGGCTTGTCTCGACGAGAGGAATCTAAAAAGTATAAAATTATTAGTCAAACTTAAAGTTTTGTGAATAAAGACAAAAAATAATCCAAAAAACCGATTTTTTGGATGTCACCTTCGTCTTTATTCACAAAATTTTAAGTTTAGCTAATAATTTTATACTTTTTAGATTCCTCTCGTCAAGACAAGCCAAGAAATCACAAAAAATCGACTGAAATCTAACAAATACAATTTTTTTTGAATAAGAACAAAATAAAAAAACCAAAAAACTAGTTTTTTCAATTTACCCAAACCACCCCTTATAATGAGCGTTAACTGCCTCAGGTGAAGTCACAAAGACGTCACCGATATCTCAGGCCATCCCTCCGAGCCATCTTGGATATGATCCAGCTCGGAGGACACGTCCGTTCCAATAGTTTTTTCCGGCTGTGACTCCGGCTTGTCTCGAATGGGCCCATCATGTATGTCTTCATTGATGGGCTCTGGTACCGTACCTGGGCCTTGGACCTTCTTGGCTCATGATCCGAGACCCCTTTGAATTTTATTTTTGGGCCTACTACAATAGCCTCTCAACTTCTTCCGAGATACATGGTTCCGAGAAAAGAGTTGGCCATTACTGGTTGGGCCGCCTCATTAATCCGAGACGTACAAAGAGTGCTTCCGAGAAGATAGGGCTCATTCCGTAATGTTTCTTCTATCCGAGCCCTAGCCTTGATTGCTTTGTGGACCGTTTCGGATTGCACCATGTGGTGGTTGCTAATTGAGTGAGGAAGTGTCACATGGATTACAGTTTTGTAGCCCAAGAGGCGTACCCGTGTGGGCTGTCAGATGATAAAGATGCCCGTCCCATCAACGCCACGTGTCGAAACACCATCTGCGCCATCGGTTGGTATCTCATTTCCTGCACTATCATTTAAACCCGTCTCACCCCTATAAAAGGGGGCATCCTAGAGAGAGAAACACTTTCTCTTGCTCTTTCTCCTTGCACTCGAGACCTCTGCAATTCCATTTTTTCTGTCGGGATCAAGATCGAGATTTTAGCCTCCATGCCGCCGTTGTCTGCCGTGTAAATTATAGTTTCCTCCAAATCGATTATATTGTGACATGTACCCATGTTCTACCTTTTGAGACCACTATTTAAACACATGATGTAATGTCATAAATTTGGGGGAAACTTTGGTTTACATTGTTTGAATCCATGGTGCAATGTCATAAATTTGGAGGAAACTTTAATTTACATTGTTTGAACACATGGTGCAATGCC
Source organism: Vaccinium macrocarpon (assembly GCA_022606695.1). Classification (NCBI taxonomy): domain Eukaryota; kingdom Viridiplantae; phylum Streptophyta; class Magnoliopsida; order Ericales; family Ericaceae; genus Vaccinium; species Vaccinium macrocarpon. Next base: position 37,163,015 of record CM040171.1, on the reverse strand, counting down.
ACATGTATGTTTCCATTTTATTTCATGATATTCTTTCTGTGTCTTCAAAACAGTGAAAAGCATGTTCAAATGGACCAAAATAAAGTTTAGGTTGGGTTCTTTCATTATCAATGTTAATTCTTCGGCCAACATTACGTTTGGAATGTAACTAAAGACAAGCTTTGCCAAAATCTTCTCACTTACAGAATTCCACAACATAATAATGGTGATTCTTGCTTATCTTCCACTTCAAAAAGATTCAGTTACTTTTTCTGGCACGACAATAAGGTCTATATAATATTGGAGGTTGAAATCCTCTGGCACGACAATAAGGTCTATATAACATTGGAGGTTGAAAGTGCTGAGCTGAGTATCAATTTTGTTGGCAAAATGAACTTCGATGACGATGAGCCGATTGTTGCAAAGCAAGATGACTCAGGTTTATATTATGTTTTCTTAGTTAATTTGTTTTTGTTGATAGGACGAGGACTTTACGATTTTATTCATTCTAAGCACTAAAAAATTTGATTCTAAGGGGCAATGTCAGTTTAGTTCTTTCCTCCCTCCGGTGTCAGCTAATTAGTTGTAGTTCTTAATATTATACAAAGCATACTAGAATAATTGTTGAATGTAATTAATTAAATTTGCGTTCTGGATGGCATATTTCAGGGAAAAAACCAGAACCATTCGCAGCTGGAAAAACATCGTTGAGAATCATCAACAAGAATGAGGCACCAAGGGAAGAAAGCAAATTCAAGGTGATGCTGGAGCTCACGGGGGCCGGATCTGGCAACGACAGACCGGGATTGGATCTTGTGATGGTCTTAGATGTCAGCGGGAGCATGGGTGGATGCAAGTTAGAGAAAATGAAAATTGCCACGCTATTTGTGATCAAGAAACTTAGCTCCATTGATCGTTTGTCGATTGTCACATTCGGCGTGAGCTCCGAGCGGAAGTGCCAGTTGTGCCCGATGACTGAAGATTATCAATCGGAGATTGAAAATCTGGTCGATGATTTAGTTGCCGAGGGTGGCACAAACATTGCTGCTGGCCTTGAAATGGGCTTACAAGTGCTCGGTGACCGCAAGCTTACCAGCGGGCGTGCAGTTGGCATCATGCTTATGTCCGACGGTATGCAAACCGAAGGTGATGCTACCATGGTTTCGGTAGGAAAGGTGCCCGTACACACATTCGGTTATGGCGAAGACCACGATCCAAAGGTACGTTGAAATAACCGTTAAATATTGTAGAAGTTGTATGACGTACGTCCACTAATTCATTCATGTGTACTCGTTCGATAGGTGCTCAAGGTCATCACAGACAACAGCTTTGGAGGAACTTTCTCAGATGTTCAAAACGAGAACAATTTAAGCCTTGCATTTTCACAGTGTTTGGGTGGGCTTCTCAGTGTGGTTGTTCAGGACCTGAAGCTGACCGTCACAAAAATAGAATCGAAAATCGAGAATGTGTCTGCGGGAAGCTATCCAATTTCCCCGGACAATACTGCCGGCTCTGTAACTATTTTGTTTGGCGATCTCTACGCCAAAGAGCTACGCAAGGTCATAGTGGACCTTCTTCTTCCTGCTGTTAGTGAACAGATGGACACGGATATTCTCGAAATCAGCTACACGTACAGGTACTGGTACCAAATCCCGGTAGTTACTACGAGTATAAATTATACTACATCCAGTGCCGGTCCTGAGGGTTGAGTTGCCCTAGCCCGACTCTGAGCTTGGTTGCCCACCTCCTATTAAGTTGTAAAAGGAAAAAAAAAGACAAAGGAAAAAAAAGAGACAAAAAGACACTTTTAGCTTGAAATTTTGTGTTTGGTCCTATACATGCTCAAAAATACGGAATGAATTATTTATAATATATTAATAAAGCGTGTTAGCTCAATTGAATTTTTTCAGTTTTCCACCATTAAGATCTTTTAATTATTATTTATTAATTTTTTTTTTATCAAATGTGAACATAGCATTCATATATTACAGTTGCGTTTGTTGAATACAAAATTTCTAACAATGTAATTGGGTAATGTAATGTTAGTAATATTATGGGTGGGGAGGAAAAATAACATGCCATAAATAATGCCAATAGATAAATAAAGGGAAAGAGATGTGTGAAAGAGGCCAAAGCCAGAAAAATCAAGAAAAAATAAAGGGAAAGAGGCGCTTGGCCGCCTACTGGGAGTTGAACTCTACCCAATGGAGAAAAACAAAAAATAATTGAAGGGAAAGAGGAACATGGGAGTTGAACACTTGAACTCCCAACGGATGCGTAACAGTTACTGAAGACCACCAAACCAGGCAACTACATTGCGTCAAGTTCAAAAACTTTACCAAATTTATATATAACTTGCATTTTTTTTTTTATAATTTTGTTGCCCTAGCCCAAGGTCTTACCAGGCTTGGGTTTGGGCCGGTCTTGACTCCATCTGATAAATCTAGAATGGATATGTATTATGTATGCATTTTGCAGTGCTGGTGGGGTGAAACCGTTTGTGGCCAATCCTCTATTTGCTAGCATAACCCGCATCGGGAGATCAGTGGGGCCAGAGAGATCAGTGGGGCCAGAGAAGGAGGAGGTGAAGATTGAGGAGAACCGTGTCCGGACTGCACAGATGATGAAAGACGCAAGAGTCATGGCTGACAAGAAGAAGCTGAACGATGCTAAAGTCAAGCTTGCTGAAGCCTATAACTTGCTTAAGGATGGGGTTGAAGAGTCTAATCCGTTGATTAAAATGCTTAAATCTGAGCTGCAACAGCTCTTCAAGTTGATGAAATCACAAGCCATCTACGAAAAGCAAGGTCGTCCTTTTGCACTCTCTTCTGAGACTTCCCATGATCGCCAGCGTTTCGCTGCAAGAGGTGATGTGGAAAACCTGCGCTTATTTGCCACTCCGCGTATGGACACATACCTTGAGCAAGCCAAGTCATTTGACGAGGATCCCAGCCAGCCACCGCCCACGGCGGACGAGGATGTGAAGCAAGAACTCGCTGCCAATCCCCTTACTTCCATCCTTGGAGCTCTTAGCTACTATATTCAGACGGCCATTCAGTCTCTCAAATCCATTGACAACATACTCAATAGAAGCCGCGCTTGACTGCATGAAATGTGTGCTTTAATTCCTTCGCTATCTTTATTTTACAATGCAGCCCATTAGTTTACTTTTTGCTTTTGCACTTCAATAAATTACAAGTGTCGTGAGGTGTAGGCTGGTTTGGGCATCGTCTACGACTAGCCGCCACTTCCAGATGACTTGGAAGCTCCTTGATTCCATCTTCTCTTTGTTGTTTGGCGGCTGTTGCTGTTGTTCTTGTTGGCTTTTGCTGGTGTTGTTTTCTGTTCTGCCACTTTGCAGGGCTCGTTTGAGTTCTTGTTTGGTTTGCATGGGGAGGGGTTTTCTGTTGGGGTTTGTCCAGTTGATTTCCCTTCTCCCCAGGTTGTTGTTACTTTGTCTGTGTTTTAATAAATTCATCTTTAAAAAAATAATTACAAGTATCGAGGTTGTGCTTAACTATTTGTTTATGTTATCTATTACTTCAAACGAGCCCTGCAAAGGGGTAGAAACAGAATTGAATAGTTGATTTCCCTTCTCCTCAGGTTGTTGTTCCTTTCTCTGTGTTTTAATAAATTCATCTTTAAAAAAAAAATTACAAGTGTTGAGGCCGTGCGTAACTATTTGTTTATGTTATCTTTTACTTCTCCTGTCCTTTTTTAAGTGTGTTACCTTATAATTCCAACTCATTTTCTCTAACATCAACTTTTACAACATTTAGGTTTACTTTCTAGCACTTACCCTTAACAATATAATAATTAGGGCAGAACAAAAAAAACAAAGAATTGAACCAAACCGGAAAACTGGACCAAACCAGTTTTTATTTTCGGTTTTTAAACTTGTCTGGTTTTGTTCGGTTTTGAAGACTTCTAAAATTTAAGAACCGGTTCGAATCGAACTGAACCTGTTATATATGTGTGTGTGTGTGTGTGTGTGTGTGTGTGTGTGTGTGTGTGTGTGTATCGAACACGTACCCCACACTCACACATGGAAATAACTTTGCTTACCAACTTGGCTAGCCAAGCCGTTGTTAAAAAGGTAGGAACTGACTATATTTATTAGATATATTGGTTCCCTTATTTATTTATTGGTTCCCTTATTTATATATCTATACAGCCCACAAGAAAAGTAGAAAACCCTTACTCTCTTCACTTTTCCCAAGTTTTCAGTCTCTCATCTCAAGTGTGCCCCCCCTCTCTCTCTCTCTCTCCATTTACTCCATTCTTCCCTCTCAAACGATGCCATCACTGTCAAGTCGTCAACTCGTTCCCTCCTCCCGAAATCGGATGCAATCAGAGTCAGAGAACACATCATCGTTGTCCTTCGTCCGTCATCGTCCACCGGATCTCTCTCTCTCTCTCTCTCTCTCTCGATGCATGTGTATGTATAGATAGATCTAGATCTGTATATGTTTGTACACAAACAAAGTTTTTTTTTCCCGATTGATTACTGCCTTTCATTGTTTTGATTGAGTTGTAGATCTGTATATGTATGTCAACATTGTTTCGATAGTTTTGTGTGTAAATCGGTGGGTATATCTGTGTCTTGTTGTGATTATTGTGTGCAAATTTCTCTCTCTCTCTCTCTCTCTCTCTCTCTCTCTCTCTCTCTCTCTTCCCCCTCGAACCCAACCGACCTTGAAATCGGATCGAACCGAACGAACCAAACCGATCTCTAAACAATCAGTTTCGGTTCTATGGTTCCTTTGAACATGTTTTTCTCGGTTCACTAAAAAATCCCTCCAAACGGGACCAAACTGAACCAGTTACACCCCTAATAAAACTAACCACTAACTTTTCCAAAAGGATCTACTTTTAAGGAAAAAATAGGAAATGTATCCACTAACTTTTCAAAACACACACTTATTAAAGGACAACCCAAAATGGATAGTTAAAAGCTATAAAAGGGAAGGAAGGAGTACAATTTTTACGTGTTACAGTCTATGTTTTTGTATTACTTTAATGTATTTTGTGGGGCTACAACTTCTTAGATTAGTCTCCTTGTGGACGTTGCTACCAGAAAATTTATTTGTTTTGAAAAAGGAGTTTTAGAGTTGCCACCCGGGTTTTTATTTTGGAAAAGCGTTTAGTACTGAGAAACCATCTAAAGTTTGAAAAATAATGACTCTCGTGCCTCTGATTTGAAAAAGGATTTTTTTTATCAACCGATAGAAGAGAGATCAATTGCATCACATATGAAGTACAAAGTACCAACTTAGGACAGTACATGAATTGTAAGAGTCCACGAGACAACCAAGCCCAACAACTTAATCAATACAAGAAATAAGCTCATTATAGGGTAGAAACAAAGAAAGATACAAAGAAAGAAAAAGCCCACGCACGGAGACATTAAGATTCGAATTCCTGACCTCGTAGTGAGATGCAAGAGCCTTGACCAATTTGAAAAAGGATTCGGTCTACTTGAAAATAAAATATTCTAAGTTCAAGAGCCTAGTTATGAGTGGGAAAGGTTTTTAAGTCACCCTACTCGCCCGATTGAAAATTGATCTTTACTTAGCATCTTGTGGGATTTTTAAAAAACTTTTTGAGAAATGATAATGCCAAAATCATTTTTGTTTGTGCTAAAACTATAATGCATAAAAGGCTTGTACCTTGCACATAGTACAAGGTTTTTAAGTATTACATTTTTGGCACAGATAAAAACGGTTTTGGCATGAACACCACCCAACTTTTTATCACCAAACTTTAATCAAATAAACAGTAAACGAGCATAATTGTCAAGAATTAACGTAAATAACAGTAAATAATACAAGGAAAAATAATTATTATCTCAAACTGCCTCAAAGGAAAATAATATTAAAATTTGATTTTTAGAAACTATGCCGTGCGGCTCCTAAGTGTACCGTGTAGCACAAAAGAATGCCGTGCATGACTTTATTCTTATAGACAGTTTGGGAAATCACAGATTTTGACAGAAATGAAAGAATCACGTGCTCATGGTGTATAGTTTTATTAAAAAGAAAAACTTGATCATTTAAAAAAAAAAAAAAAACTGATGTTTGAAGCCAAACGTGATATACACTCAATGCCGGCCTGAGGTTTGGGTTGCCCAAGCCCGACTCCTAACTTAGTTACATACTTAATATTAAGTCATAAAAAATTTAAAAAATATACAAGTAAAAAAATTACAAAATTCGTAAGTCATTTTAGAGGCCCCAAGCAAACTTCTAATATTGGATACATCTTTAAGAGAATTTTTTTTAAAAAAAATTACTATAAAATTACAAAAATAAAGAAATAAAATAAAATGATATAAACGATAAACGGGGAAAGGTTTATTAATGGGCTGCATTGTCCATAATGTATAGATTTACTAATTGACTTTCAATCGACGGCCCATTTGTTAGCCTTGTTATTGTGCCATCTCCATATTCCCCTGCTTGTGCGTTATCCATAATGTATAGATTCTTGTGTTTTTTATCGCCTCCATCTCATGTAGATCGAAAAACTAATTTCGTCCCTGTTACAATTTCCAACCCAACTGTACAAATATTAAAAACTACATCATCATCATCATCATTATTATTACTCCCTCTGTTCCTATTTGTTTGCTCAATACAAAACTACGTGCAATTTTCAAACTAAAAAATAATGTACTTACAACAATAATTTTTTAATCAATATGGATCTTGGTTAATGGATCTCATTGAGAACTTTAATACAGTACAAAAAAAATTTAAAATTATTTTGATAAATACATTATTTTTTAGTTTGAAAATTGCACATAGTTTCGTAGTGAGCAAACAAATTGAGACAGAGGGAGTATAAAGGATCTTTCGTCATTCAAAAGCATATTATAATGAATAATACTTGGTGACTTGCTAATGGGTTGCCCAAGGATTGGTGAAAAATGTATAAGGATTTCTTTTATGAATTGAAATGGGCTCTTTTTTTTTTTTTTTTTCGGGTATCCTTTGGATCCTTAGAGACATATGATTGTCGGTTGCGAGGGTGCCAACATAGTTGGGATGCTCGTTTTCCGTTGTGATGCCGTTTTCTTTGGCTCCCGTTAATCTTTGTAATGTGTTTTCAGAGATTAATAAAGTTTCTTTTACCGATAAAAAAAAACATGAATATATAGGTCGAAAGGGAAGCCAAACGGCCAAAACAACACAAAGCTAGCTTTCACCCAAAAAAAAAAAAAAAAAAAAAAAAGAAGACACAAAGCTTGCACAGCCTTGGAAATAGGCTCTCCACTCAAACATATGTACATACCCAATCATGGATTACTTGATTGGTGATGCTAATAGTACTTAGATCAACATGTAATGGGTTCCACACAATCCAAATTCTAAATGAGGAGGCCTAATAGTACTTGCAGTAGGACTCATCATTAAGTTAACAAAATATTTAAAATACTTAAAGGATAAACCGAGTCCTCCCCCAATTCTTGAACAACATATCAGCTTGCGGTGAGGAGCCGTGTATATATATATATACTGTTCTATTGTAATTGCTATTTGGAAAGGAGTCAGAACTCAGAAGGGACAAGTAGGAAGTTACCGTCTGGATTGGTGGATGGGAAGGCAATATTGGGAGCTTTTGTGAGCTGTTTACGATACTTTTCACGACCGGACACGACGGGGATGGCGAAGATGTTCATTGTTTGGCCAGCACTGAAAGAATGTCCCATGCATACATACAGTATATCCTTTTTTGGATTTTGGTTCCAAACTGGTGAGAAGATGTTGTTTGGGCCTTTCGTCTACATAAACAAAACTCATGATCTATGAATGATAAATACAATTTCGCATTAAATACAATATATTCTTGTTATACCTCGAATACAACACACAACCCTTGGCTATCGGCTACCCACACTGCCTTGAATTCATTGTCAACGAATGCAGGCTTGGAGCCGTCTTTGGAAAATGTTGAAAACACTCCCGACACCTGAATAGTCTTACATCCGGATGCGGAGAGTCGAGTTTGTGGAACTTTCTTTGGATATCGTCTCCACTCTGTCTCAATTAAGTAGGCTCCTCTTAAGTAATTGCCAGAAAAGGAATTCAAAGTTTGAAAAGTGGCGGTTGGTACCTTGATCGAGAAGTTCGCTCTTGCAACGATGGTTACCGATGCGCTTCCCACCATCTATCACAAAGGGGCTGAAATGGTCAGCCTTTGTTCTGGTTTTCTCAGTGATTTGTATGTTATGAGGACCAACTTATGACTAGTAATCTAGTATACTACCTTCAGTCCTATATGTTTGGTCGTTTTTCCCTAGTCTAGGCATCTTAAAAAATCGTTTATACTCTCTATTTTGGGAGAAGAAATCTTTACTTTCTTTCCACAAAAATGCCATTTGTTCACCCAATAAAACGCCATGAACGGATGAACCAAAAGGACGAGGAATATGAGAGGGATGTAGTAAAGTCTGCATCTTATATCCGTTACTCAGTGTGAGTACAGTATTGACATAAGCATTCACATGCAATTTTTTTTCCCTTTGCCATTGTAATGGAAATTTCATTTGTTCGAATTTCACGATGATGGGACTGATCTTATCTTGGCAGGGCAGCTTGAATACAGTGGAGGCTTTTGATACTCATGCTGGCATCAATGGTTTAGTCTCATCATTTGTAAAAGTGTTGCAGGTAGAATGCCGGTTGTGATATATGTATTTTTTGGAATAATACGTAACTATGCAGTTGTCTATTTCATAGAATTGTTAGACTGATTGGGATATAGTGTAGAATCACTGTAGATAAAGAGCTTATCATCAGAAGTAAAACATTTAAGTTTGTTTTAAGGTTCAAGATTTGGATCTTGCTGAAATTACATTCGATTTGCTTGAAATTTACATTCCCTTTGGCTTTTAAAGTAAAAACCCTTGTGAAAGTTCATTCCTCAAGTCAAAACAGCTAAGCTTTTGGAATATTGTTTCATATAGCTTTTATGTTTCAGCAAGAAAATGCATCTCGAGAGTTCACAATTGTAAGAACGGCCGGAAAGTTTACTCCATTTGATTTTAATAGGATGCCAGAGAGTGACGACCTTAATTGTCATTTGGCATCCCAAAGGTGTCGAAAGAAATATAATCTGAAGTCAAATGAATCACTCCCCCCAGAGTCTCTGTCGCATCTGCAATAGCCCACTCAGCAAATCTGACTCGTTAAGTCTGAATGATGCTGAGAATGGACAATTAAATGCTGAAGCATTCGGGCCTAAATGCTGTTTGAGTTGCCAGTTTCAGATCCTTCCTAAGGAACCCTCGTCGGTAGAGCACTTCTACCACAGCCCATCATCACCCTGACAAAGGATGATGGTTGCAATTGGAGATCACTAAGGTAAGACGTTGCAGCTAGCTTATAATTTGTTGGTGATTAGGCATGATTTCAATCAAGACTATTCCAATCAGTAAATGGCTTGCATTTTGCAAGTCTGTGTCAGAGTGTCTAGTATTCTCGGTGATATGCCAAAATATTCAAATTTCTTTTATTTTCTCCCGGAAACAGTTTTTGCAAAGTTTCTTGGGGTGTTAAGTTCACAACACGGGAGTTCCAAGCATAGCTCGGTATAATTTTGCATTACAAAAAATGGTTGATGGGTGTATGTGTATGTCCAACTAAATGTGTTAGGCATGGATCCCACACCCTTGTCCGTGTCAATGCAAGTACTTCATAAGTTTACGATGAGCTATGAGAACTTTGTAATTTTTTTTTTTAAAGAGTAGTTTCAACGATTATGACTATCTGGAGACCATGTGTATTTGAGGCTCCTCCACTTCTGAAAATGGATAAATGGTCGAAAGATTTTGTATTCCTATTTCCTTGAGTTGTATAACCACTTCGTACTAAGTTTGTGCATGTTCTCTTTCTTAGGGAGCAAATACAAGATTGCTTGCTTTCAGACAGCGAAGATGGAACCTGAACCTGCTATTTGCACATTTTCAACTTCTTCTGCAGATAAATCTTCTCACTCTTGATGCTTAGCACATTTTAAGCAATGGTTCTCACTGCTAGAGATGATACTTTCGTAAAGGGATATGGCTATAGCAGCAGCAGCCAAATAACTAGGGAAACGTATAGGCTTTATGTATCGTTTTGGAGACAAGAAATCATGAACGTTCGACATTTAATCCAGCTTTTGCTGATATCAATCTTTTGAGGTGATGCAAATTCATGTTTGATCTGCTCAAATGTTCTGTTTACATTGATTAAATGTTTAAATATCCATCTGTGGATAAAATTGTGAGTGCTTTTTGGTAGTTTGTTGTGAGAATGATATATAGATTTGTATCATCTATTTTCCTTTTTTCCTAGACCAATGGCTGGTTGATAATCCATAAGATTTGATTAATTCCTCTTGTGTTTGTTAGTACAAAAATTGAAATTTTGAATGGTTGAAAATATGCTGGCAAGATATTAGGAAATTAAACCATTGCAGAAGCACCTTTTAGGGCAAGCTTGTGCTTTTTTGGTAAAACTTGAAACTTGCGTGAAACTAAAAGTCAAGAGTAAATATTGTGGGTCATACGAAGCACCATCAAGCAATTGCTTTTTAATGCATTCCAGAAGAGTAGGGTAGACGGGAAAAAAAAAAAAAACACACATTCTTGCTTTGCATGGGCATCTCTGGCTTGGTGCACTTGGTGCTTTCTCTCATGTTGCTGTTTGAGAGCTAATATTTTTTTTGAAATATGAATCACAGATTATAGATTTTCAGATAAAAATACGAATCAGTAAAAGTGATTGCAGGAGAGGTGTGGAAAAGAATTTGTACAAGGATTTTGTTAGTGAACATATAATCAGAATTCAAAAAAGCTTTTCCGGAGGTGATTTTTTTATTTTGCATTCTCTTATTCGTTTTTGACATAATCTATTCCACAACGAGCTCTATTCAAAATTCGAAAATAAAAAATGCGTTAATGGGGCAGCCAAACAAGCCCCCTCAGTCTTCGGAAGGGTATATGGCCTGTTATTGTATCCATCTAAGAACCCAATGGCCTTATCAGGAGAGCTATGTTTTGCTTTCAAATCTCCCTAAAAGCCCAAAACATTGATTGCATGTTTCCAATTTCATTTGTGTTACGCTAAAAAAAAAAATGAAAATATCATTTGCCTTCCATATATTAAAGTCGATATTCAAGGTCCATAGTGTGGTAATGTATTTTAATTTCGAAATGTGAGTAATTGAAACAGTACTCTATTCGGCTGACAAATTCTGTTTACTCTTGATGCCATGCTTGGTCTATTAAATTGATGACTTCAGCCAGTTTTCAAGAAACTATTATCTCTATAATGTAGAAAATAGCTACAGTACACACCCCTTATTCTATATGTATGTTTCAATTTTAATTATTTCATGATATTCTTTCTGCGTCTTCAAAACAGTGAAAAGCATGTTCAAATGGACCAAAATAAAGTTTAGGTTGGGTTCTTTGATTATCAATGTTCATTCTATGGCCAACATTACGTTTGGGATGTAACTAAAGACAAGCTTTGCCAAAATCTTCTCACTAACAGAATTCCACAACATAATAATGGTGATTCTTGCTTATATTCCACTTCAAAAGATTCTTAGTTACTCTGTACTCGCGGTGATGTGATTTTCTTTAATGCACATCTTCGGTTTGAGGTCCTACGTACTCCCTCCGTCCTTAAACTTTGGACACTTTTTGGACAGTATGTTATTTTCAAATGTCTATATCTTTCAATATAAATATCAAATAATATGCAATATGGATCTTGTTTGATAGATTTTAATTAGTAAACAAAATTTCCAAAATCACATAAAACTTTATAAAAAAAAAAAGATATAAGCAATTTAAAGTGGCACGCAATCCCAAAAAGGTCAAAAGTTTAGGAATGGAAGGAATATATGATAGTATATATGAACGAGTCGATCAATATGAAGAACAATATTTTATCTTTTCAAGCCAGAGATGTGCATTACGTTTGGGAAGTAACTAATTAAAGACGAGCTTTGCCAAAATCTTCTCACTTACAGAATTCCACAACATAATAATGGTGATTCTTGCTTATACTCCACTTCAAAAGATTCTCAGTTACTTTCTACTCGCGGTGATGAGATTTCTTTAATGCAAATCTTCGGTTTGAGGTCCTACGTAAATGATAGTATATATGAACGAGCCCATCGATATGAAGAACAATATTTTATCTTTTCAATAATTGGGTGTTAGAGTTAACTTGTGCATACCTCGACTAATTTTGAGCTTCTGAAATTAACAATCGGGTCAAATTTCTAGTGGTCCCAAGGTTTGAAACTCTTGGTCTTTGTGAGATTCAACCTTGTGACCTCTTAACAGCTAACCCTTTAGTTGATATCTCATGACACTCGGCCAGTAATATTGGTGATGAAACAAAAGGTTGATTATATAGAGAAATATCTCATGAATTGGAATCGAGTCAGTAATATGAGAATAGCATTACGGATTTTACATTGAAAGTCATTTAGATCTCAACAGGTAGACTGAAGAACATTTTGTTGCTCACTCAGTCTTGATTTATGTTTTTATTTAGCTAAACCAAAAGCCTGGGTTGGATCGAATGAGTATAGTGACCCGCGGATCAATTGTGAAACGTACCCGACCTATAATAATTGGACTAAAGCCATGGCTGACACCACCGAGGAGGAAATATTGATCTATTACATCGCCGCGCTTATTTGGCTACGTAGTTGTGTTCGAGACCAACAAATACTATCTCCGTTCTAATTTTATAGTCCCTCGTTCTATCCTAACCGGATAAAAAATCGATTATATCTTTCAATCGGTAATACATTTTATATGCAATATGGTTCTTGTTTGATAGATCCTGATTTAATCTAATAAACAAAGTGTTCAAAATCACCTAAAACATTGTAGATTATAAGATATAATTCTTTGAAAAGTGGCACGAACTCTCAAAATGGACTATAAAATTGGGACGGAGGGAGTAACAACTTATGGATGATTTTGTGTTGCTGATCACTGCAATGGACCAGGATGATAGATCCTTTAACTAAACGCATGTACATACAGCAGCAAGATATTAAAAATTATAGGGATAATAATCTTCCTTAAATTACTTGGATCATAATGCAGAGGCTCTGTGCGGCTTTGAGATATCAAAATTTTAGGGCTGTACAGGGAGAATCCAAAGGGAGAGGCTTATGTTTCCTTTCCAAAACTACTGTAGTCCTATAAATCGTGGGATCTGGAATATAAAACTAATAACTTTTATTTCCTCCGTCCCTAATTAAATGTCCAGTTGCACTTTTTTATATTATTTTAAAAGTAACTATATTTGCCAATTTATACCATTTTTAATAATTTTCAAAACTTTGTCCAATAGAATCAATTGAGATCTATCAAACAAGATTCCTCTGTACCTAATTAAATGTCTCTTGAAACCGGAGATCGGGCACGGTTGAAATCCTTCTTTCGTATATATCCCCCATTTTATTTCAAATGTCTCTTGCAATAAAAAAACATTTTCAAATAGAATGTTAGTTTTCTTTTTGTTGACATTGTATATAAGTTATTATTTACTATCCTCATAGGTCTTCAGTCACTTATTTTATTTAAAAAAAGTTTGTTCCAAGTGCCAAAAGGGCAAGGTAGGGTGCTCTGACTTCCCTAAACATAACAGTGAATTACAGAATCTTTTCTTCTCTAAAATCATAGACCAAACAAAAAACCGAGCCATTTATATCAAACAAAGCCGGGTCTTTCAAATATTTATTCCTCTTTTTCAAATATCTATTTATATGGTGGCTTGGCACACCTAAAATCATGTCAACTGGCAACTTCGAGTTATTTTATACTATCAAATTTGTTTTGACTCAGTCACAGCTGTAAAACCCGTGTTTTATCAAATCACGTCGCTTTGAATGTCACTTGGATCACTTGACCATGAAGCCCCTTTTCCAAACTTTGGTTGAAATCTCTGGCACGAACAAAGTCTATATAATATTGGAGATTGAAAACTGCTGAGCTGAGTATCAATTTTGTTGGCAAAATGACCTTCAACGATGATGAGCCGATTGTTGCAACCCAAGATGACTCAGGTTTATATTATGTTTTCTTAGTTAATTTGTTTCATTGTTGATACGACGAGCATTTTACGATTTCATTCATTTTAAGCACTAAAAAATTTGATTCTAAGGGGCAATGTCAGTTTAGTTCTTTCCTCCCTCCGGTGTCAGCTAATTAGTTGTAGTTCTTAATATTATACAAAGCATACTAGAATAATTGTTGAATGTAATTAATTAAATTTGCATTCGGGATGGCATATTTCAGTAGAAAAACCAGAACCATTCCCAGCTGGAAAAACATCGTTGAGAATCATCAACAAGAATGAGGCACCACTGGAAGAAAGCAATTTCAAGGTGATGCTGGAGCTCACAGGGGCCGGATCCGGCAACGACAGACGCGGATTGGATCTTGTGATGGTCTTAGATGTCAGCACGAGCATGAAAGGAGCCAAGTTAAGGAAAATGATAATTGCCACGCGATTCGTGATCAAGAAACTTAGCCGCATTGATCGTTTATCAGTTGTCACATTCGCCAAGAACTCCTGGAGGCTGTGTCCATTGCGCCAGATAACTGAGGATTCTCAAACGGAGATTGAAAATCTGGTCAATGCTTTAGTTGTCAAGGGTGGCACAAACATTGCAGCTGGCCTTCAAACGGGCTTACAAGTGCTCAGTGACCGCAAGCTTACCAGCGGGCGTGCAGTTGGCATCATGCTTATGTCTGACGGTGTGCAAAACAATGGTGATGCTACCATGGTTTCGGTAGAAAAGGTGCCCGTACACACATTCGGTTATGGCAAAGACCACGATCCAAAGGTACGTTGAAACAACCGTTAAATATTGTAAAAGTCGTATGACTTCCACTAATTCATTCATGTGTACTGGTTCCGTAGGTGCTCAAGGCCATCACAGACAACAGCTTTGGAGGAACTTTCTCAGTTGTTCAAAACGAGGACAGCTTAAGCATTGCATTTTCCCAGTGTTTGGGGGGGCTTCTCAGCGTGGTTGTTCAGGAACTGACACTACTACAAAAAGGCATAAAGATCACAGTCTTTTGGTGTGATCTTTCACTTTTAATCTCGGTCTAAAAACCGTGATCTAATCTAGTGTGATTAAAAGTCCCCATCTTTCAATCACAGTTTTAGGCCGTGATGAAAACTCATGAAAAACTGTGATTAAAACCATAAAAAAAACTGTGATCTTTGACAATATAACATCTCAGTTTTGCCTAGAAACCGTGATTGTTTAAAGAGAAAAGATCTCAGGTTTTAGTAAAATCATGATTAAAATATGAAAAAAAACCGTGATAAAAAAAATTCTCACTAATATAGGTGTCCAAAAATTGCCTTACGACCTTGTAAACCTTGCTTTCATCGAGATTTGATCCTTTGACCTCTTACACAAGACAACTAACACCTATCAACCTCACCAGTTATACGTTTCATTATGTTGTTGAACTATTTAATATATATAGTAGTTTTTGTAGGCCTTTCACTTGCCCATATTAGTTTCTTGAGCATTGACTATGATTTTCTAGGCTTTATGTACTCTTATAGTTTCCTCGCTTGTTTGAAAAAATTTAATTTTTGGTTCAAAGATACTCACTCCATTCCTATTTGTTTGTCCCACACTCTTTCTCTTGTCTTTTTTCAAACAAAAAATTAAGTACTTCCGTGTATCATTTTTCAAATTTTTTGGCACTGAATTAAAGTACATGATGAGTACTTTAATTTGGTATAAAAAAATTTGAAAAATAATACACAAAAACACTTTTTTTTCATTTGAAAAGTGACACGACTTTTCGTAGAGGACAAACAAATTGGAACGGAGGGAGTATTTTTTTTTTGGTTAAACACATATTCTATGAGTTTATGACTATAATTTTTATGGTTTAAAAATGGATGTCCTATCTTCTAATTCAACAAAATTTCTTTCCATCAAAACCTCCAAATCCCTCTGCTTTCTCGGTATAATTATGATCCTTCAACTCAATAATTTTCATCAAATTGAAACTTTTCTCCCCATAAAATTTTACTCCCAACTATACTCTCATATCCATCAAATTCTGAGTTTTACTTAACAAGACAGAAAAAGTAAGAAAGATCTCAGTTTTTGTAAAAACGTAATAAAAAATTAGGGTCATTTTTTTAATCACGGTTAAGTACATAAACTGAGATGAAATATATTTTTAATCTCGGTCATCTATAAAACGTGATTAAAAATAAAAATGAAATTATCTCATCTTACTTACAATCACACTTTTTAAATGATTGAGATTAAAACTCATACTTACAATCACACCTTTTAAAAGACTAAGTAATTTTAGTTCCATTTTCAATCACGTTTTATCGATGACAGAGATTAAAACTGTCTTTCATCTCGGTTTATGTATTTAACCGTGATAAAAAATCTAACTCTTATTTTTTTATCACGTTTTTATAAAAACTGAGATCTTTTTTATTTTTGAGGCGTGATCTTATCACATTTTTGTAGTAGTGTGAAGCTGACCGTCACAAAAATAGAATCGACAATCGAGAATGTGTCTGCGGGAAGTTATCCACAATCCCTGGACAATACTGCCGGCTCTGTAACTATTTCGTTTGGCGATCTCTATGCCAAAGAGCTACGCAAGGTCATAGTGGACCTTCTTCTTCCTGCTGCTCCTCTTCAGGTGGGCGCGGATATTCTCGAAATCAGTTACACGTACAGGTGGTACCAAATCCCGGTAGTTACTACGAGTATAAATTATACTACATGTTTTGTAAGTTGGGTTAATCTGACTTCGTCCAATGCTGGTCCCTAGGTTTGAGTTGCCCTAGGCTGACTCTGAGTTTGGTTGCCCACCTCTTATTAAGTCATAAAAGAAAAAAAAAACATTCAAGGGAAAAAAAAAAAACAAGTTACATTGGCAGTGTTCAGTTAGGAGTTTTGGGCCGGTTTTGGCCCTATTTTGGTTTTGCTTACATCATCATTTCTCTCTTTATCTCTCCACTTATTACACTTGCTTATATCATCAAAACTAAACTAAACCTACTAACCGAACAAGGCCATTACACTTTTAGCTTGAAATTTTGAGTTTGGTCCTGTACATGCTCAAAAATACGGATTGAATTTTTTATTATATATTAATAAAGTGTGTTAGCTCAATTGAATTTTTCCAGTTTTCCACCATTAAGATTTTTTTTTTTTAATCAAATGTGAACATAGCATTCATATATTACTGTTGCGTTTGTTGAATGTAAAATTTCTAACAATGTAATTGAATAATTTGATGTCAGTAATATTATAGGTTGGGAGGAAAAATAACATGCCATAAATAATACCAATAGATAAATAAAGGGAAAGAGATGCGTCAGTAAAATCAAGAAAAAGTAAACGGAAAGAGGCGCTTGGCGGCCTACCGAGAGTTGAACTCTACCCAATGGAGAAAAACAAAAAGTAATTAAAGGGAAAGAGGAACATGGGAGTTGAACACTTGAACAAATTTATATATAATTTGTATTTTTTTATTTTGTTGCCCTAGCTTAAGGTCTTGCTAGGTTTGGGTCTGGGTTGGCCCTGACTCCATCTGACAAATATATAATGGATATGTATGCATTGTGCAGTGCTGGTGGAGTGAAACCGTTTGTGGCCAATCCTCTATTTGCTAGCATAACCCGCATCGGGAGATCAGTGGGGCCAGAGAAGGAGGAGGTGAAGATTGAGGAGAGCCGTGTTCGGACTGCACAAATGATGAAAGAAGCAAGAGTCATGGCTGACGAGAAGAAGCTTGACGATGCTCAAGACAAGCTTGTTGAAGCCGAAAACTTGCTTGAGGATGGGGTTGAAGAGTCTAACCCATTGATTGAAATGCTTAAATCTGAGCTACAACAACTCTTGAAGTTGATGCAAACAGAAGCCATCTACGAAAAGCAAGGTCGTCCTTTTGCACTCTCTTCTGAGACTTCCCATGATCGCCAGCGTTTCGCTGCAAGAGGTGATGTGGAAAACCTGCGCTTATTTGCCACTCCGCGTATGGACACATACCTTGAGCAAGCCAAGTCATTTAACGAGGATCCCAGCCAGCCACTGCCCACGGCGGACGAGGATGTGAAGCAAGAACTCGCTGCCGATCCCCTTACTTCCATCCTTGGAGCTCTTAGCTACTATATTCAGACGGCCATTCAGTCCCTCAAATCCATTGACAACATACTCAATAGAAGCCGCGCTTGACTGCATGAAATGTGTGCTTTTTTGCTTTTGCACTTCAATAAATTACAAGTGTCGTGAGGTGTAGGCTGGTTTGGGCATCGTTTGCGACTAGCCGCCACTTACAGATGACTTGGAAGCTCCTTGATTCCATCTTCTCTTTGTTGTTTGGCGGCTGCTGCTGTTGTTCTTGTTGGCTTTTGCTGGTGTTGTTTTCTGTTCTGCCCCTTTGCAGGGCTCGTTTGAGTTCTTGTTTGGTTTGCATGGGGAGGGGTTTTCTGTTGGGGTTGGTCCAATTGATTTCCCTTCTCCTCAGGTGGTTGTTACTTTCTCTGTGTTTTAATAAATTCATCTTTAAAAAAATAATTA
This sequence comes from Vaccinium macrocarpon, assembly GCA_022606695.1. Classification (NCBI taxonomy): domain Eukaryota; kingdom Viridiplantae; phylum Streptophyta; class Magnoliopsida; order Ericales; family Ericaceae; genus Vaccinium; species Vaccinium macrocarpon. Next base: position 37,144,424 of record CM040171.1, on the reverse strand, counting down.
CAAGTATCGAGGTTGTGCGTAACTATTTGTTTATGTTATCTATTACTTCAAACGAACCCTGCAAAGCGACAGAAACAAAACTGAATAGTTGATTTCCCTTCTCCTCAGGTTGTTGTTCCTTTCTCTGTGTTTTAATAAATTCATCTTTAAAAAAAAAATACAAGTGTCGAGGCCGTGCATAACTATTTGTTTATGTTATCTATTACTTCAAACGAGCCCTGTAAAGGGGCAGAAACAGAACTGAATAGTTAATTTCCCTTCTCCTCAGGTTGGTGTTCCTTTCTCTGTGTTTTAATAAATTCATCTTTAAAAAAAAAAATTACAAGTGTCGAGGCCGTGCGTAACTATTTGTTTATGTTATCTGTTACTTCTCCCGTCTCTTTTTAGTGTGTTGCCTTGTTATTCCAACTCATTTTCTCTAACATCAACTTTTACAACATTTAGATTTACTTTCTAGCACTTACCCTTTAACAATATAATAATTAGGGAAGAACAAAAAAAAACAAAGAATTGAACCAAACCGGAGAACCGGACCAAACCAGTTTCCATTTTCAGTTTTTAAACTTGTCCGGTTCAGTTCGTTTTTGAAGACTTCTAAAATTTAAGAACCGGTTCAAATCGAATTGAACCTGTTATATGTATATTTATTATATACTTTCTTACTCGAAAAATAGAAGTGGCTAGGAGTCGAACCCCGCCCAAATAACTTTGCTTACCAACTTGGCTAGGCAAGCCGTTGTTAAAAAGGTAGGAACTGATATATTGGTTCCCTTATTTATTTATCTATACAGCCCACAAGAAAAGTAGAAAACCTTTACTCTCTTCACCTTTCCCAAGTTTTCAGTCTCTCATCTCAAGTGTGCCCCCCTCTCTCTCTCCATCTACTCCATTCCTCCCTCTCAAACGATGCCATCACCGTCACGTCGTCAACTCCTTCCCTCCTCTCGAAATCGGATGCAATCAGAGTCAGAGAACACATCATCGTTGTCCTTCGTCCGTCATCGTCCACCAGATCTCTCTCTCTCTCTCTCGATGCATGTGTATCTATATATACATCTAGATCTATATATGTTTGTACACAAACAAAGTTTTTTTTTTCTGATTGATTACTGCCTTTCATTGTATTGATTGAGTTGTAGATCTGTATATGTATGTCAACATTGTTTCAATAGTTTTGTGTGTAAATCAGTGGGTATATATGTGTCTTATTGTGATTATTGTGTGCAAATTTCTCTCTCTCTCTCTCTCTCTCTCTCTCTCTCCCCTTGAACCGAACTGGCCTTGAAATCGGATCAAACCGGACAAACCAAACCGATCTCTAATGAATCGGTTTCGGTTCATGGTTCCTTTGAACCTGTTTTTCTCGGTTCCTCCGCGACTAGCCATCACTTACAGATGACTTGGAAGCTAGCTCCTTGATCCTATCATCTCTTTTTAGTTTGGTGGTTGCTGTTGTTCTTGTTGGCCTTTGCTGGTCTTGTTTTCTGCCCCATTGTAGGCCAAGTTTGAGTTCTTGCTTGGTTTGCACGGGGTGGGGTTTTCTGTTGGAGTTTGTCCAGTTGATATCCCTTCTTCTCCTCAGGTTGTTGTTCCTTTCTCTATGTTTTAATAAATTCATCTTCAAAAAAAAAATTACAAGTGTCGAGGCCGTGTGTAACTATTTGTTTACGTTATCTGTTACTTCCTCCATCCCTTTTTAAGTGTGTTGCCTTGTAATTTCAACTTATTTTATCTAACATAAACTTTTGCAACATTTACATTTATTTTCCACTACCTACCCCCTTAACAATAAAATAATACCCACTAACTTTTCTAAAAGGGTCTACTTTTAAGGGCAAAATAGGAAATATATCCACTTAACTTTTCAAAACATACATTTATTAAAGGACAACCCAAAATGGAAAGTAGAACACTATAAAATGGATGGAAGGAGTATGATTTTACGTGTTACAGTGCTATGTTTTGTATTACTTTAATGTATTTTGTGGGGCTACAACTTCTGAAAGTAGTCTCCTTGTGGACAGTGCCACAAGAAAATTTATTTGTTTTGAAAAAGGGGTTTTAGAGTTGCCACCCAGGTTTTTATTTTCGAAAAGGATTTAGCATCGAGAAACCATCTAAAAGGGTTTGAAAAATAATGACTCGTGTGCCTCTGATTTGAAAAAAATGATTTTGTTTATCAATCAATAGTAGAGAGATCAATTACATCACATATAAAGTACAAAGTACCAATCCGGGACACTACATGAATTGTGGGAGCCAGGAGACAACCAAGCCCAATAGCTTAATCTATAAAAGAAATGTCCCGTTATAGGGTAGAAACAAAGAAACAGACAAAGAAAGAAATTTGAACTCTTGACCTTCTAGTGAGATGTAAGAGCCTTGACCAGTTTGAAAAAAGATCTGGTATGCTTGAAAATAGAGTATTCTGAGTTCAGGAGTCAAGTTAATAGTGAGGAAGGTTTTTAAGGCACCCCGCTCGCCCAATTGAAAATCCGTCTTTACTAAATACTTTGTGGGATTTTTAGAAAAAAATTTATCGCCAAACTTTAATAAAATAAACAGTAAACAAGCATAATTGGCAAGAATTAACGTAAATAACAGTAAATAATAGGAGGAAAATAACTATTATCTCAAACTGCCTCAAAGGATAATGATATAAGAATTTGATTTTTATAAACTCTGTTGTGCGACACTCCTAAGTGTACCATGCAGTACAAAAGAATGCCGTGCGGCACTTTATTGGGAATATACCCAGAGGTACCTTACATCTTTGTGCCTAGGCGAAAGAAATAAGGTACCAAAAATGTCCCTCTAAGTTGACAGTGCCATGCGGCACAAGGGATTCCACCGTGTGGCACTGTCATAGAGGTCTAAAAAAAAAATTCACATTTTGTTTACAGTATTTTGTTGAAACACTGGTTTACCAAGTCCAAGGGTAGTATGAGGAACGACCTCAAACTTGATTATATTCCTTAGAATGTTAAAGTGGAGAGTTCTTTGGCGATGAAATGAAACCTTACCTCAGGAACAAACGCCTTGGTAAAAACACCCTTCATGAACTTTGATCTTGACTTGAGTGCAGCCAACAAGCTTCCGATTATTTTCCCTCCCGCTGTCATTTTCGACCGCTATTTGAACCACACCATCACCAATCATTGCACCTTCCATCGCTGACTAGGCTTCGCCGCCCATTCTCGTCGCCGTTTGCTTGAAATTGTTAAGACGATTGAAAAAAATTATTGTCCAAATGACAGGGGGAGGGGTTGCCTTGAGCAAATATGATGTTTAAACGATGTCAGAAGTAGTTGGTGACGACCTGGTGGTGGTGGAGATGATGGCTGCAAGTGGTGGTGGCTCAAAAAAATGGCGGCGGCAGAGGCTGTAGGTGGTGGTTATGGCTGTAGGTGGTGGTGATGGGGTTTTTAATAGAAGAAAATTGCCACATCAGCAATTTTTGTCTAGTATGGACAGAAAATGGGGCCAGGTGCCTTAGAAAGGGCGTTTTAAAAGTTCAAGTGTTTAATTGTCACTAACTAAAGTTCAAGTGTTTTTGGGACATTGAGTGTAAAGTCAGGTGCCATTTTGAAATTTTCTCAAATTACAAACTTTCATAAATTAAAATCTGAACTTACTTTTAGATTTCAAGTTTTAAAGTTTTGAATATATGTGACTTGTTCAATCATTAAGAACTAAATTTGAGAAACAAGTTTGTTTTTTTCAACCATGTTAGTAATTTGCTTTCTTGCAATACATGTTTTCTATTTTGTAAGAAATGACCCGTAAACCAATTACTGCTTTAGAGAGGAGGAAGAGGATAGAAGTTATGAACTCGGAACCTAGTAAACAAGATGAGGTAAAATGCAAAATAAATTTTTTTTTTTTTTTTTGCATATGAATTGTTGGGTATTTAACATAACTTTTTAGAAAAAAATACAGTCATTTAAATACTGAATTCATTTGTACATTTCACATTTTACAGTTTGACCGGACTACTACTTTTCAAAATTTTAATACTTGATCCATCATTAACATGGTTTTCTAGATAATCTGTTCATTGTTGTTTTGTAGGAAAATTCTTCTATTCATAGGTTGATTTTGCAATATGTTATTTTTGTTTGTAGCTGATTACCCGTAAACGGGTTACCGCTTCAGAAAGGCAAAGGAGGATGAAGAGCAAGGAAAACAAACCCACGAATGAGGAGCCGTGTGTGGAACATGATAAGGTAAACAAATTTTCATTTAACTATGTACGGAGCAAGATGTGGTAAAACATAATTTTTTAATTTTATTTTACTATGATCTATTTGTGTTTTAAAAAGTAAACCGTGCATCGGTTGGTGAGGCTGTACAAAAGCAATATAGGCACCTAAAAAAAGGGATAGAGGAAACTACGGCGCGTGAAGCTTCTGTTGCTAGAATGCAAAGGAGAGTGGAAACCACGCCGCCGGAACCCTATAAAGATGATGAGGTATTAACAAAATATTTTAATGTGATCATAAATGGAAAATAAACATGGTTTTTTAACATATGAATGGTGTTTTGACATTGATATTTTTAGGAGAAAAACCTTGTATTTGTTCATCATTTGAAATATGAATTAGCTTATACATATACACATTTTAAAGTCTGACCAGACAAATACTTTTCAAACTTTAATATGTGAACATTACCTATCAAGGTAGGAAATTGGAAATCCAATTGAAAAGCATTATGCATTACAAGTAATGATAGATAATTTTTTTTTCTCTCTCTTTACTTGTAGAATATTTTAAGTATATAAGAAAGGTTCCATAAATTAATTTTCCTTCACTTGTATGCTATCCATTTTTTTTTAATGGCATAGCAAATTTCGCTTATATCACTCCAAAGGAAGACTAAAGGGAAGAAAAAGAAAGACAAACCCATGACAACCGAAGCCTCTCTTGAGCCATATACATTTGTTAAGTCCCCGATTGTAGAGGAGGTAGATAATGACATACACCACATAGCTGTTGAGGAGGCGGCTGCTGAGGAGTAGGCTCTTGAGGAGGAAGTTGTTGAGGAGGAGGCTCGTGAGGAGCAAGTTGTTGAGGAGGAAGCTATTGAGGAGGAGGTGGTGGATCGTGAATGTCAAGGTCGTTGTAAGCGCCGTCACAGTCGTTGTGGTAAAGCTGGGGTGTATGTGAACCAGCCTCCGATTGGTCCTGAAGACCCAGGTTGTTAATTGGTTTCAAGGATCATGTTGCAGCACATATTTTGAAGGCAATGTCTTGAGAGTGATGCCGAAAGTGATGCTCCTCAAACATGTCATCTCTTCATTTTCGACAAGTTGGCCTCAACCTAATTTTTTAAATTTATTGACACCAAATGAAAGATGTTAAATTTAAAAGATTGTGCTCCAGGGCATTTTATATCATTATTCGAAAATGTTACGCTATTGTATTTACGACATCAAATCATGTACATGTAAACATTTTAATGAGAACTTGAGGTTATACATGTACATAGCATAGTCGTGGGTTGGTTGGGTCTTGAACATAAAATCAACTATTTCAATTTTGAAGACATGAATTAGGTAAAACAGTTTAGAGGTTTAAAGATGTATGGATACAGATATTTCAGAAATTAGAAATTGAACTATCGTAAGAACCTAGCTAAGGCATGTTTAGTGTCAATCTAACTGCATGAAATTAATTTTTTTTGAAAAAATAAGAGAAATTGAAATATTCTTTTACCGCAAATTCACATTTACATTTTTTGGATTCGCACCATACGGATTAAAGAAGCCATTGAAAAGGTTGGAGAGAGAGTTTTATATGTTGGAGTGTCAATCGGGTTTGAGAAGCTTGGGTGGTTATGGATCTAGGGTTTAGGTAGCATTTTGTTAGCCCCAACCCCTGTTATGACATTTTTTTATTTATCTAAATATTACTCGTGTGGTACCAGTCCTATAGGTTCTGAAGTCCTGATATTTCACTACATCCTGTTCAATATTTTCAACTTAAAAAGAAAGAAAAAGTACACGAGTATATGGTACAACAAATTCAACTTTTAGAACATGAAGAGAACAATACAGTTTGGATGTTAAAAGGTCAACAGATACAAATAATTCATATATTAAAAATTGAATGATTCACATAATCTTGAAATTAAGATTTTAAATGCGTACACGTGTACAAGGGGCATATCCCAGGCAAACAGAAATTCATAAATTGCCCTTTCTGCAGAATAATAATCAGAACCTCCTAATCCATAAATACCTCAACCGTTGCTACATTGTTGTCGATGATTAGTTCGAAATGTTGAATTTGTGATGTATAAGGTGTCTCTCATCCAATTGCTTGTTCGCTATGGTATTTCTTCCAGTTGAAAGCTACTGGCGGCTTAAGAACACCTACAAGATCAAAACATTAAGTAAGTAACACCCTTGTATTCAATGTACTTAAATAACATATCAACATACCTGAACAAAGTGCCCCTCGTTGACGAACCCAATAGCAATAACTTTTTGGCTCGTGGAAACCACAAGGCAAGAGTAAAAGGGGAGGAAAGTAAGACATTGGCGCATAGAAAGATGGACAAGGACAACATTATAATTGGAAGCAATAAGGTGTCCCGTGTCTGGCATTGTCATCCACCTATCCCTTCCTGCGGGAATTTCGTTGTCGGAGTATGACAATTTGAAGTGTACTTCTTTCGCCCTCCCATTCTCACCAAAAACTCTATCGTAAAGGGCCCAATTCAAACTCAACTCCCAAATAAGCTTGTTTCTCACATCCATCCATTTTTCCTCCATGCCACCCATCAAGGCCACTATTGCCCAATACCCACAATTCTCATCGGACTTAACATCCTTAATAATATGAATGTATTGTCTTATTGGTTCCGGAAACTCACTCAAGTACATGTTCCGAATAAGATTTGCTGCAATTTTGGGTTTGGAACTTTCAATTGCACCAACTTTTGGTATTGCACGCGGTTTCTCCTTAACCGGATTCACACTTTGCAAGGACTGCTATATAGATTTGACTCTAGATTTTTTGGGTTTGCGGCGCAGTATCTCCTTCACCGACTTCGGAGTTGACACGGAGGCCTCAATATGTTCAAACTCCGAAGGAAACCTACGTGTCGAATTACTACTTTGGTCCTTTTTAGGGCAACCTCGGTCCCGCGCCGTATCTTAGGGTTCTACTAGAGAAGTGCACTCAGGATGAACAAACTCTTTGAACTTCTTCATCATTCATCATATGTCGCTGCTGCTCCTTGATTGTTCCTTGTAACCTTTGAAAAAATATATCCCAATCAGCCGTGACCGTCTCTGTAATGGAAGGATCTTTCGCGGGTGCAACAAGAAAAAGCTTTTTCCAATGATCATGTACTATGGACAATGGTAGAGGCTTATTATCTATCTTGAATGGAGCAATCTTGTGAAAGCAGGGTAAACCATGGGTGCGCCTAATAGAACATTCGTAAGCACAGTTTGATGCGACCAAAATTTCAACTTCATTTGCTTTCTTGATAATCGTTCTCATCGCCACCTTCGAAATAACTCCCCTTACATAGTCAAGTAGAGGAATCCTGAATTCGTGCTGCCAACATGATAACTCCCTCTCAAATGTGCCTTTGAGTTCAGTAATTTGCAGGTTGATCAATTTGTCAATCTAGTCCCATAGACGAGCAAAGTTGCATTGGGAGCTTCCAAGATGGTTTTTTAGTTTCGCATGTGCACACTCCGCCCTATGATAAAAAAAAATGGCAAATCTTTGTCCACTACACTTTGGTAAAAGAGTGAACATGTAATAAATAAATTCAACGTAGATTGGATTTACCTATTACTTGTATAGTTACCCAAGTGCATTACTTTGTTTGTCCAAGCCGCGACAAACCTTTCCTTGTATGGTCCCAACCAACTTTGCTCCACATATTCAATGGTTTCAGGAACGGTTTGAAAATCTTGCTTCATCAATTTAAGGTGGCCATTGTATTGTTTAGGATTCTCTGGCATCACAAGTAGGTCCCAACTAAGGTTAAATGCCTTCCACATATGCTCAGAAAACCTCCTCATGCACTTAGCATACACATTCTTCGAGATATGCCACCTACATAGAAGATTGGTGGCCTCAGGAAAGACCATTGCAATGACATTCACAAGGGCCAACTCTCAGTCAGTGACAATAACCAACAACAAGTTATTGGGATCCATGATACTTTTCAACCGTTCCAACATCCAACTATAGTTTTCCTCCTTCTCAGACTCCATAAAGCCAAATGCCACAAAAAAGTAGAGTCCGTCGATGTCACGCCAACAATCTGAAGCAAAGGAATGTTATACTTGTTGGTTTTGTATTTGGAATCCATCAACAACATGAGCAGAAAAGAACGCAACAACTTAACGGAGGCAAGATGTGACCATAACAAGTGTGTCACATGGCCGCTCTCATTGCTATGGTGCCACTCAAAGTAGTTGCCACTTGCTAACCAAGACATTAGTTGTTGCATCTGAGATCTCCTTGCTAGTTCCTTGACCCGATGCTTCGCCCGTACGTTGTAAATGGTTTTAATTGTTGTGCAATTGCTAGGATCCTTTAGTTTAATTGAGGTTAGTATTTCTCATGGTCTAGCAAGACAAGATGACATATCCACCAACACCTCCTCCTCTTTTGACGACAACCTCCCAGCATACGCGTGCCCCTCCAAGTGACTATTCAGAGAATGGTTGTGTTTGTCGTTCAATATAGTAACAGTTCACCCTTCATAAGTTTGTACACATTTCAATTCAAAAGGGCACTCACATTTCTTTGACCTCATGGTGCGCACTCTCTTCTTCAAAATCCGATCAATATCATTAGACTTCTTCACACACTTCTTGTACTTCCCACTTCGTTCACATGCAAATTTCATCTTTGGCCTACGACACTTTCCGGCTTTCTCAGAGGCCTTGGTCACAGTCACTTGATCGTGTGCTTGACCAATACTTTTTATCCAATCTTTTAATGCACCATCCGTGGCAAACTCCTATGACCATAACAAAAATAACAATCAAGTCCATTGTAAAATATTAACAATGAAGCCCATTATAAAAATAACAATCAAGTCCGTAGTAAAATTTGAGACTTCCACATTTGAAAGGATATAAATATTAACACTCACCTCCTCCGTTGTAAAATACTCTGCATAATCGTATGGAGTAGGAGATGGGTCTACGTGGCTATCATGCGTTGAAGCATCACACTGAAAAAAGCAATAAAAAAAAAAAAACATTGATCCCACAAATATACATATTGATCAACAAACATCAAGTTTTAACAATTGAAAATATGACAAAAATTAAATTATTAAAAATGAACTGTGACATACAATTCGGATATTAAAAATTGAATGATAAACATATGGAAGTTATAAAAGTTCAATGATCAAAACATCAAGATTTAACAATTGAAAACATGTCTTCATTTGAAATATTAAAATATGAAATATTTACTACTATTCTGACATAAAAAATTAATTTAAATCTTAATATCCTTACAATTCCATGTTCAGATTTTATAAGTTGAAGAAATGTATTAATTCATATTCTAAAATTTGAACAGGTGTATAAAATTCAGTTTTAAACAAATGAATCATTTGACCGGAATTTAAATCTAGTTGTTTTGAACTTTTTCATCATGTTTTAACATTCGAAATAAGGTATGTAGTTCAAACATTAAAAAATGAAAACCATGTGCAACTTCAACACTGGGAATCCGAATTTTTAAATGACGAAAACGCGAAACTTAAATCTGAGTCTTACCTTTTTGCTCATTTTTGGCTTCCAAACCACCATTTCCTTCCCATTATCTTTCTTTTCGACCTCCCTGCAGCTTGTAATAAAAAAATTAACCCCCATTTTCGTTTTTTTCATTTCAAAAAAGGAGCATTGTGGGTCAAATGTAGGTGAAGAATCCTCCATGAAAACCTCCATTGGATTCTCCATTGAGGGAGAGGTGAGGAATTAGGAGGGTAGTGAAAGTCTTCGGGGTTTGAGGTGGGTGGGAGATGGAGTTGTGGGAGGAGAAAATGAGGTTTTTTAGGGTTTGAGGTGGGTGGAAGAAGAATAAGAACATGATCGTGTGTTCTTCGGTTTCTTTTTTTTTTTCCGGTAGTAATGCCTGGGTTGGAGATAAGGGGTTGTACAATTTTTTTGGTTGTTTCTAATTGTTTTTTTCTATTTGCATCCCACTCATTTAAAGACAATAGAGTCTTTTTATGCAAGGGCGTTTTTGTTCACTAATGATTAAAAGTTAGTGAGTTGAATTTAACCTTTTCATGGTTGCGAATAGAATTGGCCTTGGTTCCAACTATGATTTAAGTGGGGTGGCCATGGTGTTTGGTTGCTGTACTAGTCTCCCCCAAAAGTTGATTGAGGTGTGCGTATGCTAACTTGTAGTCGGTAAAAAAAAGGGTAAAGGATTAGTTATATATAGGAGTTTAAAATAATAACGCTGGTCAAAAGCTTGGTATTGATTGAAAGTTTTCAAGATTAACTCTATGAGCAACACTACATACCAAAAAAAGTTACCCAAAAAATATCAAAATACACACACAAGTGTCTCCCCCCCACACACACACACACAGAGTGCAGGTTGGGTATGTAACATTTCTGTTAACTCTATAGGTAAATCCAATTTTTATTTTATTTTAAAAAAAGACTTTTTCCTTGTAGGGGTTCCTCTTCATCCGTTCTTGCTTTCGGGCTAATTCCAAGATTGTTTTAAGGATCCGAATCTACTTCAAAGTAAGCCGGATCGTTATTTCTCTTTCTGAAGCTCGTCGGGTTCATCTGTACTTTCTTTCGGGCTAGTTCCGAGATAGCTTCGGGGATCTGAATCGACTTCGAAGTCAGCCGGATCATTATTTCTCTCGCCGAAGCTTGTCAGGTTCATCCATTCTTGCTTTTGGGCTAGTTCTGAGATCATTTCGGGGATCCGAATCAACTTCGAAGTCAGCCAGATCATTATTTCTCTTGCTGGAGCTTGTCGGCTTCTTCCATTCTGTTTTTGGGCTAGTTCCGAGATTGTTTCACGGATCCAAATCGATTTTGAAGTTAGCCCAATCGTTATTTCTCTTGCCGAAGGTTGTTGAGTTCATCCGTTCTTGCTTACGAGCTAGTTCCAAGATTGTTTTGGGGATCCGAACTGACTTCAAAGTCAGACGGATCATTATTTCTCTTGCCGAAGCTTGTCGGCTTCTTCCATCTTTTTTTTGGTGCTTCGGAAAATTAAACTAACGGAAGGTTCACAAAATAGACAAAACAAAAAAACAGAAATGACAAAGTCAGAGAGTATCCAGCTAAAACAATAGCATAAAAAAGGGACTCAATCCCTAATACGGCTTCTTCCAAACCAGTCTTCCCTCATGAATATCCAGACAGATTGTGGTGATTCCTTTGTCACCACCAGTGCTTCTTGTTGTTCGGCACCCAATCTAGCCAAATGGTCTGCACTTGTATTAGCTTCCCGGAAGATGTGCGAAATGTGAGACTGAGTTTGCCTAAGGAGTAACCGAGAATCACCAATGAGAGAGTTTAAGGGGTGAGTGTTGGGATGATCTCCATTGATCAATTGAACGGCAGTGAGGGAATCTTATTCTATGTGGATGTTGTTATAGCCTCTTTCTAACATAATGGTGAGACCTCTATAGATCCCCCAAATTTCAAACTCCAAACTTGTATCACAGGTGAGCTTGCCATAAAATTTGATCAGTCATTGACCTTCATGTTCCCTGAACAATCCTCGAAATCCAGCCTTCCCATTGCTTTCGTAGAAACAACCATCTGTGTTGAGTTTAACACCCACTGTCAAAGGAGGAAGCCATCTAATTAGCATAGAAGTATTATTGCCATTGGAGAGGGGGAATTAAAACATTCCGAGATTTCCGTGGCGTAGGCAATAATATTCTTGTGGCTCACCCTTGTATCCACCTCAATATTATCAAAACTACATTGCCTACACTTGCCTTTCCTTTGAGTTTGAAATTAGAGGTAATCCAAACTAAGGTAGGGCAATTAGAGATACCCCTTCTCCAATGGTGGTTAGAGAAGCAATTCCAAATGTTTTTAGCTTTAATATAACTCCTGAAGAGATGTGTTAAATCTTCAACACTGGAATTACATCTAGGACAAAGATTAGAGGTGGGAATTCCTCTATGAGTACTCACCGCATTGGTTGGCAATTTGTCGTGAAGAATAAGCCATAAGAAAGTTTTGAGTTTTGGGGGAATTTTAATTTTCCAAATCCATTGCCAACCTGTGATGTCATTATCTTCCTTGTTTAAAACATTGTAAGCAACTGCAATGGAAAAAATACCATTCTGATTCCCAAACCAATGGATAGTGTCAGACACTTGGGAGTATCTAGGAATGTGGATTTTATAAATGTCCTCCAAAGTTTGGTTGCTGACAAAAGGGGTTAGAGATGAGAGATCCCAATTACCATTCATATCCATAATGGTGTTAACTTTCAGCGTAGTGTCAGCATGAGGCCCAGGGTATTGCTTAATAAGAGGGCCATTCCCACACCACCAGTCAAGCCACAAGTTAACATTATCTCCATTACCAATAGACCATTTCATCCCTTTTCTAAGAATGGACTTCGTATTCACAATGTTTTTCCAAGTATGGGAGGCAAGTCTACTAGTAGGCCAATTAAACAAATTATGGTTTTGGAGATATTTATCCTTAAGGACCGTGGACCAAAGACTATCATTATTAGTGACCATTTTTCAGCCCAACTTGAGTAGGAGAGCCATAGTTTGTGATTTCGCTTTTTTCAGACCAAGGCCCCCTTTATCTTACTTTTACAGACTTGGTTCCAATTGATAAAGTGCATTTTCCTTTTTTTGGTAGTGTCACCCCATAAAAAATCCCTATTGATTTTGTCGATTTTATTGCAAACCGAGAAAGGCAGCTCCATAGTTTGCATGGTGTAGCTAGGAAATAAGGATGGCACGACCAATTAAATTCAGGGAATTAGACTTCCAACCAATAAGTCTATGTTGTATCTTCTCAATGATATAATTAAAATGATTCTTAGAGACTCTAGAATACATGATGGGAACACCTAGATATTTACCCAGGTCCCGCTTGAGTGGTATGCCACAAATAGCACTAAGCCTTCTAGCCTTGTTTCTAAGGACATTAGGGGATATAAAGATCTTAGACTTTTGATGATTCATGGTTTGTCCCGAAATGTTACAGAATTGCTCAAGGGTATTAATGATATTAATACAAGTGCTATTTGTAGCTTTACCAAACAAAATAAGATCGTCTGCGAAGAAAAGGTGAGTAAGAGGTGTGGCATGATGGGAGATAGAGATACCCTTCCCCCTCCTTTTTCAACTTTATCATTAATCATGTTTGACAGTCTCTCCATACATAGGACAGATAAGTAAGGAGAAAGGGGGTCGCCCTGTCTAAGGCCCCCTACCTGGAGAGAACTCAGGAAGGGCTTCCCCATTCCAAAGAATAGACGTGAGAACTTGAGAGACACAATCCATAATGACATTAATCCAGGATTCACAAAAATTAAAATAATGCAAACTATCCCTAAGAAAATCCCAAGATATCTTATCATAGGCTTTCTCCAAATCAACTTTGAAAATCATGCCTCCTATTTTACCTTTTTTGTTCCGAAGAGAATGCAAAATCTCTTGGATGATAATAACATTATCATTGGTGGAGTGCCCCGGGATGAAACTACTTTGAAATGTGCCTCGTGACCAAGATTTTATTGATGGTTTTGTAGATCACATTGCACAAGCTTATCAGACGAAACATCTTAACAGAATTTGAATTATCCAACTTGGGAATAAGAGACACGAGATTCTTATTAATCTCAAATGGGATAATACTAGCAGCAAAGCAAGATTTAATAGTCACAAGTCTTATCCCCCACCACATCCCAGTGTTTATGATAAAATAAAGCATGAATACCATCCGGACCCGGAGCCTTATGACGGGGGATAAATTTTATGTTAGCCCACATTTCAGCATTACTAGCAGGTCTATTTAAACTGTTGTTATTCTCCCTAGATAATTGAGCATAGGGAATCATATGGAGGTCATGAATAATATTAACAACATGATGTTTAAACAGAGAAACAAAATGGTTTTGCACCATTGATTTAAGCCTATCCTGATCATCAACCCAAGAGTTATCAGTATCTTTAAGCATAGAAATCTTAGCACGTCTACGTCTGATAATAGTTGAAAGAGAAAGAATTTAGTATTTTTGTCACCATGAGTAATCCAATTAACTCTAGCTTTTTGGAACTAGTGGATTTCTTCTTGACAAAGAATGTTATTGAATTCCGAAATCAGTTCTTTTTCCAAAAATTGGAGGTTATGGGCAAAACTAGCTTCTTGGGATTTTTGGACCCCTTCTAATCTCGATAAAATCCATCTTTTTTTTTCGGAATATGTTACCAAAGATATTTTTGTTCCAAGATGTCGCAGCTCTGGAATTTTTTTGAATACAGTCCATAACATTAATGCCCTTCCTAGAATTACTCACTAACTCGGGAAAGGAAGGGTCCAATAACCAAGTAGCTTCCATTCTAAAAGGACGAGTAGGCCGGGGGGAATGATGCATACCTAGCACATTAATAATAATAGGAGAATGATCAAAGTACGTTCTAGGGAGATTTCGAACCATACCTTCCGGAAATAGGGCTTTCCAATCAACATTGCAAAGAGCTCTGTCAAGACGCTTTTGGATATTGGCCAATTGTTTTTTATTATTTTTCCAGGTGAATTTTGGGCCTGACCTTTCCAAATCAATCAAGTTACATTTGTTGATTCTTTCCATGAATTTCCTGCTACGGTTGGGTTCCGTATCTGGGGAAGAACTTTTCCTCTCTCTGGCACTCACTGTGTCATTAAAATTCCCCTTAGCACATGGTAAGTATTGGATTGAGCCTTCTCTTCCAGATCAGCTCAGAGTTCATCTCTAACTCTAGGATTTGGGCTCGCATAAACAGCAGATAATAACCAATTCCCCAAATGGATATTTGTTAACATAAGCATGGATCACCTGGTTAGTTATTTGAGTAGCTTTAACAGTAACTTGAGTAGGGTCCCAAAAAAGCCAAATAGCCCCGAGTGACCAATCGGATTCAAAAACGATGAAGCATTAAACCCCTTGGTTGTAAAGTAGTTATTCATGGAGCTGAGACAAACTTTGGTTTCAAACAAAGCAAATATTTCCGGTTTATGAGTAGATAAAAAGATCATCAAAATTACTTTTAAAACGAGCATTACCAACTCCTCTGCAGTTCCAAGCCATAATTTTAAAACATGGACAATTCATAAAATCTTTTTCAAGAGGAGAAGACGGGGGTACCCATGGATTTTATTGACTCTGGCGATGTTCTGTTCCTGAGTCCTCTCCGGCTTCAGCATGAACCAATTGATCTCTTGCCCTTCCATGTTCCTGGCCCTTCAGCTCTATGTCTAGTGAGATTTCTTCCATCCACCGTGCGACGTTTACCAGAAAAGTTGCTTCTCTCTCTGGGTCGAAGGGTTTCGTCACTAGACAGTCCTTGACTGTTTTTCTCTCTGCTGTCTTCTGTCACTAGACCGTTGAATCTAACAGCCTTTTTGTCAGGGAAACAGGTTTTGCAACGTTCGGAATTCCATTGCCGTCCTCCTTCTCCGGTGCCGGATTTGCATCGCAAGCATCTTTCTAGTGACCTACCCTGCCACACGAAAAACAAATTAAATGCACGTGTTCATATTCAATGAAATAATCATATTTTCTAACTGCAGTGGAGGGAACTAAAGGTTTACTCAAGTCGATCTCCACACAGATGCGTGCGTAGCTCGCCCGTTTGGCTTCCGAAGTATTTTTATCGATTTTAAGCAGCTTGCCCAATTTCTGTGCAATGATTTCCATACATTCTTCATCATGAAATTCCAGAGGGAGCAGTGGAATTCTTAACCAGACGGCTGTATTCATAGCCATTGCCATATCAGCCTTAAACTCCGGTTGCCATTTCCGGACTGTCAAATAGTGGTCTATTATGATCCAAGGGCCACCCGTGAACACCTTAATGTAATCCGATTTTGATTCGAACTTGATTAAGTAAAAGCTCAGCCCTAGATCCACTGAAAAAAAACATGCCTTCAAGATTCCACAAGAACGAGATTTTTGTCCACGAGTAGTTTGAAACCCATGTTTCTGCCCAAGAGTTTAATAATTAAACACCCTTTGTATTGTTGCCTCCATCGTTTCAGATGTTCTTTGGAAAAATCCACTCGCAATTTGGATTTAGTTTTCGGAACTTCATCTCTTTCCATATCTTCCCCATCAGAATCCTCAAATTCTGCTATTCTCCTTTCAATTTCTTCTCTACTATTTTCTTTAGGACCCAATACGGCTTCCTTAAAGGATCTAACCTTCTCAGAAGGGGAGTTCTCTTCCAGATTCTTGAAGGATTTCGTATTGGTCGATTCGGGCTTATGGTTAGAAGCTTGTTCCTCGTCTATATCAATCACGTTTTCATTTGGCTCAACATTGATGTTTTCTGACTCCATAGGGCTTGACTCCGTTGGAATTTCTGGCTCTTGAATATCACTTTTAATCTTCTTTGTGCTACACTCCAGGTAATCTTGTTCCTCCTTCGAATTGGGGGTAGAATCAGTGGGAGCACTCAAGAGATGGGAGGACATTCTAGAGAGAGAGTGCTTCTTCCATCCTTACTTTCAGGCTTGTTCAGAGATCATTTCAGGCTTCGAATCAACTTTAAAGTCAATCAGATCGATGTTTCTCTTGCCGAATTTGTGAGGTTCATCTGTTTTTGATTTGAGGCTAGTTCCAAGAGTGTTTCGAGGGTCCGAATTGATTTCGATGTCAGCCGAATCATTATTTTTCTTACCGAAGCTTGTAGGATTCTTTCATCCTTGTGTGCAACACCATGTGTGGCTCCCTAGCAAGGCTCCCTTGTAGACTTTGCCAAGCTCCTAAGGACTCCTAGCAAGTAAGCTCTAGCACTGCGAATCATACCAACAATATGCAAGAAGTAATATCGATAACAACGTCAACAACTACAAGAAGTGATTCAAGGAAGAGCTAGTATTTTTTGGCATGCAATAATCCTTCGGTGGGCGTGTAAATAACTACCTTCCACAATGGGCTTTGCCCATCGTAGAAAACACATTTATTACAATGGGCTTGGCTAGATGTAAATCCCTACGGATTTTTACAATTAGGCTATCACAACATCCATGTGCTAGGTGTAAATACATTTTAATAACGGTCATGGTCAGTTGTAAAAGGTCATTTTTCTTGTAGTAAATTAAACCAATCATGCTCACAAGCTAAACGAGCAGAGCTCTTTATATAAAAATGTTGGCCCAGATAGTAACACAAGAGGGGGGTGAATTGTGTATCTTAAAAACTAATACAGAATTAAATAATTAAATGCAACACCCAATAAAATTAAATAAGTTCAAAGGCACAAACAATAATTGTATGACAACAAATAAAGAGTAGAAAGAGGAGAGAAATAAAACACAGAGATTTATCATGGTTCGGTCCGCAACTTCACGGCCTAATCCACTCCCCAAGTGTCCAACTCGGGATTTGCTTCACTATCTTCAATAGTAACACTTTTTAGCTTTGCAGGTGCTAGAGAAACCTTTACAATGAGCAATCTATCCCCAATTGCTCCAACTAGTTTTGACTCTAATGCTAGTCACACCTACCCAAGTAATTTTTCCTCACACAAAAATCACTCACAAAAGAATAACTCTCACAAGAGTGCGAACCATGGTGTACAATCCCTTTTAAAATGATAGCTCAAATAGAACACTCAAGTTAGTGTAAAATATTGAAGATAAAGCTTGGAGTTGATTGGATAAAAATGACACGCGTAATTTTTTCCGTTGGAGCTCTCTGTCTATCTTTTCTCCTTTTTTCCTTAGCATTATTTATATTCTTCATGTGGCCGTTGGAACTTGGAATTGAAGCACATGTTGCATCTTCACCTATGGAAATAATTAAGCCATTGAATCATTGTATTATGGCCTTAATTGAACCAAATGATTTCCAATACAATCCTTTTTGCTGTATAGCCGTTGAACCAAGTGTGGAAATAAGCCAATCTATTTTGGCTTGATGAAGCAATCCAAAGTCAAATCCTTTTCGAATTAGCCGTTGAACCAATTTTCCAGGATGCCGACTTCCTTGTGCTTTCTTGCCCATTTTGAATTGATAGAAAAGTTTTCCAAAGTAAATATAGGAATAAAATTTGTCCTTAATTTTTTTCCTTTTAAATAAAATCTTGACTATTGGAGTAGTGATTTGGTGTAGAATCTCTTCTATATGTGTACCTCAACCAAATCCTACAAAATACACAATTATTCAAGTGAGTATCAAATATCACAATTTATTATATTTCTCCTTTAATAAAAATATGTTTGTTACCATCAAAATCAATAATGTATTTCTTAGAAAATATTTTGGTTAACAACAAACTCTAAATTGAGCTCAAACTCGGCTCATTCAATTACTGAATGAGCCATAAACTAGTCAAGCTCAAGCTGAGTCCGAATAGCTTGTCTCATCTACCAGCCTTGGTAGTACGAAAGTAATATTTGAATGATTGTGTGGTTTTTTTTTTGTCATTGTTCAAAAAAGAAAAAAAACATCTCGTTAAGGCTTCAGAAAAGGTTCTGCTTTTATAAATTAAAATACATAGATGTGAATTTGGTTAAGAAGTGTATAATGGTGCTACCAATAGTGTAAGAATAATCATTCAAAATATTAGCAAGTTCTGATCAGTTGGGTTACATCAAGAATCGGTTTTTAAGTATTTATCTTCTTACTAACATTATCAATGTACGAGCTCCAACAATATAGCATACTCTCAATACGATATTGTGGTGTATTAATTCTGTTTGCTGATTGTTAGGTATTTGATTTTGATAATTCCATTACAAATTTCTATAACTTATGTTGGAAAAATACTGATGTAGAAATTTGTAGTTGAAAGCATAAGTTTTATACCCTTGAGGGGTGTGAATTTTTTCATTTTGAAAAGTGTGAATTGTTCAGAAAGATTGTGAATTCTTTCATTTCAGAATGAGTGAATTCTGCATTTGAGAGTTGTGAATTCCCTTTTTTTTTGGAGTGAATTGTGTATTTTTGTGAGTAAGTTGTGAATTGTGTATTTTAGAGACTAAGTTGTGTATAGAATATGTGAATTCTTCTAATTGGATGGGTGAATTTTGCATTTGAGGGGTGTGAATTGTGTATTTTGGATCGAGAGTTATGATGTGTGAATTCTACATTTCATGTCGGTGAGTTTTTTTATTTTGGGGGATGTAAATTATTTAAAAAGGTCAAGAATTCTTAATTAATGGGTCTAAAAAAAACTTTTTTCACATGTATACAATTTCATATTCACAATGAATCTTGTTTGAAAGATTTCATCGAGTAGATTTCAAATATATAATTTTTATAAAAAATAAATATGTATAATAAAAGTTATTTTTATTTTAAATCTAAAATAAAAAAAGGTGGGAGAGAGAGAGAGAGAGAGAGAAATTGAATGTGTCAGGAGAAGTGCACATGCCGTGTAGAGAGAGAGAGAGAGAGAGAGAGAGAGAGAAGTGGACATGTGACAGGCGCTAATGTTGGATAATAAAACCTTCCCACGCGCGCACAGGACCTATTTAGGAGTGAAAAACAAAATAGGGTTTGGACGAAAACCCCCACAAAAAAAAAAAAAAGTGGGGGCAGCTTGAAATTTCCCAAAATTAGTATATTCTTTCGGGCCCATATCTGTGGAATCATTTGAAGAGTAAGAAGTTTTGGCCCACTGGTGCATGGTGCAGTGTAGTGTTGTACACGTACTACTTGGGCAGGAGGCCTACCAGGCTTCCAAGCATAGTACACAGTCGGCCTTCCATGGGTGGTATACAGTAGGCCTTCCTAGTGTGATACTCAGCCAAACTCCCAAAGGCAACTAAAAAAATAGGGCACTCTGTTTATTTTTGTTTCTCTCTCTTTAGTTTTAAACTTGGGACTAAGCTTTTTGTTAACATTTTTTATGCTCTAAAATTAACCCAATTCTAACGTTTTGATATTTGAAAAAAAAAAAGAAGGGATTCTCATTTAATGAGAATATATCTGCAGTTGTATTTTTAGATTTGAATGTGTATGTATTTAATTACTTTGCGTATCAATTTTTCTAAAGCAGAGCCAAAAAGGAGATACTCAATTAATGCAATGAAACGTTGAAGTTGTAAAGAGGAGACAAAGCTTTCGAGTTGTGTACGTTCGGCTAAGATTTTCTAAGGAGAAATCTTTTGAAATACTGTTGGGATTTGGTTATAAATAGAGAAGACTCCTTCATCAGAAATTACCAGTCTTTCACAGAGCTATTAAAACAAAGCAAGTTTCGAGCAAATCTTTAGATTGAGAGTTAATTTCACTTTAGTATTTCATATTACTCTTTGTAGTGTTTGAAGCCACACTTGTATTGTACATATTGATCAAACCACCACACATATTCTAAGAGATCCTTATCCACTGTGTTTCAGTTAGGATTAGGTCTCTGTTTATTTTGTGTGATCATGAGTTTGCTGGTCTGCGTGTACCAATAGATTGAGGAGTTGGTGTCTGGTCTGAGTGTACCAAAGTTTGAGATTTGAGTGAAGCAAATTGTGTCTTGAAAAGAAGTGTTGGCTTCTGTGAAAACCAACATCGGAGTAAGTACTGAGCATAGTGGATACCAGTGAGTGTTCACGGGAACCTCATTGAAGAGTGGATTAAGCAATTTGCGAACCACTATGAAATTCTTTTCGTCTCCATTTTCTTATTCAACTCTTAATTTGTTTATTACTAACATATTCATTTTGAGTTTTCAAGAAGGGATCAAAACAAGAATTCAACCTATTCACCCCCTCTAGGTTGCAATATCACTGATGATATGGTATATTGATAAATATATCTAAAGGTTTAAATGTTCAATGAGAGATGTGAAGAGAGGCATCTAAATAATTTTCAACAAGTTTAGAGTAAGGTAGGGTACATACAGCGCGATCCAATACTAATTTATAAGTTGCTTTTTGAAAACAACCACCAAGATATGCTTTCCATGGCACCAAGTTCAAAAACAAGAAGCAGTGTTCATGCATACAATTTTATAGCCAGGGCTCATTCGTTTAAATTGCATCATTGCAATAGAGATGGCGATATTATTGGAACATCAAACGAAAGCATACGGGATGAAAACAAGACAAGTAGATAGGAATACAAAGGCAATCAACAACATTTTTTTGGGATGCAAAGATGGCCAGTCATGTGCCAACTTTCGCCTCCATCACCATATGCATAAGGGCATGACGGAGTGTAGGCTCCGGCTTTGTTTAAAAGCAGGTTCCATTCTGCATTCGGGTCCTGAGTTGAGAACATGGTCCAAGTAGCAGTTGAATTCTCATACCTACTATGTGTGATGCGATTGAACTTCTTCACATCCTTGTTCTTCTTTATGTCATCCCGATCAATGTCGAAAGTGAAGATATCTCCATAAGGCCTCACAGAATGCTCGATGATAGGCAAAGAGATGGGATCAGCAGACACTGCAGCAAGATCTGAAGACACAACGATGCTATTTCCATCCGGACTGAAGAATGGATGGTTCACATGCCCTGCAAGATCACTTGCACTTCCTATCACTCTTACTACCACTGACGGATCGTTCCATTTAACTAGAAACACCGCAAAGTATCCTGGGTCAAGATTATTGTCTTTTTCTGGTGCATTTTTAGGCTTGTCGCGGGTTGACGAGAATACTATCCAATCTCCCCTTGGGTCCCATTGGCAATGTGTGTCAGTCCAAGGGCCATTTGTTAGCCTTGTTATTGTGCCATCTCCATACTCCCCTGCTTGTGCGTCATCCATAATGTATAGATTCTTGTATTTTTTATCGCCTCCATCTCTTGTAGATCGAAAAACTAATTTCGTCCCTGTTACAATTTCGAACCCATGACCGTACAAATATTGAGAACTCCATCATCATCATCATCATCATCATCATTATTATTATTATTATTACAAAGGATCTTTTGTCATTCAAAAAGCATATTATAATAAATAATACTTGGTTGGTGACTTGCTAATGGGTTGCCCAAGGATTGGTGAAAAATGTATAAGGATTTCTTTTATGAATTGAACTTGAAGTGGGGTTCCTTTTTTTTTCCCGGTAACATGAATATATAGGTCAAAAAGGAAGCCAAACGGCCAAAACAACACAAACAAACACAAAGCTAGCTTTCACCCAAAAAAAAACACAATGCTTGCAAGGCCTTGGAAATAGGCTCTCCACTCAACCACATACCCAATCAAAAATCAGAGCCTAATGGATTACTTGATCGGTGATGCTAATAGTACTTAGATCAATATGTAATGGGTTCCACATAATCAAAATTCTACCTGAGGAAGCCTAATAGTACTTGAAGTAGGACTCATCATTAAGTTGACAAAATATTTAAAATACTTTAAGGGTAAACCGAGTCCTCCCCCAATTCTTGAAAAACATATCAGCTCGGCGAGGAGCCAAGTATATACTGTTCTATTATAATTGCTATTCGGAAAGGAGTCAGAATGGACAAGTACCGTCTGGATTGGTGGATGGGAAGGCATTATTGGAAGCTATTGTGAGCTGTTTACGATGCTTTTCACGACGGGCCACGACGGGGATGGCGAAGATGTTCACTGTTTGGCCAGCACTGAAAGAAGGTCCCATGCATACATAC
Source organism: Vaccinium macrocarpon (assembly GCA_022606695.1). Classification (NCBI taxonomy): domain Eukaryota; kingdom Viridiplantae; phylum Streptophyta; class Magnoliopsida; order Ericales; family Ericaceae; genus Vaccinium; species Vaccinium macrocarpon. The sequence continues at coordinate 37,121,644 of CM040171.1, read as the reverse complement.
AGTATATCCTTTTCTGGATTTTGGTTCCAAACTGGTGAGAAGATGTTGTTTGGGCCTTTCGTCTACATAAACAAAACTCATGATCTATGAATGATAAACACAATTCTGCATTAAATACAATATATTCTTGTTATACCTCGAAAACAACACGCAACCCTTGTCTATCGGCCACCCACACTGCCTTGAACTCATTGTCAACGAATGCAAGCTTGGAGCCGTCTTTGGAAAATGTTGGAAACACTCCCGACACCCTAAATAGTCCTACATCAGGATGCGGAGAGTCGAGCTTGTGGAACTTTCTTTGGATATCGTCTCCAGTCTGTCACAATTAAGTAGGCTCCGCTTAAGTAGTAATTGCGAGAAAAGGAATTTAAAGTTTGAAAAGTGGCGGTTGGTACTGGTACCTTGAGAAGTTCGCTCTTGCAACGATGGTAACCGATGCGCTTCCCACCATCTATCACAAAGGGGTTGAAATGGTCGGCCTTTGGTCTGGTTTTCTGAGTGATTTGTATGCTATGTTGTGGTCGAGTTGAATCAAATATCTCAATATGTCGATACTGTGCTTCTACACGGATGTTTCCGAAATTTGATGTCTGGCGAATAGTTGCCACAGCCACTGTGGTGGCGTTGATGGCTGCCGGAGTTCTCGCATCAATTCCGTCCGGGGTCACACGAGAGGTGACACCAGTAGTACTGTTGCTAATGTCGGCTCGGAAGACACCCCAAAATTCCCCAACCTTGCGGTGGAAAAATATGACATTGTCACTTCCCCACGTCGGCCACCCACCATTTCTTACAACCAACTTGCGTTCCAACCTTCCGCTATCTACGTTCATCACAAAAATGTCTGTCTTTAGATCTTCGATCGCGCCATCCCAACCACCCTTTAGCTGGAACGACGCCACCGCTATCTTCTTTCCGGACGGTGACACCGAGGGGCTTAAATCAGCTTGCACTGTTGATGCATGCAGAATGATCAAGGAGAAAATTAGCATTCTTTCTCTACGGTGTTCATCACCAAAAAAAAAGAAAGAGAAAAAGGCATGCTATTATATATACATATGTCTGAGTTAGTTCTTCTACGTAGGAGTAATTAACAGTACTAGTAGTAAAAGAATGAAACAGGGAAGGAAGGAAGGAACCTGATGGGGTGAGGCGATCGGTTTTTCCGGTCTTAAGATTGGTTTTATAAACTGCAGTCCAGGGTTGACGACGATTTTTAGCGGGGTCCTTGGTGGTGACATAGACGAGATAATCGCCGGCAATGCAACCACTGTCTTCCATGCGAACACCATTGAATGTGCCGAAAACGTCAGCGAAACTGAAGACTTTGACTGTGGGTGGGTTGTCATTAAAGCGGAGAGCTATGTAAAGCGTTTCGAGGTTGCCTCGTTCGGAGACAAAAACCATTCCCGAGAGACGACCTGAGTTTACATCGGCCTCTTTGCCTTCGGAAGCCAATTTTGGGCGCTTGAGAATTGTCTTGAGAGCCGCCGGTGGAATGACTTGACCGTTGTAATTGTAGGACACTCCGTCAGTCATGTGAAGCTCATCGTGCTTCGACGTTGGTTCAAACGGGCACGAGAATATGTCCAGCGGCACCGGTGGTCGGTATGTTGTGAAGAAGGCAATGCTACCTCTTTTCTCTGTCGCCATCTCCGTTTCTTTCTTTTTTCTGCATAGGAAAACACATTACGTTTGTACAAGCCATTAAATCTCTGTAATATTTGCAGAGAAATCCACCGAATAAAAACCAAATAATGAGAGTTAATCGAATCAGAACAACCAAGACACATACAAATTAAGGGAATGCCTACCGATAGTTGAAGGGCTCTGAAGACTGGCTAACTAAGCTGGAGTGTGTAGAGGAATTGGAAGTGCACGAAGCTTTATAGGACATTAAAGGACTACTAATGAAAACGATACTCTCTTATTGCTTTAAAAATTCAGTAGTTTAAATCCTCCTTCACCGGGTCTTCTCATTAGGTACGTAATAAAAGTTAATAATGAAAGATTGTTGGGAACTTGTTTTAGGAAATTAGAAGATGATGCCAACTTTTTATTGAAAAGCCAGCAAAAGTGACCCATCGATCCCACATGCTTTATTAAAGTTATGGGTACCCTGCTAAGATACCCACTTTTACTCTCAAGAGAATCAAGGATGGTAGCAGTTGATGGGTCCATACCAATTAATAAAGGAATCAATATCCGTGTATATATATATATATATATATATATATATATATAGGATCCACTTCACATCCGGGAGTCCCATTTCCGGACCTCCATGATTTAAAAAAATTTTCGACGATCCGAGCCGTCTAATGTGTTCAGAAGGTGTTTTCAAGGGTCCTGTACGGAAAATCTTCAAAAAAAAAATACCGGGAAGGACTTGATCCAAGCATTTTTCGCAAAAATATAAAAATACAGTTTTTGCGAAAAAAATGCTTGGATCAAGCCCTTCCCAGTATTTTTTTTTGAAGATTTCTCGCGGGGGCCCTTGAAAACACCTTCTAAACACATTGGGCGGCTCGGATTTTCCAAAAATAATTTGCAAAAAAAAAAAATACATTTTTTTCTCATTTCCGGAAGTCCCGGATTTGAAAATTCCGGTATATGTATATATATATATATACATATCACCCTTCCAATGAAAAACTCCCTCATGAGGGCTTCCCTCTCCTGATCATATTTTAATAATTCAAGCCATTTAATGTGTTTAAAACATATTTTTAGGGGTATTCACGAGAAATTATAAAAATAATATGACTGGGAAAGACTTGATCTGAACAATTTTTATAAAACTTTTATCTGCGGTTCATACAAAAGTTTTGAATTACAATTTGACATCATACAAATGGTACATTATAAGACCGACACTCGTTGAGTACATATGAAGTTTAAAAAGATTGTGAAGCCCAACGTCCTCCAAAATATTTTCTGCTTAATTGAATCCGATCGAGTTGAGATTCTCAAGTAAGTAATAATTTTTTAATTGCAATTTGGCATCATACGAACAGTAAATTAGAGAATGGTACTTGTTAATACATAGGAAAATTAATAAGGTCATGAAGTCCAATGTCATTTAAAATTTTTTTTATTTAATTTAAAGGATTTCAACTCCAATCACGATGCCCATTGTACGCGGAGGCCTTGTTTGATTCAGGTATTAAGTACCTAGGATCAGACTATTTGTATCCAATCCCGCACTATCCCTTATTTGGTTCCTCAAAAATCTCTTGGGATTAACAATCTCTGGATAATTTAAGTCCAATACGTGTAGTACTGTGTAATACTTGGGGGGGGAGGGACTAAACAATCCTTGATAAAAAAAAAAAAACACACAGAAGGAGTTCGTCATTCTTCTTCTTCCTCTCACGCCTTTTAAGGACCTGTAATTTTGCATAACTTTCCGGAAATAATATTGGATAAATGTGAGGAATTGAATTTTGACTAGAATGGGTCAATGTGATAGTGATAGAATGCATTTGGATGTGTTTAAAATACATTTCGAAGTTTAGGATTGTAAGTGTAAAAGGGTGAGAATATATAACACAACTTATACTTGCATTTTATATATATATATATATATATATATATATATATATATATAAAACAACCTCTCTCTCTCTCTCTCTCTCTCTCTCTCTCTCTACACTGCCGACAGCCCTCTCTCTCTCTCCTCCTCTATTTTTCTTGTTTCAAAACTCCAAAATTCACTAAAACTTCAAGTCCCCTTCAAGAACCCTACCTAAAATCACCTTCTCTACGCATTTTGAAGCTCGTATTGCGTTCGTTTCGCACTAAAAGCTCACAATTCAGGTTGGAGCGGGTTGGAGCTCATTGGAGGCTAGGATTTTCCATTTTCCACACATTTCAAGCAAATTTCTTAAGGTAGAAAGACAAATTCTACTCCCTCTAGTTATATTAATGTGATGTATATTATATAGTTTGTTCTTGTTCCTCAAATCCATTGAATTCAAGTTTTGCTCTCATAGTGGGTTTGCTTGACTTTGATTTTGTGATCTATGGATTGATTAAGTGTTTGATGTAATTGTTGGTTGGATTACCCTCCCATGATGTCCATTTGTTACTCTACATATCCAATTTTTAGCCTAAAACATCACATTTGCATTTGGGTTGAAATTCCACACCACTTATGATGAAAATCTGTCATTTACTAGACAGTGGAGCTGCTGCCCCTGTTTTCCAGTGACTGTCCCCTGTTTTAGGGTGGTCTTCGGCCACCCATTGATGCCTATTTGGTCTCGAATCGTTCATTTCTTTGTGTTTTTTACCCGTACCACCATCTTGAACACCAAATTCACCTTGGATTCATAAAATTAACCCTTGGGCACATGAATTAACAAGTTCCATGGTTTTATCTATCGGACACGTATCGGTTGACACATTTTAGAGAATTTGGTGAATTTTTGGAACAAATGGGATTTAAGAAAGGTTTTGAAAGATACAATGTGTTGAGATGTTATAATAGCATAAACGTGAATTCTAGGGATCACCCGTTTAGTGTCCCTAGCCATGGGTGCACGAAGCCCGTAAAATTCGACAAGGGTGCATGGAGCACACGAAATCCGGCGGGGTGCACGGAGCCCATGAAATCCGACAGAGGGATACTTCCCTATTAAAATTGAGGAATGTTTTCTTATGAAATGTCAGTTATCATGTATTTGGATTAATTCGGCGTAATTGGTGAAAATTGGCTTTTGATAACCAAAAATGAGAATTTTGGTAACTACTTGGACTTTGGTTGGATATTTAAAATTGTCTTGGGATACTTGGACACACTTTGGACACTTGGATACACTTTGGTTTCTTCGTGGTCGAATTATAGCCTTTTTGTTCATCCTAACCTTATACATTAGTCGTATCCATCATCATACCCACCCATTAATGCATGTATCATGTTTATACACCTAGCAATGGTAGAATAGTTTTTCTATTGGGCTAGTGAGCTCAACCTATCAATTTTCAAGTACACAGCATAGAGCATGAAGTTGGATGCTTGTTGAGTGATACACACATGGAGCATTATCATGCACGAAGTTATTTTCTCATCTTTGTATTATATTTTTGGAAAGATGATTTTGTAACTTCTATAGTTTATGCTTTTGACAATTTGGCAATGTAATAACTCTTAAACTCCATACTTATGCTTTGGGGATTTGGCTTTTCGTTGGTTAAAACTTATCGACTATTTTTGGTGACAATGTAATATTTGATTTTGACTATTCAAAGGGAAATTATGAGACTTTGACTTATCCCACGTGGATTTTTATTTATATTTGGATTGTTAAATTTGAGGGCGTGACAACTTGGTATCAGAGCATTAGGTTCGAACACTTAGGAACCGTGGGAAGACTTCGAGTCTTGGGGTTCAAACCTTTGCATAAGTTTTCCTCATGAAAATCATATTTTCTCATTTATTGTGTGCTTGTGTGACATTCATGATCATAACATAGGAATATTGTGACGCATATGAGTTAACAAGCATAGTGTAGAGTTGTTACCCATGTTGGGTTGGCATAGAGGCTTTGACCTCATTTGAGATAATGTTGGACTTAATGATTTTCTTTTCTTATATTCTTATTAGAACTATGCCACTGAGGAAGGGTGCTAGATGTGGTGCAACCGCTAGAGGTGGTAGAAACACTAGACGGGGTAGAAATGAGCGAGTTAATGATTAGGCTAGGCAACATGGGAGTTGTAATGAGAGGTGTGAGGAGGAGGTACAACAACCAAGAGAGCAAAACCCACCAAATACCCTTTTAACCGACCTTGTTGTGGTGTTTGCGGCGCATGTGGCTCAAATACCGCAGGCCAATACTTCAAACCGTGCTATGGAGGTGGGGAGGGAGTTCCGTAAGTTGAACCCGCCTATGTTTGATGGGGAGAGTAGTGACCCATTGGTGGCCAACCATTGGTTGTCGGAGATCCGCAAGTTGTTTGATGTGCTTGATGTAACCGAGGATGCGGTGAGGGTGAAGCTAGTAGCATGCCAACTTAGCGGAGAAGCTAATGAGTGGTGGAAGTCGGTGCTTGCCACTTGGAAAGCGTCAAGGGAAATGGCTAGGACAGCGGGGAATTTGAATGAGCCGAACATAGAGAATATGACTTGGGCCGAGTTTGAGGCTATTTTCAAAGACCAATATTTTTTCGGAATCATTCAAGGACATGCTTCGGGAACAATTTGAGCGGTTAGAGCAAGGAACCATGACCGTGTCGGAGTATGCCATGAAATTTCAAGCCTTGTCTCGCTTCGCACAGGAACTTGTGTCTACGGAAGAGAAGAAATGTAAGAGGTTCATCCGGGGTTTAGATGAGTCAATTCAAAAGTTTGTGATGAGTGGGGGTCATACAAATTTTTCCACGGTGTTGGAGTTGGCGAGAAACTTGGAGGCTTCGAGGGTTAATAAGAAGAATGCTTGGCCGCCGACCACGACCGTGAGTGCGCCAACGGGTACTTAAATTCCCTCTCAAGGAGAAGATTGAAGGTATAGAACAGCCCAAAATGAAAATGTCTATACTTAAAAAGGGATGGAAAGGAGTAACAAATTTCTTTCGATTGAAGAAAAAGCAATTGGGTTGGTTCTTGTTGTGATGCGGGAATTGTTGGTTTGAGATCCATTGAAGTTGGGAAAAAATCTAAAAATTTATGCAATCTCTCTCCTTCCATTGTATAAAGCCAAATTCTCCAAAATTTTATCTCTCACCTCTCCAATCCAAGATAATGGCCCTTATTTTCTCTCTCTCACTGCAAATGTTACCTCTTATGGCTCTCATTCTCTCTAAGAATAAAGAAAGAAAAAAAAAAGAAGTTTATTGTGAAAGAGCCAAAGAGGAATTTGAATAGAGTTGATTACCGTGTTGTAAGGTTTGGTGAGACATTTGGGAAGCAGAATAATTGGGATGAGGAAGACATCAAGGAAGATGGCAAGTGATGTCGATGATTTAGTCTAGTATCTATCTAGTAGTTTAGGCATCTCGTGGGTAGTTAGGATTGAAGTGGTGGCCAATGGGTAGCGACCCGAGCAAGTATATGACTACCACCCTTATTGTGTCCCTTTCTTTTGCAAACCACGGTCATTACAAGCTATGAAAGACCTTAGTTGATTCTAGGAACGCTAATTTGACTCCACATGATGCATGGTGGATATTTATATTTTGTTTGAGCATGATTTCCTTATTAGCTAGCTTAGTTGAGAATAATTTGTTTCTTTCTTCTTTCGGCGCACTTTTGATAGTTTGCATTGCTTTTTGTATCTCGTTATTGCATTTTTCTCGCTAGCGCCTGTCATGGGATGTGATTAGATTTCAATGTGTGGACAAAATTCAAATTTAGTGTACCCTTGTGAGTTTTTGGAATTGATACTCGATATGGTGCATGTAATTGACTGTTGTGGCATAGTTGTTCAATTTAGTTCATGGCATGAATTTGCGTGGGTTGCACGTGATTAGTTCTACCGGAGTGTGTTCGAATCTTGTCTGATTTTTGTCTTTTGAGCATAGAGAATGTATTTTTAGATTTTTGGGAAGTGTACTTAGGCATAGCTATTAGGTTAATTTAGATAGGTTTACTCGGGACGAGTAAAGTTCAAGTTGGGGGGTGTGATAAGCCACCAATAGTGTAAATAAAGGGGTTTATCTCTCCCATTTATGTCACACACGCATGCATTTTATAGCTTTTATACAATTGATATTGCGCGTGGGCGCATTTTGTTAGCTTCAGGTAAAATGGGTGAAAATGACAATTTTTTACGCCATGATTCAACCAAAGGAGTGTCCAAGCACCCAAGGCCACATGGCACTCCACCACCAAGCCCCGAGAGCCAAGAACGAAGCACCAGACAAGGCTTGGGGAGACCAAAAGGTCGGGAAATGAACTAAGAAAGAAAGAAGAAAAAGGCCCAGAGATCGATACTGGTAGCTTGAAAACTAAGATGCCGGTATCCCTGAAAAAACTCACATTTGGAAGATAGATACCAGTAGTTGCAAAAATGGGATACCGGTATCCCTGAAGAATTTCACATTTTAATCAGAGATACTGGTAGCTTGAAAAATGAGATACCGGTATCCCCGGAACAGAAGGTCAAGAGAGAGGAGATACCGGTAGCTTGAAAAATGAGATACCGGTATCCCTGCAAATTTTCTGCACTTTTTGAGCCCGATCTAAAATATTTTGTGGCATTTTTGTAATTATTTGGCACGACTTTTTGGGGCTTTAAAAGCCCAAAACTCAGACTTTTAGGGTTAGTTCTTATTTTACTCTCTCTCTCTCTCTCTCTCTCTCTCTCCTTTAGGTTGTTAGTTTGTGCTCCAACTTCTCTCTAGTTTTTCAAGCTCTTTCATTTAGTTTCAGGGTAATTCATCTTCTTTAATGTTGTAGTACATGTTAAAACCTTTATATAAATCTAATTTATTTCCGTTTTTACCGGTTAAATCTTATCTCTCCTCGCCTAGCATTTTCCTTTGAAAACTCAAGCTTTTATGTGTTGTTTGTGATTTTCTGAAGTATTAATGTTGTAGGTAGACTTATAATCTTCCATAAAAATCAATTTATAAAGTTATATGTTAAGTTCTTTATTTTCTTTGCAAAATTAGTCATGTTTCCCGTAGTTATGATTGAGTAGTCGGTATAGGCTCAGTCATGGGGTGAGTAGCACCCCGTGACTTAGGTTCATTCACTCTCCTCTTCATAATGCAAACATTGCTTGTTAATCAAAGAGTACGGATTGATTTTATGTATCAAAATTGAGACTTGTTAATTTCTTTGATCACACGTAGCCAAGGGCTTGACCACTTGGCACGTTTGATGCTTAGGGCGATGTCAATTCAAATGTTTGTATAAATGGCACAAGAATCCTACACTTTGTGAAACACCATTTCTAGTCAAACGAGTTTAAATACCAAATCTTCCGTTCGCGAATCAACACTCACGCACGGCGCATTCGGTCTCTGTGGACTCGACCCGGACTTACCGGTATCATGCTACCGCCGACCTAATCCCTACACTTGGAGAAATAACTTTTGCAATACAATTCAAGGTCGCAAGCAATAACATTAATTCACCTTTTTTTTTCCCTTTTTTCCCCAACAGTTTTAATATCCAAACTTTACGCAAATGATTCTATATTGTGTCAGAAATGAGAAACTATATGCAACACTTTGAGAATGTACTATTATCCATGTACTTGGTTGGTATTTAGGATTGGCAAGCTGATACAAAAGAAAAGGTTATATTTTGCTTTCATTTATTTCCGAAGACAGAATATAGTTTTTGCTTACTCTAATGCTTTGGTAGCAAGATTAGGATTTTCAAGTTGTAATTAATATACTTCACAATCCAAGTATATTTACGTCATTAGGAACTAATATACTTTTTTTCAGGAAACTATTATCGCCTCCGGCTGGATGTAACTCGAAAAAGAATCGGACTAAAAGACATACAATCTTATGAGTTAGTCAATAAAGTAGGTAACCGGGCAATATTGTTTGTTAACATTTTGTTTTCGAAAATAAACCGATAGTTGTCTATAAAATTGCGAGTGCTTTTTCCTAGTTTGTTGAGAGTGATATAGATTTTTTTCTTCTATTTTCCTTTTTTCCTGGATCTGGTTGATAATCCATAAGATTTGGTTAGTGTCCCTTGTGTTTGTTGCGCAAAAATCGAAATTTTAAACGGGGGAAAAAATGCGCAAGATGTTAGGAAACCATAGCAGAACCCACTTTTTAGGGCCAGGTGGTTTTTTCTGGTAAAACTTGGAACTTCCATAAAACTAATCAAGTCAAGAGTACATAATGTGGGGCACACGAATCACCATCAAGCACCATAATGCAATTGCTTTTTCATAAAATTGCAGGGAAATAGCTATAATACATATTCATTAAAAGTGTGTATCATATGCACCTATTGTATGGTTCAGATTGTGTCACCTCATTAGCAATCGTAATATTTTTTGGTTTTTCATACCTTTTCAGCAATATGATTCGTAACATTTTGGTATGTCTCGTAACTTTTATAAATAAAAAAAAATAGTAACTTGTATTAAAAAATCGGTAACTTTTGTAAGGGTGTGATATACACCCAAATAAAGGGTCAGTATTGTAGCTTTTTCCACATTTTTGCAAAATAGCAGGATAGGCAAAAAAAGAGGAAAAAAGACCTTGCTTTGTGTGAGCATCTCTAGCTTGGCACACTTAAAGCTTCAATGCTTTTCTCTCATTATGTGTTAATGGCCTTGGTACAAAACATGAAAGAAAAACATGAAACAAAACATAAAAATATATCTAATGGATGATATTCATCCGGTACACTATGTAAACAGTGTACCAGATGGATCTCATCCATTAGATATATTTTCATGTTCTTTTTCATGTTTTGCTTTCATGTTCCAAACTTTTTCCTTATGTGTTGAAGTGATGGGAATCTCAGTTAGAGGAAGAGGTAGGATAGACAAAAAAGGAAAAAAGATTCTTGCTTTGGATGAGCATCTCTAGCTTGGTGCAGTTGTTGCTTTAATGCTATGAGTTCCAGAATAATAGGTACACTTCCCAGTAAGTGGCGGAGGGACCATAGGGCTGGGATGCCCCGCATTTTTAAAAAATGCACTAAAAAAATTAAAATTTAGATATAAATTAAAATTTTCTTTCCTATGCTCAGCACTGGGTTACTTGTTTGAAATCAAAATAAATGTCTCCAACAAAATTTGAACAAAATTGTTATAGCCCTAGCAAAACAAAACAAGTCTAGCCCAATAATGAGAGCCTATATATAATAAACATGCAAGGAATGATTGCCAACATTAGGTTCAATGTGAAAACACCAAAAACTTGAGGCGATTTAGACCACTCTTTTGCATACGATTTTCCTCATAAATACGCTGGCCTTGTTCATTTTCATGTTTAGTTTTAGTTTTGATGACATCATCATTTCCTTCATTTATCTCTCTATCTCTCTCTACTCATTACACCTGCTGACATCATCAAAACTAAACTAAACTATCTAACCAAACACAACTGCTGTGTATTTGTATCAACGCAAGATAAAATTCCTGAAGCCGCCCTTGAACTTAGCCCCCTGGCATTCTCAATCCTGGCTCCACCACTGCTCTTGGTTGGGACTACCAGGTACACAATCAGGCCAATTGGGTCAAAAGAGAAAGAGAGCAACAGAGAAGGGTGAAGACCCACCCACCTAGGCGACCACAATTCCCACCGCCACCAGTACTCCCCTGAGTTGACACAGAAAACTCGAAAAGCATGAAATTGTTCACGTACTCATCAAGATCAAGTAGAAACTATAGCCGTTGTTGAGATCGACATCAATCATATCCAAATCACCCACTTGGCGGAAACCATCGAAGTCTGGATCCAAACCTATGTGGTTTCCGTTAACGCCATTAAACTCCACGAGATTCAAAGCTTGCTAGAGGCAGAGATAGTGTGGTTAGCGGCAGGGATAGTGGTCGCCTGGGTGGGTGGGTCTTTGCCCATCTCTGCTGCTCTCTTTTTCCTCTGTATCGAATGGGAGGAGAGAAGGGATGAAAGATGTGCACAATTTTTTTTTTTTTTTTTTGGGCATTAGGATTCAAAACAACTTCACTTTGGACCCAGTTGACTTGGTTGTGTACCTGGTAATAGCAACCCGGAAGTGTACCTAGCATTCTCATTATGTGCTAAAGTGGTGGGAATCCCAGTTGGCGGAAGAGGTAGGATAGACCAAAAAGTAAAAAAAAAAGACATTCTTGCTTTGTGTGAGTATCTCTAGCTTGGCGCACTTGTTGTTTTAATGTTTTTCTCATTATGTGTTAAAAGCGGTAGGAATCTCAGTTGGAGGTAAGGTAGACAAAAATGGCAAAAAGACATTCTTCCTTAGCATCTCTAGCTTGGCGCACTTGTTGCTTTAATGCTTTCTCTCATTATGTGCTTTAATGCTTTCTCTCATTATGTGTTAAAGCGGTGGGAATCCCAAATGGAGGAAGAGGTAGGATAGACAAAAAGGGAAAAAAGACATTCTTGCTTTGTGTGAGTATCTCTAGCTTGGCGCACTTGTTGTTTTAATGTTTTTTTTCTCATTATGTGTTAAAGCGGTAGGAATCTCAGTTGAAAGTAAGGTAGACGAAAATGGAAAAAAGACATTCTTCCTTAGCATCTCTAGCTTGGCGCACTTGTTGCTTTAATACTTTCTCTCATTATGTGTTAAAGCGGTGGGAATCCCGGTTGGAGAAAGACGTAGTGATAAGCCCCAAATGTTGTATATATCTGGGTTTATCTCGCTCGTTGTGATCACATACACGTGCATTTTGTGCCTTTATATGATTGATTTTGCGCGAGTTGTGTTTTTGATAAGTTTCAGAAAATCGGAGTTAAAAAGGCGTGTCCAAAGCTCCAAATAATCCCCAGTTGTACCCAGAGGTACCTAAGGTCCCACAATGCCGTGGAGGACAATCGCCGAAGCTTAGAAGTCGATTCAAGAAGCTTTGGAAGGTTCAAGGAAGGCCCGGAACAAAAGAACAAGACACTTGTAGTTATGAGCCTCAAGAAAATCTGACCAACTGATAGAAAAAGGCTCATTTCTCTCAAGATACAAAGGCTATGAAGATGAGGTCAATTGGGTTTGAAAGTAGACTCATAGAGCTTTCCAATGGTTCAAGAATCGCCTCATTCCGAGTTCGAACGAAGCCAGGAGGCCAAGAGATCAAGACAAAGAAAATCTCAGAATTTTACTCTTTCAACCGGTAGAAGCTTTTTGCTCAACCGATTGAAGCTGAACAGAAGGTTTTTCAACCGGTAAAAGCTTTTTGCTCAACCGGTTGAAGCTTCGATTTTCTGCAAATTTGGAGCCCGATCAAGAAAGATCTTGTGGCACCTTTTTGTGGAACTTTTGGCACCTTCCTTTTATAGAAACTTTTGAGTTGTTGTGAGATCATTTAAGATATTATGTGGAGAGAGAAAGGAAAGACTATATAGAGTTCTCTCCTCTCTCCTTCACACACACTTACTCTTTCATTTTTAGTTAGTTTTTGTTCTCACCTCTCTCTTCCATTGGAGAGAGTTTAAGGTCTCTCTCTAGTTTTTCTCAAGTAAGCTTTCGTTTCCCGTTTAATTACCGTGTATTAATCTTGTTCCTCGTGATTGGATCTTTCAATATATGTAGTTTATTTCCAAGTTCATCTAGTTTTTAGTCTTGTGATTTTCTAGCTTAATCCTTTGAAAATTCTTGTTCTTAGTGATTGTTTGATAATTTCTCAAGTACTAATATTGTAGGCTAATCTAGGATCTTCACTTAAAATCGGTTTTTAAGTTTGTTAAGCATGTTATTAGTGTTCTTCAAAATTCTAGAGTTGTTTTCTAGCATAATGTGTGAGTAGTTAAGTAGGCTTGGTCATGGGGTGATTAACACTCTATGACTCGGGCTAATCCGTTCCTCTCATCTCAAAAGCAAACACTTCTTGTTGATCAAAGAGTTAAGATTAATTTTATGTATCAAAATTTGGATTTGTTAATCTCTTTGATCTCACGTAGCCAAGGGCTTGACCACTTAGCACGTGTGATGCTTAGGGCGATGTCAATCAAAATGTTTGTCTAAATGGCACAAGAATCCTAATCTTTGTGAAGCACATTTTCTAGTCAAATGGTTTTAATCTCTAAATCTTCCGTTCGGGAGCATCTAACGGTGTCCCGAGCCAGTTATCAAGAGTCGAACGGTTTAGCCTTAGTTGTGGTATTTATGATCCCCTAGACTACGCCTTAGTTTAATTTGCCGTTTTTAATCTTCCAAGTCGCTCACGAAGTTAAGTGAATTCCACCAACCAATATCCAAAAGCCAAGTTTGCCGTTTTAAGGCTAAAAACTTCATTCGCAAGTCAACTCTCACTCCGGGTGCGTTCGGTCCCTGTGGATTCGACCCGGTCTTACCGGTTATTATGCTACCGCCGACCTAGCCCTACGCTTGGGGCAACACTCTCTACGACACAATCCAAGGTCGCAAGCATGTAGGATACACAAAAAAGGAAAAAAGATATTCTTGCTTTCTGTGAGCATCTCTAGCTTGGCACACTTGTAGCTTTAATTCTTTCTCTCATTCTGTATTAAAGTGGTGGAAATCCCAGTCGGAGGAAGAGGAAGGATAGACAAAAAAGGAAAAAAAAAGACATTCTTGCTTTGCATGAGCATCTCTAGCTTGGTGCATTTGTTGCTTTAATGTTTTTTTCTCGTCAACATAACTTCACGTATGCATGCATGCGTACACAACAAGCATGGACGGTGCATCTTAACCGTCTGTGCAATTTTTTGACATTCCAGATTTTAAATAAATTATTTGCGCGAATAGTTTATTTAAAATCCGGACGATTGATTTATGAGATGAGCGGTTGAGATGCGCTGCATGCATTTGGCGAATGTGTGTTGTACATACCCATAGTCGCATTGTTTTCATATTATGTGTTAAAGTGGTGGGAATTCCAGTGGAGGAAGAGGGACCTGCAATTAAAGAGTAAGGCCATAAAGATGGTGAGAATCATTTGCTCTGTATCTTGGATGAGCTGGAACACATTGAACGCATTGGTTTTGATCGTGACATCTATAATGTTCATTTGGACGAGAAGGTTGATTCCATTCCATCCAGAGTTTCAATAAGTAAGCGAATGGGCTAACTAGTTGTCAGGCCAGAGTCTAGCAGTACCGAAGGCTTGAAAGGAATCAGGGAACGGACTCATAGCAATGTCACAAATCTCGGTAGCAGTAACATGAGTAAGTTGAGCCCAAATCCTTGTTAGGTTGAGTCCATCCTAGTAGATTGTTGATAGGTGCCGAAAAGCACCCGCTGAACCTTGTTAACTCACACTTTGTTAAGCTATTTCGGTTAGTTTTTTATTAGTGTTTGTTGGTGAATGGTGTTACAGGTGCCGAGTGCCCAAAGACGTGAAAAACATGCTTTGGAGTGGTTTAGAAGAGTCAAGGATGCGAAGAGGAGCAAAAGAGGACCAATGGGCCATTTTCTGACACCACGGTCCGGACCATGCTTTCCCCCATCCGGAACAAAGGCTCTGCGAACTTTAGTGATTTGCATCGGTAGTCTAGACCACCCTTATCCCCGTCCAGACCATGGTGTCGGGAATTAGCGTTTTAATTGGTTTTTATGTAATTTTGAAAGCCCTAAGTATAAATGGCACAACCTAACATTGTTTTAGGGTTCCCAACTATTGAGAGAGGCTACTTTGAGAGAGAAACTCATAGTTCTTCATGTTCTTCAAGCGTTCTTCAAATCAAAGCATGTTGATCATCACCATGTCCGGCTAAACCCCTTTTTTTAGGGGGAGGATGAAATTCTTCACCAAGTAACCTCGTTTTTCTGCATAGATTGTGATTAATACTTGAATCGGATTATATGTTATGAACTCGATTCATATGATCAATGGAATCATGGTTTTCTTCTTCCAATCTATTGCGTATTTGTATACATGTGTTCAAATACCTTAAAAATATAATTGTTTTCACTGGTGCTATTGGAGTTTTGAGATGGATTATGCTCGTAAGACGGACGGTGCCGCGATAGTGAGACGGTCTGTGCTATGGGATAATCCATGCCTTTTAACAATCTATATAATCTCTTGATGATTATTGTTAGGGTTTGCAAGCCATAGCGATAATCCTTTGCGATTCAAATATTAATCATATCTATGCGATGCTTGGTTATGCGGTAGATCTTTTTCCCAAACTGTTTCACATTTTTAATTGTTGCGCTTTTTAGTTTAATTATTTCACAAACAATCAAACCTTTTTTTACCGAATTAAATTTGAAGTTCATTAGAATTAACGCAACTCAGCCAATTTATCTCCAAGGATCGACACTCGAACTTAATCGCTATTCTCCGGATTAAAAGTTAATTCCTAGTTATTAAATATTTATTTTTGACTCGGCACGACACGATCAGTTGTCTTTGATGTTACTGTTGAAAAGCACGGCCATAGAGGCAGTCGAAACACATGACATGGATCCCCATTCAAGTATGTGAATGGCTCTTTGCAGGTCTAGTTTGATTAACATGGATCCTAAACGGTCTTTTTGGTTTCGAAAGTGGTGGACCACGTTTTGGACCAAAATGACATTATCAAATCCCTACGGCCCTGTAAGAAACTGGATTGAAAATGGGCTAATGAGTAATGGTATTGTCCACGAGTGGTCTCAGGTGAGAAACCAGGGTTTCTGTGATCAAGCTTTAGGATATTAATGTTGCATCAGATGATGGGTCTATACTATAGTGGTGAACATATTCCGTGGACATGGGCTTGGGGTTAAGACTCGGCAATGCTTTGAATTGGATCGGGTTGATATGGACCCAACTCAACTAGGATATTCCCATAAAATTGAGGATTTGAATTCAGCAAGTCGATTTTGTTACAGCAACACACACTTATAGCAACATTATATAAGTTCTCTCACGTTAGTTTGTGGGTTCAACAATGCTAGTCCCGCATAAAACTGGCATTCACATTCACCAAGAGGCTCACTAACTATATGGATGATAGTTTGCCCCGCCCCTGCCCAGCTCCGTTCAGGTTGATGTTACCCCCCACCCAAACCCGCTCAGAGATATTGTTACGTACAATATTATAGTTTACGAGGGTTGATTGGTTGGTTGGCCGTAGGTGAGTTAAGAGGGTTGTAGGATTTTTCTTCTAAAAAATAGGGCAGTGGTCCATACGTGAGGATATTCTCAAAAATAATTCAAGGGTGTTTGGATGTCCTAATAATTCTAAATTTCCCCATTTTCATTTTCTACTTGTGGGTGTCTGGATGTCCTCACCCATGATGCATGAAAATGCCTTTTCGTTTTTCGACGTAGAGAACAGAAGCCAAAAGTATGGGGCTGACTTCACTTTTCACATTTTGCATTTGATTAACATAAAAAAAACGACAAAATATATTTTGAACATATCTCCAAACATTATTCATGTTGCATAATGCATTCTGCACATATTTTTAAACACTCTACAGATCCAAATCCAAAAGGTAAAAAGCCAAAAATAGGCTTCCAAGCACCCATCAGTAGGCAATGAACTTTAACTTCTTAAGCCGCCTTAGGCTTCCAGATTCATTGGAGATAAAATCACCTCCCCACTTTATTTGCTAAAATCACCCAATTGATTTTATGAGATTTCTATTTTAGCAAATGAAAAACCAAGCCTTAGTTTTTCATGATAAAAAAATAGGAGCTAATGTTATATTATGTTTGGGCTTTTCACTTGAACCTTATTTTAAATTGGGCCCTTAAAAAGGTTAGCCGAATTGACTTTCATTTTTATGTAAGCAAAATTACTATATGTACCTACATAATTGTGGGCACTCAAAATTAGTCAAAACTAGAAAATTTAAAATGGTAACTTTACGAGCTTTATTCCAGAGCTAGCTCTGAACCTATCAATGATTAGACATGTCACATGAACAATCGTATTCCCAAGAGGTCTAGGAACAGTGAATGAACATGATATCAATGGAATATGCTTATCATGTGGTAAATATATTTAGGTCCAGGTTCATGTAATTAGTAAATCTAATTACTACCCCTTCGATTCATAAGGGGTAGCAAAATACACTTGCCCTCTTTGTATGAACCGTATCAATTCGTTCCCAAGCACGGTTTTAGAAGGACAAGGATACCACTCGTAAGTTAGCAACGCGGACAGTTTCAATCGGGCTAAAATCTAACTAGGCCCAGTTCGAGCCCAAGAACTGACTTAAGCACGACTTCAAGACAATGCATGTCGGTCCCTCATTTCGTTAGGGGTTTGCTTTATTCTGAAGTTTTAGATTCAAAATCTTGTCGGTGTTATTAAGTCCATTGAGGTCAGTCCATATAGAGCTTTGCTCTGTCTTCAAATGAGGCCTCCATTAGAGCAAAAGCAGCAGCTTGTGTAAAAAATTTGCTAAAAAACCTAGTGAACAGTGCACATTTATTTCAAATGTCGTTCAATTTTCTAACAATATCACCTATTTTACCTATTCTTTATTAAAATAGTATTTTATTTTTAAAAAAATATTACAAAATCCATAGCCGCCGAGACCTGCACCACCACCTGGTTCAACGGAAATATTACAAAATCCAAATCCATAGCCGTACACCGCCGAGACCTGCACCACCACAGCCGCCGCAAAGAACGCGGAGATCAGTAATTCGCGACGGGGCATTGCCGGAACAAAATTCATAGCCGAGTGTGCTCGATCGGAACTTTGTTTAACTGGGTTTGTTCATTAACTGGGTTTCTCCTTTGTTGCAGAGGCCAGAGAGAGGTAGAGACGGAGAGAGAGTGGAGGAACAAAAGACTGGGTTTGATTGGAAATCCAACCAAACAACACGATCATTTTTCAAAACATGAGATGTTGATTGAGATGAATTCATATGTCTTGCAGGTGCAATTGGAGATGGGTTCATAGAAAAGTCAATGGGATTCCAAAACATAGCCGGGCCACAAGGCCACCAGTAAAGTTGTCTGGAACTTTGTTTTTGGTCTTTATACAGCTCACCTCTATCTTTTCCTTAGCCAACGTAGCATCCACTTACTTCAGGTTCGGCTTCCTTTGTCGAGTAGATTTCCTTGGTGGTGGATTGTCTTCTTCTACCCCCTATTCACTTGGCCGAACCTCTTCTGGACTGCTAAGATACACTCTAGTTTGCCATGGGCTTATAGGCTTTTCTAGCGTACCGGGCGAACTTGGTCGTTGCTCACCATCTCCTGCTGTAGGTGTCGGCTCCTGAGTTGAATCATGAGATTCTTCTCTCTCTCTCTCTCTCTCTCTCTCTTATCTCCCTTAGCTCCTCATGCAAATGATTTTCCAAATCTTCGTAGTTTGACAACTCTACCTTTTGCGGCAACCACCATGACGAAGCTTCATCAAAGACCACATTTGTTGATGTATAGCACTGACCAGTTGTAAGGTTGCAACAATTTGTTGTCTTGGGAAGATTAAAAGTCAAGTCTAGTACAGTATAAATATGTTTGCAAGTCTTATGCAAACGGAGTTGATGGAAGAAGATTGAGTTTTATTGAGAGACCATCTATTTACCTTCTAGTTTCTTTGGCATTTGTCGAATCAATGAAGTGAGTGATGTCTGTATTCCTGGGTATTCTCGGAATCAACAAGTTCAGAGATGGGTTTGATTTCCAAGTACTTGTGCTCAACGGATCTTAACTCGTGCTAATTGTGTGTTTCTATAAGCTTGTTCAATCAGTTGTCAGGACCATTGCAGAAGATCTTGGGAGTCTTCCGCTCTTAGAGAAACTTTATGACCCATGTTGGCTTTGCTTTAACTTATATACATGTTCCATATACATCATTAGGCTAACACTTTAATAGTCTTTATCAGAGCAATTGCCCAACAATCGGGACAACATACCACTGCATGATTGGTAGTTTGGTGGATAACCATTTTGTAATCATCTTGTTCCTCATTCAACATTTTTGTAAGCTGTTGTACATATGTTGTGTTAGGAGACTTCCTCAATCTAATTTTCAAAGGTTAAATTTTGGCACTTGATGTTTTAATTACCCGGGGTTCATGGATTAGTTTGCAAACATTTTTATCTTACCTTTGTGGTAGTGTGGGGGATCTAAAGGGACCTATTTGCAAAGATGGCATGACGAATTTTGGTAAATCCTGAGTCTTTGCTAGCTTCAGTATTGCTCAGCAAGTATTTTGGTAATATGGACCAACTGACGGGGCTTACAGTCGAACACCCTCGTTAGGGGAGGAAAATAAAAACGAACATGTAAACGATAGATATTTTTCTTAATTATAGTTGTACAGCATACAGGTTACATAATACATAGTTTAATATCTACAACATTTTACATTGCCTAACCATTTATAGATCAACCTCTGATATTATCTTATTATCTTAGTAAAATGGCGTCAGAAAATATCTAGAAGGATGTCAATGGAAGAGGTGTAACTTGGGCGGGCAATAGAGACTTTTCTTGAATCACCTGTAAGTTGCAATATAATCTTCCAACACTTTTTTAGTTCCGTAGTCTACAATTTGCTTTATTTTGCCTTTCAGCATTCCCAGTTTGACCTTCTTGCCTTCTAATTCATAAGAATTTCAGTGTAGCTGCAACGAAAATACATATAACAGTTGTTGGTAACGGTGAAAAACTATTGCACCTGGTCTAGAAATCTGTAACACAGTATTTACCAATCTGCTGTCATAAAACAGGTGAGCAATCCCTGTTTAGGTGTGTTCTTTATAATTTGAGAATTTAGCACCATGCTGCAGACATGATGAAATAACTCGTTGCGTATCAAGACTGAGGACTCAAATTTAGCTCAAAAAAAGAGTGATTGATAAACAAGATATGAGCCTCCTGTTAGCAACGATACGAATGTAGCTTTCAATTAAGCTAATTCTGATATTTATCCAGCTTCTTGTACGATATGGCAATGAAGACGCATGCATATACCCCTTCTGGTTTCCACTTGTCGATGATCATTAGGTATTAGCAGTTCCTAACTGCGTTGAATTTTTTTCAACCTTAAAAATATAGTATCTTTTTTGCTTACTATTGGAGAGTGAATACCTATAAGTTCTAGGTACATATGGCCCAGTGAATACATTCACATTTTTGGCTGGGTGTCCCTTTTTTAGTCACTTAGTTAAAATTCATTTTCGGTTTTGTCCTTTTTCAAAATTCTTTTTCATTTGTTAGTTTTTTGCGTTTTGATGATTATTGGTTCATCTTGACAAAAGGAATTGAAAAGTAAAAAATTATGAGCTTTACCCAATTTTTTTTTAGAAAAGACCAATTTTTAGCACCTTTTAAAGGTGCTAAAACTTGGTCCTTTGATCATTTCTCAAAAAAAATTGTTAAAATAATTATTTTTTATTTTCCAATGTCTCTCGTCGAGACAAACCAATAATCACCAAAGTTTTGAAGCAAAACTAACAAATACATAAAAAAATAAAAAAATAAAAATTGAACAAGGACAAAATCAAAAAATGACTTTTGGCCAAGTGACGGGAAATCTTAATCAAGCTGTACTCTTTGTTTCCTGAAGTATTCTGAAAACCAAGAATTGTTCTGTTTGGGCCGGGCCATACTTTTGCAACATTAAAAACTCAACAGCCTCAACAAAGACAACTTCAATATGTCAACTGAATAAAATCAGCCTTTTCATTTACTGTGAATTCAACTGATATGTTAATTGATCAAATTTTCTGATTTTCTGGGATCGTGGGACATTTCCCAATTAATCACTTTTCTCTTCAAGGTTTCGACTACTAATCTTACATTCGTAGGCCACATTTAAAAGGAATAATCCGTATTTCAAAACTTGCAATGATCCTGTTTGTTTTCCTGAGCTGTTCAACGTCGTATTCTAAATCGGAGGACAGCCATGTAATTTTATTTTATTTTTGCTATCCAATTTATCTTTAATTCCGAGTTCTGATTTTTTTTCAATCTCTAGATATCCATCAAGTGCGGCAAGATGTAATAGAAGAATCCGTGATGGTTCTGAAGCCAAAGAGAAGAGTAAGCAGCCATCCTTGTGCCCTGGTTGCTGAATGATATAATGTATGTAATGCGCTCTACATCTTCTTTGTGGAACTGTACGCTTATATGTTGCAATGGACAACGGAATATGAATTTGTAGAATGGGAGTTTGTTCCAATTTTCTTCTTCACACTTTTCTCTCTGTTTTCTATACAAACACTTCAGGATTATATATGGAAGATAACACTGAACATTTGTCTGTGATCTGTTAATGTAGTTTTGAAATGATTTTATCAGAAGCATCACTCTCCCTCTCTCGCACTTCTCTCCCGATCCCTCACACAACTGCACCTCCTCTCTCATTCTCTGTATCGCTCGATTTCACTCTGAATTCACACCCCATATGCAAAACTACAGATAATGGTAATATTTGGCAAATTGAACAAGATAGGCGTAGAATTTTTCTTTGGCCAGTATTCCTCGTCAGATTTATTTTCTTTTCTCTGGTGATTCCTATGGATCTTACAGAGAATGGTAACACTTTTTATTTTCATAATGTGGTATCCAAAGAGATGTTAATGGTCTCTTGTGGTGGCGCTTCGTCGCGGTTTGTAAGTTCAAGTGGTTTGAATGATGGAAATGGTGGGGGCTCGGGAGAGATACTGTTGATATGTGCTCAATAGATTGTGTTGTGTTGGGACGGAACATTGAATGTCCACTTTGGCTCCATGAGTGTCAATTCATCCCAAATAATGAACATTTCAGAGTCGGAGACAAATTTTCCTTCTTTTGCTTCAAAATTTGGATATCCATCTCAAGTTTGTGTTCCCTCGCTAAGTTAGTTTGGACATAACGCCTTGCAAGAAAATCCCAAACTTGTTTTGCAGTCTCAAATTTACCAAGTTGCATACTAATTTTTCAAATGGAACGTTTATTTGTAAATAACGCCTCTCTCATATGGGTGGGGCCTATACAAATATGGGACCCACATCATGTGAGATGGCATTACAAATAACCGTTGCATTAGAATTTTTCTCCTAATTGACACACTAGTAGAATTAGAATTATCAATTCAGATAATTATGTACTTGTGTGCAATGTACGTGCCTTTTATGCATTGAAGTTTTGGCAAAATTAAAAATAGCTTTGGCGTTATATAATATAGGAATTCAAACTAGGTCTGAGTTTGTCCAATTCCTTCTCAAAGGCATCGTCCTGTAGATCATTGGATTTTATGGGATATGTTTTCTTACCCGTGACATATTTCCACATGCCTTCCATTTTAGGAAACTACGCATGAGATGAGAACAATGGCCTAATTGAGACCATCTAATTTGACGGAAATGGTTTGAAAAACATCAGATGAGGCCATATTGGTAATAAAAAAAAATTAAAAAAAAAGGAAAATTGAAAACACATAATAGACACGTCAAAGAAGACTTATCGGAAATGGCTACAATACACACCCCTTATTTGGGTGTACCATATGCACCTATTGTAGGGTCTAGATTGTGCCACCTCATCGACAATCGTAACATTTTTTAGTTTTTCGTAACTTTCAGCAATATGATTCGTAACATTTTCTATGATTCATAACATTTTGGTGTGTCTTGTAACTTTTACAAAAAAAAATTCGTAACCTTTACAAAAAATTCGTAACTTTTCCAAAAAATTCATAACTTTTCACAAAAAATCGTAACTTTTTCAGGGGTGTGTATCATACACACCCAAATAAGGGATGTGTATTGTAGATTTTTCCCTTATCGTAACGATTTTTCGTACCACCATCCTGTCATGGGCCAAGCCAGTAGGCCCCTGGACAAGAACAGAAACCAAAAGAAGATGATGTTTGTAATTCTGTCAAAAGACATAACCTACCCACAGACAACCACCAATAGCATTATAGTTGGGGGGTTAAATAGTCCTTTTGTTGAGGCCAGTGGACGAAAAATCGTCCATCCTCTCCCTCTGTGTTCATGGATGGTTTGTAAAATGCTTGGATATAATTTATTGGCTTTATAAGTGAGTAGAAATTTTAGTCGGTGGTTTCATAGTTTTAAATAGCGGTATCGGTTTATCGGTATCGGGACGTATCGGTGATACGTCGCGGGAATCAGGTATAGCGGTCGTGAATTTTTTAACTTTTTTGAAGTCTCGGCTGATACGGTATGATACATATCGATATTGGAGAATTAATTGCCATTGCATCGAAATAAAAATACATTTATAAAAACAAAGGAATTAACTACTACTTTCTAAAAATAAGCGGTTTAAGTCCAGAAATGTCGATCCACGTAAAACAAATTGACTAAATTATATTATTTTCGATTGATTTTTAATTCGAAGGCAATATAGTTGATTGATTTGATTCTCAAGAGTAATTAAACTAAAGAAAAATGGTAATTGATTTAATTGGTGGAGAAAAAGATTTAGGGTTCGAATCCATCCCTGACCACGTAACAAGGTTATGTGTAGGCTAAGTTTATTATTCGAATCATAATTGTCAAGAAAACAATTGTGTTGTTAATCATTTTGGGTATCCCATAAGACGGGGGCCGCTTTTAAAGACAACCCGGCCTCTTTCACTTACCGCCCAAATGCAAGTGTCTAACCGCCTTACTGATAACCCATCTCAGTCACCCAAGCACAAACACAAAAAACCATTGTATAACTTGTATTAAAAAACCATGGATATGAATACGAAATAGATTGAAAACACTAAAAATCGTTCCGTTCAATTGAAGACAAAACGGGTTCTAGTTATACAATTGATTTGAATAAATAAACCTAGAACCTATACGTAAACAAAAATTACTTGGAGTGGAGCTTTATCTTCCCCTAGATGAAGTGTTTAGCCGAGCATGGTGATTGGACTGTAGTTGGTTCCAAAGAACCACTCTTCTGATCTCTGTCCGAAATTTTGCCCCCAAAGGGGTCTCCTTTACAATGAGGTCAAGGCATGATTATTTAGGCAGAGGAGATAGGTTGTGTTTGATTTGGGTTTTGAGTTTTAGTTTTTGTAATGATTAGAGGGAGAAATAGGGATAATGATTAAAAAATAGGTATTAATGATTGGAGAGAGATAGTGAGAAAAATAAAAATAATATTTAAAAATAGAGGTGATAGTTGAATAATAATTGAGAAAACCGATTCTTAAAAACAAACCAAACAAGGCCATAGTGTCAGTGCCATGGACAAAGGGGTGCTTTGGCTAACTTGAAAAAACTAGATTATTGGATTATTTGGTTGTCCTTATTCAAATTTTTTTTGCATTTGTTGGTTTTCAGTCGATTTTTTGAGGTTTCTTGGCTTGTCTCGACGAGAGGAATCTAAAAAGTATAAAATTATTAGCCAAATTTTAAGTTTTGTGAATAAAGACGAAAAATAATCCAAAAAACCAATTTTTTGGATTATTTTTCGTCTTTATTCACAAAATTTTAAGTTTGGCTAATAATTTTATACTTTTTAGATTCCTCTCGTCGAGACAAGCCAAGAAACCACAAAAAATCGACCGAAAACCAACAAATGTAAAAAAAATTTTGAATAAGGACAACCAAATAATCCAATAATCTAGTTTTTTCAAGTTAGCCAAAGCACCCCAAAGGTGCTGGCATTTAATTTCCACTGACATAATAGCATGGTGTCTTGCAATTGGAAAATATAAAACTTCACTGCTAACTTTCCTTGGTTTACTCAATTCCTCTTTAAATAATCAACGAATTCCAATGGGATTCATATGAATAATGTGCTCTGCTAGGTCCGCAATGCTCTCGACAAAGTTGGTCAGGGCCTCGGGGGATGGTGGATCCGAATGTGGGCTGGAAAAAATGATCCAGTGCTACACGCTCACGTGACGCGCAATTCTCTTAATTGAAGGCCAAATACGGTATTCTGTTCTTAGAACCTAAAATCACAAAAATACACATAAGACATTAAGAAAATAGAATAAAAGCACATAACACATGTAAATTAAGATGCTCAAATGTGTACATTTCGGCACTTATCAGAGCCTCCAAATTCCGAGACGAACTACGTATCTACCGATATTCAAAACTGTAATGGTTTGCCATCAATAAAATACACGATTGACAACTTGGGCAACTTTGGCTGGATTCGAAGCTGCCCAGAAATTGCCATTTGAAGTTGCCCAGAAATTACCATTTGAAGTTGCCCAGAAAATCTTTCACACCCAATTTTCCATAAAATCTATAAATCTCGACTACCACCAAGTGGGAGGGTCACGCCTTAACCTAGATCTGCTTCATTTTCCCCTCGAATTTTTCAACTCACTCTTTCAAAGACCATGGCCAGTACTAGTAGAGAAGCCCCTCCCTCGTCACCTGCTGACACTCCAACCATCAACAATTCAGCTTCAACCAGTGCAACCACGGACAAAAATGACGACGATGCTAGAGCTCTTTCCCTCTCTTCTAAAATGATCCGTAATGATCTCCTCCATGTGGATTCGGCCTTTGCAGAGGCGAAGAAGTATATGGACCACATGAAAGTGAAAATCAACCAGGCCCATGAGAAATTTGAGCAGCTACAAACATTAGGCGGCAGTCAGAGAGACTTTGACCAACACCGAAAGGACGTCGCAAAGCTGAAGTTCCAGATCCCTTTGCATGGGAAAATTCGTCCCGCTGATTCCAACCCACATCGTAACCGGTGGCCTAATATAAACAAGGCTGTGGATGAAATGACGCGCTTCTCCTTCCCGGAGCCAAAGCCCCTGCCCACTGGTGATTATGATCGCCTATGGAAAGCTTTCTGTCACCTCCCCGAGCCATTGCGTTATTGTTTGTTATGTTTCTTCAAGTTTCCACCAGAAGCATTTATAAAGAGAACGACGATGATTTACCTGTGGATTGGCCAGGGATATACTTCCTGGCATGAGCGGCATAGGCAAAACTACAGAAGTTGGGAACAAGATCAGAGGAACATAGGGCTGGGATATATTTCCTGGAATGTGCGGCAGAGGAAAAAGTATATGCGTCCGGAAGAGGATGAGGGCAATATCATCTATGATGAGCTCATTGCGAAGGGCTTCATCGAGCCTATCTACCAATCCTGCTCCTTGGTTCCAGACCGTTGCAGGATGAGCCTTCCTGTTCGTCATTTTTCATACAAACTAGCCGAATTTGTAGGACTGACTTCAAATTTTATCAATCCTCCGAACCCAGAAAATGCATGTCTCATCAATGTTGGTGAGGCCATTATTGATTGCTGGCCTGAGTCATTTGAGATGATAAAGAATACCCGAAGTCTTTATCTCGGAAGGTGGCAGAGCTCAGCTACACATCACATTGAACTAGCCGACACCAAAATTCTCCACGAATTGGATAAGCTGAATAGCTTAACTTTTCTTAGCCTTCGAGGTATTTCTTTGATTACAGAGCTTCCCACAGTCATTTTAAAGTGCAATAAATTGAAGATCTTAGATCTCTGTGCTTGTCATAATCTTGAAGCAATTCCTAATGATATCGGTTTGCTAGAGAGTTTGACACACTTGGACATGTCCGAGTGTTACTTTTTACAACAAATGCCCAAGAGTCTTGCTCAACTATCAAAACTCGAAGTCCTCAAGGGCTTCTTCATTGGAGATTTCAAGAACAATAAACAATCATGTACTCTTTACGATTTGTCACGACTGCCGAGGTTGAGAAAACTTAAGATCTATGTTAGTGTGAAAGACTTTCATAGACTGTGGGATTTTGATGATTTAAAAAAATTTCAACGCCTACAGAATTTAACAATATCATGGGGAGGATGCTCTTTACATGGTGAAAGCCGCAGACAAAGTCAAGAAGAAGCAAGAATGGAACTACTCAAACGGTGCCCTATGACACTTCCTCTCACATTGCGGAAACTAGACCTTCAGTGTTTCCCTATACAGGGCCTAACTGATTGGTTGAGGCCTGCCGAAATAAAGGGACTAAAGAAACTCTACATCAGAGGGGGGAATTTATGTGATATAGGCAAATCACAGAGACACCAGGGGGAGCACTGGGATGTGGAGATATTGCGCTTGAAGTACTTGAGCGAATTAGAGATAGATTGGAGCGAACTGAAGATATTATTTCCCAAATTAATTTACTTGCACCAAGAAGAATGCCCCAGGTTTACTAACTTCCCATGTGATGACAGGGGCGTGTGGATGAAAAAGAAGGCCATTGATACTCGAAAATACCTCAAAACCACTGACATGATCAACTCAACTTCTATGTTGCGCTCAACTTCTATGTTGCGCTTGGGTTCAAGTTCAGCTCAGGATGGTCGTAACAGCAGTTCTATCTTCAATTTTCTTTCTTGTTTTGCTACAACTGAGATTATTTCAGAAACAAACATTTGATATCTAGAAACTTGTACTCATTATGGAGTATTTTTCTCTGTGTAACTAACCTTATGGATATTGCTTGAGGATTATTTCTGAAACATAGCATTTGAGGAAGATTAAAGTATTTTCTTTTGTAGTTTTTTTTTTCTTTTGAGGTCGTAGAAACAGTTTATCAGATTGTGGTAAGTATTGGAATGAGTTAGAGATGAATTGAAGATGTTGAGTGGAATTCTTTCGCGCCAGAGAGATTACACACAAACGAACTCAATAATCTATAATTTACAATATAGAATTGCCTATTAAATAAATATCAGATGTCAAGAACTAAAAGTCTAGTGATGCAATAAATACCTGATGCACTAAAGTAAACAAATGCATGACAGGAAACTACGTACGTGACATATCTTCTGTAATAGAACGTGGATAATCTCCGATAATTGTCTTGGATAGTCGTAGAAATTGTTAGAATCGTCTCATACATGCAGGTTCCACAAAAATATCTTTGAAGTTATACGCGATGCTCGTACATTGTGATTAACAGTTAGAATTGTCCGAGGCACTTACGGAATAGAAGCCCAACTGGCCCTATAATTCTGTTCGCAGCTAGGCTGGATTTAAAGTTGTCCATAAAATTCTGAAGGTCAACTGGGCAGTTTTAATTGGGTTTTTTTTTTCTCCTCAAATTTCATTCTGTCTTTCGGAGAGCATAGGCTAGTGCAGTAGTGCTTAACAATCCTCGATCAAATTTCATTTTGCTTCAAGCAATGAAACTACCAACAAAAATGACGACCCCAGTGCTGCTATTTCCTATCAGCCGCCCTAACAATAGCATTACAATCAATCCACATTAATTTTTCTTTTTTATTCCCTTGCTTTTTACTTTTTCCTTTTGGATTTTCGTCTTTTCAACAAAGATGGCTGCTCCACCATCAAAACCAAAGCGGAAAACCTAAGCGTACAGAATGCCTATGTTCAGAAAATGTACAAAGCCGTTAGGAGTCCCACTAGTGGGTCTCACACAGAAGATCCGGACCGTTCATTCATCTTAGAATAATTTTCCAAGAGGCAAATCAGCTTGATCAAACGTTTGTAAGAGGTTGATCCGACATTTGTACATGGGCGTTCTGTACACGTAGCATTGTCCTCGAAAGCAAAGCCATCATTTGAGGTGCAGAGAATTAGGTAAAACGGAAGGATTTGGGGTGGTTGCACGCACAGCACCTGTTGTGCACCATCCGAACCGTCCATTGCTCGGATGAATGGCCCAGATTTCATCTTGCACGCGTGGCAACGAACGGTTCAGATGCAAAGGCGGTTGTTTCGAGTAACAGATTTGGAGAAGGCACATGTGCGTGTTACAACTGTCTATATGTCATGGTGACGGCAGCCAAGCCATTACGCTACGTGTCAACGCACGATTCAAGGACGCGTGATGCAATGATAACAGATCTAGCTCATGATACACAATGACGTCATCCGAGCTAGATTATAGATCTACCCATGTACTTGAGACACAAGTCAGGGTAGCCTATATAAAGGAAGAAAAAAAAACCCCACCAAGGTACACAATTCACTCTCTCTACAATACTCTCTCTGGTACTTCTCTTCCGATCTCTCACTAGACTATCGGAGTGCCTTCCTTGACCACATTCCGGCCAGGTTTGGCACTAACATCGGGTGCTCGGTGTGCAAGTGTACCAAGGAGAACCTAGAGGATCACTCTCGTCTCTCACAAGGGTCAAGAAGGAGATCAAAAGGCTCATCTAGAAACCAGGGCACCACACTTTGTTATGCTTCTTCAAGTTCCCACCAGAGGCAACTATAAAGAGAACGATGTTGATTTACCTGTGGATAGGCTAGGGATATACTTGCTTGAATTCGTTAGCTTTTGGTCCTTTCATGAACAAACGAGAAGAGGATGTTGGCAATGAGATCTTTGAAGGACTTATTGAGAAGGGCTTCATCGAGCCTATCTACCAAAATTGCTCTTTGGTGCCAGACAATTTCAGGATGAGTCTTTATGTTTGTTCTTCTTTATACAAACAAGCTGAAGATCGTGGTTTTACTTCAAATGACACTCTTGATCTGGATATTGGATTTGTTCGAGCAATTTGAGAATATGAAACACATCCAAAGTCTTCTTCTTAGAAGATGGCAGAACTCGGCTATACACCACATTGAACTAGCAGAAGCCAAAATTCTCCATGGACTGAAGAAGTTGTATGGCCTAACTTTTCTTAGCCTTGGAGGGATTTCTATGATTACCGAGATTCCCGTAGTCATTTTAACACTTAACAAATTGAAGATCTTAGATCTCCGAACTTGTCATAATCTCGAGGAGATTCCAGATGATATCGGTTTGCTCTGGAGTTTGACACACTTGGACATGTCCGAGTGTTACTTTTTAGAACACATCCCCAAGAGTCTTGCTCAACTATCAAACCTTGAAGTCCTTAAGGGATTCCTGATTGGAGATTTCAACAACAACAAAAAGTCGTGTACTCTTTCCAATTTGTCAAGACTGGAAAAGTTAAGAAAACTTAACATCTACGTAAGTGTGAAAGATATTCACAAACTGTGGGACTTTGCTGATTTAGAAGATTTTGTGGGCCTGCAAAAGTTGACTATATCATGGGGACGCTGCAGACAAAGTCAAGAAGTAGCAAGCATGGAACTACTCAGACGAGGCCCTGTAACACTTCCTCCTAGATTGCAGAAACTAGACCTTCAAGGTTTCTCTATAGAGACTCTAACGAATTGGTTGAGACCTACCAACATAAAAGGACTAGAGAAACTCTACATTAGAGGAGGGCAACTACGTGATCTAGGCCAAGTTCAGAAACGCCTAGGGGACCGGTGGACCGTGAAGATATTGCGTTTGAAGTACTTGAGTGATTTAGAGATAGATTGGAGCGAACTAAGGATATTATTTCCAAAATTAATTTACTTGCACCAAGTAGAATGCCCAAGTTTACTTAACTTCCCTTGTGATGAGAGGGGCGTGTGGATGAACCAGGAGGCCGATACTCACGGGCAACTGCAGAAATACGACAGAAGAGTCAGAACCAGGAGAGCACGATGAGCTCAAGTTCTATTATCCAAACACAACACCAAACACAACCCCTCACATGCACGTAGCTCCAGAACACATTGATTATGCACAACCCATGTGTATGTGAAGGGTTATTTTCAGTGTTGTGTCCGGACAGTTGTGTTCCTTGCATCTCTCTAATGTATTTCTAGAGGAGAGGCGGTTGACCGCCCATATAAGGCAAGATGCAAGCCTCGAGGTGTTGAGTCATAAGCTTTTGAAGTTTTTATTTTTTATGTGCAAGAAATAAAATCAATAACAAGTACCATAAATAAAAATAAACGGAGATAGTGTTGGTGTTACACAAATGAGCCTTACTAAAAATAAGAAAATAGTGAACAAAATTAAAAATAAAAATAAACATGATAGGGCATAAAAACATAGTGCATTACAAACGTTAAAAGCACTCTACTTATCTTGCAAATAGGGCAAAACGCTTGGCTTCACCCCTAACAATGTACTCTATAATGTACTGACTCTTCACTTGCATACAAAATCTGGCTCCTGTGATGCATTTTGCCTCCGTCGATCTGGCAAGAAGGCATGAAAGTGTATGCCTCCAACAGATGGGAAAGCGCCTTTGTTTCAACTCAAAAATCAACACTGAAGAACGTTTTTTTCACGCCTTGCCTCGAGGCAAGCCCCAAAATCGCCTTTGAAAACATTGGAGGGAATTAATAGTTTGCCTACTTAACTTGACAACCATTAACGAGAGCTTTACAATTCACTCGACAGAGGAAAGTGGCTATAAGCTTTTAGATTTGTTCTTTTCTAGCAGATCCCTCTTACAATTTAAAGCACAATTTTACAATTCACCCGATACTCATGGTTCTATTTTGATGACATGAGCAGTTTATTATTTTAGGACTTGATATTCATATAATTCACGCCAAAATTTTTGTTAGTTGAATCTTCGTAAGAGTTTAGCTGAATCACATAAAAAGTTCTGTATGGAAGTTACAAGTCTAAATCATTTTTCATAGCAGCTTCACTTGACAAGGAAGCAAAGCATTGGGATCTCCTTCGCACCTTACATAGAACCCCACTTTAAGAGCTCATTTCGCACCGAAACACTCAAGGATGGCAAAAAAAAAAACTGGTCTCGTAAAGCTGTGCAACAAAGGGAGATTTGACGACTGAGGTTCACTCAAGTTGGGAAGTAGCACAATGGAAATGCAGTTTATAACACACGCAAGTTGTAGCTCACAGAGATATTGTTTCACGAAGTATCCGTGGAGAAAAATTCTTCAAGCTGAATTTCAATCACCACAATGCCAAGTTTCTGCCTACAAACTGCATTGAGGGAATCAGTTCCTACGGTACTCACATCTGCAGCAATGATCTCTTTGTATTCGTTCAGGTTGTGCACAGCTCCATCTGCATAAGCATACGAGATATTAAGAGCAGTAAAAAGCATGCCAATGCAGAAATCACATCTTACTGAGTAATAAAGCCATCTGCAAAGTTCAGATAGTATGACAATCTTTTTCCCAACTCGTGACTCTGAATGTTCGTGCAATTGAGTTTCTGTCTTTGTTGTGTGCGTGTGTGTGTGTGTGTGTGTGTGAGAGAGAGAGAGAGAGAGAGAGAGAGAGAGATTCATCTTGGATGTACAGTTTATGACTGTATAAGTGCAATTAATATTTCTCGTGATATTATAACTAGAAAAGGCTAGCCGTTTATTTAACGGAACTATTAGTGAGGGGGTACATAAATTTACCATAGGACAAGTAATACATGGGATGGGACTAATATTGATGAGATCAATTATATTCTACACTCCGCATTGTACTCCAATTTGTTATACCAGACTCTCTGGGACTATATATCTGATGAATATGTAATTCAGACCACGAAGATTTTAATCAAACACCGAATATATGGTCCTCTAGAACAGATAGTCCAATTCGATGCTCATATTTCATATCCGGGGGCCGGAGTGAATATACACACTGGTTTGCTGTAGCAAAAATGCACACTTCGTTGGATTTTGGTTAAATAACAAATGTGACACAAGTTGGAAGTTCTACCAACCATAGACCATAATAGCATATGAATCTCAGAAAACCTCACTATTAAAGCCAATTCGACGCTCATATTTCATGTGTTGTTGGACTACAACTGAAAAGATATACAGTTATATAAACCTATAGGATAATTAATCTCACTGGACTAATAGCCAGAGATTGCCAATATCATGTGCCCCAACGTATACAATATCGCAAGAATGGAAATGCAGTTTATAACACACGCAAGTTGTAGCTCACAGAGATATTGTTTCACGAAGTATCCGTGGAGAAAAATTCTTCAAGCTGAATTTCATTCACCACAATGCCAAGTTTCTGCCTACAAACTGCATTGAGGGAATCAGTTCCTACGGTACTCACATCTGCAGCAATGATCTCGTTGTATTCGTTCAGGTTGTGCACAGCTCCATCTGCATAAGCATACGAGATATTAAGAGCAGTAAAAAGCATGCCAATGCAGAAATCACATCTTACTGAGTAATAAAGCCATCTGCAAAGTTCAGATAGTATGACAATCTTTTTCCCAACTCGTGACTCTGAATGTTCGTGCAATTGAGTTTCTGTCTTTGTTGTGTGCGTGTGTGTGTGTGTGTGTGTGAGAGAGAGAGAGAGAGAGAGAGATTCATCTTGGATGTACAGTTTATGACTGTATAAGTGCAATTAATATTTCTTGTGATATTATAACTAGAAAAGGCTAGCCGTTTATTTAACGGAACTATTAGTGAGGGGGTACATAAATTTACCATAGGACAAGTAATACATGGGATGGGACTAATATTGATGAGATCAATTATATTCTACACTCCGCATTGTACTCCAATTTGTTATACCAGACTCTCTGGGACTATATATCTGATGAATATGTAATTCAGACCACGAAGATTTTAATCAAACACCGAATATATGGTCCTCTAGAACAGATAGTCCAATTCGATGCTCATATTTCATATCCGGGGGCCGGAGTGAATATACACACTGGGTTGCTGTAGCAAAAATGCACACTTCGTTGGATTTTGGTTAAATAACAAATGTGACACAAGTTGGAAGTTCTACCAACCATAGACCATAATAGCAAATGAATCTCAGAAAACCTCACTATTAAAGCCAATTCGATGCTCATATTTCATGTGTTGTTGGACTACAACTGAAAAGATATACAGTTATATAAACCTATAGGATAATTAATCTCACTGGACTAATAGCCAGAGATTGCCAATATCATGTGCCCCAACGTATACAATATCACAAGAATGAAGTCAGTAAACTAATTGCTGCATTCAAGGGCCATAATACAATTCCAAGGAAAATAAAATCCACCACGACCAATCAAATAGGCCCTGAAAGTTTCTAGATCAAAACCTGGGGTCTCAGTTTAACTGCAGTTTACAAAAATGTAATCGCAAAATACCCTGGGGGACATCTGAGCACACCATCTTTCATTCCTCTTATGTCACTATCTTAAAATGAAACCCTGGGCTATAGATCCTGTACAAGTAAATGAAACCCTCGAAAGGAAAATCATCCATGTTTCTTCATATCGAGAAATATGGATCAATCTCTAGACCTGCTGGAGGGATATTGTATTATTGTTGATGAAACCACTCTAGTTTCTAGGAGACTAACAAGTACCAAGAAGACATGCATATAATGCACAATGATCTCAATAAATCCAAGCATCTCTGTTTGAGCCATATCCATCCCTGACCCACATACATACCAAGGAGAACCCATCCACAACGATTTTCAGAACATGTGCGTGTTAAGTAAGTTTAGTGATCAAGGATAACAACATCCAAAACTAACAGTAAACAATAGCCTGTTTAGAGAATAAAGTAGCCATTATATTCATCAAACGCGGGCTATGCAACTACATAGAAGGCTCCTGCACCTTCTTTAGACCATGTGACCAAGACATGTCAAGAAAGATAACACTCCCTCCATCCCAAAATGTTGGTCCAGTATTCCATTTTGGGCTGTTCTGAAATGTTTATACCTTTATCAATATACTTTATTTTATAACTTTCCAATTTTACCCTTCTTTTTTTAATATGGCAAGAACCATTCCAATGCAAAGTTGTAATGATTATAGGCCACATTGGAAAGATAAAAATGAAAAAAGTTTAATGAAAAAGTCTTGAAAAAAAGTTGGAATCCCAAAGTTGCACTAAAATTTTGGGACAAAAGGAGTACTAAAAAACTCGCAAACAAATAGGGTTTTATACATTGGAGTCTTTCAATAATCCTCCACATGATAAAAACTATAAAATCAAGCATATTGAGCTGCACTCATCTAGGCACAAGCATAAATTATGTAACATAGAAAGTAGAGTAGAGTAGTGAATTGCTGTACATGTACATCATTTTCAAACAAAAACTTGTTGAAGCAAGACGATAAAGTCTATATGCAACCTACTAACAAACATAAGCCCCTCAGCACTAAAAATAGACTTAATTAAAGATAAAGTGGATATCCACATAGAAAATGCAAAGATTGCATCGCATGCTGCATGTCAAACACAATTCACATGACTCTCCCAAAGTTATCAAACGTAACAGAAGTTGTAGATTCAATTTAACTGAGCAAAATTTGTAGTCGAACTGCTTCTTAACTTTACCTTCAGCAACTATTGGTCCATATGCAGGTGGTTTAGCAATCCATTTTCCTAGAGAATCCTTCATGTGTCTTCTATCAGATGCAAAGGAACGAAGGAAAATTGGAGCATGCACAACACGGAAGAACCTGAGATTGCAAAGCAGCCAATCTATTCATATACTTTTCCAGTTGGGTTTCAAGATGGAAAGAGAAATATCACCAACAAAATTGCCATCAATAACAATAATCAATTGGCCATCAAGATGGAAAGAGAAATATCACCAACAAATAATCACGACAAGGAATATCAAGAAATGGATAATGTGGTGTTAGAATTACAAGAGTAGAACTGGATACTTTTAGTGTCGCTGCCGTGTATCCAAAACGGTCTCCTCTTGAATGAGATACCAATTTTCGACCAGAACTGGAGATTGGCATGGTATCATATGCCCAATATGTCTGGTAGGGCGTGCACCCAGCAAGCAAGTCCAGCAATTCAAGTTATGCGATTATGTGAGTAAACTTCCTATCATAGCTTTTGTTATACAGAGTTGCCATAAGATGAGTGAAGCCCCCATGCCAATGCACCAGGATACATAAAAAGTACCAGGTTGCTTAGACTGGTGTTCAGAGAATTCTAGCAATTAGTGATGTACCCACCCAAAAGAATTGGTGATATGGGGAAATTGATCCCTGTCTAAGCTAGACAATGATAGTTTAATTTTTTTTTTATTTTTTTATAACCGGATGCCCTGGCCAGCTTGTGCGCACCTCAACTAATTCCGGGGCACAAGAGTTAACAACCGGGCATAAACCCCAAGGGCCCCAAGAGTTTCCTATCAAGGGGAATCATATGCCCAATATGTCTGGTAGGGCATGCACCCAGCAAGCAAGTCCAGTGATTCAAGTTATGCAATTCTGTGTGTAAACTTCCTATCATAGCTTTTGCTATACAGAGTTGCCATAAGATGAGTTAAGTCCCCATGTCAATGCACCAGGACACATAAAAAGTACCAGGATGCTTAAAGAAATAAAAATTGAATTTTTAGGCCTACATTGTATGGTCTTATGTTATCCTTAGACTGGTGTTAAGAGAATTCTAGCAATTAGTGATGTACCCACCCAAAAAAAAACGGTGATATGCTTTATGTCACAAACAAAAGACAAGGGAAGCCTGCACTCTTTCTACTGTCATTTCATCTATGGAAACAAGATGCCACATCAGAATGAGGCTTCCCAACAATCCTAAGGTAACAAGTTTGTTAAAACATAAAACTACATCGCCTAATTGTAGTGATCTTGCCTCCTGGGTGTTATCATATGTATTGTTGGGCATACCATGTCCAAAAAATCTGGTGTATACTTGCCAAGAAAAAGTTGTTTACAGAAGATGACTAATGCCCCAAACTAAACATTACCTTTGAAAATCAGCAAAAAGTTGAAAAGAGGGCTGGATGGTTGCTGATACATAGGAGGCCAGAGAAGATGGAAAAGGAAGACTTGAATCTAAATCCCATACAAGAGGCGAAGAGCCGCTTTCTTTCTTTCTCTGTTAGTAGAATTGCAATTGCAAGGTTTAGGAAATGGAAATGGTGTTTCAAACAACGATTCATGACAGACAACGGAAAGCAAAAAGGTAAAACCTATCTCAGGCGTGAGATTTTGTTCACCTGAACGCAGATGACATGATAGTCCCAGAGAATTACTCCATCAGCTCTGTGACTAGCCTTCTGGTGCCACAGTGGAACCTGTACCATGGTCATCAAATTGAGAAGACCTTCACCTCAGCCAATCCAATTTATGCAAAGACATGCATGCAAAGGGATCCCTTTCCTGGTTGGCTCAAGCAATATGGCAACGAAATTGTCAAAATTTGATCAGAGTGATGGAGACCCATTGATTGAGAAGTCATCCACAGGACAAGTGTGGCAGTTCCTCATCCTAAACCAACCCAGCCGCAAGTCTTTGCAAATAACCTCAAACACTCAAGAAGTCCATCACATTTTCTTGTGAATTACAGGGACGGGCATGGGATTTTAAGACTAAGACGACGTTTGTAAATTTGAAAGGCGACATTAGTTTTGACAATAAAAAATGTAAAGTTACTGCTAAAAAGATTATCCTTTATATTTTCGATCAATCTAACGAAGTACTATAATATGATAATCTAAAATTATAACCACATACAATCTTGTCCATCCCTCTTCATTTTAAAAGGCAAAATATAACTGTAAAAAATAAATTATTGCTAAAATAACTTTATTTTTCCAAAAACTCTTGGTTTGGCGGGCGTTAGATTGTTCAAAGCAGTGTTGGGCAGACAAACTTATATATATTTTAAGTTATTGAGAAAATAACTAATGCTCCTATAATTCTAGTAAAAACTTGAAACATGGGTAGGGCAGTCACCCGGGCTCATGTGGCCCTTGGTCCATCGGTGAATTTAGGGAAACTCTAAAAGTCGAACACCAAAATTAGGTCCAGGTAATGTTGCAGTAAAGGTGACTAAACTCAAGGGATGGGAAAACTCTTTTAGTAATTAAGCACGCTGAGTTGTGTATGATTTTGTAATCAATATTCAATACTACGAGAAGTATCATCTTCGATGCTTTCAACTAGCATAAGGAAGAATAACATAATGAAGATTTAGAGAACTCATAGCTCAGGAGAAGTCCGTGAAAACTTGGTTCCGAAAATTCATTCTTATAGTGAATAGAGTTGAAGTATCATCTTTGATGCTTTCAACCAGCATTTTGACAAACAACACTCATGTAAAATGATTTACAAGAGGTCCATTATAGACATCGATGTCATCAGTATGTGGGAATAATTAGGCGTACATTTCATGTGTCCTCCAAAAACCAGTGGAAATACATATAACAGAAAATATACAGTCACAAACCTGCTTCTTTTCATTGGAGATGAAAACCACATATAGGTCAGATCCATCTGCATCAGCTAGCCCACTTGTACATAGCTTTTTGCAGAGCAGATATACATTCTCCTCACTGAAACAAAGGCAAAACCAAACAAGAACGAAGATAATTCAGCATTGTTTGCTTGATTAGGAGCCAGCATGCATTCGTGCATTTTATGAAAGGAGAAAAGTCCTTTTTTACCATCTGACTCTTGTAAATTAACCATTAGACCACATAGGATGAAATAGTGTATTTCATTAAAGTTGAAAACATTTTTGCAACATCTTTTACAAGAGACGTGTTGGGAGAAATAACTCCTCGTCTTTGATACAGCAAGCTCTTTGATACTGATTTGTAATTATCTCAAAGACTCAAACACAACCAAAAAGTGACTCGAATTCTTGGTGGGAGGGGAAACAAGTGGAGTCATAGGGCAAAGGGGCTTTCAAAAATATATGTTTCCCAAAAGGTACTTCGGACTTATACATACCTACCAGGAAATTATGCATCTCAAGATATTAAGAGTCTCAGTCAGACAGTCTCATAGGTCTCTTGGTTCTTAGTGGCTACCAGGCATATCTAGGGATTTCCCCAACAAACCAAACCAAGTCTTATGTCCCAATCAATTGGGGTCGGCTAAATGAATCCTTTAATCCTCCACATACCTACAGCCTCAACTCAGAAAGTACCCGGAAGTCTAGAACAATAGAGCACAGAAAACTAGAAACAAGATCAAGCTTTTTATAGCTCACTGTGAAGTGAAGTTCCACATCGCCTAGGTACCAAAGTAATATCAAATATATAAGCGTGAGGACACTTTATGAGCTAGCTTTTGGGAGTTGAGTTCTACCCAAGACCGTGTAACATGGTATCAGAGTTGGGTACCAGAGATGGGTAGGGTGTGTGTCTCTCGCCTGCACGCTGACGCGGCAGGTGTTGCCGAATGTGCAACGTGGTACCAGAGATGGGTAGGGCACGCGTCTCTCGCCTACACGCAGTAGGTACTGCCGAGTGAGCCCGCTGCATGTGAGCGAGGGTGTGAAGCAAAGTCCCACATCGCCTAGGTACCAAAGTAATATGAAATATATAAGCATGAGGGAACCCTCACTTCGTGAGCTAGCTTATGGGGTTGAATTCTACCCAAGACCGTGTAACAACATGCATGCCACTATGTTCATGTGTCCATCAATGTTAGCCCCTATTACCAGATGAGTAATTGTTTTGTAATGACAGGAAAACAAGTTATATTAAAACCCAAACTCTATGAAGGCAACTACACCATTGATCCCTTATTTTCCATATTTCCATTTAATATGTCTAGGTTCATAACTTTACAATGTTTACCAATTACCATGCAATTCCCATATACACAAGCAATCTACTCAAATAAGGTGATTGATGGATACTAAATTCAGCATTCAAAGGTGCTTTTTGTAAGTGCTTAAAGGGCTACTCAGTACACGAGGCGCCGCCTCCCTCTACTGCAGAGTGAATGGTTGGATGTGAGTTGCCTTAAACCGCCAGCGGAGAGGCTGTTTTTGTGACTCGAACCGTTTCCACCAGGTCACATTGGGGAAACGTTCCGCGTTGCACCTGGGCCGCCCTTCTATTCAAAGGAGCTTGAATATATTGGGAAAATGCGCATAGTAAACTAGAACACGAGAACTAGATCAACAGATTGAGGAGAATCCGGATGATGTATTACTAACAAAATCATTACAGGTAAAGGTGGTTCATCTTAACAACTACAAAAGCCCACAAAAATCCAACCGTAATAAACTCAAAGAATAGATGAACTGGGTATCAACTGATCAACAATAGTACACGCCTGAAGCATTTGAGCGAAAACCCAATTAATATATATGCGGGGAGAGAGAGAGAGAGAGAGAGAGAGAGAGAGAGAGAGAGAGAGAGAGTACCAGTAGGAAGGAGTATGATGAAAGTGGGAGACATCCAAAGGAGGAACGTTGGTTGTTGTTGAGGGTGAATCCAAGTTCGAAGATGCCATTTTATATCTAGTTCAATATACGCAGAGAGAGAGAGAGAGAGAGAGAGATATTCTCCGAAGAGATTTTCTGGAGAGTGGTGAGAGGGGAGAGTATAACTGCAGCCGTGGGGGGCAGTGGGCCAGTGGCGTTGGCCGGTGGGCACGAACAAGGTCCGCCCTTTGAAGATGGCTTAATAGACATTTTGTCCATCAAACTTTGCTTTACGTGCCAATTCCCATCCCTCAATTTCAATTTCTTCTTTTTGGGCCCTCTAAAACTTAGAACCAAGCTGATGTAGTCCAAAACTTTGACAGTGGACGGAATAGTTAACACTGTTAGCTGAAAGTAGAATAGTTGTTTGATTCTTTTTACTTCTTTGCAATGAAAAATGATTATATGCAAGCGTGCCAGAGAGAGTTTCAATCTCCTCCCTCAGATTAACTTTGGAAAAACCAAATCTAATCAGGCGATTGTGTTTTGTTGGTTCAATTACCTCAATTAAGAGGATTTTTCTTAATAAGTGAATAAATGCAAATCAATAAACTTAGGAAATCAAAGAACAATAAAAGAAACAAGACACTTCAATTGATGAATCAAAGATAAACTTACTTCGAAATTGTCTCCAACTTCAAATACAGAGTAACAGAACTTCGAACAGGTGATTGTTACGAGAACAACCGATATAGGGGTGATTGTCACAAGATAATCGAGATAAATCCTAATCTACTTCCTAATCTACTTTGAACTGAGTTCGAAATCCTAAACTACTTTGTCAATGAACAAACCAAGCATCAGTTTTTTTTTTATAGTTGTTTGTTGAAGATTTGTCCGGGGGCTTTCACTCTTCAATTTCTTCTATTTATAGACGTTGCTTGTAATTTGAACTTCTCGCTCCATGAATTTGAATCTGGATTGCTTCGAACTCTAACTTCCACTCTGGGAGTCGGCAGTTATTCTTCCTCCACGCATGAATTTGAATTATTTCTTCTTCCAGAAGCTTTAAATTTGCACGTTTGTTTACCAACTCAAATGATAACATGTTAAGGGAATAACTGCCTTCCAGAAGTATTCCACGTGTTCTAACTGCCAATTGCCTTGTTTTCACAAGTTTACACGTGGAGCTTGTGTGTTCAGCAGTTAATATTATGGCTTCAAAGCCAATCTATATTTTAACAATGGCTTGTAACTGCCAATAACTGCTCTTCCAGTTTGAGAAATGATACGACAACGTATTTACTCAATTTTACCTTATTAATCCAGTGTATCTTCATTGACAGATAATTTTCAATGTTTGACACTTTTGATTACGTGTCAATTAATTATTGGATTGGTTAATTTTATATGTAAACAATAGTAGGTCGAGGTGCAAAGAATTCCGAGGTGGATAGCCCAAAAGTTGTTAAAAATGTCTGTAAAGACCTAGAAATTCATGAAATTCTTTTATACATTTTAGGTAATGTGAAGGAGTTGGTTAATGTTTTAAAATGTGTTCCTTTCTAAGTATTGTAAAGGTGTGTATATCTTGGTGTGCCGGGTTTGGTAAATGGTAGGGATACGTGGTACGAGGTTGTGTGGATGCTTAGAGTTGTTGAAAAAGTGTTAGAAGTGATCGGGGTTTGAATTGGCGAAGGTGGTAAAAATTTAGCAATTTTCAGTCTGGATACCGGTAGAGTTTTTTCTTGATACCATTATACAGCGAAACAGAAAGTCTAGATACTAGTATGACTTTTTCTTGATACTGGTATCCAACTATATTTTTTGCGAATTTTTAGCTCGTCACAGATTTCTATAAAAGGGATTCTTGGCTCATTTCTTCACTCATAAACTGCAAACCAAGCCCTAAAATCATCTTCTTACCTTCTCTCTTCACCCCTACCTCAAATCTTGTGATTTTAACCTCAATCCACCATAAATCTTCAAGATCTACACGTTGGAAACATCAATCTCCCTTGGATTTCGGGTTTTGCACTCAAAAAAGGTAATAACACTTGATTTGGGTCTTATTCTTGCTTCACCCACGTTTTTTCCTCTCTCTCTTTAATTGTGAGTGAAATCTCACCCTTGTAACTCGTTTTTTACTTGATCTTGTCTGTTGAATACACAGTGGAGCTTGGGTAGAGGTTATTCTTGGAGTTTGGGGTCAAAATCAGTTGGGTACTCTAGGATTTTGCTTAAAACCCATCTTGGTAGGAAAATTTCTACCTCTCCTAAATGTATATGAATGTTTAGTGTGTGTGTATTGCTTCCCACTTTATCAACTCCCCTTTGATTTTGAAAATCTCCTCTGAAAACCCATTTTTCGAGTCACATTGAGTTGGGATTTGTGTTTGTTCTATACTTCTAATGACTTTCTCTATCAATTGGTTGTTAGATGAGTTGAATTTTGGGTATTGAACTTAGTTAATTTGAAGTCCTCTTGAATCACCTTGAAATTTTGCAAGGTTGCTGAGTGTTGCTACGTTTGTGGTTAATGATTAAATGATCTAATGAGAACACCATATGCACAATGACACTTTACAATGTTTTTATGTCGAATAGTGAGTACGAGACACCATTGGAAAGAAAATGTGAAAAATGGGTTATGTTTGATATGAGATTGACGTTGAAACTTGATAAATGATAATATGAACTTATAATCTGTGGTACAGGGCCGAAAGGTAGCCTGGAATGATACTAGGGCCGTCATGCGCGTGTCGCTAGAAATGATACTCGGTCTATCCTGTGGGCGTGTAGTGAGAAATTATGCATTAGCCAAGGAGAAGATGATACGAGGCCTATATGGTACCCGAAATGATACTTGGTCCATCCTATGGACGTGTCGCGAGGAATGTAATGAGTAAATAACTATAAAAAAAACTTGAGACATGACGAATGAAAGTATTGTACAAGTGAGACGTGTCGGGTACAATAGAGTGAAAGTGAACGAATTTTGGGTAATTGTGGTTTCATCAAAGTCTTTGGTTTGTTTAGCTTTCTTGAATTTGCTGCGGGGTTTCCATCCTTTTCTTCTATGCCTCACTTGCATTTCATTGCATTCTTCCTCAAATTTGTTGCGGGGCTTCCGTCTTTTTCTTCTATGCCTCACTTGCATTTCATTGCATTTAGAATTGGCAGACATTTTCCTACTGGGCTTGTGTAACTCAACCTATCAATTTCAGATGCCCAACACGGAGGAGCCTGACATAGATTTGCGTGAAGTGTGTGCATGCATCACTTTTGAAAGCTAAACGGAAGAGTTATTTCATCATGTTGGCCTTTGATATTTTGATAAAATGATTACAACAATAACATAACTCACTTAGTCCCTAATAATTGGGGGTATGAGTGGGGGATGGATAGGAGACAGACCTAGCCTTTGGCAATAAATGTACAAAGTGGCTGCTCCCAGAATACCAATGAAACAGATGGATTTGAGACAGACCTAACCTTTGGCAATAAATGCATAAAGTGGCTGCTCGCAAAATACGATTGAAACAGTGGCCCCCCTATAAATTTCATTTGGGGTACAGTTGCCCGTAGATTATTGTAATTTGTTGACCTTGACCTTGTAAGTCATATTGTGAGACTTTGACTTTGACCGTGGGAGGTGTTGATTTCCACATGGATTATATATATTTATCTTTTGAAAATTGAGGGCATGACAATGTCATTTTTATCTTTTATTTGATCAAAAGATATCAATGTTATTTGTGTTCCTGTAAAATTCATATTTTTTTGTCAACTCCATTAATGTAAGAGATACTCTCGGAAAGTTCATTGCATCTAGAATTAGGGATGAAACTAGTTTGGTTTAGTCTAGTTCTACCATATATATGAGTGAACTAGGAAAACTCAGTTTGGAAAAACCATTGAACCGAAACCAGTTTTGTAGATGTTGGTTTGGTTCAGTTCGGTTCGTCTTGGTCTGGATATGTTTAGAGGTCGGTTCAGTTCGGTTCGGTTCATCGGAGGGAGAGAAGAGATAGAAACTGACTAAATATATATAAATATATATATATATATATGTACTATATCTAAAAACAATTATGTGGATGTTATTGCTAGATCTAGTGATTCATCTTAAATTAGATAAAACCAAACTAGAAGCAACTAACCCAACAAGTAACTATGACTAGATAATCACATTACTAGAATAGGTGAGGAAAAAAAGTTTGATGAACAACTCTACAAAATACTAACACAA
This sequence comes from Vaccinium macrocarpon, assembly GCA_022606695.1. Taxonomy (NCBI): domain Eukaryota; kingdom Viridiplantae; phylum Streptophyta; class Magnoliopsida; order Ericales; family Ericaceae; genus Vaccinium; species Vaccinium macrocarpon. The sequence goes on along the minus strand of CM040171.1, from coordinate 37,076,996 downwards.
TATTGAAATCTAATCCAGTACAAGACCTCCTTCATGCTGCTAATGTAACTTGGTTACTCTTGCTTTTCATATTTGCTTTCTTTAGAGCTGTGAACTAGTTGTTATGAAATCAGATATAGGGTAAATATCACCATAAAAAAAATATTTAAATCACTTAGAAATTTAAAAATTTTCTCAATGAATTTTATATTTTGAGTCAAACAAGATTAAATTGGCGTATAAATTCACTAACTTTTGAGTGAAATTGTGGCAAATAGGTTGGATTATTTGGAGATATGCTTTTCTTTTAGAAGTTTTTTCCGCCGGCTTATTCCTACTACGTGAATCGATGTTAAGTTGATCGATTATCATTCAGAGAAAAGCCCGAGAACGATATCGATGCCCACATATCATTCTTTTTTATATTATCGTGAGTGTGTGCCTTATTTTTTACTAATACATTCGGTGTTCTTTTATGAATTAGCTAGATTGATGTGTGCTCATTATATATAATACCTGGGCATTATATGATGGCTTAGATTGAAGGAAATAAAAACTGAGGGCTGATATTGAACGTACCTTGCTATGGGTATAGAATTTTTTAAATAGAAATTGTACAAATTGCTCTTGTGGATCCACTTTTGGGTCCCAAAGAGTAATCCGAACCGTTCATTATTCTTAGAATATTTTTCTAAGAGGCCTATGCAAAATTTCAGCTCGGTTAGAAGTACGTGAACCAAAGTCCCACCATTTCAATCACGTCTAACTGTGTGGGACTTTGGTTCAAGCACTTCTAACCGTCCGATTGAGCTAAAATTTTGTGGAGCCCCTCAGAAAAATGTTCTAAGAATAATGAACGGTTCGGATCACTCGTATGAGACCCAAGAGTGAGTTTCTAAGAACGATTTGTACAATTTCTGTACAAAAAAATTTGTACTTTATCCGATACTGAACTACTACCTCCGTCCAATTTTATAATCCCTCGTTCTATTATAACCGGATAAAAAACGATTATATCTTTCAATCGGTAATGCATTTTATATGCAATATGGATCTTGTTTGATAGATTTTGATTTAATCTACTAAATAAAGTGTTCAAAATCACCTAAAATATTGTAGATTATAAAATATAACACTTTGAAAAGTGACACAAACTCTCATAAGGACTATAAAATTTGAGACGGAGAGAGAGTAGTAATCTAAGGACAAAACAAATCAGCAGTAACTGGAAGTGAAGTCGTTTTCTCGGATCTTCTAGTTCGAATCGATCTCTTCTCAATCCTCGTATCCGAATTTGCTAAACCATGGAACCAGAGCAAGAACTCACCACACTCTTCCACATCTCCGACCCACCAACCACCTCCCGGCGGAGATTCTGTAGCGGAGGCTGCGACAGGCCAATAAACGTGTGCCTCTGCGACAAAATCCCAACCGAACCCATCTCAACATTCACCCAAGTCGTAATCCTCCACCACCCCCACGAGCAGCGCCACAAGCTCGCCACCGTACCTTTACTCTCCAAGTGCCTCCGCAACTGCCAAACCCTAATTGGCCGACGGTTACGCCTTGGCGACTCGCCTCTCCTTGATTCTCTCTACAATGCCGCCGTTGAAAACCCTAGCCAACCATTTCGCGCATTGTATCTGTTTCCAGGTGCGGCTTCTGTTTCAGTAGTTTTTGCTAAATTACTGTTTTAGTATTTTGTTTGGTATTATTTACGTTTTATAAAAATTTTAAAAGCAATCATTCGGCTCAACCAACTAGAGGAATCAGAAAGATATGTGTGAGAAAAGAATCGAATTTGCTATTGTAGAGACGAATGGCCAATTCAATCTAACAAAATGTAAGAAAAGACGAAGAAAAAATAGCAAACAGATGTGGGCTTGATCTTATTGCCACTTGTCTACACAAGTATATTACTCATGGGAGAGCTAGAGAAATTATGATGGTCGACTTACGCTTGATTTGAATTGAGAAATTGTGGAAGTGTTGGGTGAAATTCAAAAAGGTTGTGTTTAGAATTCAAAGTAGGGCGTTGCAGTGATCATAAAGAATTTGGATGATAATTCAGCTAGTGATTTGGAAGAAGGCTTTGACAACTATGAGCTGAATAGAAAAAAAATTGCAGTTTTACGCACTAAATGATGATCACGCATGGGAACGAATTTGGACGTAATATTTGATAGATATATGGACTTCTGATTGTATACATAGATATATGGACTTCTGATTGTATACCGGGGCAGGATGGTGTGAAACTACCAGATTCACATTTCACGAATTTGACTTTTGGATTGAAGGTTTCTCCTATTCTAATTTCTAACCATGATAATTCCTGAACATTTGTCATTCATGTCAAGAAGTACATATTTGTGTTTGTGATCTAGGGAATTGCCCCAGAGAGTTTATGTTTCTAGAGCATTACTTCTAATTGTGTTGGGCTTGTATGTTCCAGCAGGATTATACCTAAAATGTCCTGAGTTTTCCAAGATTTTGGCTTCTCTCTGTCATTTCCTTTAACGTTTGGTTCCAAGCAACAGTTAACATACCAAATTCTTTGGTCCTGAAAATGATTCTTCTTTCCTCAGATAAAAAGCATGAACAAATTGGTTTAATAGTCATCACATGTACATTATTGGACTATGGTGATTGGTTGACACTGATGATTGAGGGTCGCACTTTAACGATGATGATCATCTCTCTTTCTCAGGTACAGATTCATCGGCTGCAATTGATATCAGCAAGTGTCAATCCTCGTTGCGTGATTCTTCCATAAGCAATTATGTTCTGATTGCTTTCGATGGGACCTGGAAGCACGCTAAGGAGATGGTGCAAGCAAGTTTACCCTTTTTATCAAAATTTGCCATTCGTGTTTGTTTAGAGTTTGATATTGGGATAGAAGGTGGAACCATATTTGATTCAGAATTGATTCTTAGGCAGGAGCCCTTTAGTGGGTGCATGAGCACAATGGAGGCTATTGCACGAGCTTTGTGTGTTCTTGAGCCTCGTGGGGTTGAGATTGAGGGAAGGTTGGTCGAGGTTTTAAGAGCTATGGTTGGGTTTCAAGTTTTTTACTTAAAACCCATGAATCCAAGGCCCAAGTCGCTGAAGAGGGGTCAGAAAAATGAGAGGAATAATCAGAGTGCTGTAGTGTTTGATTTGTGATTTTGAATCCAATATAAACTTGTCACTTGCTTTCAATTTCACAACACTTCTATCTCTTGTTTTTGATATATTTGTAGCTTCCCTTATTGATGAGAATCGGGGGATAGTAACATGTTCCCTCCCTTGCTTTTCCCTTTTTTTGGGATAAAATTTTATAGCACATACATATGTTTTCTTATCTTTTGTAATTCTTTGTATCTTTTTCTCCCTTTTTTTTTTTTGGTGGGGAAAGGAATTATTACTGTGCCCAACTTCATCTGTTAATCTTATTTGATATTTAGCTACTGTCGATAAGGCACTAATTCTTTTTTGCTTCCATGTAAGTTAATAAATTCCAGTATCCTTTGCGGAACTTTTTTTTTTGTTGGTTTGAGTCTTGGATTCTTAAGAGGTTGGATGGGGCCCGACACAATAGGATTGAATCGATGGGAAACAAGTATTTTGTTTGATGCTTGTAAAAGGTGAAGGTAACTTCCTCATTGTTATGCCTTGCTATTCCCTACATGACCATTTTATTGTTTTGTTTTTCGAGTACTACTCTGTTGAACCACATTCTTGACACCCTCTACAGGGATGAAAACCAATGATTCAGAACTCCGGGTTGGCGTTGCCTAAGTCTTTCCTGGTAACTATATTCTACCTTTTGTGAAATTTGATTCCACTTGTACTCTATATTTGAGACTTGTGTTTTTCAATCCTAACAACGAATCAAGTAGTCTGCTAGTGTATAAGTAAAAAAAAATGCAAAGAAATTGCAGAAGCATTGTTGCTATTCTTTGTTTTCAACAAGAATGGTATTCGTATTCGATTGTGCATTTGAATTGAGAATTGTAATCAAGGAGGGAAAAACTACTGACGTGTGTTGTAGATTTTCTTATGAAGCCCATTGTGGCCCCCTATGAGGCCCAATATTTGGCCCCCCCTTCTCTTTATCTTTATAATTTTGTTCCAACACTTTACCTTTCCCTATGAAAAGCCTGCAGTTCCCTTTCTAGTTTTATGGGTTTTTCCCTGGTCTTCCTTGATAAAGCATGTACTGGAGAATCCTTTTTGCCATATTCACAGGATCACTTTATTTTAGTTTATTTTTTGAACACACAGCATCACTTTTTTTACTCTAATTTATTATGGTGTCTTTTTGGGTTGGTTAGGGGCAAGAACATACCTTAGATAGGTATTACTTTCATCTTGTTGCATGTACAAAATGGCAACAATGCCATATGAGTTCAATTATATTTGGCAATTTTTGAGTCCGATTAATATAGGTACGGTTGTAAAGTTTTTGTGCATTATATACCGAAAGCAAGAGTTGATCATTAGTCCTCCTATATAGAAGTCCTTTTTTTGCTAAAGAATTTATTAATCTTTGAAAAAGGATTACAAAAACGAAAGGGACCCGAGACTGAAAACGCCAATGGCCCAAAAAGAAAAAAAGAAAAAAGAAAAAAGAAAAAAAGAAGGATGGTAAGATACCAATCAAAACCTGAACTAAAAACCAGAAAAAACATTTATGAGACATCCCCAACAAGGCAACAAACTACAGCAAGATAAAGAAAACAACCAAGAACCTCCTTCCCCTAAGCTACCCAAGAGCAAGCACATCCAGAAGCATCGAAAACAACCATAGAAGCGGGAAAAAAAAAACCCCAAAAGACGAAATCTCCAACAAACAAAAAAGTGGATCAGGGCCAAAGAGCTCTCATCGACAAACAAGCAGCAAACCTCCTATATAGAAGTCTTTCATCATTGGTTTGTTTATCTTATCTATTGGGTCGTTATCTATTGAGCTTAATTAAGTCCGAGGTCTCACACAATTGATATAGTATTCTGTTATCGTAACTCTTCAACTTTAATATGCGCATTGCTTGACATCAAAACAAAATATTCAGACAGTGCAAGCTTCATCCAATATAAATGCAGTGGGGCACTGTTGTAACACTTGATGTGGAAAAAAAAAACACATTTTGTGCAGTATTTGTTGATCAAACTTTTGTAAGACGGTTGATGGGTGGGATCAAAAAAAAGTTGATGGGTCATGCATGACTCATGAGTAGATTTTAATAGTGATGGCTGCCAACTCGTTTCCATTCCCAAACAGTCCCTTTTTTTTTCCTTTGAATGTGGTGGTGTCAATTTGATGGGAGGCTTGTAGGATCCATGGTATATCCATTATGAGACCATTATACACCCTGGATAGGTTAATGTAAACAAATAAAAAGTGTGGAATAGTTTGTAAAGCTTGAGATCAGTACAAGTAGTTGGGGCCCTCACTACTTTGCCAACTAGATGGGCAAGCACAACTCACAACTTTCCCAATTAAATGGGAAACATGACATATTTCTCCCTCCTCTTAGTTACAGTATCTCCTTGTGATTTTCTTCCTTTCACTTGAAACAAAAACAAAAACAAATGTTTAAATTTTGTTTCTTAAAATACTATTTTTTTTTCTTGAACTCATCCTACCTCCTACTTTTGTAATGGAATGTTTCTTGACGAGTAAACTTTTAGTTTATTGTTATCGAACCGGGCTCCAACTGACCTAAGGAATTGGACTGTGTGGAGTGTGACTCTTCTATGCATAGCTTTTTGACCATCTCCTGCAGGCTCTTCTAATAGCTTAGCTTTAAGCCGCTATAGTTCGGTTGAGATCTATGTTGGGTTTGAGTTTTGAGTTTTGGTTTTTGTAATGATTAGAAGGAAAAATAGGGATAATAATTAAAAAATAGGTATTAATGATTGGAGAGAGATAGAGAGAAAAATAAAAATAATATTTAAAAATAGGGGTAATCATGAAATAATAATTGAGAAAACCGGTTCTTGAAAATCAAAACGAACAAAGTTGGTTTGGGTTTTGAGTTTTGATTTTTGTAATGATTAGAGGGAGAAATAGAAATAATAATTTTAAAAATAGGTATTAATGATTAGAGCGAGATAGAGAGAAAAATAAAATTAATATTTAAAAATAGAGGTAATAATTGAATGATAATTGAAAAATTCGATTCTTAAAAAACTAAAACGAACAAGGCCTTACTCATAGACTAAATTTTCTATCTCACCATTGTTGGTGGTAGTGATTTTAAGTTGGCTTAAAGGCCAAGTTTAAGACTTTAAAAAGTGTTTAGTTCAACTTAACTTATTTTAATACCTCTAATACATTGATAAAAAAATTTTGAGAGCTCAAAGATAAATACTAAACAAAAATACCCTTACCGAACACCCAATCACACGCATGTGGAAGAATGCTGACCTTCTTTGATTGTAAGCAAAAAGCTGTCACAAATTTGGAAAATTTTGGAATAGAATACCGTACAACCCGTCACTTTCAATCTACCCAATCTGTCACTTTCAATTTGCCCAACCCATCTCTCTCGACAAAATTGATGTTATGAGACAAAATTAAATCTCTTCAATTTTGGGGGTGAGTTCAATTTAGAGGTTCAATTTTATGGGGTTTAGAATCTTTGGAGTAGGGTATAATGGATTTATCCATTTTGAGTTTAAACACTTATAGTGTATTTTTCAATTATAGGGTTTTAGTGGTTTATGAACTTTCGTAGGGTATCATAGGGTTTTAGGCACTTTCATAAAATACAATATGATTTCAGTTTAGGCACTTTCACAGGGTACCTTAAGGTTTAGCTTTAGAGTAAACTTTCCAATTGCAGGGTTTTAGTAGTTTAGGCGCTTTAGGCGCTTTCATAAGGTACCTTAGGATTTAGGTTTAGGGTCTAGACACTTGCATTAGGTTTTTGGATTTTGGCACTTGCATAGGGCTAGTGGAGATATTTTTGGATTGTGTAGATAATTTGTCCTTTTGACATTAAGAAAAATAATTTGTATTCTATTTTCATGATAAACCCATATAACATGTCCTTCTCAAAGAAAGACTCTTTCAATAATCGTAATCCCTATGAACACTCTAAACCTTCATGAGAATAACAACACTGCCAAAAGCCTTTGATTAGCAAGAAAAGGAAAATTCATTGCAATTTAATGACTTTTTACTATCATTTATTTTGCTACAACAATGTGCAGTGAACATCCAATTGGCAAACACTTTTACTTAGACTTGTGACTTTTACGAAAGCGGTCGTTGTAGTGCCCCTTCCGTGCTACAGAGTGTAACATTGATTCCAGTCGTCCATCTCAACATTTAGTGGTTTGAATTTTAAACAAACTCTTACCAATAAGAAACAAACTATTCATTAAGAGCACTATTCTTATTGATAAGAGTTTATTTAAAATTCAAACATTGAAAATATTTTTGAACAGCTGAGATAACGGAGTTTATTAGTGCTGAATTCGCAACCTTTTACTCATAGTATGTCTGACGATTGATATTCTTGCAATCTTTTTAGATTACAAATTAAGGGTCATTTAAAGCACACATGCCATCTTAATTTATGCACCCTCTCTATTTTATAGGATTTTGAAATTAGAATTAGTCACAAAATAAGTGTATTTTACATGACTCGATTGTATTTATGACCAACAAACTGACGTATGGCACTCCTCTCGTCAAAACCCGGAAAAAAAATATCATGAAATACTGATCGAAACAGGGCATTAGAGTAATATTTAGGTGTGTTTTGGCCAAAAAAAGTTGTTTGACTTTTTGTTTTGTCTTTATTTGATTTTTTTTTACATTTTTTAGTTTTGCATTAACTTTTTGTGTATTATTGGTTCGTCTTGGCGAAAGAAATAAAAAAAGTATAAAATTATGACCGAAGCTTAAATTTTTTTGACTAAAGACAAAAATAAACCAAAAAGTCAACTTTTTACATTTTTTTCGATTTTATTCAAAAAATTGAAAGTCCTAGTTATAATCCTTTACCTTTTTGAATTCGTCTTGCCGAGACAACCAATAATACTAAAAAAATAGATGAAAAACTAACAAACGCAAAAAAAATATCAAATAAAGACAAAACAAAAAGTTAAGTTAGTTTTTTTAGCCAAACTTAGCTTAATCAAAGACAGTAAATTTGCTACATTAAAATAACATGCTGGTTAAGTAACAAAAAAAAAAAAAACTCATTTGGACAACCATAATATATTAAAATAAATAAATAAATAAATATTTACATATACATCTGTGAATGAAAGGTCGTTTTCAGTTTTCTATGAGCTTCAGATTGTGGACTCGTCTAGCCACCGGCCAAATCCCTTTTTCTAAAACCTTTTTGTTTGCTGAAATTATAATAGCAGTTGAACCAATTGATTCTTGCCACGTGTCAGTAACAATTTTTTACTAGCATTTTCTTGGTTTAGACCAAAAAAATTTCTTGTAAAATAGTAATGCATGATGATTGATGAACAATGAGAAAACAATTCAGACTTAGATTATATTTTCACATAAAAATATTTTATAGCGACCGTAGAATTTTTTACAATACTTTTGTTCGATGTTTTTTTGACACTTTGTTAAATACTTCCTCAATGTAATCTTGGGGCCATTGAAAATTGTGTCCTGGTGTTACCTTTAGGGGTTTCGGATTTATTATTCATTTGTTCATACAATTATCTACTATATTTTTTAATTTATAGAAAAATATATGCAATATAAATCTTATTTAATAGATCTCATTTGACATTTCTCTAGTCATCCAACTTGACTCTAAGTGAGCCAAAAATAGAATTATCAAACCAAAATTTATAGCAAGAAGCCCATATATACAAATGCTGCGTTCCAAAAATTTTAGCCTATGTTACTATTCTAATTTGATGAAAAAAGGTTTATATCTCGTAATATATAAGACTTTATATGTGCAATATGGATCTTATTTGATAGATCTCAATTAGTTTTATTAAACAAAATTTTGAAATCTTAAAAAATATTATAAATTGAAAAATATAGACAATTGACAAGAGAATCGAAAAAGTGAAAGTGGACTAAAATTTTGGGATGGATGGAGTATATCAAAAAGCATATATGCTAAAAATTCTATCTAGGTATGGATAGCAAATGGCTACAGATTCTGCAATCGCAACCACCTAACGTGTTTTTAATGGGTAGAACTTGTTCACAAATTCCTACAAGTAAGAAACAAATTTTACTGATAAAAATCTTCCACAAACTAAACCATCAATTGTCAAGATAAACGATTAAGATCCTCTACATTATACATAATGAACCGAAAACAAAGAGATCTGGTGGAGTACGAAGGAGTCGGTGAAGGCAATTATGCTTACACAGGAGGGAAGAAGAAGTCGAGCGATGTGAGTTGACGAGTCCTTCTACCTGCACAGATGGGAATGTACAGACGGTGCACAGATGGGTCTTGGGGACCCACTTTTGGGTCCCACACGGAAGATCCGAGCCGTTCATTCATCTCAAAATCAAATTCCGAGGGGCCCACGCGAAGATCAAGTCGATCGGACGTCCCTAAGTGCTCGATCCAAAATCACCCCATTTCGTTCAAAAGGGTCCCACACGGAAGATCCGAGCCGTTCATTCATCTCAAAATCAAATTCCGAGGGGCCCACGCGGAGATCAAGTCGATCGGACGTCCCTAAGTGCTCGATCCAAAATCACCCCATTTCGTTTAAAAGGGTCCCACACGGAAGATCCGGAAATGCTCATTCATCTCAAAATCAAATTCCGAGGGGCCCAAGCGGAGATCAAGTCGATCAGACGTCCCTAAGTGCTCGATCCAAAATCACCCCATTTCGTTCAAATTATGAATCCAGCCGGATCTTCCGGTGTGGGGCAAAAAAAAGTGATTAAGGCCCATCTCTGATGCCGTCTGTACATTCCCATCTGTACCCATATCTTTACTGGAGTTGACCGTTCAGCACCGGGCAGGGATAACGCAAGAAATCGATAGTGAAAGCTAACTGATGTGGATTCCAAGTAGTGAAGTGCAACTGAGTTGGAATAAAAAAAAAAGACAATATGGATTGTGAATAGTATCTTCCCCTCTCGACAGTCCAAAGACTCCAAACACGAGGGAGAAATGCTGGGGCCCCCCATATTTTTAGTTTCCCTCCCTTTCTATAGGCCAATCTTATTTAGGTTTTGTTTTTCAATAGATTTTAGGTACATAAAATTTCACATTTTATGACACTTTAATCTTAACACATAAAATGTAAAAGTGATTTTATGAGATTCTCATAAAATCCTCATACATTTTATGAGTTGAGAAAACAACTTCATTTTATCACTCTTCCATAAAATGTCCATTTTATGAAATTTTCATAAAATCTACTTAAAATCTATTGGAGAACAAGGCCTTACATGAGAAGCACACAAAATGTAAACAAAACCACATGATATGTTGATTTTGTGTTCTAACCAGACTATATATGTATTATTATTTTTTGTTGTAAGAGAGAGAATTTCATTTCAAACGAAATGCAATAATAAACTATTGGGTAAAAAAACAATAGAATAACAACAACGTAAAGACGAGAATGTAGCAAAGTAGTTGTGAGAAGAAAAAGCTCTCAATTTTTTTTTATCCTTAACATCCATCCTGTTGGAATTTTTTTCCCAAGGATCATCAATATAATTTCCTCTGTTCTAAAAATGTAAAATAATAAGATTTAGGTAACTAAAAATGATATGTGCAAGGAATCATGTAAGGAAGACCCTACAAAGCCCAGTACGGATCCCAGACGGCTGGCCTGAGCAACTCAAAAATTTTAAGAACACATTTAACTCCAAATTTCAGTCTCATATTCTAAGACAATTTTCGCCGTAAATATTTTCCATCATGGAAAATAAAGCTTAGACATATATATCGGATCATTAAGTTACCCTTTACTTTTTTTCTTATTTTTATGACTATTAATCCATGATTACATTAATATTTATTCGCTGATTTAGGAGGAAAAAACATCTATTTGGTCTCAATAGGCCTCCGTCGTATAATCTCCATTTCCCTAAATAAACAAACAAAAGGAAGAGAAGATGAAAAACCACATAATGTTGTTTTGTTACCGTTCTAATGGAAAATTTTCTTGACATTAGGGAGATAGCCATTCACCTCAGCGTATCCGAGTTGGTTCCCCCTTGGCAAGTATTATCGTTGGTTCTTGACATTAGGGAGATAGTTTCAGCAAGCTGTATCTCATTCAATTGGGTTCGAAGAGCAGCTAATGTTTCTGCCCACACTGTGGCTTCTCTAGCTTTAAGAGGCTCCCTCCCTGTTAATTGGGTGTCCTCTCCTCCGTCTGTTCTTTCTGAAGTTTTTCTTTCTGATTCTTTTTGTAGCCCCTCGGGCAGTTTTTGCTGATAAAAAAAAGAGGAAAATTTTCTCAAATCTGCAAAAGGTAAAACAGTGATATTCAACAACTTTTAACTTCATCCTGCATGAGGCTTTCCTATCGTAAGCTTTAACACGAGTAAATCTGTCAAATTGTAGACAAAAACTTCTGGTGGTCATTACAATAAGAAAGAAAAATGAGAAGAAAAAAAAAAATGAGAGAGAGGGTATGAAGTAAATTACAAGAAAAGTGGATAAGTTTTTTCCTTTTCTTTCTTTGGTCTTACGGAAAAGAGAGAAAAAAAAAAAAAAAAAACTGGACGAACTTGAAACGATAAAAGAAATTGAAAGAAAAATAGTAAGAATGAAAATTAATTGCATTTATATTTCTTCCCTTTTTCCCACTTCTTCTTTATGTGAGAAATCAAGTAAGAAAAATATTTTTCTTTTAAAAAGGAAATTAATTCCATTTATATTTCTTCCATTTTCCCTCTTCTTCTTTACGTGAGAAATCAAATTGAAAAAAAAATAATTATTTTTCTGATTTTTTCCTTTTTTTCTTTTGCCAATTTTTTCCTGCAAACGATTCATCGTTCTCACTACATTTTTAGTGCCACTTCCCACAAACCAGGAAACAATAACATAAAAATATTTAAATAATGCTAGAGACGCTACAACACCCATTACTACAACTTACGTGACAATGACACTGAATAAGTGATAATAAGATAATAAACACTTTGAAATTACTTTACTACTCCTAATGATGCAATGTCGTGCAAGCTGTTATGATTAGTGTTGTAAAATATATTCTAGATTGAAAACTATAAAAATTTTTAAAAAAACACATATTACTGTAGTGAACAAATAAATTGAGATGGAGAAGTAATGAAATTTTTTTTTGGGTCCGAAAGTCTGAACGGCATTATAAAAGTAATTGAAAAATTCCAAAACCTACCTGAAAGGCCAGCATGGACGGTGCGCCACTGGATCCTCGCCTTCGAATAACGACTTCTCTCTCTCTAAAAGACAAAAATAGTTTCTCTCTCTAATAACATTTGTTTTTAGAAAATGTTTACTACCCGAAAAAAAAAAAAAAAAAAACCTATACCGAAAAACTATCAGAAGGTGAAATCAATGGTACAAATAAATATTCAAGTGAATTTGAACCATGGATTTCACCAACAGATAACTTTTGCCAGTTCAACGGATAATTTTTGCCTTTTCGGGTAGTTATTAGAATAGAAGTACCTAGCATTAGGGGTGGAATTTTTTGACACAATCCGAACTTGACACGAAGTTAGCGGGTTAAACTCAACTATTTCTGACACAAAATACTTATATGACACGACACATAACATGAAAAGTTAAATATGTCAGGTTAGGATTAAGAGAATTTTGACACAAACATGAGATAATACGACACGAGAGTTTACGAAAGGACACAATAACATGACACGAATCCGATACGAAGTTAGTGGGTTAGAGTCGGCTATTTCTAACATAAAACACGAACATGATACACACAAAAAACTAAACAAGTCGTGTTAGGAATCGGCTTATTTTCGATATAAAAACACCTAACACGATATACACACAAAAAACTAAACAAAGCTCGCAAGCAGTGAAATGGCTTATTTCGATATAAAACACAAACACGATACACACAAAAAACTAAACAAGTCAAAGGAGTCGGCTATTTCACATAAAACACTAACATGATACACACAAAAACTATAAACAAGTCAGGGTTAGGTGAAAATTTATTTCCTACATAAAAAACACCTAACACGATACACACAAAAACTAAACAAGTCGAGGTTAGCAGTGAAATTATTTTCTCGATATAAAACACGAACATGATACACATAAAAAACTAAACAAGTCGGGTTAGGGTTGAGAAAATTTTGATATGAATACATGATGATATAACATGAACACGATACGATACGACACGATGCCTCACCCTACCTCTCATTGCTGTTTATTTTCCGATAAGATCCTTTTCTTCTTTTCTCCATTTCTGCATATTCCTGCAGAAATTCCTATTTTTTTTCTTCCAAATCTCGAAAGCCTAAAAAAGTAAGAGAGAGAGAAAAGAAAACCAAACAGCAATTATTCACTTTTCCTTCCTTTACAGTACCCATCCATCTTCCATTCTCTCTCTATATTGCCAGCTCTCTCAAACTCTCTTCTTTCTCTCTACGCCTGACCTCATCATCATCGCCTTACAGAGATCTCATAAGGTACGTCAATCCCCTGATCAGCTCATCAATTTAGATCCCTTGTTTTCTGGTTTCTTTTGATTCTATGATGATTTTCAATTTGGCTGTAAACTTGTTGACCTGGGTTTATTGTCAAATTGTTAGATAATTAAGCTATTGTGAGGAATGATTTGTTGTCAATTATCATTCTGGTTTCTGATTGTGTTATCTTTTTTCTTTTGGATGTGTTTCAATATCGTTGTTTTTGAGGCTCGACGGATTGGCGAGTCGTTGTTTGAAATGAATATGATTTTGATCTGTAATTTAATATGCGAAATGGTGATTCTTTTACATTAGAAAGTGTAGAGATACATACAACATCTCACAAGCCATGGGTATTAGGTAATTTCAAAGTGTTAGCTGGAGTTGAACAGAAGATCTCCGGATATCATGAGTTATAGCTGGTTTCTCTTGACAACATTCTATTTTTATATTGAGCTCTGTTTTGTGATGATCAGGTGGGCTCGTAGAGGGTTTAAGAATATTCTCTAAGGTTTTGATTTTACGATGATGCTTGCAATCAGCTGTCTGGATCGTTGTCTGCTGATTTACCAAAGCCAAATAAAAGAAAAGAGCACTGACAGTATCAAATGTGGAGTGGAGTGTTGTTTTTAGTTGATAGCCTTATACAGTCATGCAAGTGAAATGTATCATTGCATAATCTGTTCAGATTTTCGTGGATTTTAGGAGGCAGTGGAAATGGGAGACGCTTGCATGTCCTGCATTTTGCTTGATGTGATTGGTTTTGAATCTTTTCGACTTTTCTATCCCCCGTGGCATTTGATGAGCAGTCCAATCCAAATTCAGAACTTTATTTCTGTGATAGCAGGCTTACAGATGTTTTCTAGATGTTGTGGGTGTTTTGGTGTTCAGTAAATAGGCTAGAATTATTTCTAGAAGAGTAACCAAACGGATCATCAGCACGAATTTGTAGAGTGTGAAGCAATGTAGCTCTTCTTAATGGCATCATGAACGTTCTGACGTTCTCAGTACTAGATTTATGGGGTCTACTTTGCTCCCTCACAGGATTAGAAAGACTTTTACGAGCAAGGGACCTTGCATTCATTTTGAGGATTAGTCCTATACTTATTAAGACTTCCAAGGACAATTTCAGGATTTTGACAAGGTGGAAGTTTATTGCTCGCATCTGTTTTTCTTTGGTAACAGATTTTTCAAGATTTCAGCTTTAGTAACTATTTTGGAGTTGGTTGGTATGGAACTTATGATGGTGCCTTATGTGATGTATGATTGAAAAATAGTCGATGGAAATGACGGGAAAGCTTTTAGCGGTAAATGAGTTAATTTTGTTATTATTCTAGTCGGGGATTGGTAATCGAAAGACAAGGGAAAAGAAAAAAAAGAAAAAAATCTTAGCAGTATTGTTACTATCACAAAATGAAAGTTCATACCTGTGACAGGAGTGCAAGTGCTGGTACAGCTTTACAATTGGACTATGTACGGAGAAGGAACTTTCAGCACTAGTCTTACTACTCTTACTTATTGGAAAAGAGTAGTGCTAATCTTTGTATGAGTATGATTGATTCTAACATCCTATGCTTCTTTTCTTTCTTCTATTGCTTATGATATATTGACCCCGGCTTGTTATGGAGTTTTTGTTAAGTGGCAACCAAAACGAAATCAAGATGGCATGAAAGATTAATCCGTTATTGAGTAGATGTCTATTAGTTACTTATGCGATCAACATGCCTTCAAGTCTGGCTTTAGTCCTTGTCATAGGTCGAGGATATGCATATGTCATGGTGGTTATTGGTTAGGGAGCTGTAGAGGATGTTCCTACTTTAAAACAAGCTAGCAATTGACTCTTACAAAGATGATACAGTGGCATAACTTAGCTTTGTTTCCAATATCCAGAAGGAGCAGGCCGTATTTCCCTGTGGGTCATGGAGCCTTTTTCTCGTCTTCTGCTTTTTAGTTGCTGAATGGACAGTATTTCTAAACCATGTTAAATATAAATTCTGTGATTACACAGTAGATTACCTGTGACCCAATATAAATGGTTGTACTACTTGCTGCAGCTAAAGTAGATGCTATTGACAATTTTTTTTTGTAATCCTGCCCTTGATATCTTTTTTTTTTTTTTATCTCCTTATCAGTTCCTTGTTCTTCATGCAGTAGCCACTTGCTGGAATTTTTCAGATAGTAGGAGTTTGAAAGGTATTCTTGCCTTTCTCGCAATGTCTAGCTCGGCAAAAGCTTTGGAACCTGCATTTCAGGGAGCTGGCCAGAGATTGTATCCTACTTTAAGTACTTCGAATGATAAAGAAAAGTTTCCTTGCACTGCTAATAAAAAACAAGGAATGGTGTATAATTTTGCTTTTATTTCTCCAGATGTGTGGTATATATTATAATTCCACTTCAATTTCCCATGACAAACAAAGAATTGGTCATTCTTTTACCTAGTGTGTGTGTCGTTCCTAGCCACATGTATTGAAAAGCGGGTGATTCATTTACCTTTGATTTTACTTTGAAAAGTGGGTGAATTGATTTCATTGATGCATAGTTTTTACTTTACTGTGTACAAGAATGAAAGGATTACAGTTTTTACTGCATTCATCTAATTTGTATATGCTAAGGATGCCTCAATTTCACTTTCACTGGAATTCATACTTAACAATTCATAGAGGGACTGAAATTTGGAGAATTGAGAACTTCCAGCCAGTTCCTTTGCCAAAATCTGATCATGGTAAATTCTACTCCGGCGATTCATACATTGTCTTACAGGTGCTTACCAAATTAACTTATTTCCCATGCACTTTTGTCTTTTGAATATAAAATCACATACGCTTATTATGTTTGTCATAATTCTACAGACAAGCCCTGGAAGAGGAGGCGCGTATCTGTATGACATACACTTCTGGCTTGGGAAAGATACAAGCCAGGTACACTTTATGCTTGTTGTTCCCTTGTTTATGCTTTTTCTCAGATTATTTATCATTTTTTGTCATTGATGTAACAGGATGAAGCTGGAACAGCAGCCATTAAAACTGTTGAACTAGATGCAATTCTTGGCGGGCGCGCTGTACAGCACAGAGAACTCCAAGGTCATGAGTCTGACAAGTTTCTATCTTACTTCAAGCCTTGTATTGTTCCATTGGAGGGTGGCATTGCATCAGGATTTAAGAAACCTGAGGAGGAAGTGTTTGAAACACGGTTGTATGTCTGTAAAGGGAAACGAGTTGTCAGATTGAAGCAGGTATGAGCCCTTCGGACGTGAACTTTCTGAGCTCATTATCTGCCTCTTTTCAAAAGGAATCTGCTTTATGCTAAGGGAATGGTATGATCTTTGATGTCCAGGTTCCTTTTTCTCGTTCCTCGCTGAATCACGACGATGTGTTTATCCTGGACACACAAGATAAGATTTTTCAATTCAATGGTGCAAACTCCAATATCCAGGAGAGGGCCAAGGCATTGGAAGTAATTCAATTTTTGAAAGACAAGTATCACGAAGGGAAGAGTGATGTTGCAATCGTTGGTAAGGTCACATGCATTTGAAGCTCTGTGGATGTCTTCCCCTATCTACCAGAATAATGTCTTGCTGTATTTACTTCAACATATTTGTTTGGTTTTCTTTCAATTCCTTTCCTTTTCTAATCTCTTGAAAAAGGCATCTTCCTCCCACCCCACCCCTGCTTGGGAAGGCTGAGTCCTTGCCATCTGCTCTAATCCTTGATTTTCCCTCCTGCATATTGACTTACAAGTATTCAAATGTTTCTCACTGAACCAGACGATGGAAAGCTGGATACTGAGTCTGATTCTGGTGAATTCTGGGTCATCTTTGGTGGGTTTGCCCCAATTAGCAAAAAGGTGGCTAGTGAAGATGATGTTATTCCAGAGAAGACTCCTCCTAAACTTTACAGGTATTTTTTTTTTTGTCGTTTTCTAGTTTCTCTCTCATATGCAAGTTGGTATCAGATGTGCCAAAATTGTGTGAAATGGTCATGATGTCTCGTGGTTTCCAGTTTGGTGATTGCTGAGTCAAATTTTGAAATGGAATTATTTATTAGTAACTATAATTATGTTACTTTCTTCATATGTGCATGCAAATGCAATTAACCCACGGCATTCGATTGGGAGTATCGAAATAAAAAGTGCTGTCAATAGTTCCACCAGATAGCTATAAGTGCAGCAGTAAGAACTCGGGTGCAAAACTTCTCCATCTCATGTACTTGATGGCACATATGTAGTACTAGATACGGAGTATTCTGTTTCCCTGATTTCTGTTAGTTCTAGTTGGCATTCTGTTGCATATCCAACTTCCTCTGCAGGCCTCGTAGCATGCGTATTTGGCCGATAGATCCTTTAGATTCCTGCATAAACTGTTTCAATCTTTTAAGTAGAAGGCATTCATTACCCTGGGTGCTATGATGCCCCATTTGACAAGGATTGCTTATTAATGTAGCAGCAAGCATTTTTGGAATTTTCCATTGGCAAGATTATTGAGCGAGAAGAAAAACGTGCTTATATAAACTGATTTTGAGTTGAATATTACCCGTGATATATGTGAGTCAAGTGTTTTTGGGGATCAAGAGTTAAAGAGCTGCGACCTATATCAATGCTTCATACTAGAATCATGTAGAACATTTTGTGGGATAGTTGATCAACTACTAACTTTGTTTTGTTCTGTTTCATTTATGTTTCTTTTTCTTGTTTTGTTTTACTTCTTGTTGGCACTTTCCGCATTGGCAATCATTTGATTGCTATCAGACCACCTGTATATATAAACTCCCATGGTTGAGTCTGTTACTTCTTGAGAACAACATTGTGTGTTATGGCATCCAATTCAAAATCTATTGGCAATGATTGTAGAGGCTGCCCAGGGTTGCATGTTTTGGATGTGTTAATCATTCGACAATGAATCAACATGAATGACACTTTCCTGCATGAATGATCCCTGACTCGCACATGGCGAGGTAAATAAAATGACCCATAACATATGGATGACAGCAAATCAAGGTGAACTTAATGTACAAACGAAGGGGCATCCCATTACGAGAGTCTAGTATTGTCCAAAAGACTCCAAGAACTTCACTCTGACAACATATTGAAACCCCATATAATGTTAAAGCACCCAGGCTCATATTCTATTTTGGAGGTGATATTCAACTAATGTGGTACAAGCTTTTAACATTATGGTTGTTACAATGTGCATTCATCAACATGAGGTGCTGAGGTTTCAAGTGCAACTTTTTGCAGTATCACTGATGGGCAGGTTAAGCCTGCAGATGGTGAACTTTCCAAATCCATGCTGGAAAACAATAAATGCTATCTATTGGATTGTGGTGCTGAGGTATTTATTTGGGTTGGTCGGGTAACACAAGTGGAGGACAGGAAAGCTGCCACACAAGCTGCTGAGGTAAAACTTGGTATTAATAACCGATTTTTTTTTTGTAAAAGGCTCATTCTTATTCATTGATATGATCTGCAGGAATTCATCAATAATGCAAATAGGCCCAAGTCAACGCGTGTTACCCGGATTATTCAAGGTTATGAGACACGTGCATTCAAGTCCAACTTTGAGTCTTGGCCATCAGGGGTAGCACCTTCGACTGGCGAGGAAGGAAGAGGAAAAGTAGCAGGTAAATTATTTTCCTTGATTGTGAAACACGATGATAGATTTTCTGGAAATTGTTACTGAGCACGAAACTGTACTATGCACTTGTAGCTTTGCTGAAGCAACAAGGTGTTGGAGTCAAGGGAATGACGAAAGGTGCTCCTGTTAATGAGGAAGTCCCACCTTTGCTTGAAGGAGGCGGAAAAACTGAGGTCTGGCAACCAAATTATTTTCATCTAGGGATCATTGGACTTTGTTTGGCTCACTATATTGTTCATAGGAATACTCAATATTGTTGGTTTTCTAGGTATGGCGCATTGATGGCAGTTCAAAGACTCCAGTTCCCATGGAGGACATAGGAAAATTTTACAGTGGAGATTGCTACATCGTTCTTTACACCTACCATTCTGGTGATAAGAAAGAAGATTACTACTTGTGTTGTTGGATTGGGAAGGATAGCATTGAGGTAATTTTTGTTTTTTTTTTGAAGTAATGAGAAGAAATTATTCATGTTGCATATTGTACACAGTAACCTAGACACGTCTGTGACCCTTGTTGCTGTCCCTTCAGATATTTGGTTCTTTGTTTTCCCTTATTTTTATAATGTCAGATTGTTATATTGTTTATGAGACCAACTCAACCCTTAGAGAAGAAGTATCAGACAAAGACACCTCAATGACCTAGACCGTGTTGACCCAAACTACGGAGAAAAAATAAAAGAGAGAAGAACGAGATTTCAAAAACTGCTTCACTTTCGCTGTGTGTGTGTTCTTGTGCCTGAGCATGAGTGTCTGTTTGTGCATGCACGAGCACATGTGAGTTCGCACACTTGTGTTTTGGTGATTGGGATTGTGGGAGGACTTTCTTCTCATTGCTTACTTTTAGTGGGAATATCATTACTGTTCCCTTCACAGATTCATAGACCATAATGGTGTTTTGAAGCTGGATTTTTTTATTGATCCCTTTGCATGCGTTCTCGATTGGTTGGTTGGTTTATTGTTGATGGCTCGTGAAATTGCATGTTTGAATCATCCTTTTATGTGATGTGTATATAGTCAGTGAATTACTATCATTAGAATTTGCTTTGATACCTTTGAAGTCAATAATGTCGTGTTTCAGTCTTTTAGTTCTCTCTCTCTCTCTCTCTCTCTCTCTCTCTCTCTCTCTCTCTCTCTCTCTCTCTCTCTCTCTCTCTCTGTGCGCGCGCGCGTGTGACCCAACACCTGAAATCTTAAGTCCAGCGCTTCTGAAATGTATGCCATTTTTGAAACTCATGTAGTTCTTGTAGATGAAATCTATTCTTGATCCATCATGTTGTTGGTTTTCATTGTATTTAGCCTCATAGGTCATTGGGGTTACAATATTCGTAGTAATGGCAACTAACAATATATGGGAATTACAGATATATTAATTTTTCCGTATCCCCTTCCTGTGATTGTGTCCCCATTTATGAGAGTTGACGTGTCCTGTGTGATGTATCTGTATTAGTTTCCTGATCTGTATCTGTGTCTGTGCCTCTTAATTCATAACTCTTGAAGTATGGAACAATCTTCTATCACTGAGAATTAGATCAGAGTGCCTTGCACTGCTACTTGATTTTGTGATATCCGTCCTACTAGTAGAATTCAGCATCATGTTCAGCCCATCGAATATAACAATCTTCGATAGAGATTGGTGTATGTTGACTGCTACTTGATTTTGTAGTATCTTTGCCCGTTTGAATTTAGCATTGTGTGCATCCCATCATGTCTTTCATTATTTGTTCATTATGTCCATCCTTAAAACCTAAATTCTCAACATTTTGATCAATGAGAAAATTGACATATGCACTACAAAATTCTTTTTCGTTCTGTCTGGTCGATCATGGGTTGGCAGGGGCTTGATTTTGTTTTTTCCTAATAGCTTTGATAAACTGGTTGCCTCTCCAACTTCAGGAGGATCAGAAGATGGCTGCTCGTTTAGCTACCAATATGTTCAATTCACTGAAGGGGAGACCTGTACAGGTATGTCAAATTATTTGCACTTTTTACTATGTTTGGCATAGACTGTTAAGACTGCTTCTTTTTTCTTTTTCTTTTTTCTGTGTAGGGTTTCATATTTCAGGGGAAAGAGCCACCACAATTCATTGCCATCTTTCAGCCTATGGTAGTTCTTAAGGTACCATTCTAGCATATTACTTGCACTAATATCTGGTCAAAGATATTTTGTTCACTTTTTTTCTTAAGTTGCTTAATTTCTATGAACTGATCTGGCTTTATCAGGGTGGAATGAGCTCTGGTTATAAAGCCTACATCGCAGACAAAGGGTTGAATGACGAAACTTACACTGCTGATTGTGTTGCGCTCATCCGGATATCTGGAACTTCTGTGCATAACAATAAAGCGGTGCAAATTGATGCCGTATGTGCCTATTGATCATTTAGCTCTTTTACCTAATAAAACTTTGTGAAGTTTTGTTTCGTGACTCTTGTATATCTCTTTTATGCTTGTATTGTTGTATATCTCTTTTATGCTTGTATTGTTGTATATTGTATTGCTCTATCAGTGAACTATGTCGTTTTGGAGGTCTCTGGGGAAGCTATTGAGTTTTTTACCTTGAACTGTGGCTCTACCGCTTAAATGGGGCGTAGAGAGAAAATCCTTGGTCCCTTGTACAATTCCTTTGCACATGATGAAATCTTGATCTAATTAACAAAGAAAATTGAATGTCAATGAAAGCAAAGGTACAATTAGAGACTTGGATTATAGTGAGAAAGGCAACCAATTAAGCATTAGATACCAGAAAGTGGGTTAAGCTGGTATTGGATTTCTCTCTTACGGCTGAATGTTAGTTTTGACATGTGTGGAGATGGTTTGGAAGTTCTTCTGGGTGTATTTGCCAAATTTCCATAGTGATGGTGACGCCTTTCTAATACACTATCCCTTCAAATATGTGAAGCCACGACCTCTTTGAAGTTTTCCAAGCATGAATGCTCCATGCGCAACATGGGATATCTGTCTGCATTGTGCTCTTGTGGCATCTACGATTTGGATGAATTGAAAACTAATGAATGCACTCCCTTATTGAAGAATATCTTTGTTTCAACTTCATTGATTAGGGGAAATAGACAATGACGGTGATTGCTTTAGAGGTAACTGGTTGATGGAATGTTATGTAGCCCCAAACTAAGTTGATGATGAAAAGTAATGGATTAGAAAAGTAGAAAAGAGTACGGTTCACATCATTGCCTAGTAATATATAACCAAACCTAGCAGAGCGTGAAGTCCCAATCAATTGGGGTCGGCTACATGTATCTGTTTTTTTCCATTGAGTTCTGTCAAGGGCTTCTTGTTACATGTTATTCAAAAAGCCTAGATCCATTGTTATTACCGCCTCTAATGTCAATTTTGGTCTACTCCTTCTGTTAGTGTTACCCTCAACTGTACACATATTAGTCCTCCTAACTACCACATTGGTCAATACGATAGACATGTCCAAAGCACCGTAATGTATTTTCTCTTGGCTATTTGGCTGCAAATGTATAAGGTAGTAATTGGTTATCCTTACATATTCCCTCAGACAAGTTAATATCATTTTTCAGTAGTCCCTTTTTTCCCTTGCATATGACATGAGTTATCTAACAGAATTTACGCTTTCAATAAATATATTTCCTTTCCTGTCAGGTTGCGACATCATTGAACTCCAATGAATGTTTCCTTCTTCAATCTGGCTCTTCAATATTCACTTGGCATGGAAATCAAAGTACCTTTGAGCAGCAGCAACTAGCTGCAAAAGTTTCAGAGTTTTTGAAGGTATGCCATTTTCATGACAGTAAAGTTGGGTGGACTTTGACTCTGGCTTTTGGCTCAACTCTCGAGTGTGTTGGTGTTTTAAAAGTACTACTCTTTCCTTCCATGCCTATTAAGTTCATGAAATTTTGTGTAACAAGAATATAGAACCATACCGAGTGAGTCTAGGCCTGTTGTTGGCATTCTTGTCATGGTTTTCTTTCCTTATTCTCTGGATAAGTATACATGACAAGTTCATCCGATTACATTGGTTTGATGAGACCTCTTTACACCCTTGTATAAAGGATTATTAGGTGTAGATTCGAACCTTTTTGTCTGTGTTAGTTTTTGAAGAGACAATAATTAAAGGTGGCCTTCGGCCTTTGCTTTTGAATTTCCCATGGCCTGAGGCTTGAAAGGTTGTCTTTGATGCATATATTTCTTGTCCAATCTTACTGTGCCATTACAATTGCACTAGACTGATCATTGCCCATAAATGTCTGGATGACATGTTGAGAAGGAATTGGAATGATGACCACTGCTCCACAAACTAGTAGGTGTAATAATTGCATCAAGAGAGTGCACCCCAAATGTAGAACCAGACACCAGACATTGGTGAACAAAATCTGCTTGACTGCTTTATTATTTGGCAACGAATAGCAGATTGATTGTCGGGGAGCATGCTGCATGGAACATGTTTTTTTTTTTTTGCTTGCTTCACAGTGCTCAAGCAAATTCTCTGTCCCAATATACTCAATTCAGGATAAGAAGGCTGAGAGTTCTGGATTTAAGTATCAGATCTAGAGATAAGCTATTTAATGACAGGCTTTACAATGGGGATTGAAGTTTTATCCTAGATGCATAACAGAGATGGCATTGACACGAAATGAGATGCTTTTCGCCTTTATATCCCTTTTTGTGACATGTCCTTGTATCTGAATGTTATTTCCTGGTTATCACATTTATTTTATCTATCAAATATGTTTTCGAACACTCTGCCCTTGGATAATGAGCTAGAGAAGGGCAGTTTGCAAAAGCTTAAGGAGATGAAAGTTTGAACTATGTTATATATGCACGTTAGATTGTTTTAAGGGTTTGCCCAATACGTGATCATGCTTGGTGCGTTTTTCAGCCAAGTTGATGAGACTTGTAAAGTACAATCACTTTGTTCGCTTTACATTTCTAAAAAAATTTCCAAAAAGATTATTTCCCCATCCCTTGTCTCTCCAATCATTAATCATATTTCTCTCTCTACTCATACCCCTCTATCCAATCATTATTCTCATTTCTCTTTCTATCTCTCTCCAATTATTACACATCTCTCTAATTATTACATTTTCCAAAAACTCATCCAAACACTATCTCAAAAATATTTCTCATAATATTCTTCTCAAAATTCTCAATCAAACACAGCGAATGTCTTTTGCTGCTTGACAGGTTCTGATAATTTAATGAGTTCCATTTTTTTTTATTTATAAAATCAGCCAGGAGTAGCTGTGAAATTTGCTAAAGAAGGAACTGAGAACTCATCCTTCTGGTTTGCTCTTGGAGGGAAACAAAGTTACACCAGCAAAAAAGTAGCTCAGGAGATTGTCAGAGATCCCCACTTGTTCACATTTTCATTTGATAAAGAAGGTAGCTTTCTATTCTTGAGGGCTACTAGTGCCATGCAAACTTGGTATTTCTTCTGATTGGATATAATTGTCACAAGTTCTTAATCACACAACAAATTTCTAACATTTTGCTGTTGATTATGTGCTTTCTGACATGTGGATCCCCAGGAAAGTTTGAGGTTCGTTACCAAATTTAAATAAGGATTTAACTCCCTCATATATTGATTGGGGTGTTCTTAAATTTATATCAGATTGTTAATTTCTATTGGCAGGTTGAAGAAGTTCACAACTTCTCTCAAGATGACCTGCTGACTGAGGATGTCTTGATACTTGACACACATGCCGAAGTGTTTGTTTGGGTTGGCCAGTCTGTGGAATCCAAAGAGAAGCAAAGTGCTTTTGAAATTGGCCAGGTACTGCTCAAGTTGTTTATGCTTCACCCAAAATTTTACATTTTGCTGTGTACTTCGTTGACTATTGAAGTTCCTTACAGAAATACATAGATGTGGCTGCATTGCTTGATGGGTTGTCTCCCTATGTTCCACTGTACAAAGTCACAGAAGGAAATGAACCGTGCTTCTTCACTTCGTACTTCTCATGGGATCCTGCAAAAGCTACTGTATGTGCTGCAATAGAACTTTGTGTTTTCATTGTAACTGTCATGTTTTGATCAGCTTATAAACAACTGTGTTTTGGGTGGACAAACTTGAATTTTAACTGTTCACTATGGGTACACAAATTTGGAAATGAATAGAAGCAGTAGGCTTTCAAGGAATCCAAGAGGTAGGGATTTTGCGATGAAAGAAACATCAGTGAAATTTAAGAATGAGGGAGACAATGAGATTTCTTCATCTCTTGGCATCTAATCAGGTCACACTATTTCTTCAATGGCACGAAAATCCGAGTCATTAACCAAGTATGATGAGTGAAACTTTTGACTACAACGTAAGAGTTAGAATATGAGAAACATTACAAGCCCATAAGAGAATCATTGAGTCATGATTAGCTAACAAGTACAGGGATGTGGCAGTGTGACTAGAATCTAAAAACAAGAAACACAGCCTCCGTATGTGTTGGTATGAGCACTGACATACGAGGATGATCACGAATCTTTAGAAGCTGAACTTGAAACTAAGTTGTAATTGGTTCACCCTACACCAACTTTGGACAAATTGTGGTTAGAAACAGATGGTGGAAGAATGATAATCTGGAGTAGAGTATTTTCTTGTCCTGGATAATGTTTGGATTACCGGTTATTTCTTATGGAAAACAAAAGAAATTGCTTCGTTATCATGTTTTATTCTTGTTTATTTTTTACTGGTTATTCTTGTTCCATATAGTATTTGGTTACTTTGGTTAATTGTTATTACCCATCCAAAACAAAAGGAAATTGATCAATCATCTTGTTTTTATTTTTTGGATATGCTTTCACCGTTCCACTATTAACTTGCTCAGCTCGTAAAGGGAATTGCTGTTGTGTTAAGGTGGTTACCTTATTTCAATTATTCATCAGTTTCATAGTAGCGTTCTCTGTGATATAGGCTCATGGAAACTCATTCCAGAAGAAGGCTATGCTTCTCCTTGGGGCTGGTCATGCTGTGGAGGTAACAATCCCAATTTATTTGTAGAAAAATGTTCTAATATTACTCTTGACAAATATGCGATACACATCTTCCTCGGAGTCACTTTGAAGTTCGGGCTAAATGCATCCAAATGTCCAATGGGGCAGACTCCATTGCCATGCTGACGCAAGTTCCACATCTTTGTCTATACAAACAACAAACCCATGTGTCAGCCTGTGAGATGCCACTGAAGCGAATCACATATTTCCACTTGCTTCCCCTCTAGGGTCGAGCTTTATTGGCCAAGGATAACGTGAGGGACTTGAACCTTTGTCAGTCTTATGGCAATCACCAACTAAAGAATGACACGTGGCACAGTCTGTACCTCTGTGGCAAAAGTACCAACCAACCATTTTTGCAACAATGCAATCACCAAGTGAAGATACACTGTTGAGAATGTAAATTAAGTTGCCCCTCTCTCTAACAGCTTAAGCTTTTAAATGCGTTGGAGGTATCATGGCAGGCAATAGATCTTGTGTTCAAATCTCACCGCTCACCTATTGATAAAAATCTACCCATGTTTATACCGTTTATGGAGGAGAGCTTGGCTACACGTGAGGGGGCGTGTTGAGATATAAATAATTAAGTTGCCCCTCTCTCTAACAGCTTAAGCTTTTAGATGCATTGGTGGTTAACAATCTAATGGACACCTCATATGGTTCTCACCTGTGGAGCAGCAAACCATTTTTGCAACCTTTGGGGTCCCTAAGGCCTCTGAGGATTTCAGCCCCACTACCTAAGGTGGCTATGTTACGCCCAGGTTGTCAAACAGTGGGTAAGCCATTTGTCCAATTGTCTTTACTAAGAATGTGTCACTTTATACTAGCCTCCAATGGTCGACTACCATATAAATAGGAGGGCACCAAAATCCAAGCTAGCAACCTCCTTCCTTGCCACTCGGTGGTTCTTGGTATCCTTCTATCCTTCTCTCTGATTGCCCAAGTTCTCACCCTGTGCATCCCTGGTGCTCTTGCTTAATCTGATGGCCTACCACACTTTGCATAGGGCTTCAAAACCGTCCTACTCACCCTCAATTGTCCCCTCTTGATCGTAAATTTTGGTTAACGTACAAATATCTCATACGTGGATTAATTCTGTTTATGATGGTCGGATTTAACAATATATAACTTGCTAATATTTTGTTTGTGATTAATCACTATACTCCAATTGAGTTTTTGAGGATGTTTGAGGCACTTTTCATCAATCTTTTGTATGCAATATTTTTTTTTTATAGGAATCATATGCAATGATGGTTATGAAACTATTATTAGATCTATCTGTTTTGTGGATTGGTCAGTTTACCACTATTACTGGATTTTCATTCTTTTTGTTTCTCAGTTTGGTTGTATATGAAAACGTCAATGTTGCTTTTCTGCTGACTGGGCTGTTGTGCTTTCACTTGATAGTAGTAGTTGCTATGCATTCATGGTCTTCACTGAATGAACGTGCTCTTTTATTATGAATCAGTTGTAGAATCATTTACCAAGTGTCTAGATGGCCTTACACCTTCATTTCTTGTTGCTTAATGCATGCTGTGCTAATTTCGCATATGGATGGCCTCTTGCATATAGGAAGAAGGAAAAACAACCATAATCCTTGTTTTATTGGATCGACATGTAGTTTGGTTTACCTGTACATCAATAGATAGAAGGTGTGGTTGTAACTTATAAGGGGGTCCTGTTTCTCTTCACAGATTGAAATTCTGTTTTAAGTCTATCTCAAACTATTGCTGTAACGTGGCAGGTTGCTTCTCTAATTGGTGAATTATTAAGATGTGTCACACACCACCTATTGTCCTACCAGTTTCTGAACCTTGTTAATTGAACACTTTTCAAGGACTTCCGCAGTCTGCAAAGTTTTCTGGTGTAATACATTAAGGGAAAATCCTAACCTCCCCCCAATAGGCGGTGGTAATAAGTAAAAAGTGCATAGATAACCGAGAAAAGTGTATTAATATCCGTGAAAGTATATTGATATCCGTGAAATGTGCATTGATATCCGAAGTAGTTTGTCATTATATGATTTTTATCCAACACCTATCGGGTGAACCATGGAGGATAGCAAGACCCTACGTTAATAAGTAAAAAGTGCATAGATAACCGAGAAAAGTGTATTAATATCCGTGAAAGTATATTGATATCCGTGAAATGTGCATTGATATCCGAAGTAGTTTGTCATTATATGATTTTTATCCAACACCTATCGGGTGAACCATGGAGGATAGCAAGACCCTACGTTAAATTGCAACTGAAACTTCCATTTCATAGTCCAAAATGCTTGCTAATAGAGTTAGGTGGTTAAATGCAAGAATTTCTGTTTTCCTCCTTTACCTTGCTCGTGATTTTGCAAAATTCAGAGAACTTTTTGTCTAATTAGGTGGCTTTGGTGTTTTTTTTTTTTTTTCCCCGGCATATTGCAGAGCCCTGACAAGTCCAATGGATCAAGTCAGGGTGGACCAACTCAAAGAGCTTCAGCTTTAGCTGCCTTGTCTACTGCTTTTAAGCCATCTTCAGGCACCAAAAGTGGTGGTACTCCAAGATCATCAGGCACTGGTCAAGGATCACAGAGGGCAGCTGCAGTAGCTGCTTTGTCGCAAGTTCTTACTGCTGAAAAGAAGCGCTCACCCAATTCCTCCCCTGCTCGATCCAACAGAAGTCCACCATCTGAAGCTAGCCCTCAAGGTATTGGAACCACAATGATGATTTGGTTATGCCTTATAGTCCCTCCATTGCATTTTGTTCATCAAATTCAAAGGTGTCCATTTCCAACGTTGCCCCTTTCTCTCCACTTTTAACGTGATTCATAATCCTCTGAAAGCAAGCTTGTTAATTGCTGTACATTCAGAAGAATGAAGTCATTCTCTGCATTCTTGAGTAATGCCCAATATGGGAACTCCTGTTCTTCCAAAATGTAGTTTAATATCCCTATGGACATGGGAATAGCAACTTTGCATTGCTATGCTCTTTTTGGGCATCATTTAAAATGCATATAATTTTTGACTTATTTGAATCACTGCTTGCAGCTGGAACAAAGAGTGAAAATGCGCTTTCAGAAGTGGCGAATTCTGCAGATGATTCTGAAGTCAAGGACACGGTGGCAGATGAGACTCTGCTGGAGAGCAATGGGAATGATTTGGAATCAAAGCAAGAGGCAGAGCAGGATGAGAATGGTAGTGAAACTAATCAAAGTACATTTAGTTACGAGCAGCTAAAGGCTCATTCTGAAAACCCGGTTACTGGAATTGATTTCAAACGAAGAGAGGTGGGTTGATATCAATTGGTTATAATCTATGGATTTCCCTATATTGTTTCTTTTTGGTTGGTTTCCTAGAATTTTTTTTTCTTGGAATTTTCAGGCTTATCTTTCTGATGAAGAATTCCAGACTGTATTCGGGGTGACGAAAGAAGCATTTTACAAATTACCAAAATGGAAGCAAGACATGCAGAAGAAGAAATTTGATCTCTTCTAGAAATCTGAGTTCACCAAAAGTGAATTATGCCTCTACTTTTGCAACTGCACTTTCAGTGCCTCGTTTATCATGGCCAAATTTTCTTCTAGGCAACATGGTTGGGTTTGCGGTATCTAGCATTTTGAGTATGTCCCTGCCATAGGACGATCTTAGGTTTTAGTGACGGTATTGATTATATTGTGATTCCCGCATGAAGAGTGATGTTTTTTATCCACCCTCTTTCAACTGCTGCTGCATTGGTTCAGATCGTAAGTTCACGGACAGCAGGCTGGTGAAATTCTTTGATTTGGTCGGTATGGATCTCAGTTTGTGGTTTTTGGAGTCCTTTTTTTTTTTCTTCTTCTGGTTTTTTCATTTATTTGTCAAAAGGAATGGTGTATATTTGTTGCATTTGTAATAGATTCCATTATTAGTTGAAAAGACATGAATATTATGTTGCTTGTAAGATGAGGTAAATGTTGATGCAACTTGTGTGTAAACTATGCGTCAGAGTTATCTAATTATTGAGGTGGTTGCTGCCTGTATGGTTAATCAGAGTGGATGGAGTCTTGCTTACTGGTAGCATAAGGAAAACCTCTAATAGCGATTGGAAGTCAAATCGCATCGTCACAAATTTACACTTCAATTTTGGCGAAACGCGTACAGAGAATGACAGGAGATTAAAAAACTTCCATAAGGTATAGTTAATAAACTCCAATATTGAAAGTTAACGAATGCCAAATTAAGCCACGAATATGGAAATCGATGAAGTGTGGGATTCCGTTTTAAGTTCCCCAAATTGAAAGCCTGTTCGTCCACCCTTGACTTATTCTTGGCAGAGACGCCAGCGTGTTCTATAACAAAAACACACAGTTCGTTCTTTACTCCTAACTTGTGTGGGAAGTATGATTCAGATTGTGAAACGTCCAAATTGCCCATGATAGTTAATAGGGCTTATCAGCTTCATCAGGCCAACTTGTTCTTGACTTTATCTTGAAATGTCGCACTTGACGGTGATGACTTGTATAAGTAGAACAATGAACACCTAAGAGTTGAAGGGTGGACGACCCATGGGTAATTGCACGACTTGGACGAAATTGTTTGTTATGGATTATTGGGAAAATACATTTTTTTATTATTTTTATTATTGGGTTGCACTTTATTTGGCGGCCAAAAATGTTGGAGGGATTGGAAGTCAAATCGCATCGTCACAAATTTACACTTCAATTTTGGCGAAATGCATACAGAGAAAAAACACACAGTTCGTTCTTTAACATTCCCCCTCACGACCCATAGAACAATGAACACCCAAGAGTTGAAGGGTGGACGACCCATGGGTAATTGCACGACTTGGACGAAATTGTTTGTTAAGCATTATTGGGAAAATACATTATTTATTTATTTTTATTATTGGGTTGCACTTTATTTGGCGGCCAAAAATGTTGGAAGGAAAGGCTTTCTCTTAGAATGAAAGGTCTTTACAAATATTGACAAGATTTACAAGATTTTTCTTTTAGAGATGGTATTAATTGTGTGTGGGTCCCACGTGCCTGTGAGAGGGTTGTGGATTGAGTTGTAATTGGATGGATTGTGTACCTACTATTTTCTTAATTTTTTATTCAGTTAACTTATTGAGTTTCTTTTGTTTATGTGATTTTTTTATGGTAATGTAATAAAGTGAGTGTAAATAGAGTTGCAAATTTTTTTATTTTTTTATTCCCTGGGATTGGATAGTTCTTTCAATGGTTCTAACATGGTGAATGGCTCTACCGAAATTTATCGCTAGCTCGGCCTTTTTCATTTGAGGACACAATATTTGTATTTTTCACCACTTGAACACAAATCTGAACACCAGTTACCTAAAGACTAAACAAAATGAAAACCCAATGGCTGAAAAACTCATATAATCAGATTGACAATAATGAAAGGGATCAATGACTCATTGAAGTTCAACCTGGTTAACAAATATGATTAGAGTCTGAGATTGGGATTACGAAGAACGAAAGAAATTTCGAACAAAAGGATCGGAACTCGCTAATAGGAAAAGAGAGAAAAACAAAGCAACGCAAAGAGCTCCATCAAACGGCTGTTCATCGATAGACGAAGCTCTCTCTTTGAATTCCACTGTTCGTTCAAATTCCATGTCCATTGGAGCATATGGAGCAACACAAATGATGAAACACAGAAATTTAACCAAACACAATTTTTTTGGAGAAATGAATTCGTTTACACTCCCTAGGAGATCATTTTCTCATGTCAAACGCAAGTCAATCGGAGATGAAAGTTCTCAACCAAACTCTCCATTTTTCCCAACTTAGATGGCTGCTGCCACTGAATCTGCCAAGGCAAAGGAAAAGATCATTCAGCATACCGAAGCAATGATCGGGCATTTTTGATAACATTGTTGATTCTAGCTCCCCTTACAAATTCAGGCCCTCCTCTTGGTCTTCCCTTAGAAATTCTGTTTTAAGTCTATCTTAAACTATTGGTGTAACAAGTCAGGTCACTTCTCTAATCGGTGAACTTTTAGTTGTCCTACCAGTTTCTTAACCTTGTTAATCGAACACTTTTGAAGCACTTCCTTAGCAAACTTTTCTGGTGTAGGGTGTTCCACTAACTTGTTTTGTTTTAAAACTGCCTTGATTTTTGTGTCCATGTGATGTATTGTGAGAGGATGACCTGTCTCGGTTTTTGGGAAAAACAGTTTTTTGAAAAAACTAAGTTAGTGGAACACCCCCTTAGACTGCAACCGAAACTTTCGTAGTCCAAAATGCTTGCTAATTGAGTTAAGTGGTTAAATGCAAGAATTTCTGTTTCTCTCTTTTAACTTGCTCGTGATTGTGCAAAAGTCATACATCTTTTCTTCTAATTAGGTGGCTATGGTGTTCTTTTTATTGGTATATTGCAGAACCCGGACAAGTCTGACGGATCAAATCCGGGTGGACCAACTCAGAGAGCTTCAGCCTTAGCTGCCTTGTCTACTGCTTTTAATCCATCTTCAGGCACCAAAAGTGGTGGTACTCCAAGATCGTCAGGCACAAGCCAAGGATGGACAAACTAAATGAGACAGAGAGGGTATCTCTTTTCCTATGTATGCAACTCCATTATGTACAACTTTCTGCTGCATTTCCTTTTATATTTTGTTTGATTTGGCTGGTATTTTTCTCAGTTTATGGTTTTCGGAGTCCATTTTTCTGGTTTTTTCATTTATTTGTCAAAAAACTACCAGACCCGGAGGCCGTGTAGTGAGTCTCTTCACTACAGCCCCCGGACTCATGATGGACTCAAGACTTGGGATTTTCGTAGTGACCTTAATTGTGGGCCCTCTAAAATCTTCATTTGTGAACGAACCGTTCATTTTTTTTAAGAATGTTGAGCACATTATGGGTATAAAAAATTATGATTATCCAAAATTGGTATTCATACAATTGAAATAAATTTGTCTTACAGCGTATTATCCAAATGATATTGGTCATATGTATAAAAAGTATTGAAAACATGAGTACCGATATCTAATTAATTTGATTTTTTACATGAATGATCTACTTAGCATCCCCAACAAATTGTATGGTTCGATCTCAAATATAGATTAAAGATGGCCAACAATTGTAGTCATTACGGAAATGTAAGTCACTACCGGTACTTGAAATCCCGATTTAAATTCATTCGTATCGTCACAAATTTACTCTTCAATTTTTCGAAACGCGTGTAGAGAATGACAGGAGATTAAAGAACTCCTATAAGGTGGATTAAAAAATCTCCAATATTGAAGTTCACGAATTCCAAATTCAGCCACGAACATGGAAATCGATGAAGTGTGGGATTCCTTTTAAGTTCCCCAAATTGAATATATGCTCATATGTATGGTATCAAAGCATATATTTACATGGGTTTCCACAAGAGAGAGAGAGAGAGAGAGAGAGCAAATGGAGCAATTAATGAGACTTGCATTTTCATTGTTCCAGCTAACCATTCATTGTAGCTCTCTTTAATGTGCATGTTATGAGAGGTAAACCATCACCTTCACCCAAGGGTTGTGTTTGTTTAGATCCCCATTTGGAATTTTCCTTGGATTTTGCTCCCTTTGGCAATAATTGATAATCAAAGGGTTCTGATTCTCTCCGGTCCAAGTTTTGGGTTGAACGGAATAGTTCAAATCTAGACTATGTATGTATTGGTGTAACCAATAGTTTGGATTTGCTTAAATACTCTTACCAGATAAATTTTTTTAACAAATCCAAACTTTTAATTGTAACAAATGGACAATCTATATTTGGACCATCCCGTCTAGTCTAAATAAAAAAACGAAGAGAATCAATTTGCATAATCAAACATGCCTTCATTAAGCTATGGACCACTGTTTTTGGAGCCTCCCATAAGTGGGCATATGAACTATACCACTACCAATCACTGCTTATGTATCCACAGCACCAACTACTACATTTCATATCATCCTTGCCTTGTTGTAGAAGTATTTTACATGGAGTATATAATACTATTATAATGTTGAAGTGATAATTGGATTATTCCAATTTATTGGATTAGTGTACACATATTCTTACAGGGTCCCCTATGAAAATCAAACTTTTGGAAACTTTAGTAGACTATCTTAGTAAACATGCCTTAAAATATGGAATTGGGAACCTTGCCATCTCTTGGGGTCGGCAGGGGTGCCAATTCCATCCGGCCGTTCGTTTCGCGCATCAATAGCTCAGATCTCACTTATAGGCGGCTCCACCCTTATCAAAGGGTGGTCACTTGAACACTCTCAAAAAAAAAATTGTTCAAAAATACATGCAAAAATTTTAGTTTAGTATAGCTATTGTTGAACACCCTACTCACAAATATTTGAACGCCCTACGTAAAATTATTTGAACACTTAGCTCAACAAATCAACCCACAAATTAATTTTATGTAAACAACTAACTAAAGTCTAAAGTCTTCCCATAGATGATTGATGTACACTCTAAAGTCTTTTATATTTCATGTGATAAATTTATACTGGGTTTTGTTTGAACATTTATACTATGAACACTCGCCAATCCTGATAATTCACAATAAAATTCTTGTTACGCCAATTCAAAACAAGGTACACACTCTTTACAATAAAAATTAGGAAAATCAAGAAAAAAATTATTTATTGTATTGATATCATCATATAGTAACTTCTCTTTGAGCAACAATCAACTCTCCGTATGAGAAAATAAATATCTGTGCTAACCTATTCAGAACACAAATTTTAACAATAAATATTATTGTATTTGTCTCCTGATTTAGTTTTACTTGACCCAATAACATAGATTTCGCTAAGAAAATTTGTGATATCTTGTGTATTTTCTTATCATTTTGGCCTCATTATTCACGCTAATATATGAAAAAATTGTACTATGTATTTACTAGTTAGTGGAACTAGTAGATTTAAAATAAATCTTGAACACCTTGTTCAAATTTTCTGGAGCCGCCACTGAATTTCTCACCTCTCAAAAATGTATTTGAATCGCTCATTGTTTGATGCAATCCGAACTGTTGATATGCAAAACAGAAGGCGCGAAGTAGGGTTGGCAGGACCTGCGGACAGGATTGGTGAGGAACTCACTAGAAAGCCATGGTTACTAAGATAGTGGTAGTGGCCTCACGTATGTTTTTTTGTTGTTATCTCAAACTTTTCTTCTTCTAATGATGAGTAATCTTTATAAGCTACATATTCAATACTCTGTTATCCTTTATAAACTAGATGATGTCACAATGTGATAACCAAACACTTTCTATATCAAGTTCGTGGGTTTTCAAGGCCCAATGATTTAGAAGCTTGTCATCTCAAGAAAGCCATCTGTGAAATTAAGAAATTTTTAAAGTCGAATTTACATTAAAAAAAATAGAGATAAAAATTTACATATGGTATTCATAAAAATTTACACATGTTACTGCGTGTATTGCATTTATCAATTGCCATTAAGCTAACCTTAAAATATGTCTAACCAATAGGTTTTTTTTGACAATCAGGAGTTTTCGTGCTAACTTAAGCTTATCTTGACTAATCTCTCTCTAGTCCGGTCAAAGTCAAACTATCCACGCCAAGACTAGCGATTCACAAGATTTTTTTTTTGGCTTAAACCAAGAAAAATTTGAATCGTAATTAAGTGTGTGAAGAGTAAACCCACAAATCAACCGGACCAACGGGCTAATATATATACAACCGAAGTTTCTACATTATAAGTTAGTGTAAAATGTTATACACGTGTGAAAGGGAAGAATGTGCCCCACTGGACTCCTCCGGTGTAGAAGAAAGATTCACAATGTCCATCTCTCTCTCTCTCTCTCTCTCTCTCTCTCTCGTATGTGGAAACCCATGTAGATATATGCCCTTATATTGATACCATACATATGAGCAAACCAAATTTTATGGTCCGCTTCCTTTTAGGCAGGGCCGGCCCTGACCCAAGCCTGACAAGACCTTTGGCTAGGGCAACCCCCCTCAGCCAGGGCAACCAAAAAAAAAAAAAACGTAAGTTATATAATAAATTTTAAAAAGTTTCCCTTTTGTAACTAAAGTAATGTATTGATGCGTTGGTCTCCCGTGGGTTTTTAAAATCCCGCACAACTCGTTGAGTCCCACCACCTACAACCATTTTATTTTTTGCCCTTTTCGTCAGGCAATAAAAAAAAAATTATATAGTGATACTTTTTTGAAACTCCCCATTCAAAACTCTCTTTTATTCCCATATTCCCAGATCCTCATGACGCCATTCGAGCTCCCCATTTGAAACGCCATAACCCTCCATGGCTCCACCCGCTCCACCCTCGTGACTGACCTGTCCAAACGGCAAAACCCTCTTTAATTTATTCTCATATTCCCAGATCCCCATTCGTGCTCCCCATTTGAAATTGGAATTTAAAAGGAAGAAGAAGTTTGCTCTCTCAATTTGCTTGGAAAATTGGGGTTTTCGAAATCAAAGGGGTTTGCTGACTTCGAGTCAGCTGTCGGCAAAGAAG
Organism: Vaccinium macrocarpon; assembly: GCA_022606695.1. Taxonomy (NCBI): domain Eukaryota; kingdom Viridiplantae; phylum Streptophyta; class Magnoliopsida; order Ericales; family Ericaceae; genus Vaccinium; species Vaccinium macrocarpon. The sequence continues at coordinate 37,040,369 of CM040171.1, read as the reverse complement.
AAGTCAAGTTCACCTATTAAAAAATTGCTTGAAGGGGTTACGGGTATTATATTCTACTCTTCCTCATTTAGAAAAATCTGCTGACCCTATTTCCTAAATCTATTGTTTATGGGGCCAATACTTTTTTACTCCTTTTTAACTTTGTGTTTAGATTTGATTGTTTATATTTTAGGAATTGAGTAACCATCTGTTAATGTGTTGTTATTATTAATTTTTTTTTTTTGTGCTTACCAGTTAGTGAATCGTGTTCATGCTCGCGTGCCCCTTTAGTACCCGATAACTGATTAGTTTTGGTTTTTTTGTATCACAATGATATGCTTAAGCATCCCTAAATGCCCTAATTGGTGGCGTAATGATCAGGTCCAATTAGTGAAGTTGCAGGATTGGTCTTGGCTAGTGGGTACCTTATTGGAGTAGTATTTTAATTTTATGTTTAGCCCAAGTACATGCAATGTGTACTTTCAGTCTTTGGAAACGCGTGTTAAACTGTTAATGTGTTATGTGTAGATTGTAGTCGTGTCGACAATCGATTATAATGTGATCCACTATAAAGATATTGCAAATTTTATGATAATTGCTTGATTAAATAGTAGGTTTGTGTTAAGTATTTACTAGTTATTAATTTATTAGAATGAATTATGATTTGAATTATAGTAACTATGACGAAGAATGATGATGATAACAAAAGAGTGAAGGTTCGAAAACAAAATTCCGGATACTATAATAGAAAAGTCAAGCAACGAAAAGATACAATCGCAAAATCACTAGTGGGTTCAATATCTAGCCTATTTGTTGACTATACCGGTTACAGTTGCATCGGCGGAGAGGAGTTTTTCTAAGTTGAAGTTGATTAAAATTTACCTTCGGACTACCATGTCACAAGAAAGATTAAGTGGGTTGGCAATGATTTCAATTGAAAATGAGTTCTTAGATAAGTTGAACTATGATAACTTAATTGAACAATTTGCTTCAAAAAATGTAAGGAGAAGTTGTTTTCTTTGAATCGGATCGTACTAATCATAAAGTACCATAACCGATTAACCGATGTTACATTTTGGTTTATCTTTTTTGATGTAATTGAAGCTAAAAGCATAATGTAACCTTGAATTTATTTTGCCTTTTAACTTGTATGTTTTTTTTTTTTTTTATATAAACTTAATAGTAAATGGGCAACCAACTTGGAGTCCGTCTAAGGCAACCCAAATGGTTGGGCCGGCCCTGCTTATAGGAGAGAGAGAGAGAGAGAGAGCAGTCAATGACAAAAATGAAGCAGTGCAATGGGAATTGAATTTCATTGGCCCAGCTAACCATTCGTAGTCGCTATTTAATTATTCATGTTTTGAGAGGTAAACCATCACCTTCACTCATTGGGTTAGGATTCATCCTCTCCTGTCCTGCTGTCTTAGTTTTGGACTAGACGAGTCACGAGATAGTCCAAATCTAGACTATACATTAGTATAATCAACTCTCCGTATGAGAAAATAAATATCCGTACGAACATATTCAACACACAAATTTTAACAATAAATATTATTGTATTTGTCTCCTGATTTAGTTTTTACTTGACCCAATAACATAGAATTTGCTAAGAAAATTTGTGATATCTTTTGTATTTTATTATCATTTTGGCCTTATTACTCATACTAATATATGAAAAATTTGTATGTATATACTAGTTAGTAGAACTAGTAGATCTAAAGTAAATGTTGAGTACCTTGTTCAAATTTTCTGGAGTCACCACTGATTCACATCTCTCCAAAGTGTATCTGAACCGCCCATTATTTGATACAATCTGAACTGTTAATATGCGAAACAGATGGCGCGAATTGGGGTTGGCAGCCCTGCCGACCCCACGGACAGGATTGGTGAGGAACTCACTAGAAAGCCATGTTTACTAAGATAGTGGTAGTGGCCTCACGTATGTTTTTTTGTTTTTATCTCAAACTTTTCTTCTTCTAATGATGAGTAATCTTTATAAGCTACATATTCAATACTCTGTTATCCTTTATAAACTAGATTATGTCACAATGTGATAACCAAACACTTTCTATATCAAGTTCGTGGGTTTTCAAGGCCCAATGATTTAGAAGCTTGTCATCTCAAGAAAGCCATCTGTGAAATTAAGAAATTTTTAAAGTCGAATTTACATAAAAAAAATATATAGATAAAAATTTGCATATGGTTATTCATAAAAATTTACATAAGTTACTGCGTGTATTGTATTTATCAATTGCCATTAAGCTAACCTTAAAATATGTCTAACCAATAGGTTTTTTTCGACAATCAGGAGTGTTCGTGCTAACTTAAACTAATCTTGACTAATCCCTCTCTAGTCCGGTCAAAGTCAAACTATCCACACCATGACTAGCGATTCACGAGATTTTTTTTTTTTTTTTGGGCTTAACCCAAGAAAAATTTGAATCGTAATTAAGTGTGTGGTGAGCAGCAAACCCACAAACTAACCGGACTAATGGCTAACATATATACAACCGAAGTTTCTACATTGAGGGATGCTACAATGTGCACCCCACTTTTGGGCCAAGAAATGAGATTTTGTAACAAAAAAATATGAGATTTTGTGACTGAAAATATGAAATGGTGTACCATATGCATCTTTGACTAGATCGACGGACGAGATTGCGTCACATATGCAAAAAATGACCCTCTATACCGGTCATCTTTCTCTCATATGGAGGGCCAAAAAAAATCATAAAACCTCGGGTGATCTCTCATATAACGTTTTGGGTTTCAAAAATCTCATATATAAAGCCACGAATGCTCATAAAATTACAACAAAAATTCGAAAGAGCCACAAAATGTCATATTGGCAAAAGTCAACCTCATAAAACATGCCACGAAATCTCATATGATAGTTTTGGACTGTAGTGAAAATGTGATACATATTGGATGCTAGGGGTGTACAAGAAAACCGAAAAAACCGTGAAACCGGACCGACCAAACCAAACCGGTCTATTTGGATTGGTTCTATGGTTTAATGGATTGGTTTTAATTCTAAAAAAATGAAAATCGGATATTTTGGTTCGGTCCCTGGTTTCAAAATTAGGAACTGTGGTTTGAACCAAACCGGTCCGTTATACAATATAATATAATATATACACTCCTATATACCAACACATGCTTAATAATTTTGTTAGTTTTAAGTTTTAATGTTGCATCTGCCATCTATATCAATAGTGATATTTTAATAGTTACTTTAGTTTCTGATGGACTCCTTAATCTATTTGTGCGTTGGTTTAATGGTAGTAGTTTTACGAAGGATTTGCAAAAATTTTGTGGACAATTTTTTTTTTAGCAAATTTTGAATGCTAACATGGTTTAGAATCGGAGACCGAACCAAACCGGACCAGTCTAATGGTTTGGTGTGGTTTGGTTTTATATGTGTAACGGTCTGGTTATGGTTCTTAATTCTTCGGAACCATTAGATATGGTTTGGTTCCCGGATTTCAACAAAACCGGTCCAAACCGGACCATGTACACCCCTATTGGATGCATATATATTGATGTGACATGTCTCATATAAGGTGCCACAGAAATACATATTTTAGCCTACATTGAGTCATACCACTCAAAATCTCATATATACTTCGAAGAACACTCATATAAAAAGTCATTTGATATGAGAATTTTTTGTTTAAAAAATGAGTACTTGTGGAGGAATATATGAGTTTTTTGTGGATCACTACACTCTAAAAATATTGTTGTGTATAGATAGTGACATGTCTGATATACTTACCCACAAAAATAAATATAAGCACGAAATCTCATATACTCAGCCACACATTCTCATATAAAATTTATTAACAATTTTTGGAATGTAGTGGACCACAAAAGTTTCATATTTTCTTTCACAAACACTCATTTTGAAAGTCACAAAATCTCATATGTTTTTTTTTCAAGTGGTGGGCCCGTGACCAACCGGTTGCCATTTTTTTTGATTTTTTTATTCCAAAATTTTCTTATATGTATATGAGATTTTGTGGTCCTTTTTATTGGGTTTTGGTGTTCCAATATTTATTTTTGTAATTTCCAATATGAGTGTTTACTTTCGTCAATATGAGATTTTGTGGTTATATATACGAATTGCACACCATAGACGAGTCACGAGACAATCCAAATCTAGACTATACATTAGTATAATCAATGGTTAGATTTGCTAATAAAATCTTACCGGATAAGAGTTTTTAAACAAATTCAAACTATCAATCGCAGCAAATAGACGATTCAGACTTGGACTATCCCATCTAGTGTAAATAAAAACTAAAGAGGATCCATTTCCATAATCAAATATGCCTTTATTAAGCTATGGACCACTGTTTTTGGTGCCTCCCATAAGTGGGCATCTCAACTTTGCCACTACCAGTAACTGCTTATCCACAGCACCAACTTCATATCATCCTCGCCTTTTTTTTGGTAGTATTTTACATGGAGTACATAATATATTATATAATGTTATAGTGATAATAGGATAATTCCAACTTATTGGGTTAGGGTACACATATTTCAATAGGGGTCCCAAATTAGATTCTTCTATTATTCTATTGTTTCTTTCTGAAATCCAAAGTAGAAGTTGTCCTACGAAAATCAAACTTTTGGAAACTTTAGTAAATATGCCTTTCTAGTGAGATCTTTAAAAATATGCAGATGGGAATGGTGGAGCCCCAATATAGCAAAATTGACTATCTAGCCCATAAGATGGTCCCTCGACCTAAGTATCAATTTGGTACAAGAAATGGCAGAGAAGCTATATGCCCAAAGCAAGGATTTGAGTCACAAGAATCAAATCGTGTTACTGTAAGACTACATACTTACTATCTATATTTGAAAAATCCTATTTTGCTAGCAGACGAATAATCAAGCAATAATAGGAATTAAAAATAAACGAAGAAACAATGAACGCGCGACATACGTGGAAAACCCTGAATAGGGTAAAAACCACGGGAAGGAATCAAAACACTAAAAATAACGTTGTGCGATTACAATCGACCTATACTTACAATTGAAAATCCTCTCAATTGACCCAAGACCCGATTACTTAGAATCCACGCTAATCGCATCTCGTGTGTTTAATTCTTGTTCTCAATCCTGCGCTTCGGTATACTTCTGAAATCCAAGGAAGAAACGATTGAATCAAAGGTTGAATAAGATCCTGGAGTATTTGGTTTGGTTGCTCAAAACTTCATGCAAGAACTTCAAGCCATACCACAAAGATGCGACAACTGCAGCCCTCTCTCTCTCTCCTTGTTCTTTTAACGTAAAAAATCGGCTGCACAAGATGTGTATCTTTAACCCTAGCTGCTGCCCTTTTATAACTTGTTTTGCCGCCTGCTTGAGCACATTGAAGGTGCTCGAGCACTTTCCTAATAGCCTACTTGCTGGACCGAGGCATGAAAAGTGCTTGAGCACAATGCTAGATTTTGTCAACAGCTAACGTGCTTGATATGAGAGAAAATTTTGCGCGAGCACTAGTACAAATACAACAAGATTCCTTCCACATCCTAAACAGACGCATCTAGAATAATGAAAATAAAAGGTACAACTCGATAAGATTAATAAGCGCTAACCTAAAAGCTTAAATTTCTACCTATGAAACACTTACAATATCTAATCTTATTAAAAGCGAGAGCATCATGCTTATCTGCTCATATTAAAAGCGAGAGCATCATGCACTAGATATGACTATTTTCGGCACAATTGAAGAGTCCAATATCCCTTGACATATACGTTTGAGTACAATCTTAACCGATGAATCAAATCACGTATGACATACATGATATTATTCGCGAGGCTTTCAAAGACTATATCTATGTATAGCTACATATGTTATGTACTTTCACAAGTACTTGCTAATTAGTAAAAATGTCCTCTCTCAAAGGAACTTGAAAGAATCCCTTAGCTCAGCTCATAACCTACCCGCGAGTACATGCGCCTTTTGGGGCTTATATGTAACCTTCTAGACTTCAAAACCAACAAATTTGGATGTCATTGTGGATAGAGAAAGGTGATATAGTCATTTGCCCGTGACCCAAAATAATAAAATGCTCCTTCAATGTGAGACTGCCACGTATAACTTTAAAAAAAAGAAGAAGAAGAGAAAATACAAAGAAGGTGTTTTTTTTTTTCTTTTGTTAACAAGGGCAAGTAAACTTCAATTTGAGTGGCCTAGATAACTTTGTTGTTGTTATCTCTAGCTTTTCTTCTCGTAATGATGATGATAAGGAATCTCTAAATTGTGATTAGCAGTTTTAAATTATTTTTTCAATAATTGATGTCTGGTTCACTGGTCGAGCTTACTTATAGATCGACTAATCTCAAGTCCCTGAAATTAATGACCAGACAAACTTCTGGTGCCCCCAGGGCTCTTTGCTGGCGATGGAAGTGGAACTTATGAGCTTGGAGTGGTAATTTCTTACTTGTTGTCATGCTCTCACTCGACCAACTTCTTAAGTTAAGCACCTAAAAGGTTTAGCCCAAAAAAGGCGTACCAAATATATCAGTTAAACTCAATCCATACAACGCAATAGGCCAGGCCCGAATACTTAAACATCTTATAAACCTACTCTGCACCGCCGCCACACCGGAAACCGCCCTCGCCGCCAGAGACAAAACAAATTGATTGAAACATGGTCCTTGGTGGTCACAATATAATAATTAACACATACTTTCTATATCAAGTTCATGGGTTTCCTAGGTCTACTTAATGACTTAGTAGCTTGTCATCACAAGAAAGCCATTTGTACAATTAAAAATGTTTATTTAAAATCAAAATCACATCAAGAAATATATTGTTTACTTTCCTTGTGGGGCAATGCAATGAATTTAAAATATACTTTGACTGATTATCAGTGATCCATCACAATCTAACTCTTTTTTTTTTTCAAACGCCGACGTACGTGTCATAAGATGAGCGCAATAAAAATAGAGATCTCGAGTACGAAATAGAACGCTAAAAATGTGCCCTGTGGCAGCCTGCGTGTTCTATTGACTATTTGTGTTTGGCGTTTGTCTTGAATTTTCTTTGACTATTACTCTGTGCTTTTGCCCAAAAAAGAAAAGAAAAAAGAAAGAGAGTTGGTCGAATAGGAATACGGCACCAAAAGGTTTTACACTTCCAAACTCGCAAGTTCGATTCTCGATAACATGCTGAAATTTTCTCAAAGTCACTGGAAGTTTGCTTGGTCATTAAGACATTAACCATACAATTTACAAATTAGCCTACTCAATTTTCTGATATGCCTTTTTTTTTCCTGCAAGATCAAAGTTATCATAAATTTTGTTCAATCATCTATATACACTTTGCCAAATTAATTTTCTGACATTTTTTTTTGTGGATCTGATTTTTCTACCATATGTTAATGATTGAAATGATTTTTCTAGCATATGTTAATGACACTTAGCCTCAATTATTTTTCTTCCCGCTACATACACATTCGCTTTTATTTGAAGTACCTTGTGGTATAAATTGCGAAAGAAATTAGTTAAATGTAGCTTTCCTGGTGCTTTTGGCAAAAAAAGAAAAAACTAGTTTTTTGGTTTTGTTTTTATTCAATTTTTTTTTGCATTTGTTAGTTTTGCGTCAAATTTTTCATGGTTAATGGATTCGTCTCAACGAGACCTTTTTTAATAAAGCCAAAATAAACCAATTTTGGTTTAATTTTGGCTTTATTCAAAAATATATTACTTTTTACCATAATTTTATACTCGTTAGATTCGTCTTGTCGAAACGAATCCATAAATTACAAAAACTTGACACAAAACTAACAAATGCAAAAAAAAATTGAATAAAAACAACAACAAAAAAAAGAAAACCAGTTTTTCTCTCTTTTGCCAAAGGTATTTTCTAGTTGTCACTTTCATTAAGAAGTACTGTACTTAAACTTTTGTCAAGACATAATACTCAAATAAGCAAACATATGAATGATTGAAGGAAGAGTTCAGATAAATATTAATGGTGGGCCAAACCCATAAATCCATTTTTAGCATTAAAATGATTGATGGACTTTATTATGCTGTAGAAATAGGGATGACAACTGGACTCTTATCTAATGGATATCCACCTCTTGAGGAATACAACCGTTCTATAGGTACAGATGGAGTGCATTGATGGTGCACCGATTAGAGCCGGGAACCCCTTTGTGGTTCTTACACGGTCGATCCGAGCCGTTTATTCATTCCAAAATCAAGATTTCAAGTGGGCCTATGTTGAAATCAACTCAATTAGACGTTCCTAGGGGCTTGATCCAAAATCACTCCATTTCTTTTTTGGAAGATGAATAACTTTATTAATCTTGAAAGACAAGACTAAAAGGGGCAAGCACAGTAACAAGCACGGTTACCAAAACAAGACCCAACACCTGTGGGTCAAAACCCAGATACAACAATAAAGCATAAAAAGCCCATGGGTCAAAATCTAGATAACAACGATAAATACAAAATGGGTTGAGCCCAAGAAGAGCAGCCAACCCTAAGATGCTTCCAACAACCACCAACGGCCACCACCTCTTCGGAAGCACATCTCCACATTGCCGTTAAGCACACCAAATTGATCTATAGACGAACTCGTCAGGAGAAACACCATCGCCGACAACAGAACAATACCAAGCCGTTAGGCAAACTGAAAACACTCTGGAGTGAGACCAGCGAGAGGTATGAGCAAAAGCCAACAGCAGCGGAGCCAAGGGAAGAACGACCCGGCATCAGAAGACCCAAAATCGAGCAGATCCAAAATCGAATAGAACAAGTATGCACAGCAACGACGAACAATTTGAGCAATCTGTGAAGCCGTGAAGCAGCTGAACGCCGTAACGCGGGCCTGCCGGGAGAGAAGGTCGAAACCATTCGCCAACCAAAGCATGACAATAGGAGATCACCAAACCCATAACAACGCCAACCGATCAATTGAAGAAGCCCAACACACCACCATCACAGCCCAAAAGCCCACCAGCGAACCTCCTGGGCTCGCTCGGAATTTTGATTTTGGGATGAACGAACGGCTTGGATCGATCGTGTGGGACCCACAAAGGGATCCCGGCGCCAGTCGATACATAATGTGTACATGGGAGTCCATACCCCTGGATTGTCTAATGAGGAATATGGTTTCTACATAATTTTTTGAGCCTCAAGAAACATAAATGGTTTCTACATATCGTTATTCATAAAATCCGACTCCAAACTATTCACACGTTTTCACATCATATATATGTGACTGTATGTGGAAACTTTATATCCACCTCAAAACTAATTTGCAATGAGTAGAGAGGCCAGCATTATACTTATCAAGCGATTATCCATTTCATCCCCAAGCAATGTGGAACAATATTCTTTAACATCCCCCCTCACGTGCAGTCGCATTTGAGGTCTATAACGTGTGACATCATTTTAGGTCTATCTTTGTGCATTTTTTTTAAATGTGGGGTGAAATGGGTCCCGCTTTGATATCATATGAAAACTTTATATCTAACTCAAAACTAATTGGCAATAAATGGAGAGGCCCAACATTATATTAAGTGATCACCTATTTCATCCCCAAGCAATGTGACACAATATTCTTTAACATTGTATTAATAAATAGCGCAAGTGCTTATCCCTCGTGTTTTGTATTTAAGCTAACATTTTGCTTCTATTGGTGGAATAATGTCCAACCAATAGGGTTTTTCTCGACGATCATTAGGAGTGTTCGGGCTAATTTATGTACACCTTTACTAATTTCCTCTCCAGTCTGGTCAAAGTCAGGCTATCCATGCCAAGGCGAGTGATTCACAAGAAATTATGCTTTTGCGGCTTGACCCAGAAAAAAAAAAAAATTGAACCATAGTTAAATGTGTAGAGAGCAAACCTGTAAACTAACCGGCCAAGAAAGATCCACAAATGCCTTGCTAATTAAAATCGGATAACCAAAAAGTTTAGCCACATAAAACTTTGGTTATCCATTTATAAATTCTTAAAGTTAAAGAATGTCAAGTCCCACATTGGTGTTTTTTTGTCCATAACCAAAAATAATGGACACCCTCCATCACTTATTCAAATGATAAACAAAACTTGCCACATTACTTTTTCAAACTACAAAAAATAGTTTTGAAATTTTTTTTAAAAAATATTTTGAATTTTCTTTAAGTACAAAACGGTTTAAAAAAAACAGTTTTTAAAAATAAATTTTGAAAAAAAACATTTTTTAAAAATAAACTTCTGAAAAAAACAGTTTTTAAAATGAACTTTTGAAAAAAAAAAACAGTTTTTTAAAATGAACTTTTGAAAAAAACAGTTTTTTAAAATAAACTTTTGAAAAAAACCAGTTTTTTAAAATTAAACTTTTGAAAAAGAAAAAAAGAATTTTAAATTAAACTTTTGAAAACATTGTTAAGAGAGGAGAGAAAAGGTTTTTGTCATTTTGTGTAATGGTGGGTGTACTTGATTGGGTAGATGTGGGGTCCATTAAATTTGGTTATTAGCAAAAGGTTGCTAGTTTTGGTTATCCAAGTGACAAAATTTGGTTAGTTGCTAAGAGGTTGCTAAGTTTGGTTATTCCAATGTGAGCACTTTTTTAAACAAACATTGCTAACTTTAGCAACTTTTTGGTTTTGGTTATGCCATTGTGGATGCTCTAATATATATACAACCGAAGTTACTAAAGTGAATGGAAAATGTTATACACGTGTGGAAGGAAAAAACGTCCCCTACTGGAGTCCTGGGGTGTAGAAGAAAGATTCACAAGGGACACTCAATCTTTGCCCAATGTCCATATCTCTCCCTCCCTCACCAGTCTGGGGGAGAAAATTTTGTTTGCTAAAAAATAATTGAGGATTTTCGTCGCGTTCCCTTGGGTAAAGTTGTTAGCCCCCCAAAAAACTAGGAAATGCTAAGATTCTCAAAAGCGTACCTCAAAAATTTCTCTGAAAGTAAAATCGTTTGAACCACTTATTTCACTTTCGATGGGTACCTAGCATTGTTGCAAAAAAAAAAACTCTTGTTTAAGTTTTTTGGTCCAGGAGGAAGATCCTCTCCGGACCTTTCCTCGTTGTGGGCCCTTTGAATTTCGTTTAATATTGCACACTTATATTGCAAGAAGTGGGTTTTGATTAGTATTTCTAAAATTATATTCTACTTGCTCCGTCCTTTTTTAATTATGTTGTTTTGTAAATCCAATTTATTATAAAAATATTATTATTACACATTTCACATTAACTTTTACCCGTTAACTTTTTACCCACTAACTTATCATTAACTTGAGCCTGAAAAAAGCCACAAGTAGCCCAACTGTTCGATTCCAGTCAGGGGAAAGTAACCCAGGCCTGGCCTTCTGTTCATATACATCTCTATCAACTTTTCTGTTGACTCAAAAAAGAGGCTATAGATGGGAACTTTGTTCTGTGGCAGCCCAATAAGAACACAGTTAAAATTCTCACCATGTCCACTCAAATTACCTTTGCTCTGTTCGTTTTTTAGTTTAGTTTTAATTTTGATAACATCATTATTTTTCGCGTTTTCTCTTTATCTTTCTCCACTCATTACACTTGATAACATCATAAAAATTGAACTAAACTAAACTATCTAATCAAACACAGCCATTAGCATCCTCTCTCTCTTAATATGCACCTACAAAGTTGAAAGGCAAGTGATTGTCACATATGGTGGGCATGGAAAACATTTAGCAGTGTCGGTGGATTGGCTTTTGCCATGTATAGAGAGACAAGAGAGCATCCAAAGACCAATGGTTTGAGAATGACCCCATGAGAAAATATCAGTAATAGTAGAGAGCCAGAATTTTAGACGAAAGAGACCGATTTAAAAATATTATTTTTAACCAAAAATGTAGTTAGCGTATTGTGCAGATTATGTATTACAATATTACTGTATATGACATTATTTAGTTTTTTGATCGACAATTACAACACCCTCGTATAATTAACTGTGTTATTATGGGCTCCTTTGACAAAAAAAAGAAAAAAAAAAAACTTTTTTTTTTTTATTTTTATTCAAAAAAATTATCACTTCGTTAGTTTTCTTTCAGTTTTAAAAATGGATTTGTTTGAGTATAAAATTATGATCAAAACTAATTTTTTTAACAAAGCCAAAATTAAACCGATAAACTAGTTTATTTTTTGCTTTATTCAAAAAAATATACTTTTGACCATAATTTTATACCCTTTGGATTCGAAAACTTGACGCAAAACTAACAAATGCAATTTTTTTTAATAAAGAAAAAACGAAAAAAAATAAAAAAACTAGTTAAAAATACATCTGGGTCAGCCACCATGTATACTTCAAATTAATGTGCAAAGGAGAAGGCCACCATGAACACTTTCGAATCAGAAAAGGCTAGTAATTGTCGAATCATGCTATATGTACAACCATTTCGGCTCCAACCATTTACAACTCACTCACATATTTCTATTTTCACACACAATTACGCCAGAGCCCCATATATACGGGTGTGGCCAGAATATGTGGAAATTCTAAAACCATTGCAGACAAGAAGATTTTTGTAATTGTCAGCTATGACTTGAGTCGTGCCATGTGGCACACATTTAGCAGTGTCGGTGGTTAGGCTTTTGCATGTACAGTTAGATATGATCGAGCAATGATGAAAATGGCTGAGAGAGCATCCAAAGGCCAATGGTTCGACAATGACCTCATTTAATTTTATTCGAGTAAATATGTCCGAGTAAATTTGAACACAGATGTATTGCAGAATTGTTTTAATAAATCTAATTTTGAACACGATAGTGTAACAAGTCCACCGTCATTGAACGACTCAAATACATTTGTATTTAAATCTGTGTACACGCAATTCATTAATTGTACCTATCATTCCTTTATTCTAAGATTAGCTAGTTGTGTAAACTTGTTTTCAAGGAATTACGGCTGATAGCTAGGAACAATCAAGATTAATGTAATATATGTTAGTTGTATATTTAACTTCATTTTTTATATGAAAAAATAACACCTATTTTTCTAGTGGACTAGAATTATGGCACAAATAAACTATTCCATTAAAAAATGCAACACCTCTTAAAACAAAATAACGGAGAGATTATTCCACTCTCTTAGAGCTCCCATATACTGGACGGTATGTAGAGCTCTACCTGTTGTGAGGGATGGAGCAATGCTCAAGGAGATTGAAGTAATTTTCTCAAATTACAGATCAAGGAAGTTATAAATAAATTATTCATATAGAAAATCTTTAGAAGAAGGTAATGAAATTTCATAAATTACATGATGAATTTAAGCAATTGTTGAAAACACATTTTTTCCTATACTTGTATCTTGAATTGTACAATATACAGACATAATTGAGCCTATGTTGTCTTAAAGTATCTTGAATTTGCCAACAAAGGATAAATGAATGTCCATTGCAAAAAAAAAAGTGATAAATGAAAGTGGATGTATGTATATAAGAGGCAAATGAAAGTGGATGTATGTATATATGGTACTACTCAATGTTTTCCTTATTAGTTGGAAGAAAATTTTGGGAGTTATGAATTATACTTTATGGCATAAATGGTCATTGTAGATACGTTTTGTATCTTTTTGGTCCCTAATTTAATCGTTTAAAAAAACGTAATTTTCCAGGTATGTCCTTTCCTTTGGGACGGAGGGAGTAATAAAATGACGACAGTATAAAAATTCAAAATTTTCAACGTAAAATGTCTAAAAACATACAATCGATATGCAAATGACCTAATTTTTGGTGCACATGACATTACCAACGAGCTTTAAAATTTTAGCAATTTAAATTATCAAAATGGGCTTTAAAGGACCTCTTTAGTAATTTATAGGAAAAGACAATGTGCGGTGTCTTAAAAGACTGGATGGGCCAATTTGTGTGTTGTGGACCCATAACGTCTACGTTAGAGTCACTCTCACACTGATTTCTTGTAAAAATTAAGTTGATCAAATATTATAATACAATTATCTAATCATTCTTACGAAGCTTCATAAATTTATAACGACGGTCCTTTTATGCGACACAAATTCATTCTAATTATGTTGATCACATAAAAAAACATAAGCCCTTCAAATATTAAATATTAAGTTGATCGACTATCAATTAATTTAAATTTCGAACACTTTTACCTTGAAAAGAAATAGAGTAGATAATTAGCCGACTGGATCAAAACTCCTTTTTCGATACATATATAATTTGATTATTCTGTTCTACAGGTTGATAGTTTTCTTGATGTTAGCAAAAATTGGACACATTGAAGTGAATCCAAACAATATCCACATTTACTTCCAACATGGATCTATCAAGATTTTCGTAGGATGTGGATTTTTTTTCGGTCCAAGTTTTAAACTGGGCGAGACAATTTAAATCTAAATTATACAATGGTATAATCCATGGTTTAGATTAACTTAAAACTCTTCAACTCTTATATATTGGTAATAATTTTGGTATAAATACAAAAAAATAACTGTAGCAAATGGGCGGTCCAGATGTGGACTGTCCCATTCAACCCAAATGAAGGACAGATGAGGAATTAATTTGTTTTAAAATGACTAGATTTATTGCATTGCTCCAAACAAAATTTATCTCTACTGCATTTATATGTTTAACTAGGCTTGTTTTGGTGTTTTGGCAAAAATTAACCAAATGGATTTTTTTTTTGTCTTTATTCAAACAAATTTGCATTTGTTAGTTTTGTATCGATTTTTTTGTGTGGATAATTGGTTTGTCACAACTAGGCTAGGCAATCATACCCGCCCCGCCCCGCCCCGAATGGGGCGGGTTTTTTTTTTTCAAATTTTCCGGGTAACGGGTAGGGTAAGGGGCAAAAATTTAAAACCCCGACCGGGTTCGGGTAGGGTTGGGGGGAGACGTGCCCCGCCCCGCCCCGAAATATATTTATATATAAAATTATACTTTTATTTTAATCTAATTATCATTATACTAAAGATATTATAATTTTATCCTAATTTTATTATCATTCTACTAAAAAAACTTTCATTCTTACCTTAATATGTTAACCATTAGCCTAAAATATCACTTTATTTATAGGTTTTTATTTTTATTTTGCTTTTAGATTAACGAATTTTTAAAATTTCTTACGAAGCGGGGCGGGGCGGGTAAACCCGTTCCCCGATCGGGGCGGGAACGGGGGTACCCAAAAAATACCCGGTCGGGGTCGGGTCCGGGGAGTAATTTTCGGGTCGGGGTCGGGTATGCCAAAAACCCGCCCCGCCCCATTGCCATCCCTAGTCACAACGAGATGGATCTAAAAAGTTAAAAATTATTTAAATTAAAAGTTCAGTAAAGACAAAAATAATTGAAATTTATTCACAAAAAATAGTTTAGTTAATAATTTTTTATTATTTAGATTCTTTTCGTCGGGACAAACCAATAATTCATAAAAAAAATTGATGTAAAACTATAACAAAAGCATTTTTTTTTTGGTCTCAAAACACCCAAGCTGGGCAAAGTTAAAAGCAAAAGTCAAAATTATTTGCAACACCCTAGATAATAGAGACACACTCTCTCTCCACGGTTATACGAGTTAACTTATGCGCAACTCAACTAACTTCCTACTTATTCTAGTTAAAGACATGTATTCCCGTCAAGATTAGGAGATTCGCAAAAACATTGTCTCATACTATCCGCCTATGAAGGCCGATTTTAAACTCAAAATGTCTGAGTTCACATCTCGTTCCTCTGTCGGTCAGATGAGCTACCCTTTGGAGTCTCTGTTTCTAAAGCAGAGGAGCAACAAATGCAAAGCGGTGGAAGCAACATCCAAGCACATGGGGGTTGGGTTGGGTTGGGGGGTGATTTAATCAATGCGCTTTCCCCTTCCCAACTCCCTCCGCTTTTAGTTGTCTCACATTCCCTCCATGACTATTACTACTACTCTCTCTCTCTCTCTCTCTCTCTCTCTCCATGTGTTGCCGTTAGATTTTTCAATGTGTTTCTAAAAAGCAGCACCAAATCACGCTCTCTCGGCCTGCGTTTTCCTTTTTCACTTTCTCACACACTCCTGGATCTCTCCGCGCTTCAACACGCAACCTACATTCATTCTTTAACCCAACCGATATCGGTGATTAATAAATAGGAGATGGAATCCTCTGCGTACGGGGGCTTCATGTATCTACTACTTACTCCATCCGTCCCAATTTTATAGTCTCTCGTTTTATTTTAATCAGATAAAAAAAACGATTATATCCTTCAATCGATAATACATTTTATATGTAATATGGATCTTGTTTGAAAGATCTTGATTGAATCTAATAAATAAAATGTTCAAAATCACTTAAAACATCATAGATTATAAGATATCTCACTATGAAAAGTGACACGAACTCCCAAAAAAGACTATAAAATTAGGACGAGAGGAGTATCTTTTTACTACTTCTCTATAAATATTGCTACACTCATATCTCGAATGATTTACGATCAACTCTGAATGCAGTTATGTTCAAAGTCGTATGATATATGCAAATCCAAATGCATCAAAATGATCTTGACGAGTTCTTAAGTATTAACAACCTCAATCTTTAATGTGACCTGGGAACTCAGGAGAAACTATAAGTCTTGGCGTTCAACGATTTCTTAAGTGGGAAGTTAGAATTTTGTCTCTAACATTGTTTGACTGTGAGAAAATAACGGGTACTAATGATATTGAGAATAATGAAAATTTCCCTCGATTTTCATTTATATTCATTTTCCTTTTAAGTTCCAAACACAGCACCCACAAAGAATATGGAAATACCAGGGTACCAACCCCACCATTGTACAAAGGGCAGCACGGAGCCACAACTAAACGATCAATCCGAACCGTTTATCCATCTCAAAAGTAAATTCCGAGTGGGCCCCGCACAAGAATCGGTGCAATCGGACGGCCAAAAGAGCTCGATCCAAAATCACCCCATTTTCGAGCTCATCTAGCTGTCCAATTATATCAATTCTCGCGTAGACCCACTCGGAATAGTTTGGATTGACTGTTGGGGACCCACACAAGGAGGTCCCTGAAGCCGTATCGGTACTCTCCGGTGTTTGTACGTACATAACAGTTGGAAAGAATGAGCGACTTGGGTGGTCAATGTAAGTGGGGAATTGGGGGGAGACCCACAAAAAGTCAACCAGTGCGGTTTGGCCCCTAGCTATTACCTTTAGGAAAGGAAAGGGAGTAATGGAGCACTTATTGACGGATTTAGCCATGAAAATGGTTTCCAAAGATATAGTGGGAACCATTAGATTAAAGTAAGGCTGGTTTTTCCATGTTGTCTAAATGGGTCAAAATCGACAAAAATACGAATTACAAAACAAATTATTTTCTTCACTCACACCAACCAATAATCGAAATAGCAGACATAATTTACGGACAAACTTTTTTCCGGAAAAAAACAAAGGGTGGTGATCAATTTTTTTATTTTTAAAAGGTTAGTTATTCTGACTCTGCCGTTTTCTCGGGTTTTTTTTTTGTTGCTATGGAAGACTGCTGTTTTCACCCATGTTGTGAATGGGAACAGAACCTTGTGCATAAACGATACCTAAAGAGTTACCAGACAGTGATGGCTTAACAGCTGACAGACAAACTGTGAACGCGTTGATAAAATGACCCACAGGTTCGCGCCTCACAGACTCTCCATGCGATTTGAGCAATGAAAAATGCAAAAAACAGCTGACTGACGCGGCTATTGTTAAGGTAAAAAAAGTGTATTGTAATGCATGAAAAATATACAGAAATGTGGGCAAGTGAACTAAAAAGTACTCCGTTCGATCCAATTTCTTTGCCTATTTTGGAGAATCCAACTTATTAAGAGATGTGGAAATCTTAGATTGTCTATTCTGTTTTGCCGTTAAGTCCATTTGATATTAACAAGACCAATTTTTTTTTTTGGAGATAAAGACTTTATGTGAAACTCAAAACATATGCAATATGAATTTTATTTGGTAGATATCAATTACTTTTAGTATACAAAACTTTCAAAAATCATAAAGACCGTTATAAAATAAAAGATAATTGACAAACTAATTGAGATAAAAAAAAAAAACTTTTTAAAGGTAAAACTGGAAAGTGAACCTGTTTTTATGAATGTTTCTAGAAATGAGACATAAATTTTGGAACATTCCACAATGAAAAGAGGGATCAAGATTTTGGAACAAAGGGAGTATAAAATTTTGAAAATGCTAAAATATGTCATTGAGCTTATATGTTAAGATTGAAAATGTGTGTTGAAATGTCTGAAAAATATAAAGTATGTATAGATGTAATGAAAAATATAAAAGTCAACTAAAATGTGTTTTCTTTGTGTCACACAATGGCATATAATTTTTTTTTTTTGTCATTTCTAGAATTTATTGACAGCCCATACCCCATAGAATGACACTTGAGCAATAACTAAAGGATAAAATGAGATTTAAAAAAAAAAAAAACGATAACAAAAACGAACCTGATGCGACCGTCATCAATTAAAAGTGACAGTTGGATCCGAATCAACAATAAATACCAAAAAAAAAAAACCATCCTATGCATTTCCAAGTAAATTTCTGCCAGTCCAACTGGCTTTAAATTGATGAATTGCAATCCAATTAATGCTACAGAATTTTTATTTTTTTTTTATCAAAAAAGACAATAGTACTCGGGTTATGTTAGGTGTGTTTTGGCCAAAAAAGTTGGCTGACTTTTTGTTTTTCCTTTATTTTTTTTTTTGTTTTTTTTTAGTTTTGCATCAACTTTTTTGTGTATTATTGGTTCGTCTTGGCGAGAGGAATAAAAAAAGTATAAAATTATGACCAAAGCTTAATTTTTTTTGAATAAAAACAAAAATACGCCAAAAAGTTAATTTTTTACACTTTTTTCGATCTTAGTCAAAAAATTGAAAGTCTTGTCATAATCTTTTACCTTTTTGGATTCGTCTCGTCGAGACGAACCAATAATACTCAAAAAATCGATGCAAAACTAATAAACACAAAAAAAAAATCAAGTAAAGACAAAGCAAAAAGTTTAGTTGACTTTTTTTAGCCAAACTTAGGCTAAATGGATAAACCTAGGGTACCGAAAGAAATGTATAGAAAATGTACAAAGCGCTCTTGGGGATCCACTTTTGGGTCCCACACGAGTGATCCAAACAATTAGTTATTTTTAAAACATTTTTCCGAGGGAGCTTTATAAAAATCAGCTCAATCAGGCGGTTAAAAGTGCTTGAACTAAAGTTCCACCGTTTCAAATCAAATTACCCTCGAAAAAATGTTTCAAGAACAATGAACGGTTCAGATCACTCGTGTGGGACCCAAAAGTGGGTCCCTGAGAGAGCTTTGTACATTTTCTGTACATTTCTTTCGGTACGGCTAGCAACGTCCTTCATAAATTATCAAAATAGAAGATAATTCTCCATGACCCTTTAAAAAGATTTTGATAAAAAAAGAAGATATGCCACATTCATAATTACTCATTAAAATTCTAATAGTTGATCGAATTTCCAAAAACCTTTGACTAAAACATATCAATGTTTGAATGAGTTTGAACTAGCTAATTAATTATTCTTGAAAATAGTTGTTGTTAGTGTTTAGTAAATTTGCTTTAACGCTTCTTCACAATTTTTATACTTAAATTCTCGTTGGAATTCGGTTTCCAAAGAAATGTTGTTAATCCGATGAACCTGGTACCAACGGGTATCATTTCCCCGGAAAAACAGTCTCTTTCAAGCTTTTCAACTAAAAATTGATACAGAAATAAATCTCACCAAAACCCACGTTAAAAAAAATTCAGATTAAATGATAGAAAAAAATAATTATTGTATTTGAAAAATTCCATCTTAGTAAAAATAGTCATTTCTATTGTCAGTTTACTGGACAAACAATAAGAATACTCTTTGACCGGTAAGAGTACACTCTTATCGATAAGCTATGGTAAGAGTGCATTTTTATAGGTAAACAGGGTAGCTTACCGATAAGAATGCACTCTTACCAGCCAAAAAATACTCTTGCACTCTTACTGGTAGCATTGTCCACCTAGGCTGACGGTAGAATTTTGCTAGTAAAAATATGTTGCTATGGTTATAAAGAAAAATTTACTAAATTCTTGCTAGTCATGAACAAAACATAATTAATTCCAAAGAAAATGGCGTGAACATAACATAAATATTTGAAAAGACAGACAAAAGGGCAGTGGTAATTTTCTTTTTTGCAAAGCTCGTAAAAATTACAGAAATGTATTGAGTCATCACGGCCGTCCTTTTAACAATCAACGATCCGAATTATCTTCACGTAAATATAACGATTTCACATATAAGATAATTTAGACCGTTGATTATCGAACGGACGATCGTGATGACACACTCCTATAGTGACAACTACAAGCCAATGGATATGATTTTTACAATTCATTTTTTTATTATCCGCAGCCCTTTTCTTGTCCTTATTATTTATTTGTATCTACATTATTACCTTTTAATTAGTTCAACTTTACACCCATTGATGGGCAATATAGTCAATTCACACTAACAAGGCAACAAAAAAAAGGAGTGAATGACAAGAAAAAGGAGTGTTAAAATCAATTACCAATAAGATTGCTTTAAATATTGTTCACTAAAAACAAATTGAAGCCCTATTCCCAAGAATATAACTTCAAGGTGTGTTCCACTAAGAGAGTTTTTAGAATAAATTGGATTTTCAGGGTGTTTATGTTATGTATTGTAAGAGAATGACCTGTTTTTATTTTTTTTTTTAAAAAAATTGTTTTTTAGTGGAACACCCCTAGTTTCGCAGAAAGTAAAGTAACATTTCAACACAGAAAAAAACACCAAACTGCAAGAAAATTATAGTGGCTGTGTTCGTTTGGGAGTTTTGGGATGGTTTTGGCCTTGTTTTAGTTTTGCTTACATCATCATTTCTTTGTATCTCTTTTCACTCATTACACCTGCTTACATCATTAAAATTAAACTAAATCAACTAACCGAACAAGGCCAGTAAATTATTTTATACATCGTATGGAAAAAAAATGTGGGATACAAAAATACAAAATCACCAATTAAATAAATTACTCTATACCTAAAGTTTTTATTTACGAAGCTACAAACAGTCACTATAAATTGAAGAATTTACTTCTAGTCCACCACAGACATGCTTCATAAGGATAGAAGTACTATCACTATTGCTATTTCCACGCCGAACCATGGAATAATTTGACAGAGACAAGGATGAACCTGAGTTCGAGTTCACCCCAGTGAGTGAACTCACCTCGGGGACTGACTCGGTCGACGTGACCACATTCACGTTCTTCAGTATAAACTCATTGCCAACTAGATGGTTGAAGAGCCCAGACTCAGTCACCGCGTTCTTCTTCTTATGTTGAGTCGTGACTCGGACTATTTCCGTCAACATAGCGTTCGAAAGCCGCCGTACTCCCCTAGCCCCGCCCATTACCACCGCTGAGTTAACCGGTTTCTGCGACTGAGTTTGTTTCACCGAGTTTTTCTTTCCATGCTGCTTGTTACTAGTATGTGCAGTGACGGCCTCGGTGGATAACAACTGAACAGTCTCGGGACTCCGACTCCTGATTCGACTCAGTGGGTCACCAAGTAACAAAACTTCTCTCACGTCCACGAGCATAACATGCTTGAAATTCCTCCTAACCCGACCCAAGAGCATCGGGTAACATGCCCATCTCCTCATACTCATCAGCACGTGGTCTAAAAACCCTGATAACGAGTTTTCCGGGTCGAGCTCGTCCACCACGAAACTCACCACCGAGCCGTAACTCGCCCGGGTCGACTCAGTCTCGTTATTTTCTCCTCTGTTCTCACTTCTGATCCCTCTTCCCCAAATCGTCTCCCCCCTTTCCTTTTCCTTCTCCTTCTCCTTCTTGCTCGACTTCAAAAACTCGTTTTCGTCAGAACTCGCTAACTCGATCGGTTTCACGAACTGGGTTCGATTGAGAAGCTTGAAAAATGATTCGGTTTCTTGAAAAATCACCGATTCAAATGCAGAGGAATGGGTTGAAGAGGGGAAAATGAATAGAAGGTCTGATTTAGAAGAGAGAGAAGATTTGTAAAATAACCTGAGAAACAAACGTAGTTCTTGCTCTGTAACGGATTCTATCACGTGGCCGACAATGAGGTCGTTCATGGCCCTGGCGCCTTTTCTGTACAAATTGCCCAGCCCTTGTAAAGCGTATGATGAATGTGGTCGGGTATTTTGGTAATAATAATTGGGTTTGGAGAGGAATTTTGGGTTCGTTGAGGAGGAGAGGTGGCGGCGAGTGGAAATGGCGGTGGTCGTGGTGGGTTCGAAGGAGGAGAGAGTGAAGAAGAGGAGAGAGAGGAAGACGAGGAGGGAGCAGATTGTGATGGTGGATTGGGCTTTGGAGAGGAGGAGGGGGTTTGAAGAAGCGGAGGTGGGGCGGCGAGTGAGTGGCGGTGGTGGAGGAGGAGTGGCGGTGTTGTTGATTGGGGTGGATTTGAAGGAATTGGAAATAGTGGGGGTGTTTTTGCTATTGTTGTTGATTGTTGGAGGTGGTGATTGTTGTTCGTTATCGGGGAAGAAGACTAGGAAAAAACCCAGACCCCAACCTTCACTGTTGCTGTTGCTCTTGGCCTTTGCTGTGAACCCCATTGACGATCTTCTCTCTCTCTCTCTCTCTCTCTCTCTCTCTCTCTCGCCACGTAGCTATTCCCTTTCCCCACCCTCTCTCTGCGCCGTCCGTCTCTATTTAAGCACCCTCTCCCTCTCTCTCTCTCTCTCTCTCTCTCTCTCTCTCTTATGGAGTATATATTCTGGGTAAATTTTCATTCCGTAGTACAACATTCCATTTTAAAAGAAAACCCTCTCTCTCTCTCTCTCTCTCTCTCTCTCTCTCTCTCTCCGCATGTTATAAGTTCTCGCCCTAATTTAAGGTGGATTTTTTACTCTCTCCGTCTTAATTTTTTTCTGTCCACTCTAATTATTCATAAAACATTAACAAATTATTTATGTTTTCTAATGTATTCGGTTGGAGTTCCCGATCTTCTCCCCTTACTTGATGTACCATTGTTAAGTTTCTTAATAAAATCTTTTCTGATCAAAATGTTATATATATGGGGCTTAAATGCCCTGACACAACAAAAAAAACACAAAAGACATCGCCATCTTAAATTCTTCAAACCAAGGGCTCAGATTAAAACTTGATAATTATACACCCCCTCCCTTCCCTTCCATCTCACCTAATCTCTCTCCCCCAACCTCAGATTCACGACAGAAACAGGGAGAGAACCAGAGACCCATCGATCAAATTCCTTCCCGGACACCTATCTCCCGATTCCATCTCTCTCTCACAACTAGTTCCGGTGAGCCTGTCTCTTCTTTCTTTCTCTCTCTCTCTCTCTCAAACGCGCGCACACACAGAGAGAAATGAAAATTTAGATTACAACACTTTGATTAAATGGATCAATTTTTTTGGCTGTTCCAGATTGAAGAAGGAACGTATGTTTGCTTGTACGGAGGAATGGACATAAATTGGATACAACAAATTAAAAGAGGCTGAACGTGTCGCCAACATCTTGAGAAGCAATCCTGGAAAGGCTCAGACAATTTTTCTTGTTTTTCATGTTGTTCTTGTATTGGTTTGTTGGAATAGGAGCATTTGGTTGGTCTTGTGGTACTGCAGTTTCAGCGTTGTCGGAAGGGAAACCTATTATTCTTTTCTATGCCAGTAAAAGGGACGTGGGTTATGCACGCTACGTGTTTGATGAAATGGTTGTGAGACGTAATGCTACTTGGAATACCACCATGATTGCTAAAATTTTAATTACGGGAATATGATTGCTAAAATTCTAGTGTTAGAATTGGAATAGGAGTTGTATTTTTCTTGTTTTCCATGTGGTTATTGTATTGGTTTGTATAGCTCAGATGGCAATTAAATGGCACAACACAGATGCCTTTAAGTTGGAAAGTAATAGTACAAAGGTTGCAATATTGTTTTACGTTCAGTGTTTTGTATTCCAATGCAGAGAATTTTAGAGCTCAAATTTGTGGGATGCTTGAATCTTTTGCTGATCTTATAAAAATTGTCCAACCTGACATTGAACAATAGTTGTAAATTGAAACAATGGCAAGAAGTGATTTGGCTAGATGATTGTTTTTTTGATCGGCAACAAATTTTATTGAAACTCGATAAAAGATACATCGAGATAGATCATACGAAGCACAAGAGCAAGGATATGGTGAGGCTAAACAACGAGCCAGAAAAATGAAGTAGAGCCAGAAAAAAAGAAAAAGAGGAACTAGAAATAAAAAAACAAACGCAACTTGCCCCAAAATGAATTAGGACAAAATTACAAGCTTTCTCCCATAAGGAAAGAACAATCATCCGAGTAGATAGATCCAGCAGCAACAAACATAGATATATATCCAGCATCAATATTATGACAGTTCCATGAACATCGGCTATCTCAATACAAAGCATTCTTTAGAGCAGCATCCAATTCAAATTTAAGCACCAGTAGCAGTATCATGATTTGGCTAGATGATTTGTCAAACCACCAAACGGAAATTTTAAATGCACCCCCAGCAAATTCAAATAGAAATTAATATATAGATAAACCTTCTCATGCTTTCTTGTTAATTCAGTGACAATAGGCCTGGACCAAACATCATAATAAAAATAAATAAATAAATAAAAGAATGGCAGCTGAATTGAATAAGAACAAACACAAGGTATCATAAAAAAATAAAAAAGAAAAACAACCAAAGGGCTATACAACTCTATGAGTTGACATCCAAAAAGATTCCGGTCAAAGCAATCCGAGCCTTGGCTTCAAATCTCTTCAACCTGTATAAAACACAAAGTTACACTTTCATTAAGCAAAAAACTTTGTGCATACAAATACTAAGTACTAACAAAATTAGCTTAAGCAAAAAACTTTGTGCATACAAATACTAAGTACTGACATAATTAGCTTAAGCAAGTTTTGAAGTACCTCATCGTAACTATCAGAATCTTGTTCTTCCGTGTCTAAGGCTGTGGAAGAAAATTGACAATGAGGAAAGAATAAGAATATTTATCCCAAGTCAATAAGAACATTTATATCAAGAAAATTTGTAATTCACTTACCTTTGTAAGTTTTACTCATCGGATTCTCTGGACAAATCCTCTTATCATGTCCTAACTTCTTGCATAAGTTGCACTTTCTTTTCCTCTTGTTCAATGAGAGCTCTATACCGCTTTTCAATCGCCCGGACTGTATGTTAGCCCCTTTTTCCGTCCTATCTTTTTTTCTACCCTTGGTTTGTGAGATGTTAGGATCCGAAAGCAATATCTGAGACGGCTCGATAGAATCTATATGATCTTTTTCATGACAAACATTGGATCAGAGTCTCAAGTAAGAAGAAACTTTTTGGAGCTTCTCGTGAGAGCTTCTCGGATAGATCATTCATAGTTTTGATGTAAATTGTGTATGGCTCATATGATGGGGCAGCCAAACAAGCCAATTTGGTAGATTCTTGACACATATGGCTAAGTCTTAATGCCTCGGATTCCTCTTTGCCATCATCATGTACCAATCCTTCGGAATCAACTATCCTAAATTTGTTGGCCTTTTGCATCCATCGTGGAAGAAGAAAGTGGTCCGGTATTGCATCAATGTCTAGTCGGAGAAATATTTTCAAAATGTGTGTACACAATATTCCAACAAACTCAAAATTTTGGCATTCACACATGCCCTCATAGGTTTGCAAATCTAGTGTCACGGCAAACTTTTTAGATTCATAAACTTTTGATTGCACTATGAATGATTCGAATCCATTGGCATTTCTCACATCTTCAACTTTGTAATGACGAACTTCACTCATTTCATTCTTGAACTTGTTGAAAACATTTCTAGTATAAACTTTTGCTGCATGCTTCAACAAAAATTCATCATCACGCACAATCCGAAACTTATGTTCAGTCTCAAAATCTTCATCACTCTCCCTTTTCACAATCTTCTTCAAGGCTTCATCATACTTGACAACAAACTCTTTGAGATTTGTCGTCGAGGTTACAAAAGCATCAAAAAATGAATTTACCCCCTCACTGCGTCCGGTGGTATTCATACCAGCGAAGAATGTGCCACGATTATAAGCGGGTACCCATGAATCACGAATTTCATACATGTGTTGAAGCCATTCATTGCTTTCTAACCCATTTTCCTTCATCAATACCATCCATTTCTCTTCAAAATCCTCCTTCTTATATGTCGCCCAAATACATTTTTTCACATCCTTCTTGAATTTTGATTTCTTGTAGTACACCTGTGACAACTTTTCAACAAATTTCTTTTTAATATGCCAAATGCATAAACGATGGCGGGTGTTGGGAAA
Organism: Vaccinium macrocarpon; assembly: GCA_022606695.1. Lineage (NCBI taxonomy): Eukaryota > Viridiplantae > Streptophyta > Magnoliopsida > Ericales > Ericaceae > Vaccinium > Vaccinium macrocarpon. Next base: position 37,014,082 of record CM040171.1, on the reverse strand, counting down.
AACTTTGGCAATTGCTCCCTTCATTGCCAAATCTTGGTCAGTGATAATAGAAGTGGGAGGACGTCCTCCCATAGCTTCAAGCCATGTTTCAAACAACCACAAGAATGTCACCTCTGTCTCGTCCTGTAAAAGTGCACATCCAAACTGTATTGACTGCATGTGATGGTTCACTCCTGTAAATGGTGCGAAAGGCATATCATACTTGTTTGTTCGATATGTTGTGTCAAATGTGACTACATCCCCAAAATAATGGTACGCCATGCGAGATCGAGAGTCCACCCAAAAAAAATTCACTGCCCTTGCACTTTCATCACATTGAATAGCATAAAAAAATTGTGGATTCTGTGCTTGTTTGTTCCTAAAGTAGGTCAAGACTGATTGTGCATCTCCGCCATCTAGATTTCTATGTCTCACATTCCTCAAATGATTATAACAATCCCTATTATCAAAGCCAATGTATTCGCCACCGAAAATTGAAGGAACTTTGGAAATTTCCAAATTACCTTTATGAAATGCTTCGGTCAAATCCTTAACTGCTTTGGGCATGTGCCGGTTTGACTTCATTTTCATCCTCTTAGATGGAGTCACTAATTGGTGATTATGAGTGTCGTTGAAAACTGTTACTTCCCATTTGTTACTCCATTTGTCACGCTTTTAATTCAAGAAATAAGCCCGGCATCCACATTTAACAAGCTTGAACAACTTCTACCTCTTTTCTTTGTTATCACTTTCTCATCTTCCTCTCTCTCATCAGTCCTCTCCACAACACTATCTTTCTCAGTCTTCGCAACATACTTTCCTTCTTTTGCACAAACGAATAGCATACTACTCACTTCATTCGACCTGTTACGTCCTTTGGATGATGTCCGAGTACGAATCCAAAAACCATTTTGTCGGCCATAATCTGTATAGTACTTTCGTGCTTCATCAATGGTCTCAAAAGTCATCCCTTTTGACGGTGCTTCTAAACCTTCCACATCGTAATTTGGGGGCTGAGAATCATCTACTTCGAAATCATCTCTTTCAAAAGGTTCTTCCATTGCTCACCCTGGAGTAGGCCATAAAAAATTCAAGTTTTAGTACACTGTAGACCATAAATAATAAGAAATTAAATTGTGAATCAGAGTATAAAGTATTTGGTAGTAAAAAATTGCACAAATCAAGGATTTATTGTTTACTACCGAGTGCTTTAATAATCAATTTCTAAGCCAGAATGTGGGCCTTGGTTTAGGTAATTGCATAAACAATTGCTTTACCAACAACAGCTAGAAATACGTAGGAGGAGTTGAGATAATTAGTCGATTAACTAATTGGTCATTAGTTTTCCATCAGCTTTCATTCTTATTGACAATAAAAATAAAAATAAAAAGCAACAAAACTAGCTGAGTCTAGTTGCATAAACAAATTGTTAGAAATACGTAGAAAGAGTCGCTTAGGGCAAAGAGAAACCCTTGATTTGAGGAGAGACAGAGAGATAGAGAGACAAAGAGAGAAGAGACAGGCTCACCGGAACTGGTCGTGAGAGAGAGAGGGAGGGCTCGCCGGAGATGGAATCGGGAGATGGGTGTTCGGGAAGGAATTTGATCGATGGGTCTCTAGTTCTCTCTGTTTCTGTCGTCAATCTGAGGTTGGGAGAGAGAGATTAGGTGAGATGGAAGGGAGGGTATGGGGTGTATAATTATCAAGTTTTAATCTGAGCCCTTGGTTTGAAGGGCTAAGATGGCGTGTCTTTTTTTGTGTTTTTTGTTGTGTCCCCGGAACCGGCCCCTATATATATATATTTAATATGGATCTTGTTTGATAGTTATGGATTTGTTTTATTAAACAAATTTTTCAACATTGTAAAAAAATATTTTAGATTGAAAGACAGGTTGTGTTTGGATGAGTTTTGAAAAGAATTTTTTGAGAAGAAATTTTGAGATAGTGTTTGTTTGAGTTTTTAAAAATAATAATAATGAGATAATGATTAGAGAGAGAAATAAAATAATGAGTAGAAAGAGATTCTTTTTTAAAAAAAGGAATCTTTTTGAATTTTTTTTTTGAAAATAGAGAAAAAATGAAAGAGAACAAGGCCACAAACAATTGAAAAATGGCACACATGCACCTAAATTGACAAGAAATTCAGGACAAATAGAGTATTTTTCACGAGTTTTTAGGTTGATTTATGTGAGGAGAATAATTTGTCTTGAAATTTGAAAAAGTCACTTAGTAGGATAAGGCTAATTAATTATCCTTGACTAAATTTAAGGGCAAGTTTGTATAAACTTTTAAAATTAGGGGGTGTTCCACTAAGCCCGTTTTTAAAATAAACTGGTTTTTTATATAATTTTTTATATGATGTATTATGAAAAAAATGATCTATCTTGACCTTAGGAAAAAAAAAACTATTTTTTGGTAGTGGAACGAAACCTAATTCTTGTACTTATTTTTAAATTGATTTGAACGGCAAGCTTCAAGTCAGAGATACCTGATTAGAGGTTTTTGGATGTTTTGAAGGTTTTAAAATTTATTTTTTTGAAATCTGAACCGTCATATGTGTTTAAAATATGTTTTTAAAGGCTCCCAGGAGAAATCATCAAAAAAAAATTACCAGGAAAACCTTGAACCGAGCAATTTTTCACAAAAACCGTACATATACATTTTTGTGAAAAACTGTTTAGATCAAGCCCTTCCCGATATTTTTTTTAATGATTTTTCGCGGAAGCCCTTAAAAACACATTTTAAGTCCGGATTAGAAGCTTGCCCTTGATCCGAATTCAAAAGTTTAAGAAATGATAGGAGTGAAAATTGTAAAGAAAACATTATAAAAAAACAAAAAGAAAATTGGCCTTTCAATTAAGCATTCACTCTCTCCGTACTCGGTACTACTAATTGCTTATAATGAATATATGTACCACATAAGTGATAAGTCATTCTCCGAATGACAACGCATCGTTCTTAATTGCCAACTTCATCACCACCTCGCGCATTGAAATTAATCTTTATAGTTACTAGTGGAGTAATAATAAGGTATCCCGAATATATGGACCATATAAGTCATTCTCCGGATGACTACGCATCGTTCTTAATTACCAACTTCATCACCACCTCGGGCATTGAAATTAATCTTTATAGTTACTAGTGGAGTAATATAATAAGGTATCCCGAATATATGTACCATATAAGTCATTCTCCGGATGACTATGCATCGTTCTTAATTACCAACTTCATCACCACCTCGGGCATTGAAATTAATTTTTAAAGTTACTAGTGGAGTAATAATAAGGTATCCCGAATATATGTACCATATTAGTCATTCTCCAGATGACTACGCATCGTTCTTAATTACCAATTTCATCACCACCTAGAGCATTGAAATCCAATTGTTCCTTCTCTCAATCAAACCTAGAAAGTCCATAGTCAAAGTATTGTGATTCTTCTGCCTATCCGGTTTGCTGGAATATGTTGAATGGAAAATTTAATTTTTAAATGTAAATTTCTCCCAATTTCTTTTTTTTTTTGCCAAGAGGTAAATCAATTTTATTCATGAACTCGTCAATGAAGAAATATCGAGGGATACTTCCCTACTAATCCAGTGCGGAACAGACTCCTACCAGATTAGATGGCTATCCAAAGTTAAGGCATATTTGGCTATAGTGTTAGTCACCTTATTACAATCACGAGGAACAAAAAGTAAAGAACACGAATGAAACTTATGAGCCAAAGATAAAACATCATTGATGACGACTTTTGAGCAGGCCTTGACTGCAGATTGACCAACAATCATCGTAATGACCGTTTGCGCATCCCCTTCCACCACATAATCCTTTTCCGGAGAACATATTGACAAGCCCAATGCAAACCGAAACCCTTCAGCCCCAACTACCTCGGCTAATATGCAACATTTGAGAGGTGAGGCAGCAACACCCACGACATTACCCATGTAATCTCTAATCACCATACCCACTCCACTCCTCCGGGTTTTTGTATCAAAAGCTGATAAGCCCCAAATGTTGTATATATCCAGGCTTATCTCGCTCGTTGTGATCACACACACGTGCATTTTGTGCCTTTATATGATTGATTTTGCGCGAGTTGTGTTTTTTTATAAGTTTTAGAAAATCGGAGTTAAAACGGCGTGTCCAAAGCTCCAAATAATCCCCGGTTGTACCTGGAGGTACCCAAGGTCCCGCAATGCCGTGGAGGACAATCGTTGAAGCTTAGAAGTCGATTAAAGAAGCTTTGGAAGGTTCAAGGAAGGCTCGGAACAAAAGAACAAGACATTTGTAGTTATGAGCCTCGAGAAAATCGACCAACCGATAGAAAAAAGACTCATTTCTCTCTCAAGATACAAAGGCTATGAAGATGAGGTCAATTGAGTTTGAAAGTAGACTCATATAGCTTTCCAACGGTTCAAGAATCGCCTCATTCCGAGTTCGGACGAAGCCGGGAGGCCAAGGGATCAAGACAAAGAAAATCTCAGAATTTTACTCTTTCAACCGGTAGAAGCTTTTTGCTCAACCAGTTGAAGCTGAATAGAAGGTTTTTCAACTGGTAGAAGCTTTTTGCTCAACCAGTTGAAGCTTCGATTTTTTGCAAATTTGGAGCCCGATCAGGAAATATCTTGTGGCACCTTTTTGTGGACTTTTTGGCACCTTCCTTTTATAGAAAGTTTTTAAGTAATGTGAGAGCTTTTAGAATATTTTGTAGAGAGAGATAGGATAAGTCTATATACACTCTCCTCTCTCCTTCTCTCCCACAACTTACACTCTCATTTTCCTAGTTAATTTTTGCTCCTCCATGGGAGGTCTTTGAAGCTTTCTCTCTTTAGTTTTCTTCATGTAAGTGTTAACCTTATGTTATTTTAATGTTTATTAATCTTGTTACTCTTGTCAAGCTCTCTCAATATATGTAGTTTATTTTCAATTCCCCCAAGTATTTGAAGTTCTTGTGTTCTAGCCATTTCTTTAAGAAGCACTAGGTTCTATTGGTTTTTAGCTAGATTCTCAAGTATTAAAGTGTTAGGCTATTATAGTATCTTCATTAAAATCAAGTTTATTTAGTCACTTGTTATGTCCTTTATTTCCCTTATAAACTTAGTCATGGTTTACTCAGTAATTATCGAGTAGTCGTTATAGGCTCTGTCATGGGGTGATTAACACCCCGTGACTTAGGTTGATTCACTCTCCTCGCCATATTGCAAACATTTCTTGTTAATCAAAGAGTTAGGATTAATTTTATGTATCAAAATTTGAATTAGTTAATCCCGTTGATCGCACGTAGCCAAAGGCGTGACGACTTGGCACGTGTGATGCTTCGGGCTATGGCAATCAAAATGTTTGTATAAATGGCACAAGAATCCTATTCTTTGAGAAACACCATTTCTAGTTAAAAGAGTTTTAAGTACCAAATCTTCCGTTCGGGGTCGTTTAACGACGCCCCGAGCCGGTTATCGTAGAGGAGAATGAATCGGTCTAAGGCATGGGTTTTGTGAACCCCTTGACTTAGCCTTGTTTTAAATTAGTCTTTTTAATCTTTCAAGTCATTCACGATGTTAAGTGAATTTCACCCCCAAATTACAAAAGTCAAGTTTGCCGCTTTAAGGCTAAAACCTACACTTGCAAGACAACTCTCACGCCGGGTGCGTTTGATCCCTGTGGATTCGACCCGGTCTTACCGGTTATCATGCTACCGCCGACCTAGCCCTACGGTTGGGGCGACACCATCTACGATACAATTCAAGGTTGCAAGCAAAAGCCCCATCCACATTTATCTTCAAAAATCTCATTTCAGGAGCTTGCCAATATGCTATGCTAACATCAAAGATTGGACTGGTAGTACTATAATCCTTCAGTGTAGCAATGCAAAAAGTGTGAAATTCTTCAACAACTTTCTCTATAATTGACGTTTTTGGAATCCACAAATGTTCAAAAACCCAACTATTTCTAGCAAGCCACACATGTCAACCAATCATAGAAAATAAACATGTAGCTTCTTGTCTTACCTCTCCACTTTGGGTAGCACCAAGATTCATCCAAACATTCTTCAACTGTGCCGAGATGGACTCTTCTGGACAGAATCTAAAGGGAGAAAGCAACCACTCCCGTGTAGCTCTATCACAATTGAAGAACATATGAGATGGCGTTTCCTCCTCCAATCCACACAGAGGGCATACCGGATCCACATGAACTTTCCGTTGAACTAAAGCCAAATTCATCGACATAATTCCATGGAGACACCGCCAAAGAAACATCTTGATTTTCATTGGAGTCTTCATATGCTAAATTCTTTTCCAAAACCCTTCATCCTCAAGTTCCCCACTAATTTGACCTCTCCCACTGTCCAAAACTCTCCTCGTCTGCACCCATTCCTTCACAATAACATAAGCGGATTTGACCGAAAAAGTTCCTGAAGAAGTTTGTGCCCACGCTATCTTATCCTCCACCGCAGTCACACTCAAGGGAATGCTCAAAATTAGTTCCGCATCTCGATCAATAAAAACTTGTTTAATCAGTGCTTCATTCCACACCAAGTTCTCTTTGTCAATCAAGTCACTAACTTGCCTTAAATTACTGCTAGCCTTTGGAGTTAGAATTTTCGGATAATGATCATCAACAAGCCACGGGTCGTCCCAAATTCGTGCCCTTTCACCATTACTCGCTCTCCACCACTAGCCTCTCTTAATAATCTCTTTACTAGCTAGAATACTTTGCCACGCCAAGGAGGATAGCGGTTTGGAACAAGCCTCCAAGAAAGATGTGCTCGAAAAATACTTGGCCTCTCTTAATTTCTCCCTATTTCTCCATCCATCTATGTTGATAGTTTTCTCATTCTATGTAACACACAGTGCGCTGCACCTCGGGCCCTGGCGTTGATTGTTGTCGTTTACGTAATTTAATTTTCATGCTTACGTACTCAAAAATAAAATCTTGTAATATTATCTATGCGTGCATATACTTGTGCAACTGTGAATAAATACCTATACATTTTTATTTGGGTAAATTACATTGACCTCCCACGAGGTTTAACTTGTACTTTGACCACCCTTTTATGTCGAAAATAGCCATTTGACCTCCATGAGTTTTATATTTTAGTATAAAAAACACCGCTTGATAATATGACGGCGGTAGGGGACCCCCGCTTGTGGGTCCCCTAGCAGTCAATCGAAGCCGTCCGTTCATTCGAATGTCCCGAATTTCGAGTGGGTCTAAGCAGGAATGACCTCAATCAGATAGTCCTAAGTGCTCGATCCAAAATTTTTGAACGAAATGGGGTGATTTTGGATCGAGCATTTAGGGCCGTTTGATTGAGGTGATTCCCGCTTAGTCTCACTCGAAATTCGATTCTGGAATGAATGGATGGCTTGAATCGACCGTTAGGGACCCACACAGAAGGTCCCCTACCGTCGATCTTGTTGAAGGGTCTTTGTGATACTAAAAATATAAAACTTCGAGGAGGGAGGTCGATCTTTATTTCGGATAAAAGTAGGGGTGGTCGATTAATGCAAGTCGAAAACCTCGTGGGAGGTCGCTTAATAATTTGCCTTTTTATTTTTTGTATAATTATGGTCAATTCATTTATCCAATAATTTAATAGAAATAAAACCACCATAACTTTGCCCTTTTTTTGTTTTTTACAAAATATAAATTCGAGTAAACTTATACCAGAAAGTAATTTTTCTTTTCACTTTCACTTTCTGTCTTAAAATATCGGACAAGGAAAATCCAAATTTGTCACTGTTTCATTCCACTGCGTGCCACCGATAGAAATACTAATAAATCATATCAACATTATTAATATCTTAAAAAGCCAACTCTTTTACGATAATTAAATGAATTATTCATTCTAATGGAAAAACACAGGCCTCCGAATTATAGGGTGCCCGTAATAATTATCTGACCAACCCAAAATTATTTGCAAGATTTTCTTCTTCGAGCTTATCCTCACAATTTATTGCTTATATACCAAAAAGCCAATGCTTAGTCATCAAGACAGGGTCAAACTACATTTAACTCACGACTTCTATGGTAGTACTTCCTCCATCCTAAAATTTTTGTCCGGTCTGTAAAACAAGAACTTGAAAATAATTCAAATTTTTTCAATGAAAATTCAATATTTTTTCAACAATTTACTAGTTATTAATGAGTACTTTTAATTTATGAAAAGAGTTTGAAAATTTTGTTATAAAAGACTTGTTATTTTCAGGTCATCGTTTTGCAGACCGGATAAAAATTTTGGGATAGAGTGAGTATTTCATTTGAAATTTTGAGCTCTCTGTGTCTTCTTTTCTTTTGTCGTCTGAATTGTCAGAAGCATCCTCACAATTTATTTCTCATGTAAAAAAAGAAAAATAAATAAGTGAAAGTTAGATCATAATGAAAAAAGATAGATATAGAGACGAATTGCGAAAAAAGTAGCATATTAACTATTTCGAAAAAAAATTGCAGAGCGCCCGAAATCCCGAATAGTAATAAGGATACAATTGACATGATTATCATAACATCGTGGTCTAGTCTAGAATCACAATAACCAAAATTTTGTGATTTTTATACTACTATTTGTACGTTGCAACTTTCAAAAACTAATTTAGAGTCTCAAACAATGCGAAACTAGACCAATCACCTAACAAATACAAAATGACCTAGCTGATTCGATCATTTGTCGCTCTCTAAAACTTAAAAATAATGCAAAAGCTAAAAATAATTACAAGAATTTTCTTTCTTTATTTTAAAGTGAGAAATAACTTTATTTATCTTACAACCAAGCATATCTGCGACAAATCGAATAAACAAATAAAAATAAAAATTTCTGCAAAACTAGTAGAGAAGACTTTCCACATAGAAATATAGATTTGGAGAAAACAAATTAGAAGAAGAGATTTAACAAAGAAATATCCCCTTTTTTTTGGCGTGATTGATATTCCAGTTAAAATGAGGAGTATTGTCTACGGGTTTAATTATATATACAAGAAGTATATAGAGTTTCAATATACGCATATTGAGCATACCGACAAAACAAATTGAAGTGATTGGTTGGAGGAGGGCTGTAAAGATATATTTGAGTTACGTGTGTGTTGGTCAATCTAAAACACCCTACATTATCATAACAAAAAAAGTTTTGGTTCGACCATTCGTGTTATTAACAACATCGGCAGTTTTCGGCACACACATTTACAAAACTGATGTGATTGGTTTGAACCGTCTGATTCGAAATTGTATTTAAAATCGACAAATTCCATAGCTGTTTTGATTAATATAACTGTTGTGTTGCGTTGCTTTCGGGGTACTCGGGAAAACTTGTGGTACAATTTTGAACCATATTTTAGTAATTACTCAAAGTCAACTATTGCTCAAAATAATTTCTCACCGACATACAAAAAAAAGGAAGAAGAAGAAGAAGAATACGAAAATGACCACAATACAAGCCCATTAAATATGTGTACTATATATATATATATATATATATATATATATATATATATTTTATAGTTCATATTGTGACACCTCATGATAATCGTAACATTTTTTTATTGTCTCATAACTTTTATATTAAAAACTCATAATTTTCCAACAATTTGAGTGAATTTGATTCATAACATTTTGGAGGCACCTCGTGCCTTTTATACAAAAAAAAAAAAAAATCAACTTTTTTTATTTTATAAGAGTTTTAACATTTTTAGGATGCATATGATACACACCCAAACAGAGGTGTGCATTGTAATCTTTCCCAAAGAATACTACATGAATGTAAAGTTGAACCAAAATAGTTCATAACTTCATTTTTTGTGGTACATATACGTATAACCACCCAAAAAAAAGTACTTGTACGGAGCCTCTAAACCTCTTATCTTGAACAACAAATCACCGATTTAAATTAACGAAGGACAATCATTCTAACGCTGCACAAATGTAAATGCACTCACAGTCACTGTGGGCCCCCCACACTGGACACCACACACAAATGCACACACACTCACATAGTCACATTCATTGTGCGTCCCATGCTACATTGAATGTGAGTGTGCACGTGTATCACTGTGTAGGGACCCACAGTAAGTTTAAGTGTACGTAAGTGCTAGCATTTTTGTTACGAAGAAGCGTCTTGGATGGCCAATCACAAAATAGAGAATTAACATGTAACACCGTAATGGTCCACTATGTGCACCATAACTTTCTCCAAATTAGTTGGTGTTGTTTATGCTCAAGGCCATTTGATATTCGAAAGAAGTAATGTTCTACTTTCCCGCGTCAAAAGAGAACATCGGAATTTCTCTTTTCTTTTCTTTTTCTGTTTTGAGGAGAAAAAAAAAAAGCAAAGAAAGAGTAATCATAATCTAACGTGATCGAGTTGAAGGTGGCCGGACCTTTTAATTTTCTATGTTTTTGGTCCCTACTTTTGTTGTATATTTGTTTATTTAGATTCTAAAACCTAAAGTTATCTCTCTGATCTTGCGCACGCACACTCTCTCTTTCTCTATAAACTGAACCATTTTCTCCATCTCAGGAATCCTATTGTTTGACAAACGATTGAAATTTGTCCCATAAGTCAGGAACGTCAAACTTATCAAATTCTTTTTTATTTCAAATTCGAGTAGCGATAGTAGTCATTTTTACTTTATGCTAATAATGTAGTAGTTCTATGCAAGTACTACACACACGGACGAAGAGATACAGATATAAAAATAGATGTGTCTAAGATCATTCAAAGCATATGAGTCCACACGATACACTTACAATTCATATAGTATATTGGATGATTTCGAATACATCTTTATCCAAACTTGCGCAAATTTCTTCTACGCAGTGCACTTTTTAACTCCACCGTGAAGTTTGATACATTGAGCCCCCAGACATCACCTTAATGCTAGAACTATATATATTGGAAATAATTTTTGTCCTTTCCTTTTTATCGTCATGCTCTACTTTTTTTTTTTTAATCTATTTTGTGAATTCAACGGTTATTTTTGCAATTGTTCATAAAATAAATAAATAAAGTGGTTGTGCTCAATGACATTAATTTCTCTACAGCCTACTGGTATTTTTCATAGCTCTTGGTGGCGCTCTAGGACCTTCCCCTACGACATGTTGTATGGGCTACATTCGAAGTATGTGACTCACACCAATATATATGAGCGAATTCTTTTGGAAAATCACATGGTGCTCCAAGAACATTGAATAATTATTCTTGTTATGGACGGTCCATAACCGCCTACTTGCCGCTACACAAAATAACTCCTTGTACGGATGTGACCCACCAATTTTCCAACAAGGAGAAGAGAAGTAATACTATTAGAGCCACACCCATTTTACACACCCACACCTATTTTTACACACTCAGTTACACACCACTACAGTTTACAGCGGTAGATGTCATTATTGGTGGTAGACTGTACTTTTTAAAGAATAGTCTATTACGAAAGATAATATTTTAAAAAAAATTTAAAATAAAGTGCTTTTGCATAGTATTCTGTAATTTTTTTTCTAGTAAATTAAAGAATTAATTGATATCCTTACTTCGGTGTCATATGTTTTAAAAATAACTTTTTATTTCAGCAGATATGGAACGACTTCTTATTTGAGTAATTAAGAATATGGAGAGATCACTAAGTACTTAGTACCAAAATTTAGCCAAATCAGGTCATATATATGTAATGACTATTGGTTCAATTTGCAGGCTCAATGTAATAATTAGTATTATTTATCGATTATTGGTTCATTTTGCAGGCCATTAAAATAATTATTATATAACGAATCAAATTAATTGAACATAGATAAGTGCTTTGACCGTAAAGTTGTTTATACTCAAAATTTGCTTTGGGCATATGGATTTTTGTGTTTGATTTATTTGATTTTTTATCAACAATTTATGCATTGGGGCTCGGATTAATAATCAACAGAATATAGAGATACGTGTCTTTTTTGACCGTATATTTTCGTGTACTAAAAAGATATGCTTTGAACATATGAATTCCGGTATCTAATTAAGTTGATTTTGTATCAAAATTTATACATTGAGGCTTGTACAAAAGAATTACCAAAATGCATTTGGAATCGCAATTCGTTGCGCTGTCCTTTTAGATCCAGCGGCTCTACTTAAACTCATCGTAATATATATTTATTCTAACATTGTGTAGCCATAATAATTAACGAAACAAAAAAAAAGACTTATTTTTTTTGTCAACGTCTAAGAATATACGACTGGGAAATGGCTACAATATACACCCATTAAAGATGTGTATTATATGCATATATTGTATGGTTCAGATTGTGTCCCCTCATTTACAATTGTAACAGTTTTTTTTAATTTTTCGTAACTTTTCAACAATGTGATTCATAACATTTTCTATGATTCTTAATGTTTTGGTGTGTCTTGTAACTTATATATATAAGAGAAAATCATAACTTTCGTGGGGGGTATATGATACACACCTAAACCTAAATAAGGGGTATGTATTGTACCATTTTCCGATAGACTGATCTAAGCTCATGGAGACTTACATGACGGAATTTATCGCAAGTATCTTAGACAAAGTTAAACTAATCATTTAACTAATGCAAAATGAGTAAAACACAAAATAATCGGTATCTTTCACCTCAACCTAGGTATCATGTCATGCCTGATGCACATTCTGTAAAAAATTTGTATCTAGATAGAATTATCTAGAGGTACTAATCAATCAAACACAGTATTAGTCAAGCTTAGCTCAACTCCTTATTATACGTCAAGCTTGGCTCGAGCTTGAGAATTTTTGAAGACTAATTGTTCAAGTTTGGCTTACACTTGAAGTTTTGTGAAAGTGATAAGCTTAGCTTAAGATCGAAAAATTTCGAGCAATAAAGTTTGATCTTAAGTTCGTGGTGTTCCAAAATGACAAAAGTTAGTAAAACAAAATCTATACAACTGCACAAAAATATTGAATGTTCAGTCTTTCGGTGTAACTTAATTTTCAATAATGGAAAGACAATTTTTGTCTTCCACGCACTTAATCATTATACTTGTCACTATATCATTCTCTAGATTTTTATAGGGTTTGCGATAAGCTCCCAATATTGTAGATATTCGGGGCTTATCTAGCTCATTTTGCTCGCATACACGCGTGAATTCGTGCCTTATATGTTTGATATGGGGCGTAGTGTTGTTTTTGTTAGTTACAGGTTAAACTCGCAAATAAGCAAATTTTGAAGCGCATTAGGAGCCGTCCCAAGTACTGAGGGCCACGTGCCCCATGGCATGCCAACACCGGGCCTCAAGAGCCAAAAAACAATGATTCAGCTAAGACCCGGGAATTCGAAAAATCACTAGGTCAAACCGGAAGACTAAAGCTGTGACCAAGACTCACAAAGACTCTCGGTGAATCCGGGAGTGATCAAGTGCTTACAAGACCAAGAGACATTTGTTCCAAAGGCCAAATGACGATTTGACATGTCTTGGAAGAAGTCCGGAGGCACGCAATGCAAGTGGAGTGATCAAGAGAAGCAAAAAAATCCACCATGACAACTTGGATCGATCCAAGGAAGCAAGTGGATCGATCCACTGCATTCCAAAAGCATAGCACACCACTCTGGTTCTATCCAGGGCCTAGGTGGATCGATCCACTGCTCATCAAAAACCCACGAACCAATCTGGATCGATCCAGGCTCATTGTGGATTGATCCACAAGCATCAGCAGCTGAATAGATTAATCTGGATTGATCCAGAATAGTTTGGATCGATCCACTGCTTTACAAAAGCCCCCTAGAGCCTCCTGGATCAATCCAAAATAGTCTAGACAGCTTTTTTTGTGCACTTTTTGGACTTTCCTTTTATGGAATGTTTTTCTATTTTGTGAGAGCTTTGTGTAACTTTATTGGAGAGAGAAATTGGGATTAAAACTCTCTCCTCTCTCCGCTTCTCTCTCACTTTTTTCCTCTTTTATTTTTAGCCTAGTATTTTGCTCTTCCCTCTCTCCTCCACTGGAGAGAGTTTAAAGTCTCTCTCTAGAATACTCAAATAAGCTTTCATTTCCTGTGTATTAAACTTTTTCCTCTCTCTAGATCGTTATATAAAACTTGTTTATTTCCGATTTCATCAAGTATTTAGTTTTAATGTTTTTCCAGCTTCTTCCTTAGTAAACCCTTGTTTTTAGTAAGTGTTTGATTATTCCTCAAGGTTTAAAGTTGTAGGTCAAAATAGGATAAACCATAAAAAATTAGTTTTTAAGTTTATAAATCATGTTTTTAGTTTTCTTCCAATTTCTAGGTTTATTTTCTAGTATAATGTGTGATTAGTTTTGATAGGCCTTGTCATGGGGTGATTAATCCATCCATTTGATGGATAAGGCGTACACCTCTTGTTTATCAACGATTTGGGGTTTTGTTGTTATGTACCCAAGATTGGGTTTGTTAACCCCTTTGATCCCACGAAGAATCTCTAATCTTTGTTAAACACATTTTCTAGTAAAATGTTTGAAACTTTAAATTTTCCGTTCGGGGGCATTTGACGATGCCCCAAGCTGGTTATCAAGAGGGGATGGATTAACCTGAGTCATGGTCGTTAAATACCCCTAGACTTTGCCTTAGTTTAATTAGTTGTTTTTAATCTTCCAGTCGTTTTCAAAGTAGAGAGAATTTCACCAAACAAAATTCAAAAATCACAGTTTGACACTTTAAGGCTAAAATCCTCATTCGCAAAACAATCATCATGCTCAGCGCATTTGGTCTCTATGGATTCGACCTAGTCTTCCCGGTTTTGATGCTACCGCTGGCCTAAACCCTACACTTGGGGAACTAACATTTGCCAAACAATCCAATGTCGCAAGCAATTTGATGAAGTCTTTAATTTTATATCTCACTCAATCACACACACACACACACACACATATATATACAGGGAGGATCCTGTCAAGGATCCCAGAAATCCCTGATTGAAGCGGTTTGAAGCCTTTAAAAGATGTTTTTGCATGATCCGAGCCGTCCAATGTGTTCAAAAGGTGTTTTCCAAGGTCCAAGCATGAAATCGGCAAAAAAAAATATCGGGAAGGGCTTGATCCACGCAATTTTTCGCAAAAACTGCATATTTACAAAATTGCGTGGATCAAGCCCTTCCTGGTATTTTTTTTTTGAAGATTTCCTGTGCAAACCTTGGAAAACACCTTTTGAACACATTGGACGGATCAGATCATAAAAATTTGATCCGGAACTATGAGTTCCGAACCGAAGGGTCCCGGACTAGAGAGTTCCTCTCTCTCTATCTCTCTCTCTCTCTCTCTCTCTATATATATATATATATATATATATATATATTAGTTTGGTCGAATGATGCACCAAGCTCGAGCATATTGATTTACGTACCTCCACCTTATAATATTTATGGGATGACCCTTTTTCACGAGCATATTGAGCAAAACACCCATATGCTCAAGCTTGACTTAAATTTTAGTGATTGAGCTTGGCTTATATAGTTTGGTCGAACGATGCACCAAGCTCGAGGCAAGCTCATGTGACAAAAGATAACAAGTACCTAGCCAGAATGTGCGTTGACTAGACAAGCCATCATACTAGAGACATAATGTGATGTTAGAGCACCTTGTTTCAAAAAGTAACATCGTCTAAAGTATGCGTCTAAAGACAAGTCCTCCCTTCCCACCACCGTTGCACAAGGATAATGAAACCCTTAACGGCACGTTTGGATGCCGGAGATGATTTTGGGTGGATTTGCAATGAGGGTGGATTTGTAATGAGGGTGGCCCCACCTCTTAAAAATGGTAGATTTGTTAATGAGGTGTTTGGATGGTATTTTGAGAAGGGGGATTTGGAAGGTGAATTTGATAGGATAAGAGGACAAATTACCTATTTGCCGCTAGTTTGTTATTTTAATAAACTAAATGAATTAATTTCATTATAATAACAATAAATACATAATAATTAAAAAAATACATATTAAATACATAAATCTATTGAAACCGAATTACAAGAAAAAAATTCAAGGAAAAATTTATAATTATTTATTTGTTAAGAATTTTTAAAAGACAATTACTTGTTCATTTAATGGTGAGTAGGACCCCCTTCTAATAAAGGACCCTTATATTTAACTTTCTATGTGGACCTGGGGGCATTTTTGACTTTTCAGACCAAATTTCGATGATCCGATCAATATTTTTAAAATATGTTTTCAAGGGCCTACGCGAAGAATCTTTGAAAAAAAAATATCCATAAGGGATCCGAGCAGTTTCTAATAAAAACTATACATATACAGTTTTTATTGGAAACTGCTTGAATCAAGGTCCTTCCGGTATTTTTTTTTGGAGATTCTTCGCGTAGGCCTTTGAAAACACATTTTAAAAACATTGAGTGGATCAAATCGTCGAAATTTGGTCCAGAAAGTCAAAAAAGAGCAGGTCTGCATGGTATTTTAAAATAAGGGTCCCTTATTGGAAGTTTATTGTATAGTGTGTGTGTGTGTGTGTGTGTGTGTGTGTGTGTGTGTGTGTGTGTGTGTATTTTTGAATGGAGAGTAGATGGTAGTTAAATGGTTAATGGTTGGTAGAGTGTTAGATAGATGATTGAATAGTGGGTTTGTGGTTGAATGTTTGATAACATTTTCTTTATAAATACTACCAAACAAAACTCATAATTTTTACAACCAATTTTTGAATAAAAAAAGAAGTCTTTATTTCTTGTGTTTTTAAGTTGGTTTAAATGGCACGTCATGGTTGGACCGAGGTGGAGGAGGAAATTTTGCTCATGAATGTGTGCCTATTTACCCATATGCTTGCGACCTTAGATTGTATCGTAGATGGTGTTGCCCCAAGCGTAGGGTTAGGTCGGCGGTAGTACAATAACCGGTAAGACCGGGACGAATTCATGGGGACCGAACGCACTCGGTTTGAGAGTTTTCTTGCAAGTGCAGGTTTTCGGCCTTAAAGCGGCAAACTTGGCTTTTGGAGTTTGTTTGGTGGAATTCTCTCAACTTTGAGAACGACTCGGAATTAAAAATCAACTAATTAAACTAAGACAAAGTCTAGGGGTATTTAACTACCATGACTTGGGTTAATCCATGCCCTCTTGATGACCGGCTCAGGGCATCGTTAAATGCCCCCGAACGGAAGATTTAAATTTTAAAACCTTTACTAGAAAAATGTATTTTAAAAAGATTAGGATTTTTGGTTCATTTGGCAAACGGATGGGTTGACATCGCTCAAACCATCACACGTGCCAAGTAGTCAAGCTCTTGGCTACGTGTGACCAAAGATATTAACAAACCCACCCTTTGATACATAAAAGTGCAACCCCAAATATCTAATAAACAAGATGTGTATGCTATTTGTTGTGATGGACGAATCAATCCCAAGTCATGGAGTGCTAATCACCCCATAACTAAGCCTATAAAACTATTCACACATTACACTAGTTACCAAGTCTAGAAAATAGAAAAAAACAAAAAAAAACAAGCTTAATAAACTAAAAAACCAATTTTTATGGTTAATCCTAGGTTTGCCTACCACATTAACTCTTGAGAAATTAACTAACAACTAATAGAACCAAGTGTTTACTAAGGAAGAAACTAGAACAACATGAACATAAAATATTTGAGAGAATTGAAAATTAACTACATATATTGAAAGAGGTAAACAAGAGTAGCAAGATTAATAAACGAGAAATTTACGTGAGATTAATGGTTACACGAAAAATCTAGAGAGATAAAGCTCCAAAAGCTCTCCAATGGAGAGCAAAACTTAACTAGAACATGAAAGAGTAAGTAGTGTGAGAAAAGGAGAGAGGAGAGCCTATTTAATCATCCAAATCCTCTTTCCAATAAATATCCATAAAGCTCTCACAAACTAACAAAGTTTCCATTAATAGAAAGTACAAAAAGTAGCTGAAAAATGCATTTCAGACTGATGTGGATCGATCCACTATGAGAGTGGATCGATCCAGAATGCTCTGGTGTCATTTGGATAGGAGTGGATCAATCCACTATTGTGAGTGGATCGATCCACTATTGCAGATGCAGTCTTGGCCTTGAGTGGATCGATCCATTATGCTTTGGTGACTTTTGGGGTGGAGTTGATCGATCCACTATTGGGAGTGGATTGATCCACTATTCTCTGATGAACATTTTGACTTGAGTGGATTGATCCACTATTGCTTTGATGATGCCTTTGGTCACTCCATTGGCCTTTCGTGTTTTTGGACTTCTTTCAAAACACTAAAACGAGTTGTGGGACCCTCGGGGAGGTGTTTCTCAGTCTCGTGAATGATTGGTTACTCCCGGATTCCACCGGGAGTCTTTGTGAGCTTGTGGCACGATTTCAATCCAACGACGTGACTTGTGACTTTTCGCATTCCCGGGCCTCGACCGAATCATCGTTTCGTGGCTCGTGAGGTCCAGTGTTGGTGTGCCATGGGACACGTGACCCTTGGTAACTTGGGATGATTCCCAATGCATTTATTCGCGTGTTTCACCTGTAATTATCAAAAACAACACTGTGCGCATATCAAACAATAAGGCGCTAAAACGCGTGTGTGAATAAAAACAGTTAGATAAGCCCGGATATCTACAATATTAGGGGCTTATCACCTTAATAGGTTGTGACAATCTTTGTCATTACGACCTACTACCCTATGCAGGCGTCGTCTATTTGGGGTTGGTAAACATTAGGATCCATACAAATAAGCATTGGTTGAAAACGTTCAACAATCAAGTCCATAACTAACATGTAAAGCATGAGAGTAGTATTTACTACTCTCATGAAACATATGGCTGCTACCACAAGCTTACGCCTACACTTCTTCCTTCGTTCACGTTTAGTTAGTCTTGCCGTCTGTATACCTCAATCAAAAAAGGTTGCACAAATTAGACCAAACTACGAACAAAATACACTAATTTATTTAAAGAATTGTTATATGGTTCATTATAGTTTTTTATAACACCTCTAGCCCACCTAATGTTTTCATGACATCTCTAATCCACCAAACCACTTTTTTTTATTCTCTTAGGTCCATTCTATTTTTTTACTAGACAAATGTACCCTTACATTAAATTTAATACATAATATACATTTTCTGGAAAAGTCGCTGGCGTCGGAAAGTCTGCCAAAAAAGTCGTTGGGAAATTGGACTTCACCGGAAAAGTTCGCCGGAAAATCTTGTTGGCGCCGGGAAAGTCGCCGGGAAATGGGACTTCGCCGGAAAATTGACTAGTGCAAATGTGGTTATCTGAACTATGTCATTTAAAAAAAAAAACCTATTTAGGATCAGATGTGGTTATCTTGAATCGCAAGAGGTGGTTATTTGTATTCATAAGATGTGGTTATTTGGGCATATTTTTGTTTAGAAAAATTACTTGGGATCAAGTCCTCAACCACCTAAGCACTACAAGGTAGCAGCACAAACCCTTTGCTTTTAACATAAAATTTTACTAGAAATTTTACTAAAAATTGAATAAAACAAAAAAAAATCATTTTTTCAAAATGGAGGTTGCCATCTGGAATCAAAAGAGGTGGTTATCTGAACTTATAAGATGTGATCATCTAGACTCTATTTAAGATAACAACATTTCAAAAAGGCTAATCTACTGCAGTGCTTCACAACATCCCCTGAACTCCTTAAGTTTTGAAAGTAACATTAAAAAGGGAGATAGAGTCATAAGATAAAAAAATAAAACCATTACGGCAGTTCCTTTGAGATTCATGTCAACAACTGCTTTTCTTCATATTAGTAGTACAATAATACAAAAAGGCACACGATTTTTTTCCAATATTTACTAAAATCACATGATTTTTTTCCAATATTTACTTCTGTGATTGATACGGAGCTGGAGGGAAGTAGAAAGGTAATGAAGCAATCACAATGCACAACAAAATCACTTTATGAGCCTAACTAGATTCCCTAGTTATTCGTTGACAAATTTCATTAAACACCTAGAATGCATAAAGATCATGGATACCTTGAGTACTTCCAATAACTGAAAATTACAAGCTCATATCTTTAAATTTTTTTAAAACAGACTAGAATCAAACAAATTTCACAACATTTAAGAGTGAAAACATTGGGTACCTTCCAATAATTGGAGCCATTGTTGGAACATTCCAACTTTGAATCTGTACCTTAAAGAAGGGTACTACACTAGCACCGCCTAGAAAAGGAGAGAGAGAGAGAGAGAGAGAGAGAGAGAGAGAGAGAGATTGTCCCTTGCCCTCACAGGCTGTCTTTGTTATTGTTGGCTCTCTCGTCGTCCTCGTCGCCTCTCATTGTCGTCATATTATGGTTTTTTACGTTTGGAGATCAAAGAGGAGCAGTTGGTTGAGGTCCATTTTGCCAGAGATCCATTTTGCCGTCAATTTCGTCAGAGAGAGGACTGAATTTGGTTGTCGGAGAGGGGAGAAACATGAGTGAAGTGTGACCCCATCTCCGACGCTACCCACTGTTGGCGCTTCTCCTGCAGCGAAGCCCACAGCTAAGCAAATGTCCCTCTCTCTCTCTCTCTCTCTCTCTCTCTCTCTTCCTTTGAATTGGGGGTTGTCGGGTCTTTTTGTTATTCGAGTGAATCTTATGTCTTAGAGAACATTTGGGTGGACCTTACATTATAAAAAATTGCTATAGTGGACCCTATACCAACTAGGGCAAAATTAGGGCAAAATATAAGTACCAAACAAGCTAACAAAGTCGGATTGAGTCTCAGAAATTAGGGAAAATCTACCACATTCAATCTCCAAATTAGGGCTAAATCGTTTCACCATGGGAACCCAGATTCATGCTTAGAAATTAGGCCTACAAACCCCCATTCAATCTCAGAAATTAGGGCTACAAAACACACAACCAATCTCACAAATTAGAGCTACAAAACCCAGAACCAATATCAGACATTACAAAAACCAGATTGAATCACAGATATTAGAGGCAGCAAAACCCAGATTCAAGCACATATTCAAGCTTGTAACAAACCCAGATTCAATATTGAAACCAACAACCCCCAAAATCGAAATAGAAGCCTTGTAACATATAAATTTGTCAAAATAATCACCATTTTCCATGGAAACCTAGATTTTATTGCAGAATTATGGTGAAATACAATCGATCTATATCACAAATCAACCTTATCAATGGAGTTAAGCATCATACCCCAGTGAACAGGTTGAAGGCGAAGTCGAGATGAGCAGCAAGGAGTCTCACAGTTTGAAAATGGCAACATCCTCTTCTCTCGAACAAGACGAAACCTATTGATTCCCTAGATCCAACAACGTGTACAAGGTGGATTTGCTGGGGTAGAATCGACTGAAAAAACTGCAAATACACCAGAATTTCTCAACGACAGGGGTACCCCAGTCAATCACAAATCCACCCCAGCCATGATTTGGACTCCAAACAGTGAAATAATCAAGGAGGAAAAGTTGCAACCCAAACGGCGGAGAAGGGGGTGGGACCAGGATATGTAATCAGGATACTCTCATATCCGGTATCCAAACACGCCGTAAAGGGATTGGAAAAGAAAAATATTTCTGATTACCGGGGTTTTGACTTTTGAGAGAGATCGCGCGATCATATGGAAAACATCAATAAACTACTTCCTTTGTCCCATTTTGATATTACCTACGATAAAACGTGTAATTTGTGGATAAAAAAATAAAGTACTTTTGCACATGATTTTCGAGTTTTTTCGCATCAAATTCGATGTCAATTAGTTCTTTAACTTGGTGCGGAAAATGCAAAAAAAGTATGAGTAGATATAGTTCTGTTTCTTTGTCCACAAATTATTTGTCCTTTTGTGGGAGATTATTAAATTGAGATGGAGAGAGTATTTGAAATGAATAGCCTAACATTCTATGCTTCGTGGAAGGAATATTGTCGTCATGAGATGAAGCTCTGCGTTTCCACAAAGGTTACTACTTGGATCTACGAAAGTCGAGGAATGATGCCAAGTTACAGAGTGTCGATGCTCTGTGAGTCTGAGTCCAATCTCCCCCAAGTGCACACCCAAGTATACAAACACACTCACAAAGTGGGTGGATCCACTCCACGCCCAAGTTAAATAGACAAATTTTAATATCGCAAAATCTCAAATTTAAACAAAAGGTAAGAATTTTGTATTACTAGGAAAAATTTGCATGCGGATAGGGCATTGCCACGTGATAGCCGTCCGCACATCC
Organism: Vaccinium macrocarpon; assembly: GCA_022606695.1. Lineage (NCBI taxonomy): Eukaryota > Viridiplantae > Streptophyta > Magnoliopsida > Ericales > Ericaceae > Vaccinium > Vaccinium macrocarpon. The sequence continues at coordinate 36,991,977 of CM040171.1, read as the reverse complement.
AATCGTTCAAACATGTTTTAGACGGTTTGGATTTGTTGCGGTAAATTTGCACCTAAAGCGTACAAAAATGTCACCCTACAATCTGGCCATAAAAAACATACTTGGTCAATCAGATGTACTGACGGCGTGGTACCCGTTCGACATGCAAGTTTTTCTTTGGTAGTTTCGAGTTAGTGGAGCCCTTCTGGACATAAAAAAAGGCGTCCATTTTCGTTATATCAGAAGGAACAAAGGGGTCAACAACTTAAAATTTTTTACTATCTTTTTTTTGAATTTAGATACTCTTAGAACAGTCCTTTTGGCTAGCTCATTTAACATAAAGATATAAGAGTTAAAAATTACTATTCAAGATAGCTGGCTCGTTCAAATATGAACATTTGAATTCGAAATATTGGCTATTACGGAATTATTTATCAATGTAATAGCGTGTTGCGCTAGTTTTAAAATTTGAAAATTACCTATTTAAAGTGTATCATAAGTTATAAGGCTTGATAGCTATTGAGTCTTATAATTTAAAATTGTGACGTACGTGGGACTCTGAAATAATTCTCCTTCTCATTGATATGAAATGGTGTGGGAAAACAAAGCAAAGACTAAAGTATAGAAGAAGCAGTTTAGAACTGGCGCCATAGCATTTCCTTTCCGCCGCCATACAAGGATAGTGAAACCCTGAAAGTTATGGGAGAAGAAAACTATTTGTGATGGGTTTTGACTTTTGAGAGAGAGCGTGATCAGATGAAAAGCTTGTATAAACTACTTTCTCCGTCTCATTTTAATAGTAACTTAAAAAATAAAAAGAGTCCACTGTTACGATCTGATATGGAACAAATCAGCAAGAATTGAATGGGAAAATCCACCTTTCATGGTTTAAGTGAGAGACAGATCAAACAAATCACATCTTCAAAAACCGAAACTTTACATCGAGGATAATTTTAGCTTTAAAAGTTAAAAGTAAAACAAATTATTCAGTCGTTTTTTTTTTTTAAATTTTGGAATCACTTGACTAGTAGAATTTATTTACCATTTAAATTATGGTATTGTTGGTTTATCAAGTTGAATTCTAACATAGTTACGAGATAATTGTTTTTTAGGATTCCAAATGAAGTCACATTGTTATGTCGATCTCACAACATCTTTCTCACGAAAACACTGCAATACTTTAGGGGGTAGTGTTGATTTTTGTGGTATTTTAATATTAATATCACTATTAACATTATTGTTATTTTTTAGATGGATGTAAATTATACATTTCTCCATTATGTGATTGTGTGCAAGGTGGCAGATTTTTAATCAAAACTAGGTAGGATAATATTGGAATCTTATCACGATGAGATTGTGTAATTAAGCTAAGATATGATACATGCATAGTATTAATGTGCTACCTTTTCCTTCAAGGTTACTCAAATCATTAATTAATCCGTTGGCTATGCATGCACCATTCCTCACAATATTAGGAGTGGCCTAATTGCAGTGAGCTAATTACTCAGGAAAATTCTACCATACACACCCCTTGAAAGTGTGTACAATATGCACCCATTGTATGATCCATATTGTGCCAACTCATTGGCAATCGTAACATTTTTTACTGTTTCGTAACTTTTTCAGTAGTATGATTCGTAACATTTTCTATGATTTATAACATTTGGCTTGTCTCGTAACTTTTGTGCAAAAAATTCGTAACTTTTGTTAATTGATTCGTAACTTTTATAGGGGTGCATATGATACACACCCAAATAGAGGGTGTGTATTGTAGCCATTTCCAATTACTCAAGTTCTTAGGTTTCTCTTTCAACTTTGTTCTTCAAAAAAAAAAACTTAGTTTGTAAGATAGTGTTTTGGGCAAAGTGTAAGGGTGTTTATTTGGTGGAGCTTTGGGTTCTCCTACTTGTGCAAAGTTATTCGAACCACACGATAAATCATCGGGCTATTGTATTGTAGTCATTTCCCTATCATATATGTCTTCTCATTGTAAGCGTTTACTACCACGTAAGTTCCTCGGTCGCTTTTCTCTTTGCCACGAGTTCGACAGATTCAAAATATGATTATTCATACATGTGGCTCCATAATATTAAACAGAGTGGCCTTTAAATTATCCAGTACTGTCCCACGTTGATATGCCATTAAGAATTAAATTCTCCAGTAGTTTTTCAAATGACATGTTTTCACTGAATTTTTTTTTTTTTTTTGTTGTTGCTAAGTTCAAATCAGCGGTTGAGGGAGCAAGCACGCATAGCAGCCCCCTTGTGGACACGAATATAGGGTTTCTAGAGCGACGACAGACTTCAAATTAATTTAAAGGGATTAAAGCGGCATAGCTTCCCTTTTGTTACACCAATAAGGACTCAATGTTCTAGAACCATTCAGAATGATCCAGATTATTAGATTTACTGAGAACGCATCAATCTATATTCCAGACAGTATACACCCCTACCGCTAACAATGTCAGCAGCCAAACACGTGAGCCCTGGGAGGCTGTATGTTGTTGGGGCCAGAAGGGTGAGGTCTGAGTTCTCCTAATAAACAATAGCCCTCCTAAATCCTCAGTTAATTGTTCATATACAGACACACAGCACACACAGCTAAGTACCGAAATGGTTGAAAACACAAAAGCAGAATGACTTGGTGGGCCTACAAGATCAGTTGAGTAGGTCCAGTAAAACTTGGTGGGCCTAAATGTTCGAGATTCATTTTGATTATCTGAATCTTTCATCTATTCAAACCAAGTTTATGAGATGATTGTACTCTCAATATGGAATAAAAAAAAATTAACAATTTTTTAAATAGATGTCAATTCCATATATCAAGCGACCGCAGGCTTAAAGCAAACTCCCGAAGATAGTACAACGATTCCACAGAAAAAACAAAGGAAAGAGCCACAACTCGCAAAACCTAAAACTAAAAGTCACGGTAAAACTGTAAAAACAGAGGGGAATAAGACACATCCATCCATTTTGGTAGGCATTGGGTCAGTCCAGATTCAAGAAGTCGAGATTGACGTGGGAAAACCGAGCTCAAATCCAGATAACGCATAGATGGAATCATTTACCCAACACTACAAACTAACAAAACAAAGAACAGAAAATAAACAAATTGAGAACTGGACAAAACTCAAACCGACCGAGTCACCAAAACTGAGTCACCCGAGTTAACCCATCACTGAGTCACATCTTACCCTCACAATTACGGTTGTTCTCGATTGTCCCCATAAGTTAATAGCTAGTAAAAATTACACGTACAAAAGTGACTTTAGAATTTTTAATTTCCACCAATGTGTAAAACTTGTTTGTCATGGTGTTGCTTCTACCTTATAGGACAAAAAACAAATTAAATAAGTTCAACAAAAAAAATGTTGGTAATCAGCCACAATTTGATGCTTTCAACTTTCGCCTTTTCCAAAAATCAACTTTTGGTTTTTTTTTTGGCACTTTACTTTTGGCCTTTTATCATACTTGAAAGTTGCAACAACTCCCATTGATTGGTTCTTGGAAGATGGAGTAGTTGATACCTTGTACTATGTAAGAGAGAGTAGAGAGTTCAAATTTATTCACATTCACTTAATGATATCGTTTTAGGATTCACGAAATCACATCACTTTTTGGTAATTAGACATCATTTTGTAGTGCAAATTAGAGTGAGGGATTGTTCACCCTCATTAGGTGACGGTGAAGAAATTTGCACTCGAAAGTAGACATGTGATCCTTGAAAGAAGCTTCTACCCAAACTAGAGCACAAAATGTAGTTGGAGTTACTCCATAACTTAAAAGATTCAGGTTTGCAAAGTTATTGAGCAATTTATAAAGATATGGAGCTAGTTGATGTTGTTAAGAATTAAGGGTACAATTTCTTTGAGCTTAACCAATGCTATATGTTATATCGGCTGAGGGCCGGGAGAAGGGGCAAGTAATTAGTGTTTTTTTTTTTTTTTTTTTGCTTCAAAGATAGTAGTGTAAGTGCGTTAATTATTAGTAAATCACTAAAATTCCCCTCCGTGACCACTTGGGCTATAGCCCTGGGTCTAATTAAGTATGAAACACCGTAACCATGAAAATTAGGAAGCGTAATGCTACGTTTACGATAAAAGGAGTTTCTTGTTGAGAAAAACAGTCAAACAAACAAATCACACACGTTTGAAAATAGTAATCAAGAAAGAAAGACATAAAAAGATTTGTACGTGGTTGAAACCATGGCTGTGTAGTTGAGTACATTCACGGCTCACAAGTCCAACACTTGTACAGTCTCTCTGTCACTAGATGCAATATTTTCTTTTTAATTTTAGCTGACATAACTTCCTGATAGTTATTACCAAATGATGAATGAACTTTTGAAGAGATGAAGTGAGTGGTAGAGATAGTTGTCAATATTGTGAGTCAGTGGTGGTGACCGGGGAAGATGCAAATTTCACGGAATTTGCTCCCTCTTAAGTTTTCATGTTCGAATTTTTTTAGGTGCAATCAATTCCTTTGGTGGTAATTGGGCTGCCTAGAAGTTGACAGTAGGATCCTTATTAGTCGGGGTGAGCGTATAATTAGACTCCCCTGAATTATTTTTTTTAAAAAAAAGAAAAGATTGGGGAAGATGCAGGTGGTTATAGAGGATTTAAAATTTGAAGTTGTGTGTAATGAGAAAATCTGGGTTAGTTTGAGAATTAATGAAGAAACTTTTGTTAAGGTGTGGGAGCTTAGGTGTCAATACAATTTTTCTCATCATTGTTGTACATACGAAATTCCAAATATTACCCTCATTTTCATTTTTCTCTCTACTGTAGTGAATGAACTTGAATTTAGGCATGAAGATGGTTCAATTTTTCTGTTGACTTGTCAAAATATACTAACGATAGACTCAGGGAGGACCTAAGGGGTGCAAGCAATGGCCCAAACCCTTATACACCCCCTCCCCCCAAATTATCTTAATTTTAGATTTCTTTTGTAAAAATTATAAAGACAGGTCCCCTCAAAATTTTGGTATTAATATATAATGATAATTTTTTATTGTTAATTTCTGAATAACATATGATTTGGTTCTCCGCAATGGAAGTCTTGCCACCGACACTGGATAGACCATTCAAAAATGAAATAATAGACAAAAATTTTAAAACAGAGGGAACATTATTTTAGGGTTCCGTATGAGCAGCTATTGCAAGTTGACATACATCATCACAAAATGACACACTAACATTCTGATGCTACTGCTCCACAAACAAGAGAACTTTGAAATTCCCTTTGACATACTTATTCAAAATATGATTATTCATACATGTGACTCCATAATATTAAACAAGGTGACTTTTAAATTCTCCAAACGACATTAATAAATAAGTCATATGTGCCAACATTGGTGAAAAGGCTTCGAGTCCGCGTTTTGAAGCAAAACGGACTTCTGCACATTTCTATTTTCTCATCGCCATCTTGGCGATGATCAACGATGGATTTCAGCCGTTCGACATCGTCTAGGCATTCAAACGGGCAATTTTTCTGTTTTAGGAAATAATTGATTTGCTTATAACTTTTAGTAGGAAATTCCGTTTTATTTGCCGTCTATTTTGGCAACCTTATAATTCATCCTAGTTTTTTATTTTCCAGTCAAATTAGAATTTTCCTTTTTTGGTAATTTTCATAATTTATTTGATTTTGACTTGATTAGCAAGTCAAATCATTTCGTAATTTGTTTCATAGTTGGCCTAGGGTTACATAACTTACATTATTAGATTAAAAAAAGACACTACCGGTCTGAAAATACAAAATCCGCAAAAATGTATTACTACATTGCAGCGTAAAATTTTGTTACTAACTGCAACGTAATTTCTTTCTAACTGCAGTGTAAAATATTGTCTCATTAATTCATTCTGTGAGTCAGATAGATAAATAAAAACAACATTGTGCATAGTTTTTCAAATGACAAGTTTTCACTGACTTAAATTTTTTTGCAAAGTTCGAATCAATGGTTGGGGGAGCAACCACGTGTAACAGCCCTCTTGTGGATACAAACATTGGATCTCTAGAGCCACGACAGACTTCAAATTAATTTAAAGGGATTGAAGCGCCATAACTTTCCTTCTATTATACCAATAAGGACTCAATGTTCTAGAACCGTTCAGAGTGATCCGGATTATTAGATTTACTGAGAACGCACCAATCTATATCGCAAACAGTGTGCACTCCTACCGTGAACAACGTAGGCAACAAAACACGTGAGCCGCACGAGGTTGTATGTTGTTGGGGCCAATAGGGTGAGGTCTGAGTTCTCCTAATAAACGATGGCCCTCTTGAATTTAATGGTTCATATACAAACACACAGCACACACAGCTTAAGTACCGACATGGGTGAAAACACAAAAGCAGAATAACTTGGTGGGCCTAAACGTTCGAGATTCATTTTGATTATCTGAATCTTTCATCTATTGAAACCAAGTTTATGAGATGGTTGTATTCTCAAGATGGAATCAAAAAAATTAACATTTTTTTTAATAGATGTCAATTTCATATATCATATATCAAGCGCCCGCAGGCTTAAAGCAAACGTCTGGAAACAGTACAATGATTCCACAGAAAAAATAGAGGAAAGAGCCACAACTCTGAAAACCTAAAACTAAAAGTAAAAACAGAGCCGACTAAGACACATTCTGCCGAAGCAAGCTGACCATTCCGGTAGGCATTGGGCCAGTCCAAATTCAAGAAGTCGAGATTGATGTGGAAAAAGCCTAGCTTGATCCAGATAACGCACAGATCAGAATCATTCACCCAAACACTACAAACTAACAAAACAAAGAACATAAAATAAACAAACTGAAAAACTGAGTCACCCAAGTCTACCCATCACTGAGTCACACCTTACTGTCACAATTACGGTTGTTCTCGATTGTCCCCATAAGTTAATAGCTAGTACAAATTATACGTACAAAGGTGACTTTAGAATTTTTTCTACCGATGTGTAAAACTTGTTTGTGGCATGGTGTTGCTTCTACTTTATCGGACAAAAAACAAATTAAATAAGTTCAACAAAAAAAGTTGATTATCTAGCCACATTTTGATGCTTTCAACTTTCACCTTTTTCCAAAAATCAACTTTTGGCCTTTTATCATACTTGAAAGTTGCAACAACTCCCATTGATTTGTTCTTGGAAGATGGAGTAGTTAATACCTTGTACTATGTTTGAGAGAGTAGAGAGTGCAAATTTGTTAGCCCTCGCATGACGATATTATTTTGACATTTACGGAATCACGTTACTTTTTGGTAATCATTTTATGGTGCAAATCAGAGTGAGGGATTGTTCACCCTCATTGGGCGAGGGTGAACAAATTTGCACTTGAAAATAGGTATGTGATCCTTGAAGGAAGCTTTTACCCAAAATAGAGCACAAAATGTAGCTTTGTAACTTATAAGATTCAGATTTTCAAAGACATTGAGCAATTGAAACTTGGGGAAGATGCAGGTGGTTATAGGGGATTTAAAATTTGAAGGTGTGTAATGAGAAAATCTGGGGTAGTTTGAGAATTAATGAAGAAATTAACTTTTGTTAAGGTGTGGGAGCTAAGATGTGAATGGAATTTTTCTCATCATTGTTGTTCAAAACATACGAATTCCAAATATTACCCTCATTTTAAATTTTTCTCTCCACTGTTCTGAATGAATTTGAATTTAAGCATGAAGATGGTATAATTTTTTTCATTGACTTGTCAAAATATACTAACGATAGACTTAGGGCAGACCTAAGGGAGTGCAAGTGGTGGTCCGAGCCCTTATACACCCCCCATTATCTTAATTTTTTAATTATATTTTAGATTTTTTTTGTAAAAATTATAATGACAGGTCCCCTCAAGATTTTGGTATTAATGTATAATGATAATATTCTATAGTTAATTTATGAATAACATATTATTTGGATTCCTGCAATAGAAATCATGCGTCTACCATTGGATAGATCATTCAAAAATGAAATAATAGACTAAAAAAATTTAAAATAGAGGGAATATTATTTTATTTGTTCCTATGAGCAGCGATTGCAAATTGACAAACATCATCACAAAATGACATACTAACATTCTGATGCTACAGCTCCACAAACAAGAGAACTTTGAAATTCCCTTTGATTAAATTCTGCTATTGTTTGCAAAAATGTGTTGAATCATTTGACTGTTTCGTCTCAAACAGCACATCAAATAAAAGTGCAATTATGTGAAGCTGACGTTAAGGTTAAGGGTGCATGTGCAAAATAATTGAGCAGAAAAATATGTTATAGCTGATGTTGTAAACAGGGTACAACTTGAGGCCCCACCATTTCTGTAATTTCTGAAGAAGATTCAATGGTCACATTATATATGCAGGTTTCTAAGAAAGAAACTTTTGCAATGCACTAACATAAGAGTTTACATTTAGATATATACAATGTTTTTTTTTTGTACAATTTGAGTTTATAATTATGCATAAACAAATTACAAATATGACTAGGCAACTCAACAGATTGACGTGCTAGTGCCGTTTGCATGTCATTGTGCGACAGGATAAGACACCGCATCAGACGATATGAAAATATATATGTACTTGTTTTCTTTTCCTTCCTTTTCTTTTTTTTTTTTCTTTTTTTTATTTTTACCCACAGATAGCTACTAGTGAGTTCGTATGTTAATTTGTTGCAACATACTGAACATTGTTTAATCAACTCGCATTTGATACCTCTTCATTTGACACTAGAGCCCCCTCAATGTCCATATGTTGTATTATAGAAATAATGCCAAACTCAAAGAGCATTTGTTGTTTTTGCTTCAAACAATTCAGGTTAAAATGGGGTGGAAACAGTGAAATTTATTAATTTTATTTGAATATTTGACACCAGGAGAAAATCAAAAGCAAATCTACCTCACAAAACAAATGTTATGGCAATGGCTGGTTGTAGGGTAAATGAATTAATTCACTAATGTGTTGTCATATTGTTTTCAAAATCCATGGCGTACCTTCTCTTTTTTTCCTCTCATGAACCACATTGCACATGTACTTGGTAGACTGCGTGTGTGACTTGGGCACATGATCTAATAATTTGAGTCGTTTACTTTGCAGAATTGGAGAATGTAGAATCTAAAAATCATCTCAGAGTTATTTTTTAGATTTTATTATTTTTTCTTACACTACTCTCCGACTAAATTTCATTGTGCACATAATATCGAAATACTTTTATGAATTATGAATAGTACTTGATGCCAAAACTCGTTGCATAGTGAGGAGTGCTATTAACACAAAACTTTGCACAACATGCTTATGTGACAGTGAAGCTGTACCGTTGATCAATATAATAGATGCCATTTTACATTGCCCAATGATACAGTGCCACATAAGCATGTTGTGTATATTGTTGTGCAGAATGTTTTGTAAATAGATTTTCCCATTGTGTAAAACACTTGTACAATGTACAATGTACAAGTCTTTTCATCCTAAAATCTTTGGCTCCGGATTAGCTGTCCCGGGAAAATTCTGTCCCGCCTTGTCCCAAAGCCAAAACGGCAACGTTTTGGTGTAAAACCAAACCTTTTGCAAAATGTAATTTTGTGGGGCCCACTTTCAGATCCCGCATAAACGATCTAAACCGTTAAATAATTTTAAAATAATTATTAAGGTGGTCTCGGAGAAAATCAAGCCCATTGGATTTTTTTACGTTATTCATCTAATTCTTTAATTTTCATTCAGAATTTAGGACCCTACCAGTTTGAAAGAACCTTTGGGAAAAGTTATAAAATTATAGGTTTGGAAACTCATTGATCTGAACTATTAGAGTCATAGGGCTCATTGAGAAGAGCATCCAGTAAAAAATTATCTTATTCGGACATCGATTGGTATCAAAACACTAAAAATATGAGTTTTTTTTATACATATCAATGTCCAAACATGATCATTTTTTTACTGGATGCTCTTCTCAATGAGCCGTATGACTCTTTTAGTTCAGATCAATGAGTTTCCGAACCTATAATTTTATAACTTTTCCCGAAGGTTCTTTCAAACTTGTAGGGTCTTAAATTCTAAATGAAAATCAAAGAATTAGATGAATAACGTAAAAAAATCCAATGGGATTGATTTTCTCCGAGACCACCTTAATAATTATTTTAATATTATTTAACGGTTTGGATCGTTTGTGCGGAACCCAGAAGTGGGCCCCACAAAATTACATTTGCCTTTAGGTTTGGTTTTACACCAAAACGTTGCCGTTTTGGCTTTGGGACAGGGCGGGACAACATTTTTCCGGGACAGCTGATCCGGAGCCAAAATCTTGACATTAACAAAAATAGTTTTTGTATTAGCATATCTCATTACAGATTCACAATATAAGATCGGAATAGGGCTACGTGGTGCACAAAATCCAATTCTTTTCCCATGTCGGCCCAATGGATCCGTGCTGGAATTAGGGAAAATTGCCCAAAAGATCTCATGGATTTTACTCCAGTCCAGTAAGCATTGGGTGCAGCAAGGGTTGGCTGTTTGCTGTTGTCCTACCATTTATGAGGGACTCTACTAGGTTAAAGAACCAAGTCGGTACTGAAATTAAAATACCATGTGTTATACATAAATGGTTTCATAAACTCACACTGATAAGAGTATTTGAGTAAATCTGAACCATTAATTACAACAATTGAAAATCCAAATTTAGATTGTCTTGTCTAATCGCAATTAAGGACCGTGTGTTATTGATTTTATTTATTATTTATTTTCTTGAGAAACTATTAACTTTTGATCATTCACCTCGACTATAGCAATTAAAACGTATAATTATATGGAGTGAAATTGACAAAGGATCAAATTAAACGACCTTCCAGACACTAAGAGATGGTGAAAATTGTCTCATTCGAACTTTATTAGTCTTTTGGGTTTTTTGTTGGGGCATTTGGTCAAAGATTTTATGCGGGTTGACGAAAATTTAGAGGGAAAAAGAAAAGGCAATTAGAAAACAGTGACAGAAATATAGGTGAGCTAGAAATCAGCCCAATTCAAGTCGACAAGGTCCCTTCCAGCCCAATGAAAAATAGCCCGAGTGTGCGCTGAGTTAGAATGGGCGGATCCTTTCTCGGCCCATCACTCCACTTGCTGGATCAGCCTTTTCTTCTTCTTCTTCTTCCTTTTTTTTCTTTTTTTTTGGGTACATCGGAATATAAGTGACCCAAAAGATTGAGCAATTTCTCATTTAAGGAAACTCGATTTCGAAGTAATTATTTTGTGATTTATGTTTTAGTGGCACATTTCCATTATCTTCTGGTTCCCATTATGCAAATCATAGAAAAATATATATGTACTGCTTTTTTTTGTTTTTTGTAATAAGTAGCTATTGGTGAGTTCGTATGCTAATTTACTAGAATAGACTGAACATTATTTCATCAACTCGAATTCGATACCTCTTCATTTGACACTAGAGCCCCCTCAATGTCCATTTGTTGTATTATAGATATAATGCCAAACTCAAAGAGCATTTATTGTTTCTACTTCAAACAATTCAAGCTAAAATGGGGGTGGAAACAGTGAATTTATTAATTTTATTTGAATTTGGGCCACCCAGAGAAAATCAAAAGTAACCCTACCTCACCAAACAAATTTTATGGCAATGGCTGGATGTATGGTATATGAATTAATATCTCTAATGTGTTGTCATATTGTTTTTAAAATCCATGGGGTACCTTCTCTTTTTTCCTCTCATGAACCACATTGCATATGTACTTGGGTAGACTGTGTGTGTGACTTGGGCCCTTGATCTAATAATTTGAGTTGTTCACTTTGTAGAATTGGAGATGTAGAATCTAAAAATCATCTCAGACTGTTTTTTAGATTCTCTTTATTTTTCCTCACACTGCTCTCTGATTAAAATTCATTGTATACATATTATAGAAATACTTTCATGAATTCTGATTGGTTATTGATGCCAAAACTCGTATTACATAGTAAAGAGTGCTACTAATACAAAACTTTTGCACAACAACATACATAATATGCTTATGTGACAGATGCATTTTATATAGCCCTATGATACAATTTTACATAAGCATGTTGTGTATATTGTTGTGCAAAATGTCATGTTAATAGACTTTCTCATTGTGTAAAACACATGTACGATATACAAGTTGCAAGTCTTTTTATCCTAAAATATTGACATTAACAAAAATAGTTTTTTTTTTTGTAGGTAATTAATTTTCACTCCTCTAAATTGATATTCCCACTCACTTTTTGTCTTTAAGTGAAATTTTTACACAAAAAACTTCGATAAAAGACGGACAAAAAATGGGATATGGATATTAGGGTATTAAAATTACTCCCCTTTTTGTTTTTGTAGTCTTATCATATCTCTTTATAGATTCACAATATAAGATCGGAATAGGGCTCGTGGTGCACAAAATCCAATTCTTTTCCCATTTCGGCCCAATGGATCCGTGTTGCAATTAGGAAAAATTGACCCATTGAGGCAACCCAAAAAATCCCATGGATTTTACTCCACTCCAGTAGCATTGGGAGCAGCGAGGGTTGGCAGTTTGCTGATGCCCCTACTATTTATGAGATAATATACTAAGGTTAAAAGTACCAAGTTGGTACCGTGACTAAAATACCATGTGCTTCTTTAGGATTCGGATTCTTTCCGATCTTAGGTTTAGACTAAACAGATAGTCCAAATCGGGAACAACATTAGTATAATAAATGGTTTCATAAATTTATACTGGTTAGAGTTTTTGAGCAAATCTGAATCATAAATTGCATCAATTGACAATCCAGATTTAAATTTTCCCGTCTAGTGCAAAATAAGAACTATGTATTATTGATGTTTCGACGATTTTAATTTTGTTCATTTTTTTTAATAAAGCAATTTGAAGGTATAATTATATGGAGTGAAATTGGGAAAAAAAAAAAAAAACAAATTAGACGACCTTCAAGACACTACAGATAGTGAAAATTGTCTCATTCGGACTGCTTTAGTCTTTGGTTAATTTTTTAAGGACATTTGTTCATAATATTTAAATTTTTGGTGTAGTTCGTCCGGATGAATGATTAAATCCCAAAGATTTGACACATATTGACGAAAGTTTAGAAGGAAAAAAAAACAACAACAGCAATTAGAAAACAGTGACAGAAACGTGGGTGAGCTACGAATTAGGACCGGGCCCAATTCAAGTCGACAAGGTCCCTTCCAACCCAATGAAAATAGTTCATTAGTGAGCCGAGTTATAATGGGTGGAGCCTTTCTCGGCCCATTACTCCACTGGCTGCATCAGCCTTTTCTTCTTCTGTTTTTTTAAATTTTTTTTTGGGTACATCGGAATATAACTGACACAAAAGATTTGAGCAATTTCTCATGAAACTCAATTTCGGAGTAATTATTTTGCGATGCTTGATTTTGTGGCACAATTCCATTATTTTCTGGTTTCCATATTCAAATCATAGTCAAATCTGTTAATCTTTATTTGTGGTATATATATATCTGTTGTAACTGTTTAGGCTTCAGGCTTCGATTTAGTTTTCATTCTTTCTTTTTTTTATTGCCGATCAATTAACTTAGTTAGATACGTAGTATAATTATCTGGAAATGTTAATGACAAAATTGTTTTTGATTTGTCAATATAAATAGACGTGCCAAAGGGCAACAATAGTTTTTGTTATTCGAGCTCTCTCTCCCTCTCCCTCTTCCCTCTCACTCGTGGTTTTAGTTTGAGGTATTGCTTTCCATTTTTGAACAATATACGCTGATTTTGTACATTAGACTTATTTCAATATTTGTCATTCCACTAAGTGCCTAACATTTCCAGGGCTCGTTTAGTTAGCCCTGCTTTTTCTTTCTTCTAAATGTGACATTTTACAGCCTGACTAATATGGAAAAGGTGGATCTACTTTTTATTTGTAATATTGGACAGGCAATGGCATATCAAAAGCTTCTATCGGTGTCTCTTCGCATCTTCTCAATGTTTCTTCTCGCTCTTCTCAATAAATTTAATTAATTTTTTAGGGGACACGGCGGGGACACGTGAGGGACACAACGAGGACACGGGTAAATGTGTATTCCTCCAAATATTTTGAGTTAAAAGTATATTATGATGCTCGTATTTATACATTGAAGCTTTATGTTTTTATACATATAACTATATTTCCATTGGTGTGAAATAAATTGAATTATTTATTTACTTTATTTAATTTTGCCATATCCCCTGCCATTTTTTATTTATTTTTTGTCAATCGGTAACTCAATCCCCTGCCATATTCGTGTCCCTTTTTTTAGAAGTTCCGTGTCCCATGTATGTTATGTATCCGTATCCATGTCCGTGTTATATAGTCAATGTATCAAAGAAAAACAAATCATTGTCAAAGAGGAAGAGTCATTTTTTTTGGTACCGATTAATGATATTCCTTGTTACAAGCTAAAGCCATGGCATTTTATCCTCTTTCGTTAATGAGTAATTGCCGACTCAATTCAAGAAAAAGATTTTTCTTCTTTCATAAATTGCAAGAATGTATTCTGGACCCTGATCGAGCAAATAATCCTGTAATGGGCGGTTGCATTACAGGTCTAGGGGTGATGCCATTGATGTCCATGATGGGCCTTGGATAGGTCATCCTGCAATGGCATACTGCTTCTTGTATTGTTGATTGCAAAATCATATACAACTTGGCCTCCTTAAGTTCAGAGAGAGTTCTCTTACTCCTTGAATTTACTCGAAGCTTTTCCGGGATATTACCTGGACATGGTTCGGGTGTTTTACCTTTAGAGTGCCCCTAAATTCACAAGAAAGTTGACAGATTTGAGATTTCCATATACTCTAATGCTACTTTATTTATAAAAGTTTGAGGCTGGGATGGTATAGGAATAGAGAATGCCTTCGTTGATTAAGAGAATAGACCATGAGGAAAATGTCACGCCTGTCCCATGGGTGACTCTTCTACCTATATTTTGATGTCTATGGGCCTTTGAGCAAACTTTGAGAATCTTGTCGCCATTTTCTTGACTCAAAGAGAAAAAGGTATTCATTTGTGTGCATGTTGTTTAATATTGCACGAATTGGATGGGCTGAGGTAAATTCCGTCTCAATTCGATGACCATGGTACAGCTTCGGCTATGGCATCAGAAGGCTATTCACAGAGCTGATGGAGTAATTCTCTGGGATTGTTATGTCATCTGCATTCAGGTGAGAGCTAAATCACCTCCTGTAGTCCTGTAGGTGTTGGTTGAACAGTGAAATACAAGTTTTTTTCTGTTTTGTATGAATGGTTGTTTGTGTTAGGGATTTCAACACCCCAATCCCACCGCAACGGAAACGCAAACAAAAAGATGATAAACAATCAAGCGCAACACAAGAACACACAATATTTTACGTGGTTCCCCAAATTGGGTACGTCCACGGGAGAGAGAGATATCTTCACTATATTTGAAAAATAGAGATACAATGTGACGTGAAAAAACACACCCAAAGAGCACCTAACACTTGGCTCTATACATAGTTTTTCACTCACCCCCACACTCTATTTTTCCCCACTATTTTCTCATCTCAAACTCACAACCGGAGCGCACGGCAAACCCCCACGGGCTGCCCTCCCTTGTGCCCTTCTCCGTTGCTCTCAAAAACTGTCCACTCTTCTCATCTCATTCTGCACAAACTGCTTGCTACAATATATAGGCACTGCTGAAAAAATCTCTTCAAATGCCATGAAGTTTCTGGATGCTCATTCAATGCCACATGCCATTAACTCCTCCTGTCGTTGGTCTTCCAAAGCATCACTTTCCCATGCATTAGCCAGCAACCATTCCAGAGTCCCATGCATCCAAATAATGTCCACAAAACTACCTTTTTGGACTTTGTAAAAACACCATCACAGCCATTTATTACCTCACCAAAACCAATCAAATTTCCTTTTTGTTTTTCATCCTCCAACTATTTCTTTTTCCAATTTTCAAATAATTTCACATAAGCAAAAAATCCCAACAGTTTGAAACAACATTGTCATTTTCTAAACCTTGAAATTGTCATGACTACCACACAGAAAGAAAGAAAGAAAGCCACTCTCCTGCCAAATCCGTACGAGGCTTTGTGATCATAAAAGGTAGTTACAACACAAAACTTCATCTTCCCAATTGTAGTGATCTTGCCACATGGGTTTAACCATATGTCTTGTTATGCTTACAGCTTAGTTCACACACTCTGTCATATACTCGCCAAGAATAAGCTGTGCACGGAAGATCAGTAATGGACCAAACTAGACATTACCATTGCAAATCAGCAAAAAGTTAAAAAGATGGCCGAATGTTTTCTGAAATATAGGAGGCCAGATTCCACAGATGAAATGGCAGTAGAATAGTACTGTATTCCCTTTTCTTTTGTTAATTGAAGTTTTAAAGTTTTGGACACCAAAAAGTAAGGGAAATGTACAATCTGACCAAAAATAGTGAAGCGGTCGGTCCCTTCGTTAGATCATTCAGACAAAAAGAAAACAAAAGTTAATTGTGAATCTGTAGAAAATGATGTATGAACCTAGTTTCGAATAAGTCATGCAAGA
The DNA here is from genome assembly GCA_022606695.1 of Vaccinium macrocarpon. Taxonomy (NCBI): domain Eukaryota; kingdom Viridiplantae; phylum Streptophyta; class Magnoliopsida; order Ericales; family Ericaceae; genus Vaccinium; species Vaccinium macrocarpon. The sequence continues at coordinate 36,975,481 of CM040171.1, read as the reverse complement.
AAACAAAGTAATTGAGTGGTAATGTTGACCCACAATTTTAATTTAGGGAGAGAGGGACCAATTGCCCCCTATCGCGGTTATGTTTCTAAGTGCTAGAATTCTCTAAAGCATTGGCTGAAAATTCAAATTTCATTTCATTGCGCAATGTGGTGCTTTCTCTGTATCCTGGTGCATTTACCATGGGGACTTAGCTCATCTTATGAAGACTGTCTATTATAATCACTATATTCAGAAAGTATACATGCAGAATCACATAACTTGAATTACTGGACTAGCTTGCTAGGTGCATGCCCAACTAGACATGTTATACCACGCCAATCCTAGTTCTCATCCAGCATTAGAATCTCATTCAAGAGGAGTCCATGTTGGATACATACTAGCTGCGCTCTTCAAGTATCAAGTTCTACTCTAGTCCCGGTTTTTCTACCTCCAAAATATCATTTTCTTTTTATGTTGGGGAAGCTTTCTGTCCTCCTTTTCAAATATATTTATCTTTCATCACTTGATGGCAAATTGATCACTGTCCTGTGCATTGTTAAATTCCCTTCAACCCATTTGAAAAGTATATAAATTTATTGGAAAACTGCTTTGCGATCATAGGTTTTTCTGGCTCGTGCATACTCCAACATCCCTTCCTTCCTGATAGAAGACGCATGAAGGATTCTTTCGGAAACTGGATTGCTGAACCACCAAGATATGGACCAATAATTGCTGAAGGTTATTGCAGGAAGCAGACTATACATTTATGCCTATTCATGTTGAATGCTTTTCTTAATTCCATCTTTGTTACATTTGATAACTTCAGGTTAGTTATGGTCTCATGAATTGCATTTGCCATGTACATCTTGTGTCATGCAATGATTCTTTGCTTTTTTTGTGTAGAAAAAGGGTTTATGTTTCTCTGCAGGTTGCGTGTTAGCTTTATTTTTGAAATCTTGCGTTAGATTTTATTTGACAATGATGAGTGCATTTCTGTCATCCACTACTCTACATGTATATTACTTATTTTGCCCATGCCTTATGGAGTTCAGCTCAACATGTTTGATTTTGTCTCAATGTGCACTACCTTAGGCTCAGTTGTTCTTGTTTGCCAGATTTTTATTTTGTTCTCTTGTCAGTCTTGGTCATGGTCAATAAAAGGGTCTAGGAGCCCTTTCTCTGGTTGCGTAGCCAGCATTTTGATGAACATAATGGCTGCTTTCTTGTTCAACAGGCAATCCTTCGCATTAGTTTTGGATTTAGTCTTCATTCATCACTAAAGTTGAGACACAACCTTAATTTTCAAATACAGTTGTCGATGGGTTCTCCGTTGTATGTATGTGGGGAGGACTTACAGGCATGCTAGAAAAAAGGTTGAATACAGTCGAAGCATCGCTACGTGAAATTATCCAGATAGTTGTTGTGCACTATATGCATGTCTTGTTGGTACTTACCCAGAAACTAGAGCCCTTTCCTACATGTCCAGAGATAGAATCAGTGTTTCTGGATGAGAAGCAGCATTGAGGGTTTCATCTTTTTGAGAGTTTCATTTATTTATGCACTATGTAATTTGTTGTTTGCATTGCCCAAGATTTCATTTAAAGATAGTGAGTCAACAAAAATGAAAGATGGGGTCGTCTTATGTCCCCCAGGAATTGTGCATGTACAATGGTGTAAACTGCAGTTAAAATGAGACCTCAGGTTGTGTTCTTGAAAATTTTATGGCATGTTTGATTGGTCATCTTGGATTTGAAGTTGGATTGCAAACTCCCTGGATTGTATTTCCGGCACTTGAATGCAACAATTGTGGTGGGATTACATATCCGTCTCTATTATGTTATGAAGCACACTAGTCCCTATTTTCACATTGTTCTGTGATTGGCCAGGTCTAATAATGGTGCTCCAAATAATCTGAATGGCACTCAATGCTGTCCTATATTGATATATTTGTGCATCCAGGTTCTCTCTCTCTCTCTCTCTCTCTCTCTCTCTCTGTGAAAGATGCATGCAGAAACACAATCACACAAGCGACTGAAGTCACTCATTGAGGAATTTATCATGCTATCTGAACCAACTCTGCTGTTTGGCTGTTGAGTAATTCCGGTATCTAAGAACATGCACGTACCAACTTTGTGACATTATTTTCCTGCACTGACATGATTTTTACACCTGCTAATTTTTCTCTTGTGCTTATGTAGATGGAACTGTGCACAACTTGAACGAGTACGCAGAGATCATTGCTGCAGACGTCATCATAAATAGGGCTTTTTGTAGGCGGGTCCTATAAACAAGTCTTATAGTTTGTAAGGTCCGGAACAAATAATGCGCATAGTTCACTAAGTCCTGGACATAAGTTTTACACTTTTTTTTTTTTTCAAAATTACTCACATTCTGAAAATTAGAATGCACATTTTGAAAATTAGAATGTACATTTTGAATGTTCAAATGTACATTCTAAATTCTAAATATACAGTCTAAATTCTAAAATGTACATTCTAAATTTAGGGTACCCTAAACTATAGGGTATCCTAAATTTTAAATATACAATCTAAATTCTAAAATGTACTATGTAAATTCTAAAATGTACATTCTAAATTTAGGGTACCCTAAACTGTAGGGTACCCTAAATTCTAAATATACAGTCTAAATTCTAAAATGTACGGTCTAAATTCTAAAATATACGGTCTAAATTTAGGGTACCTTAAACTGTAGGGTACCCTAAATTCTAAATATACAGTCTAAATTCTAAAATGTACATTCTAAATTTAGGGTACCTTAAACTGTAGGGTACCCTAAACTATAGGGTACCCTAAATTCTAAATATACAGTCTAAATTCTTAAATGTACGATTTAAATTCGAAAATTTACGGTCTAAATTCTAAAATGTACATTCTAAATTTAGTGTACCCTAAACTGTAGGGTGCCCTAAATTCTAAAATGTACGGTCTAAATTCTAAAATATACATTCTAAATTTAGGGTATCCTAAACTGTAGGGTGCCCTATGAAAGTGTTTAAAATTCTAGGGTACTCTATGAAAGTACCTAAATGGTTAGTAAAAACAAAGAGTAACGACGACGAGGATGGGCAAAAAAGTAAAATCTCCAACCATATTTGTGCCCCAGGACCTCTCCAGCAATAAATATTAGCCCAGGACCCAGTGGGCCAAAATTCCAAATAATAGGACCTGCCAATAGATTTCTATCATAAATATAGGATCTGATGCGATCAATGCAGTTCGTGGTCAAAAACTTAGCATTGTGGCCAACTAGAGGAATTTTTCTCCCAGTTAAGCTATGTGAGCTAGACCTGAAGGTATGTTATAATGTGTATTCTGATTATAGAACCATGATCACGTGCAAATATCATTCGTTTCATTTCAGTATACAAATTAGATTTTGTTGACTGAGTTGATCAAATTTTAGGATCAATTTTGCTGGGAAAAAAACCAGAATTTTTTTATGGATATGGAAACACATCATCTCTTTAGCTTAATGTTTTCAAGGAAAATGATTTTATAGAATTTCGACACATTTGTTTCCATATTTCCCTCAATATTAATGTTCGGTTGTTCAAGATTTCCACAGAAAAGAAGTTTTAGAACCATCAAATAAGTGTTCAAAAAATTCCATCAAAATTAATCGCAAAAGTTCAACAAAAACATTTCTGTCATTGCGATTAGGTGAGCTGCTATGGCATAAACTATGTGCTCTATAGAAATTCTGAACAGTTGGTATTCCCAGAAGACAAAAACTATTCTCTATAGACTATAGAAATTCCAAACCTTTGGTATTTCGGATGGGCACAATGCATGTTCATAGTTCAATGAAGTCAATGCCTTCACTCTTTCTTTCCAACTTCTTCCTCTTATGAAAGGAAAATCTGGCCGTCAGCTGAGGGAACAGGATATCCAGATCTATCAAGACTTTTCGCCAAATTCTGATCAAATTATGTGGATGTGTTGGTTCGGTCAGGTTCAAAACACCCAGATCCAATTTGAACAAGGTCCATCAATAGACACTTGTACCCTAAAGAAAGGTTTCTGATCTTGTTTCATTACTTCGTGCTAACCGAGATTCAACAGTTCAAAATTTCAGCATTTTTCCACGACAAACACAAGAGGCATCGGCCAACGTTTATGAACCTATCAATCAGTCATTGGTCTAAAAAAAAAAGGAATATAGAAGAAGCCATGAAATAGTTCTCTTTTTGAGTATATGTTTTGATCTTTAATCTCACAAAGGAATGAGTACACTTGTGTTTGTTTAGAACTGAGAGAGACTCCCTTGGACTAGGTTACAGCCCAAGATTCTAACTCTTATCATTCAGCTAAGCTCTTAGTCGCATAATCCTTCAATAGAGCCCTCCACTACAAGTCTCAATCATTGCTCTTGAGAATTTTGACGGTGGAGGGATTTCTTGACCTTTGCACACACAGAAAGAAAACACAACTACAAACAATTTATATGAATTCAAAAGAACAATTTATAGTAATTAAAACTTAACTGCTCTTTTCACTCTCAAACTCATGTCTCACGTTTTCTTCCACAAATTATACCCACTACATACAAGCATACACATACAAATCACAGCCACACATAAACATAAATCACAACCCACGAACAAACCCCCAAATTAAACAACTCCGGAATGGCCCCTCATCACTCCCAATTCTTATTTTGTCTCTCAACACAGGCACACACCAAATCCTACCTCTTTAGACTCCAGATTATAACGGCCCTGTTCGTTTGGGGGTTTTCCCTCAGTTTGACACTATTCCAGTTTTGATTACATCTAACAACATTCAAGAATCAAGAACCCTAGAAAACTCTCTCTCTAAACTGGAGAAGAAGATATTTTTCATTACATTCAAATGAAGCTTAGTTACAAGATTTATACATCAGAGACCACACCGACCTACTCCTTACTTAACCGACTTAACCACTAGTACACGTGGCAATTTAAACACGTGCCACTTAATGCCCATGTAACTAATGAAAGAGATCAACTAACAGAATTAGATGAAGATGAAATTAATTCATTTGTTAACATGCCCCCACAAACTGAGGCAGGGAGTGAGGAGAGCTTCAGTTTGTCCCTTAAGACCAGAAATCGAGCCACTGTGAGGGGCTTAGTGAATATATCTGCAACCTGCAAGGCAGAAGGGACATGGCGCACCTGCAATTGCTTAAGCCCAATCTTTTCACGAACAAAATGGAAATCGACCTCAATATGCTTAGTGCGAGCATGAAATACAGGATTAGTAGCTAAAGATATAGCAGAATTGTTATCACACCACAAGACAGGAGAGGTAGCAAACTCAGGAATATGCAGATCTTTAAACAGTTGCAGCAACTAAATAACCTCTGAGGCAGCATTAGCTAAAGCTTTGTACTCAGCTTCAGTGGAAGACCTTGCCACTGTTGCTTATTTCTTGGCGGACCACGAAACAAGATTAGAGCCTAGAAAAACACAATAACCTCCTGTAGACCGACGATCCAAGGAGTCACCTGCCCAGTCGGCATCAGAAAAGGCAGAGAGTACAAGAGGACTCTTGGAAAATAAGAGCCCTTGATTCAATGTGCCTTTGATATAGCGTAGAATACGTTTTACAGCAGTATAGTGAGACTCCAGAGGCATGTGCATATGTTGACAAACACTATTCACAGCATATGAGATTTCAGGTCGAGTTAAAGTTAAATATTGCAGTGAGCCAACGAGTGATCTATAGAATTCAGGATTGCTCATGGGAGATGAGGCAGAATCTTGTTCAGGACGAAGGGAAGAAGGTGTTGAACATGGTGTACAGTTGGTCATGCCAGCTTTAGTAAGTAGATCAAGGGCATATTTATGTTGGGACAACACCATGCCATGAGAAGTCTTCACAGCTTCAATACCAAGAAAGTAGTGTAATTCCCCCAGATCTTTCAAAGCAAATGAAGCACTAAGTTGGGTAATCAGGGAATTGATCAAGGAAGAATCACTACCAGTAAACAGCAAATCATCCACATACACCAGTACATATACTAGATCATTGTTGTGATGAAGAACAAAGAGTGAAGAGTCAGCCATGCTATTTTTAAAACCAAGAGAGAGAAGCTTTGTAGAGAGCATTTCATACCATGCTCTAGGGGCCTGTTTTAGTCCATACAAAGCTTTCTGAAGGTGACAAACATGCTGTGGATACTGAGGATCTACATATCCCTGTGGTTGTCTCATGTAAACCCTGTCTTGAAGAGTACCATGAAGGAAAGCATTGGATATATCCAGTTGTCGTATGGACCATCCAAAATGCAAAGCTAGAGAAAAGACAACCCTAACTGTAGGCTGCTTGATTACAGGACTAAATGTTTCTGAATAATCAACACCTTCAGTTTGCTGAAAGCCTTGAGCAACTAATCTGGCTTTATATCTGGATATAGATCCATCTGAATTTCTTTTGATCCTAAAAATCCACTTACAACCAATAATAGGAGCATCAGGAGGTGGAGCAACAATAGTCCAGGTTCCTTGAGACATGAGAGCTGTGTACTCATCTGTCACTGCTTGTCTCCACTCAGGAAAAGACATAGCTTCTTTAAAAGACTTAGGTTCAGTGATAGGAGGAGAATGAATCAACAGAGAAAAGGGAACTTTAGGTACTGTAACACCACTCTTAGATCTAGTGACCATTGGATGATGAGAGAGTAAAGGTTGAGATTGAGGAACACAAGGAGGAGAGGTAACTATAGGACTAGCAGGAGCTGAGATAAGAGGAGATGAGTTAATAACAGAAGGTGAAGTAGCTGCACTGATAGGGCTAGCAGTAGAGGTAGGAGTAAAGATAGGGAGAGGTGAAGAAGTAGAACTGAACTGAGGAAGCACAAAAGATGGAAGAGTATTAGATGAAGGAGATGAAGTAGGTGAACTTGAGGAAGAAGAAACCAGACTGGGATAGGGAAATTGATGCTCAAGAAACTTAACATGTCTAGATGTGTAGACCTTTTGCGAGACAGGATCTAAACATCTATACCCCTTGATACCAGAACAATAACCCAAGAAGATGCAAGGTGTTGACCTAGGTTCAAGTTTGTTATGAGTGTATGGTCTTAACCAAGGGAAACAACAACAACCAAAGGGTCTAAGATTTTGGTAATCTGGTGCATGACCATACAACTTATGATATGGGACCTCAAACTGTAAGGAAGAGTGAGGTAACCTGTTGATCAAGTACAAGGAAGTAGTGATAGCCTCAAGCCAGAACTTAATAGGCATTTGAGCTTGTTGAAGAAGAGTTATAGCTATTTCTACAAGGTGTGCATGTTTTCTTTCAACCAGACCATTCTGTTGAGGTGTATATGGACAGGAAAACTCTTGAATAATACCAAAATGAGCAAAAAATGCAGTCATGACTTTGTTAAGGAACTCCCCCCCACAATCAGATCTAAGTGTTTTGATAGAACAATTAAACTGATTGGAAACAAATATTCTGAAATGCTGAATACAAGAAGAAACCTCACTTTTAAACCGTAATGGAAACAACCAACTATACCTGGTGTAATCATCAACCAGTAACAAGTAGTATTTAAAACCAAAGAATGAAGCTATAGGAGCAGGGCCCCATACATCAGCATGAAGCAACTCAAAAGGAGATGAAGTATGAGTAGTAGAAACAGGAAAGGGCAATCTGTGACTTTTGCCTTTATTACAAGCATAGCATGTATGACTATCAAAAGAAGATGGAATAGAGAGAAGATACTTGTGAGACAAATGATGAAGAAGAGCACCATGAGGATGCCCTAGCGGCGATGCCACAACTTCAAAGATAGAAGCGGTGGTAAGTAGAGCAAGTAGGAGTACCAAAACCTTTAAAAGAAGGCGAGAAGGGGATAGAGCCCCCGATGGGATGGTCCCCGATCACGTAACCCCGGTTGGACTTCAAGTCCTCAACATATCCGAGGCATCAAAACTAACTCTACAAAGGATTATCTAAGGCAAATTGATGAACGGAAAGGAGATTGTGTGATATTTGAGGAACATGCAAGATGTGATTCAGAAGGAAATTATGATTTGGTAACAGAAGAATGCCTTTACCTGAGTTTGTGACAGGAACACTGTGACCATTGCCCACTGTGACACTTGATGGAGTAGGGTAACTAGGTCCAGAAATCCTTGTAGCATCATGAGTAACATGAGCACTAGCTCCCGAATCAAAGAACCATGGCATATGAGATGATGGAGTGCCGATTGGCACAATAAGAGTACCGGCCATGCCATTATGAGAAATACCATGGGTCACACCATTAATCAGAATGTGAGATGGCCGAGGAACAACAAAGATATGGTCAGTGAACCAAGATATTGTGGAACTCCATAAGGATAAGGTGAGTAGGTAGTTGCCATTAGAGCATGTTGTGGAGGGTGATTGTAGCCCCGAGGAATGAGAATATCCTTGTCTTTGTGGTATTCCCCGAGAAGGTGCAAAACCTTGAACATAGGGTTAGTCCCCACCAAACTGTGAACCAAACGGTACGGCTGTTCCAAACCGCTTGTGTCCCTCCATATTGTGGTGGTCTATAATTGAGATCTTATCTGTGTAGTAGCACTTATTAGCTTGATGATTTGACTTCCCACATATTTAACAACTACCGGGAGCAAAATCATTAGGAAAATTATTATTCCTCACGTCCTCTAAACACATTATACATTATCTCTATTGTTCTGTTTCCCCAAAACTATTATATCCGAAGAGGTTTGTCCCCGATTAAATTGTGGTCCCCGAGCACTAAACTGAACTGAAACCGGAAGCTTGTGGATTGATTACGTGAGGCATGAACGAGGTTGAGAGGAAGGACGAGAAAGAGACGATGATGGCGAGTGTTGATCTTTGTGCAACGAGAATAGTAGATGTTTCTAATGACTCATGAGACAGATCTTGACCATTAGCATAAAGTATAATCGCCAAATGTAAGAGGTGTGACATCCGACCTAGTTCTAATAGCTTGTTTAAAAGTTACGTACTCCTCATCGGGTAGGCCATTCAAGGTGTGGAACACTACATCCTCCTCATCCATACGAGAACGGATGCTTCTAGTTTTACGTAATAATCCTTTGATATGATCTAGATATTGCTCCATTGATGTGTTTTTCTTGAGTGTGTAAAGCCTTCGCTTAATATCATACGTGAGTTCTTGATAACAAACTGAATTTTTCCTCCAACTTAGAACACACTTCATGAGTATGATGTGTGCCAACAATGTGTGGTAGCACAGAAGGTGTTAGTGTGGCAATCAAACATGCCAGTAACATTCGATCAACTATATCCCATTGTGTATAAGACGGATTAGGAATGCTATTACCAGATGAGTCTAGGGTTTCCTTTGGAGGAACAATTACAGATCCATTGGCATAATCAAAGAGAGAATTAGCACGTAATGCAGTTTCAACTTGCGTCTTCCAAGCGAAATAGTTCGATGAATCTAACTTGACAGTCACAAATGACTGAAAATTTGCAATCAGAAAAGTAAGAGATCGAGGAAGATACTCAGTTGAAGATGACGATGTTGAAGCACTCGTCATTTGTGATTATGAGCTGAGAAGAATCAGCACTCGAGATCGCAATCAACTACAAAGGGAAATTCCAGATCGAACCAGTAGTGACTTGCATCAATTGCTAGCTCTGATACCATAACAACATTCAAGAATCAAGAACCCTAGAAAACTCTCTCTCTATACTGGAGAAGAAGATATTTTTCATTACATTCAAATGAAGCTTAGTTACAAGATTTATACATCAGAGACCACACCGACCTACTCCTTACTTAACCGACTTAACCACTAGTACACGTGGCAATTTAAACACGTGCCACTTAATGCCCATGTAACTAATGAAACAGATCAACTAACAGAATTAGATGAAGATGAAATTAATTCATTTGTTAACAACATCATCACCTTTTTCACTTTTTCTCTCTATTTCTCTCCACTTATTACACCTGCTTACATCATCAAAACAAAACAAAACAAAACTAAACTACTCAACCGAACACAACCAACATATTTTAGTAATTCTCGTTTTAGGGACGTTTTCACGGTAGCGCGCTCTTGCTCATGCGTGCTAACACACTTTACATTTTCACGGTTGCTCATGTGCTAAGGTTGGACCAGAGCCCAACATAGAACTTGAACTGATCATGCTGCGGGTTCTGAGGTATTTCTGCAGCTGCACGTGAGTATCAAGTATCAACTGCGTTGTTGTTCATCCACACGCCCTTCTCATCACAGTGGAAGTTAGTAAACTTGGGGCATTTTACTTGATGCAAGTAAATTAACTTGGGAAATATTATCTCCAGTTCTTTCCAATCTAACTCCAGTTCGCTCAAGTACTTCAAACGCAATATCTCCACGTTCCATTGATCCCCTTGACGTTTCTGAAATTGGCCTAGATCAAGTAATTGCCCTCCTCTAATGTAGAGTTTCTTTAGTTCCTTTAGTTTGGCAGGCTTCAGCCAATGGGGTAGAGTCGTTGTAGGGAAACACTGAAGGTCTAGTTTCTGCAGTTTGGGAGGAAGGGTGAGAGGGCCTTCTGCTTCTGTAGGAAAGCGACATGCCGCTTCGATGGCTTGATGATGTGCTGGTGATTTTCTTATTAGATCAGCACTAAGGTTATCTTCCTTTATTTTGCTGTGGGTTTCACCTTGTAACGAGCATCCTCCCCATGATATTGTCAACTTTTGCAGACCTTCAAATTTTCCTAAAGTCTCGACCTCCGACTTATCAGGAAAGTTTTTCACACTTTTGTAGATGTTAAGTTTTCTTAACTTCGGCAATCTTGACAAATCTTTAAGAGTGCACGTTGGTTTGTTCTTCTTGAACTCTCCAATGAAGAATCCCTTGAGGACTTCAAGGTTTGATAGTTGAGCAAGACTCTTGGGCATGTGTTCTAAAAAGTAACACTCAGACATATCCAAGTGTGTCAAACTCTTGAGAAAACCAATATTGTCAGGAATCTCCTCAAGATTATGACAAGCTTGGAGATCTAAGATCTTCAAACCTTTGAGTTCTAAAATGAACTTGGGAAGCTTCGTAATCAAGGAAATTCCTCGAAGGCTAAGAAACTTTAAGCTCTTCACCTTATTCAGTCCATCAAGAATTTTTGAATCTGCTAGTTCAATGTGGTGCATAGTTGAGCTCTGCCATCTTCCGAGATAAAGACTTTGGATATGCTTTATATTCTCAAATATTTGAGGCTCGCAATTAATAATGGCCTCACCAACATTGATCAGACATGAGTGCCCAGGTTGACCACCACAAACAAATCCGACATCTAGATCGAGACTGCCATTTGAAGTAAATCCCCTCTCTTTAGCTTCTTTAGATAAAGAAGAACGAACAGAAGGGGTCATCCTGCAGCTGTCTGGCACCAAGGAGCAATTTTGGAAGATAGGCTCGATGAAGCCTATCTCAATAAGCTCATCAAAGATCTCATTGCCAGCATCCTCTTCTCGGGGAAGTTCTTCCTCTTCTCTACCCTGAAGATGCTGGAAAGTATATTCCTGGCCTATCCATAGGTAAATCATCGTCGTTCTCTTTATAGTTGCCTCTGGTGGAAACTTAAAGAAACATAACAAACAATGCTGTAATGGCTTGGAGAGGTTGAGGAAAGCGTTCAATAGGCCATCAAAATCACCAGTGTGCGCACACGTTCGCTCCTTGTAGAAGAAGTGCGTCATTCCATCCGCGGCCTTGTTTACGTTGGGCCATGGATTATGACGTTGGTTGGAATAGGCAGAATGGATTTTAATCTGTGAAGGGATCTGGATTTTCAGCTTCGCAGTGGCCTTTTGGAGTTCCTCCAAGTCTGTTGCCTTTCGAAGTTCCTCCAAGACTGACTGATTGCTCCCTAATTTTTTTAGCTCCTCGAATTTCTGGTGGGCCTGGTGGATTTGCACTTTCATTTGAACCATGTATTTCTTCGTCTCTGCAAAGGCTGAATCCAAGAAGCGGAGATCACTAATGATCAATTTGGAAAGAGCTCCACAGTGGTCGTTCGAGGTCAAAGGGATCTGCGATTTCAGATCTGCGACGGCCTTTCGGAGTTTGTCAAAGTTTCTTTCCCTGCTCCCTATTTTTTGTAGCTCCTCGAATTTCTGATTGGCTTGGTTGATTTGCGCAGTCATATGGTCCATGTACTTCTCCAAGGCAGAATTCAAGAGGAGGAGATCATTCGGGATCATTTCAGAAGAGGGGGAAGGAGCTTCCCCGTGCTGGTCATTTTCGTTGGTGGTTGCACTGCTGGACGCTGCACTTTGGTGGGAGTTCTCCAGCTGTTTGTCTTTCGAGACCCAAAATTTGGCCTTAAAGTTCACTACCAAAGATTGTATTGAGCACTTGGATTTGGATTTGGATTTGGTTTGGTACTGCGTAGGGATCTGCAACTTCAGCTTCGTGATGGCCTTTCGGAGTTCGTTAAAGTCTCTTTCACTGCTCCCTAATTTTTGTAGCTTCTCGAATTCCTCGCGTGCCAGGTCGATTTGCACATTCATATGGTCGTCGTACTCCTTCAAGGCTGATTTTACGTGGAGGAGATCATCGGGGATCATTTCAGAAGAGGGGGGAAGATCTTCCCCGTGCTGGTCATTTTTGTTGGAGGTAGTTGCACTGGTAGAAGCTGCATTGTCGCGGTGGTTCAAAAGCGGTTTGGTTTTGGTAGAAGTAATGGTTGGGGTCTCATCATGGATCATATCAGAAGAGGGGGAAAGAGCTCCACCGTGGTGGTCATCTTTGCTGGTGGTTCCACTGCTGGAAGCAGCTGCATCGTGGTTGTCGTACTCAAGCGGTTTCTTCATTTTTTGATCTGCATTCTCAAGCGGTTTGGTTATGGTAGAATTGTTGATGGTTGGAGTCCCCTTAGGTGATGAGGGAGTGGCCAGTGGCCATGTTCTTTGAAAGGGAGTTGAAAATTTGAGGAGAAAATTAATCAGATGATGGTTAAGGCGCGACGCTCCTACTTGGCGGACATTTTTGGAATCTGGGTGTGAATGGAATCGTCTTCTTGCTACCAACGCTTCAACAGTTCAAATTCTCGATTCCACAAGAAACACATTGACCATTGCTGATGGACTACAATTCAGTCAATCATCTACAAAAAAGATAAGTCTATGTCTCATGCATTCTACAGCAAACTTCCAATAAAGCACCCACAATTTTTTTTTCCTAGACGAGATATTTATTAGGCCCTGTTCTTCCTAAATTTTTGTTTTTTAAAGTTTTTGTTACATTCACGTTAAGCTTTGTCTGTTTGTGTCAACGAGAGAAGTCTAAAAAATAAATAATAAATAATGATCAGAAGGCAAAGAAAAAAAAAATCATTGAAGTTAACAAATAATACCAAATATCTGTCTTTTTACATGCTGCGAAAGAAAAAATAATTATAAGACGACACTAAGAGGAAAAGTTCATATATCATGATATTTTCTGCTCTAACGTATGTTCCTCATAGTCTTTTATTTATATAGTCCCAAAGAAAAAAACATTAAATAGTTCTTTCTGTTTAAAAAATCCCGCTGATTTTTAATTTGCCTCATCTTACACTCTTTTCAATACTAGTAATAGGGGTGCAAACAAGTAGAGTTGAGTCGAGCTTTGGTGTGTTGGAGCTCGACTCATTTACTAAATGAGCTAAAAATTTAGGTTTGAGCTTGATTTGGCTGTAAACGAGCCTCTATATACGGGTCAAGTCTATTCAAACAATCTAAACTTTAAGTTATAAGCTTGGCTCATTTACTAAATGAGCATAAGGGGGTGTTCCACTAACTTGGTTTTTTTGGATGTTTTAGTTTTCAAAAAAAAAAAACTAACTTGTTCCATTAAACTAGTTTTTTGTATGTTTAGTTTTGCAAAAAAAACTAACTTGTTCCACTAACTAGTTTTTTGGCTTTTTTGGTTTTTAGTTTTGCTAAAAAACTGAGTAATTTTTTGTTAGTGGAATGAGATAGTTTTTTACTCCCTCTGTCCCTAAACTTTTGACACTTTTTGGACAGTGTGCCATTTTTAAAATTATTTTTTTTAGCGGAACAAGGCCTAAAACTTGAGCTCAACTTAATTACTAAACGAGTCGAGTCGAGCCTCACCTCACCTCATCTCAAACTACTCGTGAGCAGCTCAATTCGTTTACAACACTAACTGTCAACCAATAATCCATATCCATCAAAGATATACCCTGCCAAACCTCTTTTACTTAAGGGCTAATTTGGCCTAAAAGCAAAAAACAGATTATTGGTTTTTTCGTTGTCTTTATTCAATTTTTTTTTCATTTGTTAGTTTCTCGTCAAGATTTTGTGGTTTCTGGATTCCTCTTGGCGAGACGAATCTAACGAGTATAAAATTATGGTCAAAACTCAAATTTTTTTGAATAAAGCCAAAATAGGTGGATTATTACAAAATCTTGACGAGAAACTAACAAATGAAATTTTTTTTGAATAAAAACAAAATGAAAAAACCAATAATCCGTTTTTTGCTTTTAGGCCAAATTAGGCCTTAGGGGTATTTGGAGTCTCATCTTTTAACTTTTTGTATTTTACTTTCCCTCCGATTTAAAATTTGGATTGTCATTTTCGAAACTCTAAATCAAAATACGGAAATGCTAATGGGTGCCATAATGCCCCCATTAAGAGTACTTTAACATACAAGTGTAGTTTTTTGTACAAACAAAAGTGTACTTTTTGTACCCTTAACAGTGCACTATGACATCCGTTAGCATGACCCTTCAAAATATTCAATATTGATTTTATTTTAAAAATATTGTGAATACTGAATATCTTTTGAATGGTACTAATTTTTTTATGAAAAAAATGGAGAAAATATTGAGACATTAACACTTGAACTAATAATTGCACGAATTCTTCAACATGAGATACATAGGTAGGCCCGACCCTCAAATTTTGGAGGCCTCAAACCAGTGGAGCCCTCCTATATTTTTCTCTACATTAGTTGTTCAATATGAGAAGCAGATTAGCTTGTGTCTTAGTGGCATGTTGCTTTGTGCATGTTTTCGGCATCTTTGATAGCGTGTTCGACTCTCAACAGTATCAGTTTGAATGATTTTTTTACACAACTTCAAAAAAACGTTATCAAAGATGCGGCCTCCACAAATTGAACACAAGAACTCAAGGTTAAAGGACACAAACCTTACAAACACACTGCACTCTCCCATTTGGAAAATGTTCCACACATGAAGTAATATTTAACATATTCTGATATTTTGGGATCCCAAACTTGGACCCAAAACTAGAGTCTAGATGGCCTATGCCTAGGGTTGGGCCAGTACGAAGGACCTACATACTATAGCGAACTTGAAAATAAATATTCAAATGTATCCATTAAATGAATGAATTGAAAAAGAGTGAATAGTGAAATGAAGGAACCTCCATAAGGCTTTGTTTGGCTAAATTGAAAAAACTAGTTTTTTGATTTTTTGGTTTTGTCCTTATTCAAATTTTTTTTGTATTCGTTGGTTTTCGGTCGATTTTTTGAGGTTTCTTGGCTTATCTCAACGAGAGGAATCTAAAAAGTATAAAATTATTAGCCAAATTTTAAGTTTTGTGAATAAAGACGAAAAATGATTGAAAAAACCGGTTTTTTGGATTTTTTTCGTCTTTATTCACAAAACTTAAAATTTGGCTAGTAATTTTATACTTTTTAGATTCCTCTCGTTGAGACAAGCCAAGAAACCTCAAAAAATCGACCGAAAACCAACGAATATAAAAAAAATTTGAATAAGGACAAAACCAAAAAAATCAAAAAACTAATTTTTTCAATTTAGCCAAACAAAGCTAAGTTTCCAATTACTCCATGGTCTCCATAATTATTCGAAGGAAATATGGTGATTTGGAAAATAAACGATCTCCTTCAAACTGAAGAAGAAAATAGGATGACTTAAGTGTCCATTTCTTTTAAAATGAAGATTTGAAGATGGTTTAGAGATGGTCTCAATAAAAATTTTGGTTTGGGTTTTAGGTTTGATTTTTGGGATAATGATTGGAGGGAAAAATAAGAGTAATAATTAGAAATAGGTGTAACAATAGAAGAGAGATGGAGAGAAATGAGAATAATAATTAAAAATAAAAGTAATGATTAGAAAAAAAATTGTAAGTAATACTCCCTCTGTCCCAATTTGTTTGCACACTACGAAACTACATGCAATTTTCAAACTAAAAAATAATGTATTTATCAAAATAATTTTTAAATTCTTTTTGCACCGTATTAAAGTTTTCAATAAGATCCATTAAACAAGATTCATATTGTTTAGAAAATTAATTTTGTAAGTACATTATTTTTTAGTTTGAAAATTATAAGTAATTTTGTATTAAGCAAATAAATTGGGACGGAGGGAGTAATTGAGAAAATCAATTTGAAAACTCAAACCAAAGAAGGTTAGTTTTGGGGCCCTTCATTTGAAGGCATTGTCGGCCACTGATTTTGTTTAAGACTTTTTTGTAAAGTTGGATATGACCTCCACCACCATCTCTTTATTCACTAAAACTTACCACTAGTGAAAAGTAAAAGTGAGTGAGTGATCTCAAAGAAGCAAAAGGCATAAAGGAAGAAAAAGAGAAAGTGAGGGAGACCCACGTTAGATATCAAATCTTTGGGATCATCAATGAAGGCTACTTTTTTTTTACTCCCAAAAGAGAAAAAAATTAAAAGAAAAAAAAATGAGAGAAACTGTGTCTTACAATAGTCACGCTAATTATCAGTTATTCGTGGATCTTAATCCTATTGATAGTGATAATGCTGAGGATACTAGAAAAAGGAAAACGGAAACAAAAGACAAATGAAGATATATTGGGCATTCCTAAACCAAAGAAGAAGAGAGGTAGAAAGAAGCAAAATTGTGTGGTTTTCAGATCGGTAGTTGCTGCAGCTGTTCTATCTTTTGGAAGCATTGACAACATAAACAGAATTCACCTTAATTAGGATAAGACGGCTTTGACCATTAGTAAAATCTTGGGTGAGGATTACATGGGAGATGATGATGATGAAGTCCTAAGTAAATTTATGGCTATGGAAGCCGAGGATGGTGAGAGGGTTAATTTTCAGGTTACTTAGGAAAATGGTTGATCTTTGTTTTTTGGTTTTGGGGTCTTTCTTTTGAGTTTGGATTTAAGTTTTGATTCGCATCTTGCCAATTTTGGGTGTTGGTTATCTCCCCGTTGGGTCCTAGCGGCATATAATCTTCGAAGTGAGGTGTTGCCTTGTTGTTTTGCTCTTGCTTTGTTGTGATGCCTTTGCTTTGAATTCTTTTAATCTTTGTAATTTGTTTTCAAAGATTAATAATTTTTTTTGCTCTTCAAAAAAAAAAAACAACAATCACGCTAGTTATAAACTCTTAGAGATCAATAACTTTAGTTTTTTTACTCTAGTCATGCAAAAAGGAGGAAAAAGAAAAGGTGACAATTTGGCCGTGTCTTACACCAATCATGCTAGTTGGAGTATCAATTTGTTGAGGTCAACCAGCAAAGCTATTTTTTTCAACTTTAATTGAAGCCCTTTACAAATGGTAAGATTAATCTCAAAAAAATATTAAGATGTGTGACTAAAAACAAGGAGTTGAATCCCGGTTCGTATCAGCCAGTGTACGTTTATATTCTGACTATTTTATTTAGGGGGCCGGTTCCGCTAACATGGCATATGACACTCCTCCTTAACCATTCAAATGAATGGCTAAGATTAAAACACAAATAAATAATCAATTTTTCTCGATCTCTCCTTGTAGTCTCTCTCCTCCATCCAAGGTTGTTAATCACAAACCGTACAGGATTTGACTGTAACCGGTAACACACCCTTGTAATTCTGTCCCGTCCTAAATTCTGAACCTTTCCAGCCGGTTCCAGTCAATCCGAACAATACCGGCCGATGCTCATTTACCGGCGATTTTGTCCGAGAAATTGCGGACTGCGATTTCTTCCTCTCCGACGACTGTCGATTAGCCACTTGCTAGAGAGAGAGAGAGAGAGAGAGAGACAGAGATCGAGTCTTCATCGGCGGAGACAAGCGATGGCTACTCCTGTGAGCTGCTGCATCGACTTTTTCCTCTGGTTCATTGTAATCTATATATTGTGTATATAACTATTTTATATGTTAGGGTTATATTGCTTGTACTTTTAGGTACTTGGGCCAGCTAGTACTCCCTCCGTCCCAAAATGTTTGGTCTACTTTTCTTTTTTGGCTGTCCCAACAAAATATAAGACCAATTTAAAATTTTCAACAAAGGAAAGTTGGTAAATTTCATTTCTACCCTTGAGATGCTTTTAACAATCAAAACAATGAGACCAAAAGAAAAATATTTGAAATTTTAAAGTTTAAAGTGCGTTTTAAAATTTTGGAAAAGGTCTCTAATTACATTAGTTGAAAGATTTTTTGCTTTATGGAAAACAATTTAAATTCAAAACTTGATTAACTCCTTATTTTAAGAGAGTCAACTAATGAAGAGAAAACTTGAAAAGTTAGAATTTTTGGGTAACAATGTGTATTATACATAAAATTTAGAAATTTCTAAATAGACCAAACTTTTTGGGACGAATGAAGTATTTTTTAATTGGGCCATACTTTTCTCATTCTTTTGGGCCCTAGTTATCTACTATTATAGTAAAAAAAAAACACAAGGTAAAAATTTTATTTTGTACAAAATATGTTAAAGAAATATATTTTGCATAAAAAATATATTTTTGTATGAAATATGCTACTCCATAAAACTATATTTTTATAATTATATATAATAGGAATAGCGCTAAATCTAAAACGGTACCGGTACTGCTGGTACCGGTACATACTATACCAATAAAAAAAATC
Source organism: Vaccinium macrocarpon (assembly GCA_022606695.1). Classification (NCBI taxonomy): domain Eukaryota; kingdom Viridiplantae; phylum Streptophyta; class Magnoliopsida; order Ericales; family Ericaceae; genus Vaccinium; species Vaccinium macrocarpon. The sequence continues at coordinate 36,956,673 of CM040171.1, read as the reverse complement.
AGTACCCTAATTGGTACAGGATTTAGAACCTTGCCCCCATCTCACCTGCTACTCTCTCTCTCTCTCTCTCTCCCCACTCCGGCTAAACAATTTTCCCCTCCCCATCTCCGGTGACGTCTTCAGCTATCCATGTCTGGCCACTATTTCCGTCTACTACTTTCTGTAATAGTCTTCCTTGTCATTGAACAATTTTTTCTTTAATGTACCGAACAAACCATACCTGATGATGAGGGTCAAGAAAGGGCTGATCCCATAGAGGCGAAATTAAGTGATTAGGTCCAAGATGGTGCTACCACATAATCAAACGTGGAGTAAATTTATAAATCTTTCAGTCAATTCACCGGTGTATGGGTTCCACAATCAGAGCTGATAATACTCTTTGGTAGTGAGGGTTAACTTTGCTCAATCTTCTTTCCGACTCTAATTTGCCATATCTTAGCAGACTCCTTTGAATCAGGGGGTGTTCCACTAACTTATTTTTGTTTCAAAACTGCCTTGATTTTTGTGTCCCTGTGATGTATTGTGAGATGATGACCTGTCTCAGTTTTTAGAAAAAACTAATTTTTTAAAAAAACTAATTAGTGGAACACCCCCTCAATTTGATTTTGCAGGCTTTTATCAATTCCACCAGAGCCAAAAATGTTCCAGATCCAGAAATTCCATGGTGCAGGGTAGAGAGAGAACGGTGGGGGTGGGGGAGAGGTTAGAGAGAAATTAAATTTTTTTTTTTGTTTTAATCCTAGCCATCCATTTGAGTGGTTAAGATGAAGTGTGTTAAATATTGTGTTAGCGGAACTGGCTCTATGTATCTATGGAGTCCCAAAGACAAAACATTAAAAATTTCTCTCTTTGAAAAGTCCCTCTGATTTTCAGTTTGCCTCATCTTGCACTCTCTTCTTAATACTATTACTAGCAATAGGAATGCAAATGAGTAGAGTTGAGTTGAGCTTTGATGTGTTCGAGGCTAAAAATTCGAGCTTGAGCTCGGTTCGGCTATAAACGAGCCTCCATAAACAAACAAGTGAAACCTATACAAACAGTCCGAACTTTAGAGTTATAAGCTTGACTCGTTTACAAACAAGCCTAAAACTTGAGCTCAGCTTAGTTACTAAACAAGTTGAGCCTCGCCTAGCCACAGTCTACTCTCGAGTAGCTCAGTTCATTTGCAGCACAAACTAGCCACCAATATTCCATATCAATCAATGCTATTCCCCGCCAAACCTCTTTTACTTTACAGGTGTTTGGAGTCTCATCTTTTTACTTTGTGTACTATCACACTTTCTCTCTATCTCTCTCTCTCTCTTGATGGTATCACTGATTTTGTCCGGTACATTTCCACTGCATTGAAAGTGTCGTGTATGTAAAGTGTTCCAAATGTATGTGATTGTATATGTACTAGCGAAAGACCCGCAGGCAAGGCCTGCGAAAAATGACAACTTACCCGCGGAAAATAATAATTTGCCCATACATAACTAACAATACTCTTTTACTAAATGGGATAATTTAGTAATTAAGCTCACATATGCCAAAACAAAATTTCCATAATTATATTTATTAAATTTTTATTGTTCAAATAAAACACGAGAGCTATCCAATTACCCAAAATCAGAGGTACAGGGAAAAGAAGTAGGATAAAAAATTAAAGGCAGTAATACAAATTAACAATGAAACTCGCCAAATGAATGCAAGAAAAGGGAAATAAATTAACTTAAAATTCTATAGGCTTTATTATACGAGAATTGACTACACTGTGAAGTCAAATCTAGAAAATAAGAGGGAAAAACACATTTAGATTCAGTTTGTGGTCCAAAAGCAAAATTGAGATCATGTATAAGATACCATTTCACGCCATTGTGTTGGTTTGATGGCAGAAAGGTTAACTAGCCACCATATTATGTACAGTAATTGGTATCAATATATCATCCATAAATCGGACCTTAAAATATAAAACATACTCCATAGCAGGCAAACACAACTCAAACCGGCTGGCCCTAAATTTTGGGGCCTAAAGTGAAAATAAAAAAAATGAAGCATTTTATGCATTTTCAAGAAAAAAAAAAAAACCTACAAATATAACCATTTGAAATTTCTAAAGCATTGATTAAATAACACTAACAAAAAAAATCAATTATTATAAGATTTCAAGAGCATCACTCAAATCATTCATAGCAAGCAAACGTATTAATTAATTACGTATGTTTTTAGTGGTGTCCCAATCCTCTTATTCACCACACATAGTCGTGGATTCATACACTTAGTATTGAGCTCCAGAGGAATGTATGGTGAAGAAGAATGTTAGGACTCTACATGGTTGTGCCCCATGATCACCCAATAATTTTCCGTATGTGTGTGTGCCATGGGGAGTATTTTCACACCCTCAAATTGATATCCACACCTCTTTTTCTTCTTTTTTTTGTCTTTTAGTAAATTTTTATGTGTAATTTTTTTACTAAATGAAAAAAAAGAGAGTATGGATATCATCATATCATATCTTTTCTAAATTAATCACATTTTTCTTTTCTTTTGTTTTTTCCCCTTGAAATTAGGGGTTAGATTTTCCTCCTTTGAATAGTGAAGTCAAGCCAACCCAAGGGATTGACAAAGTGGCCAAGGGATTGACAAAGTGGCCTTACTTGTGACTTAAGAGTTTGCTACCACCTTAGTTCTCACAGGTTCAATCACCCTTGTTAGCAAAATCTTGGGGTGACGTCCAGTCGTTACTTCTAGAGCCCAAACTTAGTTGAGTTTTGCGGAAGCTGGTTCGGACATCGGTTAAAAAAAAATTTAAAAAAAGTGAAGTCAAGCCTTTGTCTGTGCATATTTGCGTAATTAACTTGCCATATTACCTCAAATGCATGGAAGATGTTATGACAGCTGGCCAAAAAAGGCTAAAACCGAGATGCCATTCTACAACTTCAGCCATGGGAAATTAATGGAAGATCAGGGGTGAATGGGTAACTTCACCGAGGACGAAATGAGCGGACGAAAACATTGGCCTCACTGCCTCTTTATATACTTGATTGAGTCCGACGTGCTTCGCACATCACTGTGTACTCAGTGGTTAAGGATTGTTCTGTGATGAAAGGTGTTGTTTGATTTGCAATAATACCTTTGTGTGTGCGTATTCTATTGGTGGATTGAATTGAAGGCGGAAATATACAAGAAGATTAAAGAAACATTGAAACATAGAAATAGTATTCAAAATGAAACATTTGAATGAAGGCGTGGTTACCATTAGACATTGAAGACACGAAAACATTTAAGTATTCAAAATGTTGTCTTGGGTACAAAGTTAACGAGAATTTGTGAAAACAAATAGGTTAGTATATATACAAAGCTATTTCCGATAAAAATAGCTCGTCAAAAATGGAGTTCTGGATCAGAATCCTCGAGTCCATCTTGCTCCATGTCTGTTGTGGAGTGACCTTTTCGGGGGATGAAGATTCAGCTTTTAATTGTTTTGAATGATCTGCTGTGGCAGGAATTGCAGTGAGTACAACAAGGGGAATTTTTTTTCTTCAACTTGTATGATTTTAAACAAATTTTTACGTCAACAATGGTGAACCATGAACAAACACTGCAATGATTCTCTCAGGCCCAATTTGTACGCCCGAAGATGAATGGCAAACTCCATTGTTGTACCCAGTATTGTTGCAGCAACCTTTGATAACCTGCGTTATATTTAAAATGCAATCAATGATAATGTGTTATAAATATTTGGTATTGTGATTTTTTTGAAATGAACAGTAAGTATAAATTGTGTGTCGGACATTTATAGTTTACTTCTTGTATTTTGTCTTTTAAGTATTAGCCAGTTATGCCAAACATTGTCTCGGCCTGGCCTCCAAAGACTATTGCAACGATCGTTCCTATATTAAAATATCAAGTCCAGCTTTACATATCTTACAAAACAAGAGTCCATCAAACAGACATAAGAATATATACCTCCAACTTAAACATTTCCTGATCAATTGATTGTCCAATTTTACACAAAATAATGGAGGAAGTTTACAACGTATACTTGATAAATAACTATGCCTTTGACACACATAAATGGCTGCTCGAATGCAAGGCCAAGTATATCTTTGGGGACACATGCACAAAAGATTTAACCAATGTGAACTGCTCTTAGAATTATATGATACCTAGTTAGAATGTTGAGAGAGAGGGTATTCTTTTCAAAAAAGATAAATATGGTAGATGACAATCAGAGCCTTCTTTTTAGTGTCCATTGTGTAACCACTTGACATGAGAGAATTGAAAAGGAGCAATTATTTTCAAAGAGAGCTTTTATTTCCCCTTTTTTCTGTAGAGGAGGATACTACTGTTAGCCTTTTAAGGAATGGGTATTTGTCTTTATCCTCTTCTACAAATACATAGCTTAACAAAGCATCGAGTATATTTAGCATGAGAAAGATCAATTGCATTGCCATCAGCAGCACATCCGTAAAGAATCCAATTGTTACAAGTGGGCATATAGATCAGGAGCCATTTCTAATGGCTTAAAACCTTTGGGAGAATTGAGATGACAGTATCAAGTGCAAAACAAGCAGCAGCACAAAGAAAACGCTTCCTATGCTCCAACCAAAAGATAGAATCTAAATTCTCCCAAAACTGATATTGTCATCTCAATTCTCCCAAATCAAATCCTTATAGGGGGATTTAACTCCAAAACGTTATGGCCACAAGTAACATCATTATCGGACATTCCAGCCTCGTCAGCAATTAAACTCACTCTCCCAATGTTACCATATGAGAAAAAGGATTACAACATCACAGACAAACTTCAAGTATTTGAACATCAATTAGACAAAATGGACCACACAGGAATTAATAGAACAATACAATCAAGATGAAACAGTAGGTTCATAAAAAGATGATCAATCGGGAGATCGTTTCGTACCTTTTGCAAAGCTTTCTTGACCTCAAATTTCTTTGTTGAAATGAAAGAGTCAAGCAGGAAACGCATTGCCATGTCAACGTCAACTGCTGCCGGAGGTGCATCCTTGCATGTGCTTCAGACATCCAAATCATAGATTCTATGTGCCTCACCGCTTTAGGAACTCCTTGTCCATGCTACCAACACATCAATCAGATAACATATCAATCAGCCAACAGATGCAATAGATTACCAATGATTGATGAATCATTAGAACAAAAAAGCAGAAGGACATCTAACCAAAGATTCTTTCCATAGTTTGGCATAAACTTGTGTGACCTTGTTCAAGTTATATATAGAGTCCACTTCCGGTCCAAACTCCCTTATTTTGTTAAGTTCCGGACCTCATTGATCCTGATCGAATTTTGACAATCCGAACCGTCCAATGTGTTTAAAAGGTGTTTTTTAGGGTCTTCGCGAGAGATCATCAAAAACAAATACCAAGAAGGGCTTGATCCGATCCGTTTTTCACAAAAATGATATATGTACAGTTTTGTGAAAACGGCTCGGATCAAGCCCTTCCCGGTATTTTTTTTTTTGATGATTTCTCACGGAGGCTCTAAAAAACATCTTTTAAACACATTGGACGGTTCGGATCATCGAAATTCGATCGGGATCAATGAGGTCCAGAACTTAACAAAATCCGGGAGTTTGGACCAGAAGTTTGGTGTATATATATACACACACACACAATAGGCTTCTAATGAGGACTCCCTCATATGGGGAGAAATGATATCCAAGGGCTCAAATTAAAAAATCAATTTGCGGGTCTAAATTCCAAGTCGCGGGTTGAAATCTAAACCGGGAAACCCCAATCCGGGTTAAGTCAAGCGTATAGTGTACACTTCCCCTTATTCTCCCCATACGTTACAGAGAGCTAGAGAGAGAGAGATAGACTAGAGAAGGAGAAGACGGCCATACAAGGAGAAGACGATCATCACGGTTTCGATCTTTCTCTCTCGCGCTCGTTTTCTGTCTATGTGTTTGCTGGGCTCTCAAAAAACTAGGGTTCAAAGATCGATTTCGAAGAAAATACCCAAATCGACGAAGATCGATTTTTGAAGAAAATACTGAAGATCGGTTTCGAACCAAGGTATTGTTAGCTTCAGTTTCAGTTTGTTGTTGAAATACAGTGTACAATGTACTACAACCTTTCATGTAGCAAAATAAAAAACACAACTAGAGATGTACGAAGTTTGAAAAAATCACAGCAACAAAGCTGTCTTAAAATACAATGGAACATTCCTTCTGACCTTATTGAAGGCTGCATCAGCCATTTTTTTATCTGATTCAATCAAGAATTTTGATCACTTTTGGGCTGAAATAGGCCACATATTCGGGTATTACCAAGACGTGCTCGTCTCACTCAGCAGTAAGATCCCCAGAGAATGGTGTTCTAACTCTAACTTTATATTTGACTTAAAAACTATAATTAACATTCATTTCAAAACTAGTTAACATTCATTTCACACACCAGTAAAACTCATACCAAATATAGATTATTCAAACTTTTTAAATGAAGGAAAACTCAAATCTTTATTCAAATCTCAAATTTTTTTGGTCCCGAACATTCAAGAAGTGTTGGTTGTTAGTACTGTTGTTACTTGTTAGTGAGATTTGACCCATTGGTCCCATGTACAGGGGTATATGGTGCCTACAACTCCACTACCACCTCACTTACTAATCTCAAATCTTAAAACATACGTAGTTTGGGTCATTTGTACACTATATTATTAATGAAGCTGCATACTCATATTTATACTTAAAATTTGTATTTAAGCTAGACGGATGACACACTGCTCTCTGTTGCACCATTTCACATTTGTAACATCGAAAACAGTAAGAATAACAAGTGGACTACTTCAAGCTTTTATGTATATTTTAGAATCAAGTTGAAGCAAAGATCAGTAAGGGTCAGAGTTGGTCCAAATCTTCACAGTAATGCAATTTATTAACTATGAAGGGAGAAAACAAATTATGAAGTAGTACAAAAATTTTGAAGAAAAAGTACGAGTATGCCATTTAGATGAAAATAGGTTAACCACAAAGTAATAGATTTCTGTAATTTCTAGCACAGTTCTTTGCCATTAAAGTAAGCTCCCATTTTTCTTGTTTCTGGTAACCGAGTTTGTGATTGACGAAAAATATCGAAATGGGAAAACAATGGGTTTTGCTTTTGTTGAGAGTACATGGCATATGCATTTAGCCATTATTATTTCAATTGCCTATGTTATGCTATGATTTGTGTTGCTAAAGGCTATTGGCATGTTTTACCTTTCAACAGTGTACCAAATTCTTGATCGATGTTTTTTTTTTTTTTTAATTTCAGAATGCAGTCTCTGCAAGATGTACTTTACTCATCTTTACCATTACAAGCATGTCCATCATCCGGAGCTTCTTCTGAAATTATATGCACTCCTCAAGTGAAGAATGAGTTGGTACCGAAGATTGATCAAGTGTTTGACAGTTTGGAAAACGTTCAAAAGTTTTACAACGATTATGCCAAAGAAGCTTGATTTGGGATTCGAGCCCATTCTAGTAAGTTGGGTAAAAGTAAACAGGTGGCGCCGACCCTACAGAGAAAAGAGTTACTGTTCATATAGTAGCTAGTGCCATAATTTTAGCCAAGAAACTTTTGGTTTTGGGCCCATGGTTTGAAGTAGCGTTTTGGCATTGTTGGCCACTGATGTTGTCTAAAGACCTTTTTTTAAAGTTAAAGGTGGACTCTGTAAACGATACCAATAAGAACCCTCCCTATTGGCGTTACGGATGGTAACGAAGCGGGTTGGGGCAGATTTTGATGATCTCTGTCCAAATTTTAAAATTTTCTAACCTGCTTCTAACCTGACCGGGTAATTTATGAGTATCCCCGCTCCCAACCCTATTGTTTCACATATTAGTTAAATATATTTTAAACACTAATTAATGAGTACATATGATAAAAGTTCACAAAATAACTTTTACAATTTAACCAAAATCTACTATCTAATGTTGTATTTTAGTTGTAAAAGTAAAATTATAAGAATATAAATAAATTTTAATGCATATAAGTGAGAAAATATATTTTGATATATGCATATAAGAGTATATAAATATAGTTATACATATATATATGTATGTCGAGGCAGGTAATATCGAGTCGAGGCGGGTAATATCGAGGCAAGGTGACCATACCCCTGCCCCTATCCTAACCCTAGCAGGTTTTTCAAAATCACCCCCTGCCCCTACCCGTTACCCAAAAAAATCGTAAAAAACCCTACCCTATCGAGGCGGGAAAGGGTGGGTTCGGAGCAGGGCGGGTTGAATTGTCATCCCTAATTGGCATTAATAGGAGTACTATAGCGTGTGTCCACTAAAAATATCGGTTTTCTACTGTAGTCAAAAGGGTTAAATGATACTTCCTCCGTCCAGATTTTTTTTTTTTGGGTAAATTAGCTTGAAATAGAAAAAAAGTTAACCGAATATACAGCCTGCAAGGGGCATATCCCAGAAGGAAAAGAAAAAGGAAAAAAGGGAAAGAGAAAAGCAAAAAGCTAACCACAACAACAGATATTCAACAAAGCTTATAGCTCACTCCAACGAAATAACATAAAAAAACCAAAACAAAAGAATGTCATGCGAGCCTCAAGAACTAAACTCTTAAAGCCTTTAACACCTTAAGTTTCTCCTTAATCTTCTTCTTGTTCTGATTTCTAATGGATGAAGGAGTTGAAGACTCACCTAACACCAGGTTCAACTTATGCCTTGGTCCAATGAAATCGCCATCCAAAGGAATTCTTAGAGCCTCTCGAAACCGTGTAGACCGACGGAGAGCTGCGAGGGGAAGCTCTTGTTGAGGACTATCCTGACCAAGGAGAATCGGGGTAGTATCACAAGATACATCCCCAGAAACATCTATCTGTGTCACCACCTCAATGGAGGGGGCTCCCATATCCTCACATTTCTCAAGAACGCCAAACGCGTTAGAAGTAGAAGAAACACCTCCGTCCGGATTTGTTAGTCCATAAGCATACTTTTTCAAGTCCTAAAATGTTTGTCTATTTTCAAAAATCAAAGGATAAGTATGGAAATTTTACTTTTTTGCCCCTTTTTTAAAACTTAAAATAACAACCAAAAAACTAATTTTTTTAAATAATGTGTTCACATTTTTGAAATTTTTTTTGCTCCTTATTAAAGTTTTCAATGAAATCTATCAAACAAGATTCATATTGATAATTTAAAAAAAATTGTAACTACATTATTTTTTAGTTTGAAAATTGCACGTAGTTTTGTAATGGATTATCAAATTAGAAAGGAGGGAGTATTATATGAAGGGATTGAGGTTAAAATAGAAAATTAACAAACTCATAAGGTAAAGGAAAAAAGTTAGAATCCCCAAAACGGACAAATAAATTCGAACGGAGGGAGTATTTATTTAGTGATGTAAATGAGGACAATGACGAGTGAGATTTTGTTCCCTTGAAAAAATATTTTAAATTTTTTGAATGATTTGGATCATTTGTGCACCGTCTGTACCCCATCAGTATATATATGGCCGGTTCCCTTAGGATTTTCGTACAATTAGATTGGCAAAAGGAAAAAAGAAAAAGTGAGAATGATTGTTGTCACTTCTTTGAGATCAATAAAATAAAAAAATCAATAAAGGCTTGTCTTTTTACTCCAATAAGCCAAAAGGAAGAAAAAGAAAAAAATGAGAGAATCCGTGTCTTACCCGCTAGATATCAATTCTTTTAGATCAGTCAATAAAGGCTAGCAGTTTTTTTTACTCCAATAAGGCAGGGGAAAAATTAAAAGAAAAAAGACAAAGAGAGTGAGTTTCGATCGCTAGTTATCAATTCTCTGAGATCAATCAATAAACTCTAATGGATCAAAAAAAAAAATCAATAAACTCTAGTTTTATTACTCTAATAATACAAAAAGGAAGAAAAAGAAAAAGTGAGAGAGACCTCGTGTCATAACAATCATGCTAGTTATCAATTCTTTTAGTTCAACTGATAAAGGCTATTTTCTTCTCTCTTTTTTTACTTTATTTGAACGCCTTCTAATAAATGGTAAGATTAATCTCAAAAAAATTATTAAGATGTGCGTAAATTATAGCCCATATAAGATGTTTTGATTCATGTGAATCTGATTTCCCCTTTGTGGGAAAAAGGATTTTGGAAAATAATGTTTTCAGATTGCATGAATAAAAATCTAGGGTTTATGTTTCATAATATATGAAAAAACATGAATCGAACAAATATTTAGCCAATTGGCAAAATACATGAACATTGCTATTGATTCATGATTCCATGCTGATGGTTGTTGATGAGTGATGACCCCATCCATACAAATTCCAGGAAATATTGCCACTAAAAGTAAAGGTCGGGAAGTAAAAATTTGGAGCCCTAATCAGGGTTACCGAAATTACCTCTATAACCATTTCCTGCACAAAATTAGTTGTAAATGCACCTTAAGTTTGAATTAAGGCTCGGCTTAATAATCCTTCCGGATTATTTCGTCCTTATTAAAAAAATCGTTTTTATTAGTTTAATGTAATTTTTGTGGATTATTAATTCATCTCGACGGGAGAAATCTAAAAAGTAAAAAACTATATTCAAAATCTTGAAAAATTCTCTATAGACAAAAATAAACCAAAACAGACAAACGTTTTGATTTATTTTTGTCTTTTTATTCAAAAGAATTAGTTAGATTCATCTATACTCTTACATCTAATTAAAATCATCATAGATTTATATATATATAATCACTTACACCCATAAATGTATCACGTACATAAACTGTGTAACACCCTATATCTAACTGAATTCGGAATTTATATTAAAAGACGACAACGACGACGTAAACACTATTTGCTGCACATCATTAATAACAAATGCTTCTTCTCTCAATAGGTCAAGAGTGTCAGTCACCCACTCTTTCTTCCATTCATATACCGAACGCTTCCCTTTCAGTTTCTTCTCAATTTCCTGTCTTTCCTTTCCAGGCTTTTTAAGCTCATCAAGTAATTTGAATTTCCCAAGCCTGATAACAGAATCAACCCCTTGAGCACCTCTTTTAGGCTCAGCGACCTCATCATCTCCAACTCTAGTAAAGTTAGGGTCAATGCAAAGACAAGCATGAAGACCGAAGTGAGCTGTCGCGACTCTAAAAAGACGATCAAAGGCGAATGCCATATCCAAGCCAGCGTGTTTCCCCAAAGCAAAGCCCTGAAACCAAGTCAATAGCATATCCTTTGTGACGTCTGTCACTTTGGTGATGGACATGCTGTGCAAGACCTCACATACCGTCGTCACAAAAAACATCTTCGGGTACGGACTCAACTTGGAGCCGGAAAAAAAATCGCCATACTTCTTAACCAATGCACCCAATAGGAGTGCGAAATCCTCCAGGATCCATATGCCGGTCTTGATTTCGGTAACTTTAGATTTGGCATCCCAATTTTCCCAAGGAGGGAATCGTAGTTTCTGACTAGGCATCTCAATATCGGTCGTGGCAGTGTGAGAGTAGTATAGCCAGTTGGATTTATCCATTTTTTCATAGGCTTGAAGAACACTGTCTACTTCCTTTCTCTCATCGCTCTTAAAGGACTTTTTGAACTCTTGAAATGTCCTCTTTTCATTATACTACAATACAAAAAAAATCAACTTTGAAACGTCATTGAAATTGGATGTAAGTCAGTAGTACCAAAACTTATGATATTTACCTCAGTTTGGCCTCCATTTAGGTGATTGTCATTCAGTCTATCTGAAGTATTTTTTTTTTAAATACGCATCTAACTTTTTGGTCTAATCAATTGTCTTTACGAGCTGAATCTAAAGATTAAAATAAATTATGATCAACTGCGAGAAAAATTGGAGATAGGTTTCCTAATTAGTGCCGTATAATGGAAAAAGATATAGACACAATACATGACTGGAATAAAAAAAAATTAAAGTCATGCCAATATATTCTTGGTTAGACGTAAATAGTTATGAGTAGATAGTCGTAGCAACGCATTCAGTACTTATATATCTATTCTTTCATACTCCCTCCATCCGGATTTGTATATTCCCTTTTTGACTTATACATGTCCCAAATTGACTGTTCAATTCCAAAATTAATCAATAGATTTGATTATGTAAATTTCTAAATCAATGGATCAAATTTGATTTCCTTAATAATTTGAAAACACGAGATTGGACAAACAAATTGAGACAGAGGAGTAGATTTTTATGAGCCCACTTTATGGAATGATGGATTCATCCTACATTCCTTCCATCATTTGTGAGAGAGGTTGTAACAATACATGTAAAAGTTGACGTTTCCCTATTTTTTTTTTCCATATTATTTATTTACCTGCGATATTCAATTTGTTGAGGATCTGTTACACGACAGATGTGTTAGATGTGAGGCTAAAGATTACTCTTTATGTTAAGTATTCGGTAATAAGATAGTGAATGAGTACTTCATTAGATGTGTTAATAAAAATTACTCCATATGGTAAGGATTCGTTAATTAGATGGTGAATGAGTAAAGAGTTGTTTGGCTATTTAGTAAATTATAAAGATAAAAAGAAAACATGAGAATTGAAATTGGCAATCCCATTTTCTCTATTGACAGTTCTTCTTTTTTTTTCGTCTTTACGCACAAAATGTAAAAATAAGTTTACCTAATAAAAACAAAAAAAACAAAAAAAAGTGTCAATAAAGAAAATGAGAGTATCAATAACACTTTCTAAAAATATATGAATATATGCGTTCATCACGCATGTCCACGAGATTGAACACATTAAGGTCGGTTTTGGAAGAAGCAACGAAAAAGGATCATAGAAAAAGTACAAGATTCTACCATAGCTAAACCTACTTAAACATAAATAAAGAAAAACATTCAGACGCGCGAGTATATAAAGAGAGCATAAGCATTGAAATTGTAAATTTTTCGAACCTCTGCTTACCACGCAATGAGGATGTGCTTCATAACCACGACATATCTTGCAGATATAACGTGGGGCCCTTCCTTCCTCTCTGTGGCAAACCTGACAGAACGACCTCGGACCAAAGAAAAGGGAGGTGTCCGACAGTCCTGGTGTCACGAGGATGAGGGGATGCGGGTGGTGTAGTACAGATTGGAATTCAGTAGGGAACGTCTCCATACAAAGGACGTGGACAGCATAATCCCTCGCGAGGCTACGGTAGAACGAGGTGTAGCATCGTTTCTTGCACACATTACAGCGTTCCCTGCGATCAGCTTCCTCGTGAAAGACGAGAGGCTGGCGGTGTAATGGAGACGTCTTGACGATGTACTTTGACCCAGAACACTTAATGTCCAAGTAAAATTTACACTCGAAGCATTCATAGCCGGAATCACCAATACTGCTTAAACATGCCCCGCATTGCCGGTGACCATCGAGAAGCGGACGGTACCAGAAGTTGAGTTTGTGTTCCGGGTGGAGGACGTGCTCGATATCTTTTCTCGAATGACCAGCACAATATTGGTTGAGCAGGCACTCGCATTCGTGGCAAAAATACATCTTATCCCCATCACTGAAGAGGTGACCACAAGCCCCGCACGAGTAACATCTACGAGGAAAGGCATTCTTTTCGTCCTCACAGACAATCAACGGATGAAAGTGTTTCAATTGCCGAACATCATCATTGTCATCGGCATTGTTCGTTTTAGGCTTCAAAGAAGCACAACGAACATCAAGGAAAATACCGCACTCGGGACAGTGGTAGGCAAAACCGTCCTGTTTCTTTTGCCTGCACAGATGACACTTGAAACATGGGCCGGGATTTGGTACTCGAGGAAGGAGGAGGAGAGGATGCGAAGGGTGAAAGGGGTGTTTCTCGATATCCCAAGGAATCTCGGCGCACGATTTGTGTAGCAATGCCTTGCATTCAAGGCATACAAGAAGAGTATCGACGTCATTAAAGGGCAACTTGCAGCAAGTGCAGGAATAAGAGAAATTCTTACCCTTATTACACAAAATTAAAGAATGGGGGTGAGGAGGTAATTGTAAATCTCCGCCTTGATCATGATCATCAACGCGGCCTAATTCGACTTTATTTGATTTGTTGGCGAGGGTCAGAAAAGCGCATTTAACGTCGAGGGCGAAGGAGCAGTGGGGAGTAGAACACTTGTAGACGAAACAGGTTTTGAGATCGTCCCCACAGGCGTTGCAAATGGCATGATCAGAAGAGAGGTGGTGGCCAGAAGAAAGAGCGAGATCATCGTGTTGAGGGTGGAAGGGATGGCGTGAGATATGCCTTGGAGTATTTTTGGATATGGTGCAATACGCGTGGATGATAAAGCTGCATTTCCCGTCGTCGATGTCATCCTGGCGGTCACAAGTACCGTAGATTGAAGGAAATCTGCAGAATAGCTCATAAGAACCGTCGATCATCTTTTTGCAAATGCGACATGGACAAGGAAATTCTAGAACTTTAGAATCGCATACATGGTCCATATAGAAACTATCCATCTCTCTCTCTCTCTCTCTCTCTCTCTCTCTCTCTCTCTCTCTCTCTCTCTCTCTCTGGTACTCCGTCTCAATCTCTCTCTCTCTCTCTCTCTCTCTCTCTCTCTGTGATATGCTAGAAATTAAGCACAAAAACTGACGAAAGCCAGGGTAAGGGGGAAGGCAGTAGGAGGAGTAAGTTTTAAAGGGGTGTTTGGGCCTCCGGATCCTCTGCGTTCGACTCTACGTTTCCCACTTTTGCACTTCAAACTGTTCGGCCTTCCAAACCGGAATTAGTTTTATGGAAAATGCATCGTTAATTAAAAATAAATCGGAGAATGGGCCACTTCGATATCACATTCGGGGGTAGCTTTCCTATCGTTTTGGCAAAAAATCAATAAAATGAACTCTCTTTTTTTGCCTTTATTTAAAGAAAATTAGCATTTGTTAGTTTTGCACCAATTTTGTGTAGATTATTGATTCGTCTAGACAAGAAGAATTTAAAAAGTCAAAAATTATTATCATTTTTCACTAAAAACAAAAATAATTCAGCTTTTTGTGGATTATTGTATTATTTTTGTCTTTACACAAAATGTTTAGTTAATAGTTGGTTTGTACTTTTTAGATTTCTCTTGTCGAAACAAAATAATAGTAATTCACAAAAAATCAATACAAAAGTAATAAATGCAAATTTTGTTTCAATAAAAATAAAATAATAATCAATTTAGATTATTTTTGCCAAAGCACCCCTTAAATATACTTTTTCGTGCAAAATCTTTTCAAAAAATATATTCTGAAACATATAGTAACTTTCATGGGTTCTAATTATCGCTCAAACTGATAATCTACAATCCCAAGTGCAAAATAAAAATAGAAAATAAATTTAATCTAAAACAAGCTCTTTTGCTAGATCAGCAGTCTAGCTACCGTTCTAGAGTATTGTTGCGCCTTTCTTGTTTGCTCTTTCGTTGGCGAGAGCAAAATCATAAGGGGCATTTGGAGACGGTTTTAAATACTAGCTAACAAACTCCGATATCATTGGTGGATCAAAAAAATAAAAAACTCCGATATCATTGCACCGCTGTACATCGGTGAGATGAAAAATCGAATGCATATCGGTTAGTTTCCGTTACGTGGTCTGTTTTCGATTCGCAAACTGGATCACGGTCAATACTTGATTATTACGGGTTATTTAAACAATTTAAAATTTATGATCGTAGCAATCGATTCCTGTTACATCCATGACTGCAAATTCTTGATAAAGATGATGGGAGTGGAGAAGATTGATCATGTACCTGGGAAGGCAACAAGTGTGCAGATAAGTTAGCTAATATGTCTTGTAATGATGGTTTAAACTCAAATCTTTGATGTTTCTCTGTCTTGTATTAACTCGCAACTTTGCGACGACTCTAATAGGATTGCTTATATAGACTATTTTACAACTCGTAATTTTATTTAATGCACATATTTTCCAAAAAAAAAAACTACATCTTGGCTACCAACTCCAGTTGGGCCAACAACTGTTTGTAGTTCATGTGTAGAGTTTTGTTCAATCCTAGAAAACCTTGAAAATTAAACAAATGAGAGGGAAGTCAAGCTCTCTAAAAATTCCTCCTCGGCATGTGCATGAAAACCTCAAAAAATCTAATCTAAAACCAAATCTAATACAAAAAAAAAAAAAATAAAAAAACAAAAAAAAAAACTAAAAAAACTGGTTTTTTTCATTTAAACCCAAACAAAGCCCAATTCAGTCTGTGATCACCCCTAACGGTAAATGGATGGTTGTCACTAGAAAACCCAAGAGAGCCCTATTTAAATGGACCAATATCGAAGTGAAGCCCAAAATACTTCACAACCCAAAGCCCAAACTAGTGAAGCCCAAACCAAAGTCGATCAGAACCGCAATGACGCTCACAAAAATACTCAGCCTAAAGCCCAAAATAATGGTTTCTCGTACAAAAGAATCGGCCAATCTAAAGCCCAAGCTTCGTCCATCCCAACCTTCGTCCATCCCAAGCTTCCTCAATCAAAGAACATCTCAAAGCCCAGCCACTCTGGGTCTAGATTATCCCAAAAATGGACTAGACCTAATTAGTAGCCCACAACCCGTTCTCATCCCTACACAGAAGCCCAAGACGGCTAACCCAACAGAGAAGGACCCTATTTTTAAATTTGGCTCAAGTAATTCAGTCCGGCGATCCGTACGGATTGGCCCCGTACGCATCGCGCACGAACAAATATGGACCATCCGTGCCAACAAATCAACAGTCCGGATTTTAAAAACACTTTTAATGCAGAATAAATCTATTACCTAGGTAAAAGCTTTAAAATTCTGGGCCGAAAACACTTTTTGGAAATGGTCGAGACTATCTGTGCATGATACACGTACGCGTATCTTTTTTTCAATTAATTCCCCTCGGCCCATTTTCAGTCCAATCACAGCCATTGATATTGAGTTAAACCTTGAAAACCATGTCTCCGATGTGAATCTCATCAAAACCACAGGTGCGTAATCTAGCGTAACATCCTCGTTTTAGCTTCCGATGTATTGTTGTCGATTTTGAGTAGTTTTCCAAATTTGTTAGCTATCATTTCCATGGCCTCCTCACCATGGAATTCGAGTGGGAGAAGGGGAATTCTCAACCAGACAGCAGTAGTGTTTCCTTCTTCCTTTTCCAGTACATACCAAATAAGAAATCAGGTAGCAGGCAATCATTCGAACATTGGAATCAAAGCCAAAGAGAAGTACAGTCTTAAATAGGATTCTACGATCAACTTCGCGTCGATAGGATTCCTAGGTACGACAACATGAATTTGCAGCTACGTACTAGGAAAATAGCCATGGAGTTCAAAATTATAGCCATTGTCCCAAATAGTGCAGAGTTTGGTGTTCAAGAGGAACGGGGTTGATTAGCAATGATAAGACTCGATATCTAGTCTCGACACCTTGAGCACCATGACCATCCCCGTATTGGTACATACACTGAGCCATCCTTCCAAGATTCATTGCAAGTTCAACAAATGTTTGGGAGCATGGAGATTCCACTCCTCGGTCTTTATTCATCTTCTTCCATGTCTCGCCAATCAAGTATTTGACGTGTTCTCTGGCTTCTTCCTCCGATGCACCAGTTTCGTGCATGTAACATTGGATTGATTTCGGAATGTCACCTTTTTTCATTTCATCCTGTACCAAAAAAGAATAAAATAGAACCTTAGATGTTTGGGAGGAACATATATGTTTAGGAAAACTAAGATGGTGCGAGAAATGTAGCATGCCCACCGATGATGTCCCCAAATCGTCAGCAAGTCGTAAAATAGTGGCCGACCACCGAATTATATTAGGGTATTTTTCCAACCATTCCAAGCCCTCCATGGTTATGGGACTTGTACTTAGAAAATAAGCATGACTTAGTATCACAGGAGCTGAAATTGAAATCCATGCATTATTCATGTATTCTTCAAAGGTCGGTGTGTATCCGCTATAATACCACCTTGCTTCCACTAAGTAACATTTACATAAATCTGCCCACTGTAACATTTAGAATAGGAGTGTTAATCAAAAAGCTATTTTGAAGAATGGCTTGAATCAAAGTTTGATTAACGCAGTACCGTACCATTTTCTGAAGGTAAGGGATGCAGTGAACACCTTGGTCCTTAAGAGTGTAGTAACCGATTTCATTTATCGAGTTGAAAAGAGCAAGGAAGCAAATCTTCATATAGGCAGGAAGCTTTTCCATTGCAGTTATATCCCACCTGAAGGACAAAATGTAGTTCATTTATTCATGTCAAAGAAAACTAGGAAACATATGCCAAACTATGCATGGTATATTTCGCATGACCACAACCACCAACCTCTCAACTGCATTGGTAAAGAGCTCAAGCTCATCCAATGTACCATAAACATCATAAACATCATCGATTGTTGTTATTAGGGCATTGACTATCGTAGCCGCTTTCCTGCGGTACACAAACTGAGGCTTGAAGTCTATCCCAACAGTCCATAAGAAACACTCCATCAACCTGTTCCTAGCAAAGCTCAACTTTTCTCCCAAACCTATACCTCTCCACCACCTACATTAGAAAAAAGTAGAGATCGAATAAGAACGTGGGAAAAAAATTGCCTCGCGTCACCATGTTAGAACGATTAAAACTCTACGGGCATGTGAACAAAACTATTGATCTTGCGAGCCTGATCTATTTGATGGTAAATTGGTAATCACGGGCTCCAGATACATTGGTTTGGCCCACATCCTTCTGTAACCTTTTAATACTTCTGTTCATCAAGGAAAATGGAACACCAAGTTATAAGAAAAAAGGTTTGGAACACCAGTGATACCCACTAACCCTGCTTGTGTTATGCTTTGAGTCTTATCTGTTACACAACTAGTCCCAAGCCAGAGCATAGAAAAACCACATTAGATCCTTTTGACATCTGACGGAGGCAACGGAATTGATGAAGACTTAAGGCTCGACTAGGTTTGGTTTGGTTTGGTTACCAATGATAGAAACTACTTGAGGAGTGAGTTGTCTACCAGTCCATGTTAGTTACCAAATTTTAACTTGGAAATATAATACATTTAATTTTTGTTATAAATTAGTGCTCCCTTTGGTATCATTTAGGTTAGATCTGTTTTCTTATTCACATTGTATTTCTCTGAAATCTAGCACTCTAGGTTTTTATAAAATTACCTGCAAGTATACTATCTAGTGTCTTTTTGGGGAACAAATATCTAGAATGGCTAATGAGCTCTTTTTGGCTCTTTTTGTCCATATGTGAAAAGAGGGGATCTCTTGCCCACATGAATCATAATGACTCCAAAAAACACAGACACACACACACTAAAAATTTGGAGCTCTAAAAACCTCAATAAGCTAACAAAGCCAAATATTAATTCCAAATTGCTACTAGATACTTGATTTTTTTGCTTACATTGACATATGCTTGAGATCTCCTTGGTGAGTTGCTTGCACCATGTTGTAATCCAGTTTAGCAAGCTGAAGCAATGTTGGATTCATATCCGCTCTTGTCTCATACACATCAATGAACCACCTTGCCTCCAGCCGTGGTACCCTCCAATGTAGGGGTAGTTCCAAGGCATGACTCACTAACATGGCAAGATAGTGATGAATATCCTTCCTCTTCAGGCTTTGTCTGAGATTTTTAGATGCAAATTCTCTAGCCTCCTCCAAGGTAGTTTCACCCTCAACTGAAAGGAACGATGCCTCATACAAATATAGCATTCCTTTTATATCCTCACCAAGACAAGCCTTGAAATCCCCTGACTCGTCCTTAAAGTGATTAAAAACCCCTGCAATCAAAACTGTGAATTACAGTAGATGTAGAAAGCTCAGAGTAACAATGCCAAATAGCTTTAACTTTTCGTTTTGAGTTCTTTCATTCTTGTCACAAAGCGATTAAGTAGAGGATGATTTTACAGGGACTTGAGAATGGGTGTCGGGAACTAGTATCTGTCTAAGTATTAGATTCATCTAATTTCCATCTCAAGGATATGGAGTGAATGTACATGCTAACATATTCATCTTTCCTTAGTAGTTTCTTTTTTTCTGGAAAAATGGTATTTATCAGGTATCTTAAATTAAGCATTTCGTGCATAATATAGAAGTTCTAGGCATAGTTTCGAGGACTGAATGTCCAATAGCATTCTCGAAGTGTTTGTTTGACAAAAGTACTTGCCTATGAACTCGCGACATGCTGGGAACTCACGGCCGGTGACACTTATGAGAAACGCCCCTTTGCGTATTCCAACATATTTAATTATCTTTAAGCTGGGGTCACCATGTCATTGCAATATGTGTTAAAGAGTGTTAATTTCAAACTCGTGTCTTGAATATACATTAGTCTCCTATTGTCATTTTTTGAGTGTTGTCTCTCTTATCTTTGTATTTTCTTGGTTGGAATTTTTCCTAAGTACCACTGGACTTACATGAATGGAATAATTTCGTTAATCCAAAAACAAGTTGAAGAAAATGTTGCTAATTAATACCTTGAGGGACATCATAACCGTGTTGTCTCAAAAGTCTGAACTTAAGAGCTGTGGCATGCAAATCATCTTCATTCCACTTATCAAATTTGTTATCGTATAAACTCTCTAGGACTCTCTTGATTTCATCCTCAAAGTGGTAAAACACTCCAAGTCTTTGCAAGTCATCAATCATCTCAAGTCCATCCAGTGGATCCACTACTTTGTTTAGCATTATCTTCGCATCTTCCTTCAACTTCGCAGCCCATCTTGCATACATGTCTCCCTAGAAAATGACATGTTCATTTTCCAGCAATGCTTCCAATGAAATTACTAATAACTAGTTAAAAAAGAAAACTATCAATAATAACTTGACATACCGCATATTTACTATTTAGCGATTGCACATAGTCGTAGTCCCAAATGGGAGGTTGGTAGTTTGCGGATCGCCTGACAATCTTTTCATTGGTTGTCTTCGGGCTAACACCAATGCATCGAACGGTGCGCAAAACTTGGTCGCGACCATATTTTACTTGTGACATTAGTCTACTAGGGATGTAAACAGAGGTAGGAGCTGTAACTCTCAGTGCAACAGCCATTGCACCACTAGTTTTTTACAAAGATGTGGTTGTTGAGCTTCATTGTGACAGTCTGAAACCTTAAATAATGGTGCGGATAGCATTGGCCATGTTTCACTAAAAAAAAAAAAATTTGGTTTTGTTTTAATTCAAAAATCATTCTATTCCACTAACAAAAAACTTCTCAAAAAACTGGTTTTGTTTTTAACTGTAAAACCACCCTATTCCACTACCCTTTACAATAAACCATAAAACCAACTACCCTTTACAATAAACAAAAAAGCAAAAACACTTTAGTGGAACAAGTTGAAGATTTAAACTACAACTAAAGGTCTAAAAAACTAAAAAATCGAAAAAACACGTTAGTGGAACATAGCTTTAGAGCATTCTCATTTGGCTCTCCACTTTAACTTTTGGGAGTGGAGAGTCAAACTCCCAAAAACCCACCAAAGTTAGCCTCTCTACTTTCCCTCACCAAATTATTTTTGCTACAGTGCCACACAAAATTTGGTTTGGGTGAATTGGGAAAATTGGTTTTTTGGTTTTTTGAGTTTTGTCCTTATTCAAAAAAAATTTGCATTTGTTAGTTTTTGGTGGATTTTTCACAAAAAAATGACCAAAAACCAACAAATGCAAAAAAAAAAAATTGAAAAAGGACAAAACCAAAAAACCAATTTTCTCAATTCACCCAAACCAACCCTAAATCTTTTAACTTAGGGTTTCACAATTTTGAAGGGGAAAGGGGAGCTACTGTAATACGTTGATTTGGGGTGAAAGGTTATTTTTGAGAAGGATTTTGAAACCCAGGATATTTTTGTCCTAGAATTTTTCACATTCCATGAGTCCGGAATGATTACTATTTCTGTACCCATCACCTAATGATATTCAAAAAGTGTGTCATGAAAGTGTAATTATTTGCCCATTTTCTCTCTCATCTATCATTTTCACGTTTTTTTTTTTTTTTGGAGCTCCTTTCCAAATAGTAGTAGTTGATGTTTTCCTCAATAAAGGGTCCCATCATGTGCAATTATAAGATTCCCTTCACTCTTTCAGAGCTACTTTCCAAGTGGCTAGTTCTCCGCCTTAAAGGTACAATCAGATGCAATCATATGACTTCTATATCCTTGATATTTTTGAAGCTCCTTCCAAGCAGCTGGTGTTCTCCTCAAGTCCTCATTAAAGGGCACCATCATGTGTAGTTGGAGTGTCATGTTCTTGATATTTTTGGATATAAAGATCAAATTTCGGAGTTGTCTTATTTTGGTAATTTTATGTGACAAAGCACATATTGATATATATCGAGTTGTAATTTTCTAAGTAGGAGTCTGTATAGGATTAAAGTAGAATGAATCTCTTTATTATGCAATTTGAGAGTTAGTGTTTTAGTTGTTTATTGCCCGATCAATATGGTGCATTTAGAATAGAAAGATCAATTGGTTTCTTAGTCGGTTACCTCCAATTTAGCACAGGTTGCAAGGTTGCACAAGTCATGAAGTTTCAAAACATATGGATTGATAGAAGAAATCAATTAGGTTTTTAATCAGGCAGCTTCAAAAAAATCGAATCTGCAATGGTCCAATCAATCGGCTTATTAATTCTTCTCAATGAGAGGAATCCAAAAAGTAAAAAAAATTATAGTCAAAATCTTAGAAAATTCTCTATAGACAAAAATAAACCAAAACAAACAAGACTTTTTGAATTATTTTTGCCTTTTTAGTAAAAAAAAATCATCTATACTCTTAC
The DNA here is from genome assembly GCA_022606695.1 of Vaccinium macrocarpon. Lineage (NCBI taxonomy): Eukaryota > Viridiplantae > Streptophyta > Magnoliopsida > Ericales > Ericaceae > Vaccinium > Vaccinium macrocarpon. The sequence continues at coordinate 36,933,993 of CM040171.1, read as the reverse complement.
ATCTAAAATTCATGCATGTATCACGTACATACAATGTGTAACACCATATATCCAACCGAAGGAAAATACTACAATACACAACCTGTACTTGGGTGTGTATCATACACACTCCTACAAAAGTTACGAATTTTTTATAAAAATTACGATTTTTTTTTTGTAAAAGTTACGAAACACACTAAAATATTACAAATATAGAAAATGTTACGAATTGTATTCTTGGAAAAGTTATAAAAACTAAAAAATGTTACGATTGTCAATGAGGTGGCACAATCTGAACTATACAATAGATACATATAGTACCCATCTTTAATGGTGTATATTGTAGTCATTTCCCCAACTGAATTCGGAATTTATATCAAAAGACAATCAACAAGAAGAACAACTAATTAGAGAGTAATTACAAATGCTTTTTCTCTCATTAGTTCAAGAGTGTCAGTCAACCACTCTTTCTTCCATTCATACATGGAACGCTCCCCTTTCAGTGTCTTCTCAAGTTTCTCTCTTTCCTTTCCCAGCTCTTTAAGCTCATCAAGTAATTTGAATTTCCCAAGGCTTATAGGAGAATGTAAGACTTGCGCCCGTTGCTCATCGACCTCATCATCCCCTGTTGAGATTGTGTATTTTTTTAAAAGGAATTCTTCAAAAGAATCTTTTCCACGTTAATCCGTAGAAACATTTGTGTTTTTATTTTATAAGTGTAAAAAGGCTTTCGGCCATCATTGATTAGTTAAGAAAAAGCCTTGTATACAAGGGTTGGTAGACCTGGGCCGCCGATTTGTGAAAATCGATCCGAAAACCGGGTAGTTGGCGTTACGTATCCTCAAGACGCTTGAGGGGTGCAAATCCCCGGATTTGGACTTTGCGCACATACGAAGTTAGCCCACGGTTTTGCCAATTTTATTTTACAGTTCTTTTTGACCAATTTTTGGAAATGATTTCCCCTGCCATTATTTTTTCCCCTACCGTTACAACACTGAACAAACCAATTTTTGGAAATGATTTCCCCTGCCATTATTTTTTCCTACCGTTACAACACTGAAAAAATTTATTTTACAGTTCTTTTTGACCAATCAAACCAATTTTTGGAAATGATTTCCCCTGCCATTATTTTTTCCTACCGTTACAACACTGAAAAAACGTGTGCAATACAGTTTTATGGTAAATTGATTCAATCAAATTTCGGTGATTGATTTTCCTTCCGAAAAAAATTGTTTTTTCACGCCTATATATAGTGTTGTTCTCCAGCCATTTTATTCCACACGAAAAAAAAACATTTGGAGTTCATATTTTTATTTTATTTTTTTGAACTGGAGTTCATATGAATAAGAACATTCTTCATACTCACTTTTTGAATAGAAAATATTATTTGGACTCCTCAATTTGAAGACTTGGGGTTGGAGATGCCTTAAGAGGGTCTGTCTCCCTCCGCACGCACTCTATCTCTCTACTCTTTCAATTCCTTACACTAGAAACACATACAATTTTGTAAGACAAACTAGCGTTGTGCCCGTTTAATACACTAGACAACGGGAAAATCATCAATATTTTTAACTTCTCTGTGCATTGAACAACAATATCACTAGTTTAAATAATGATTGTCACATATTAGCATTCTATTTAAATGTTGAAACCTTTTGAAAAGACATAGGGAAAAAAAGGGGGGGGGGAAATACACATACAAATGTGGAACCAGGAATCCTATAGTGCGGGTATCTTACAGTACTTTTTCTTCTTCTTCTTTTTTATCAGCAAGATTTCTAAGCTGGATTTGTCATGAGCGAGTTTGGTGTATTTCGTGAGAGAAGATTTGGAACCTTGAAGAAGAAGAATTTGGAGTAAAAAATTTGGGTTCACAGAGAGAATCAAGAGGACTTGATATACTTTACGAGTTGGTGAGTTTTGTCCTTATTTGTCTTTTCTCAAGTGAGCAACTCGTAATAGAGTTTTTTACTTTTTGTAAGGGTTTAGAAAGAATTTTTTGAGTTCAAATAGAATCACTCATAATTATGTCAGTTTCCTTTGTATTCGGATTCTACACAATCTCTGCATTTTTTCAGATTACACGAGGAATCCATTTTCTTTTGTGTGGATATTTTATTTTTTCGACTGCTTTTTGTGGATATTAGAAGCACATTTTTTAAACTGCATTGGGACTAGGAGCAAACTAGACCAACAGAAATGGACAAAGCCCATACAGATCGGCACTAGACCATTGACTGGGCCAATACCAGTAGGATAAAGCCCATACAGCCTAAGAGCTTGTTTGTTTAAAATAGAGCGCCTTATTTTTTGGTAATAATTTTCACACTCCATTTTCTTATAAATACACTCCCTTGGCCTTTTTTGTCTTGTAATTACAAAAATTACGCACGGAAATTCTCTACAAGACAAAAAAGAAGTGCATTTGTAAGAAAAGGGGATGTGAAAATCATTTTGCATTTTTGCTTCTTCTTCTTTCTTTTTTTTTGTCTTTTTTGAAATTTTATTAAAACCTTCTTTTATTATTCTCAACCTCAAATCCTACATCCAAAATTCGCCCTTGAAATTCAGATCTCACCCAACCCCGGGGCAGTGGGTTTTAGATTATTAATTTGCCTTGACAGAAGTATCTAAAGAGAATAAATTCATGACCTAGAGTTAAAACAACTTTATAGAAGACGAAAATAATATGAAAACAAGTTTTTAGTCTTTTTGGTTGTCTTTAATGAACTTTCTAAATTACGATCTATTTTTTTTATACTTTTCTAACTAGCAATAAACCCATGTCATGCACAGAAATAACAACACATTCAAAAAATAATAATAATAAAATCTATTAGTTAGTAACTGCCAAATTCAAATTACATACTAAAATTTTTCCAAGAAAAATATTTTTCCTAACTACAACAACGTAGTCACTTATGTTTGTGAGAATTGATATGTCCCAATGAAGAAAAATAGTTTAAAGGGTCTCAACTGAAAATTATATTTAATGAAACGTCCAAATGAATAGACAATGTTCTACGAGTGAGGAAATTTGAATTGTTAGAGAGATAAATGTAGATAAGTTTTTTAATTTGGTTTGAAAGCTTGACGAAATTTAAAAATCTATTTACGCTTATCTTGCGAAACAAGTTTGAATCTAGATGATCTCAAGTAGCTCGAATTTCCAATACATCGGTAGCTGAACAATCCGAATAGTAATTTGTTCAAGCTTTGGTCGAAAGCTTAACAAGGTTTAACACGTGGTCAAGCTTAATTTATTTGAGTAAGAAATGGATCTTGAATGAGCTTCTAATGAGCGAAGTAATACAAGTTCAACTCAAATAGTTTAGTTCGTTTATTAACCCTACTGCCTAACAAATTGTTTTTTTGACAATAAGGAAAGAGATTTTATTCTTCTAAAGACTAAAAGCAAAGATCTATACATCAAAGAAAGAAGAACCTCGTATTGACAATGTAGAAGTCTGCCATTCCGGACATGCCATGAGGGAAAAAATCAATTTAATAAGGAAAGAGATTTTATTCTTCTAAAGACTAAAAGCAAAGATCTATACATCAAAGAAAGAAGAACCTCGTATTGACAATGTAGAAGTCTGCCATTCCGGACATGCCATGAGGAAAAAAATCAATTTAACATGATATCACCAAAAAAAAAAAGAAGGAGATGGAGAAACTGAATATTGCTTTACATTGTAGATGGCAAATATCCTTGCACCGAAATTGAACATGCGTCGACAAATTATAAATACGTTAAACAAGATGTTAACATGTAGTCTAAAATCCATGTTTAATATTAAGTACGTACACTTTTGTTCAAATTTTTAATTATAAGCATTAACGTATTAATTCTCTCAACACAATTATAAACAAGTCGGGTTGTGGTATCGACATCTATGCCATGGTTGTGTGTTATACTTGGAATCGAATGGTACTTGAAGCAAACCTTAACTAAATTTTGAACACTTTACGTTGCCACTGGTAGATTATTTTTGTGATCATGTATATTTTGGTTGAACAATTTTACGTGTTTTGACAAAACTAATACGTATCTTTGTCACTACCTCTTTTGTTCCTTTTTATATGTTTAATTTTCGCTAGGTTTGTGTGAAATTTTTTATATTAATCATTTATCTCGACAAATAGAGTTTTTTTTCCATTCAATATACATCAGTAGAGTTATCTGTTAGATGTTAGTAAACTACAAGAGTTGACCTCCTCTTCACAGGAGTCGAACCCATAACCTCACCCTTATAGAAGGGGCTATACGACCAACTGGGCTAATTGTCATAGTCGACAAATAGAGTTTAAAAATTAAAAATCTATAACTAAACGTCCAAACAAGTTTTTTTTTTTTTTTTTTTCCAAACGGCAACGCGTCCAAATAAGTTCAATCAAGACAGAAAATTTCGATATAGTTTTTTTTTACAGGCCTTGAAATGGTCTTGCCTGTAACCTGTTTCCAATTTCGATTCATATTTTATTATTCTTTTACTTTTCCAATTTGTAATATCGAGACGATTTATCAATTCCTAATTTTATCGAGAATTTTTAAAAAAAAATCATCAAACACCAATAACCAGCTGGTTTTAAGAGGAATAAATTTTGTGTAATCCTAGATATTGGCAAGGTAACGTAAAACATTTTGAATTGGAGAAAAGGGTTTGAAAGAATTTGGGGTATCCGTAGTGATATAAAAAATTCATTTCCGTAGAGTCTTCTATATTTTTTATTTGGGATCGTAACAGTACAATTTGTCATGAATCTTGAGTAGATCATTCACATAAAAAATCAAATTAATTAGTTATTTGTAACCATATTTTTGGACACTATTTATATAGATGACTAATATCATTTAGAGAATACACTGTAAGATAGATTTATCTTAATTACGATCTACCAATTTTTCGATGATCATAATTTTATAACCCATTATGTGCTCGTAACTCTAAAAAAAATGATGGGGAAATTGCTTTAAAATGGAAGTAGAGGCAATTAAATGCAAAGGCATGGTGTACTTTTTCAGAAATTGCTCCCAACTTAAAAAGAAAAATTTTAATTGCACGTGCATGATACCAAGTTTTGTGTTGACCAAAATACTCTAGTGTAAAAAATTCTCTCTAAACCAACCCTCTCACTCTCTCATTCACTTTTATTGACTATTGCACTCTTCTTCCACTTTTAGTGAACTCTTAATAGAGAACTGTTGCACTCATCAACAACTGTTTTGCACCCATGTAGCACATTTTTTTACTCAAGTCAAACTTTGTGGAAATATCTTTACTAACTATCGCACTCTTCTTCCACTTTTGTTGAACTCTTAATGGAAGATTGTTACACTCCTCAACAACTGTTTTGCACTCATGTTGCACGTTTTTTACTCAATTTAAACATTTTGGAAATATTTTTACTGGCTATTACACTCTTCTTCCATTTTTTTTGAACTATTAATGGAGGACTGTTGCACTCCTCTACAACTATTTTGCACACATATTGCATTTTTTTTTACTCAAATCAAACTTTCTGAAAAATATTTTTACTGACTATTGCACTCTTCTTTCAATTTTGTTGAACTATTAATGGAAAACTGTTGCACTCCTCAACAACTACTGTGCACCCATCAGTATACTTGCAAAAACCCCAATTGATCAAAATTTGTGGATTTCAATATCTTGAAACAAAAAAAAAAAAGAAAAAGAAATTGGTAGGGGAATTCTACACCATCACCGCATCAGAAATGCAAAATAACATATAATTGATACAAGCATTGCAGGATAAAAAAATCAAGTGCAAACCCAATTAAGGGTTCTTGAATTTGGAACCTTATTTTTTTTTTTGCAAAAAACCCCAAAGTCAATAAATTGAAACAAGTTGTGTGTGAGAGAGAGAACCACATATGGCTGGTTCTTCTTCTCTAATGGATGAACCGCATATGCTTGAAATGGGTGGTAATGGTAATAATGCGAGTGGTAATAGTCATGGTAATCCAACTCACATAGCAACTCGAGCTTTTTACGGTCGTCGATGGATTCAGACTCCATAGCCGACACAATCAAGTCTTTTTCTCCCAATGGGTGGTTCTATGGCGGCGGCGACAGTGGTAGTTGGTTCCAATATGTCACCGTTTCATAATAGCTTCACGCCGCCGCCGCAAGATTTGAGGCTTTCGCTTCAATCTTTTGACGACCACCCAATTCTCCTCCACCCCCAACACCATGCGCTGGCTCAGTAGGGGCAGCAGAATCAGGCCGACTTTTTCAATACGAGAATAGGGTTTGATGTTTCTTGATTGGAGCATCAGAGAATGGTGCGAGTGAAATAGTAGTGGTAACGGCGGCAAATGCAAAGAGGGAGGGACGAAGGAGATATGATTTTGGGTTTTGAAACCCTTTCAAATTTTGGAGCACCAGAGAATGGGGGGGGTGAAAGGGTTCGGGTGTTTTTTTGGAGATAATATAAGTAAAAGGTATTTAGGTCAAATGATGGTTGTCTTTTCATGTCTTTGAAATTGTTTTCCTTACCATGTATTTCTAATTCCGAAAAAGTTCACTATGTCTTTACAATTAATTGTTTCTACTTCCATTTTAAAGTAATTTCCTCAAAAATGATCGATTTGGATCAGAAATTAATAACAATTCAGAGATAAAGTGACTTGGCGAGGTACGAAAACCCAAGTTCGGTTCCAAGGGTTTCTCTTGTTCCAGCCACATCAGCTCTGGCAATAGCTCTTTCCAGCTTTTCAAAACCCCACCCATAAATCCCTCTCTTCGCCTTCCGCCTCTCTTCCCCCTCTCACACAACTGTGCTGAATCAACATCAGGTACTCTCTCTCTCTCTCTCTCTCTCTAAAACCCTTTCATGATCGAGTAGAACGGAATAGATATTCATACACATTTATACCATCTAATCTATACGTACATCCCTGCGCTAAAACCCTAGGACAAACGTTTCCGTGCGCAGGCAACACCATGGAGTGGAACGCAGAAACCCTACAATTCCTCTCTCAGTGCTTCCTCCACACTCTCTCTCCTTACCCTGAGCCCCGCCGCCGCGCCGAGTCCAGCCTCTCCGAGGCCGCCGACCGCCCCAACTACGGCCTCGCCGTCCTCCGCCTCGTCGCGGAGCCCTCCGTCGATGAGCCGATCCGCCAGGCCGCCGCCGTCAACTTCAAAAACCACCTCCGCTCGCGGTGGTCGTCTGAACCTAACGCCCAAAACCTAATTCCGGACTCCGAGAAGGATCAAATCAAAGGCCTAATTGTTTCCCTTATGCTGTCTTCTGCTCCACGTATTCAGTCACAGCTTAGTGAAGCCCTAGTTGTGATTGGTAAGCATGATTTTCCTAAACTGTGGCCGGCTCTGTTGCCTGAGCTGAAATTGAGCCTTGAAAAGGCAGGTGAGAGCTCTGATTATGCTACTGTTAATGGTGTGTTGAATACTTGTAATTCAATATTTAAGAAGTTTAGGTATGAGTGTAGAACCATTGACTTGTTGCTTGATTTGAAGTACTGTCTTGATAACTTTGCCGAGGCTCTATTGAAGATTTTTAAGAGGACGGCGGGTTTGATTGATAGTTTGGGCGTTTCGGGTGGGCAAGCTGCTGTTTTACGGCAGTTGATTGAGTCCCAGAGGTTGTGCTGCCGGATATTCTATTCTTTGAATTTTCAAGAGTTGCCTGAGTATTTTGAGGATCATATGGGGGAATGGATGTGTGAGTTCCAAAAGTATCTTACTGTGAAGTTTTCTGTGCTAGAAGATGGTGGTGAGGATGGGCTTGCTCTTGTTGATGAGCTAAGAGCCGCTGTTTGTGAGAATATTAGCCTTTACATGGAGAAAAATGAGGAAGAGTTTCAAGGTTACTTGAGTGGGTTTGTGGAAGCCGTGTGGAATCTTCTTGTGTCTGTTTCCGCATCATCTAGTCGTGATAGGTTGACCGTGACTGCAATCAAATTCTTAACTACGGTTAGCACTAGTGTTCACCACACTTTATTTGCCAGGGATGATATTCTGCAGCAGATATGTCAAAGTATTGTTATTCCTAATGTGATGTTGAGGGATGAGGATGAAGAGTTGTTTGAAATGAATTATGTCGAGTTCATTAGGAGGGACATGGAAGGTAGTGATCTTGATACGAGGAGGAGGATTGCTTGTGAGCTATTGAAGGGAATTGGTTCAAATTACAAGGAAAAGGTGACTCAAATGGTTTCCGCTCAGATACAGAGTAGTTTGGCATTGTTTGCTGGAAACCCAGCAGCGAATTGGAAACATAAGGATTGTGCCATTTATTTGGTCGTCTCCCTCGCAACGAAAAAGGCTGGAGGTACATCAGTTTCCACTGATTTGGTCGATGTTGAGAGCTTTTTCGGATCTGTTATTGTGCCGGAGTTGCAAAATCAAGATGTAAATGGGTTTCCAATGCTGAAGGCCGGCGCTCTGAAGTTTTTCACTATGTTTAGGGATCAGATATCGAAACCCATTGCCATGGCTTTGATACCCGAAGTGGTTCGGTTCCTTGGTTCAGAGTCGAATGTGGTTCATTCTTATGCTGCAAGCTGCATTGAAAAACTTTTATTAGTCAAGGATGGAGGAGGAAAACCAAGATATATATCATCTGACATCAGCCCATTTTTACCTGTATTGATGACTAACCTTTTCGGTGCCTTAGGAAAGCCAGAGTCTGAGGAGAATCCATATGTAATGAAGTGTATCATGAGGGTTCTGGGAGTGGCAGATATTTCTCGCGAGGTCGCTTCACCATGTATTACTGGGTTGACTTCTGTACTCAACAAAGTATGTGAGAACCCAAAAAATCCAACATTTAATCACTATCTATTTGAGGCAGTGGCTGTTCTAGTCAGGCGATCTTGTGAGAAAGACCCTTCCCTTATCACTGCCTTTGAAGAAAGCCTATTCCCCAGCCTCCAGTTGATATTAGCCAGAGATGTAACTGAGTTCTTCCCTTATGCATTCCAGTTGCTGGCTCAACTTGTTGAGTTAAACAGACCCCCAATCCCACCACATTACATGCAGATTTTTGAGATTCTCTTGTTGCCTGATTCGTGGAAAAAATCTGGAAATGTTCCAGCACTTGTTCGCTTGCTTCAGGCCTTCCTTCAAAAGGCTCCGCATGAGCTTAACCAGGAGGGAAGGTTGACTCAAGTTCTGGGGATATTCAACAAGCTTGTTTCATCTCCTAGCACAGATGGACAAGGATTTTATGTGCTTAATACAGTTATTGAGAATCTTGGGTATGATGTTATTGCACCCTACATGGGCCACATTTGGGCTTCCCTATTCTCGCGACTGCAAAATAACAGAACGGTGAAGTTTGTCAAGTCGTTTCTTATATTTGCGTCTCTTTTTCTGGTCAAACACGGTTCGCAAAACCTGGTTGATTCAATGAATACCGTGCAGCCCAATATATTTCTTGCAATCGTAGAGCAATTTTGGATACCAAATCTCAAGATGATTACAGGTTCCATTGAGCTAAAGTTGACAGCAGTTGCTTCAACCAGACTTATTTGTGAATCTCAAGCACTGTTGGATCCATCAGGTAGTACACGTTGGGGGAAAATGTTGGACAGCATTGTCACCCTTCTTTCAAAGCCAGAGCAGGACAGAGTTGAAGAGGAACCTGATATTCCAGATTTTGCCGACAATGTGGGTTATGGTGCTACTTTTGTACATCTATACAATGCTGGGAAGAAAGAGGAGGATCCTTTAAAAGATATTAGGGATCCTAAGCAATTTTTGGTGGCTTCATTGGCAAATCTTTCTGCTCTTTCCCCTGGGAGGTTCCCACAAGTGATCAGTGGAAATCTTGATCCCACAAATCAAACAGCCTTGCTTCAGCTTTGCAGCTCCTATAATGTTGCAATCGTTTGAGGAATTAGCTATCTCAAGGTATGTCTTTTTGTCTTTGCTTTGTTATGGAGTACTAAATTTGTAATATTCTTTTCTATTTTATATGAAATGCTAGCTTATCAACTTCCAAACTCCATCAATAGACCAAATATATTAATTGAAGTAAGTCTTTTTTGAGTGGCAATTACCAAATCAGAATCAGATAAGTCCAGGGTTTGATTTTTAGGGAAAGGCCAAAGGGTTGGTTGGTTGGACTTTGGAGAGTGTAATGCTCCCTTTGGTGGGATTAGGGCGGATGAATTGTCAATTCTGCAGAGTACAACTGGTGAACGACACTGGTTGACCTCCAAGTTGTTGATCGGAATGGAATTTGATGTGCCAGGTTTGGTTGGTTGCCCGAAGGGCTATCTGATCCGATCAACTGCGTAAGCCGTAGCATGCATACTCTTCCTCTATGAACGAGACTCCATCCAAATCTGCCACACGTTGGGTGACAGGTTCTTTTCTATGAACGCCCCATCACTGAATAATGAACTTTGCCATAGTATTATCACATATTTATGAGGCTTATGTTCTCTATTGCAACCTGCACCTGTCCCTTAAGTTAATCAGAGAGGGATGGAGAGAGTGATCAATTAAGGAACGAGTTTTTGGCAGACCACCAAGGAAGAAAGGACAGTAGAGGCATACAAGAAAGAGGAAAGCTTTGTGCCATGGGAGAAAGGTAGCTTGTTTGTCTTGGTATAAAAACAGGGATAGTACTCCTTAACTATTGGATTCTACTCTGGTTGTAGTTTTCTACTTCAGACTAATCTGGGTCGTTCCTAGAATCATGCTTACTAGAAGTAATTTTAACAAGTACATTATCATTGGTGATGTGTTAATTTTCCTGGCGCATGGAAGGGAAAGCTAGATGACTTGTATCGTAATTGTTGGGTTGTTTCTGTTTCATATCTTGGCTTTACATGTCCTTCTGTTATAAAGTTGGCTAGCTCGGTATTTTACTGTGCCATACTTGTGCTCTAATAAGCCATGTGGAAATGTGTGCTTGTTGTTATGTAATTGAACGGTTATATTATTTGGACATTCTAGGATGTATTAGAAAGTTAAATTATTTAATGATAGCCTGCTAATGGCTGTAACATTGACCATGCTGCATGCACCCCAAAGAGATTTTTCTGGTTACCTCTCTGGAGGGGAATCGGTGAAGGGAAGCTGCACATCGTAGCAGTTAAACTTGAACCTAGATATCAAACCTAGCAAGGTAGTGCCTCATCTACTAGACCTTTCCTTGCCTCATCCACGTCACGGTAGTTAAACTTCAACCTAGATATCAAACCTAGGGAATGCCTCATCCACTATACCTTTCCTTTTCATAAATATTTATTAGGCCTAGTTTTTCAAAAAATTAGCAACCCAGTTGCTAAAATCAACCATGATTTTAGCAAATGAGTTGCTAAAGTCAAATGGAAAACTAAGGTTACATGACTTAAATCCCAACCTTGAAAACACTTCTGAGATCACAACCAAAAGAAAATTTTGATCTCGAATTGCCGAGTAAACAATAGTAAAGGAGTACACACTATGCGTCTATGCCGAGATCTGGCATGGCACCACTGTTTGTAGTAACAAAAGTTATTCAAAGGAAAAGGCTAGGGAGGGCTAGAGAGAGATGGAGAGAGGGACCGATAAGGAGCGGGTGGGCAAATCACAAAGGAAGACAGGTTGAGGGAGACAAGAGAGTAGGAAGAGAAAAGCAGGGTCCTATGGGTGAAGAGGTAGTGGGTTTGTAAAGGTTGAATATAAGTGACCAGTTTAGGTAAATTTCGATAGATATTGCAATATTGCAGTATATTCTACTTGAATTTTTCTTGTTTTTTAAGTTCCAGAGTTATCAGAGTCGTCCGTTCCAGAGTTATCGGAGTCGTCCTGGAATCAGCCATTCAGCCTCCCTTGGTAATTGTTGGAAAATTGTATCCCTTCATTATGCGCCCCAGTATCTTTTTGCTGTTCTTCTTTACCTTAATGCGCAGAGGTTTTATGTGTAATCTTCACTTGACTTGAGTTTAATTGCTTTGAGAGTAACCAACTCACAAGTGTTGACATAATTAGATTTTGTTGTTGCTGCACATTTTCAGTTTCCTACATGGTGCTTACATGCTGTTCTTCTGTCCAAATTCGACTAGCTTTAGTGCTTTATTATGCACTCTTTTGACTTTGCTGCTAGTTCTGTCGGAACCTCAATAAGCCTTGTTGAATTTTGTATTTCTTATTAAGTAAGGAAAAGGTAAAACCGTAAAATTGCTTGGACTGTCTGTAGTGATTAGAGTGTTTTATTTTGGTTTTGTACTATGGGTGGACTACCGAATGCACCCCACGCTTGGGGGGAAAAAAAGAAGAAGATTTTACGAGTTTGTGGTCAACCTAATGAATTCCTGTAGGTGGTTCTGTGGAAAGTGTGTTCTCATAGCTGTAGTAACTTACTTGACCCTTTGATATGAAATTTCAAGAAGTTAGCGATATTGAAGAAATAAATTCTGGCAATTTATATCCATATCCTCATTTATGGGTTTTCTCTGGAATGGATGATTGAGATGTTTTTCTTTGAGCTGCCATCTCTGATTTATTGCTGTGGGATAGGGACATGTATGGTTGTTCCCGGAGGTCATTAGGTGCTATAAGAGTCTACATACCTTTATGGACAGCATCAACGGATTAATAAAAGCAAATGAGAGGGTCGATTGTTTGAATTACATGTTTCCTTAGTTATCTATTCATACTATTCCACCATTGAGGCTATCTATGACACTTTTTTTTTTTACGTTGTTGCAGGTTTTTCTTAGCACAGAAACGACGTTTCACCAATCAAATTTCGATCTAGGGGGGAATACTGAGATTTGTCATCAAGCGAGGGCACAAGCACTTGATTGCCAGTTTTTTGGTGGTCACAGTTTTGCGGAGTCTTGTTAGCATGCATTTGTGAGGAGTTTCTGTTAATTACATTTACATGTCGTCCAAAGGGGTCTCCCGTCTCCCTCGCCCTCGGTTATTATGGTAGCAGTGACTTATATTATTGCGTGGAAGTTCCACGCTGTAGGAAACCGAAGGGGGGTAGTCATTTTGGGTCCGGTTTCTGTATGCATTTGCAAGCAGATCAGCATTGTGGTTGTTTGTGTTGTGGTATAAACTTTGCATCCAATTATTATTTGATGGGAGTCCTTTATCTTTGTCATGTATCCAATGCACTTGTGGTTTTGTTTTGACTTTTAGAGAGCTAACAAAATCAATGATGGGGAGGAGTGTGTGGTGACTGTTGATCCAATAAATCACTTGTAGCTTTCACATTACCAAATCATGAACAAACGTCTTTGAATTCGTAATAATTCAAAAAAAACAAGAAGAAAAGACCTGTTCAAAAAAAAAAAAACAAGAAGAAGAAAAGACGAGGACAATGGGGTGGTAATAATTGAATGAAATGTAGGGGGTAATTCGTCTTTGAATTCGTAGATGAATCGAGAATGCAAAATGAGAATGTAAAAAAATTCCTGAAGCAAGTGGCTGATGGCCAAGTTGTAAGTTGATAAGGCGTCTCACCTCAGGGGGTGCAATAGGGGACCCCACCCCTTGTACAACTCTAAGTAGTCTTATGTATTATACTAGTTTTTCAAATTAATTAAGAACAATTTTATGGGATTGACCCCCGCGAGTCTCTTGAGTGGGAAAAAAAAATCTTCAAATTTATGCTTGTGTGGGGTAAAAACTCTTAAAATTTCAAGTTATTAATGATTTTTTAGGTTGTTTTTATAAATTTAAATGGTGGCTATGCACATGCGCACAATATTATCTTTTTTTTTATCTAGGAAGTAGCAAATACTTGCAAAATATTTTTTCATGTGAACATGAAAATACACTTGATTTGACTCCTACTTGACTCAAATCCTATGTCCGCCACTACTCATACTCCATGCATTAGACCAAGGTCAATTCTTGTTGATTCGCAACCACTAACACTTCTTCGCCCCTGTTTGTTGCCGGTATATAATAGGGAGATATGAGGTTGAGTAGGATATATATATATATATATATATATATTATATATATATATATATATATATATATATATATATATATCCGGATAGTTTTTATCAGGGGCGCTGACACATACAAAGGAGGGGGGTCAGCCGACCCGGTGGGAATATTTTTTTTTTACTATTACCATACTAAAAAAATTTAAAATTTGATATTTGAACCCCCTATTTTTGGGGTTGAACCCACTAGATATTTGAACCCCCCCTATTTTTAGTTGATCATCATAGCCAAACATGTAAGCCTCGCCACCGTGAAAGACATGCCGAATCCTCATTGGATTGGACATCGTCTCGTCGTTATATGGTCGGCCCATCGCTTCCTAGCTCTGGCCTGATTCGCATGTCTTTCCCCCCTCCTCCTACGTCCCTCCTCCTCCTATGACGCATATTATCTTGTTTTATAAACTGCCATGACACAAGGCAGCCACCACATAGACCAATGCCACACGTCTACCTATCATTAAGCATGTAAATGGCACATATGCCCATGCCCATATAAACTTGACAGCCAAAACTCTCATGCAATTCTAATATTTTCATGTACTACTAGCACCTTCAATTTTCCTTCTCTTTAATATACCACCTCAAAATCATTTAATCCTTACTAATTTGTAACTATGTGGTTTACCAAAAAAAATTGTAACTATGCACAATTCTCCGAGCACATCACGTGCACACACTTTCACTTGATAGACAACTAGGCATTGCATGCTTCCATATACATCCACAACTCAATTCTTTATAATATTCAACTAACTGAAAAATCCAACTTCATAAAAGAAATAACCTTTTATTTAAATACTGGGTATTACATACATGTTCTCTTCTCCCAGTCCACTTCAGAACTTCCCAGAAGGTAGAGAAGCCACTTCCCAATCCATTTTGGTGGTCAATTGAAATCCCTAAACTACGAAGGAGAGAGAGAGCCATAGAGGTACATGTTTTCTTCTCCAATGAGAGGTTGATTTGTCTAGCTAAGTTATATCCATCTGATTTTTCTCCTCTACAACTCATGGTGTTTGATGATCAACTTGAGAACTAAATTGTTGATGTGCGCTCATGCGATGGAATGATTATGCAACGATTCCACCCTTCCGCCCTAGAAACCATGATGCAGCGATTCCAGAATATGAGACCATGTCGTGGGCAGTTTGTAAAAGCTTGTGTAGCTTCTTTTTTTTTTGGGTGGTGAAAACTAAAAACAATGAGTATTAATATATGCCTTTTGATTATATATATATATATATATATATATATATTTGTTTATTAGGTTGACCTTTAAATTTGATTTTTGTTGGAGCAAAAATTTTAGTTGTTATTACTATGACCCCACCCTTCTGAATTCCTAGAGTGCCACCTGGTTTTTATCCCGTGTTTGTTATGTTTTTGGCCACCTGGATACAAAATCCAAGGATATGTATATCTACCTGTGGAAGGATAAAACATAGGCACCCTCCACCCTCCCTTAAGCATATCCGGCCTAATTCGAGTCATTTTCACACTCTGCCCTTTGCACCCCGCCACGACAATGAGAGAGAGAGAGAGAGAGAGAGAGAGAGAGAGATGCAACATACCACTTTTCTCACTTTTTACTTTTTTTTTATTTGGGACAAAATGGGTATTTTACATTATCCAATCCCTCTTCTACAACAACAAAACAAACAAAGTTATTTTTAATCTCCCCTTTTAAAATAATACCCCTCCAATTATATCCATTTTTATATCCCTCTATTATTATATCCCTCTTCTCCCCTCGAATATATATCCCTCTAACAAACAGGGCGCTTGTGTGTACTCAAACCAAAAAAAAAATAAAGAAGTTTTGCTTGAAGCTCATTTTTGAAGGGTTTTAAAGATGCATTATGGCAAAATGTATTTTGCCTTTTGCAATCGAACAGCCATACTCGTGCGAATATCAAAATATGGAATGTGGAAAAGAGGGCTCCGAAAAAACTTTATTTTGCCTAATTTCTTTTTAGGACATCAGAAATTGAAGACTTTCTACTTCAGTTTATGTCGTTGTGTTGAAAAAATTAGAAAGTGTTTAAGAGTCACTATCTTATTTTTTACATTTTTGCTTTTTTGGAAGCCACGCAGAAGGAAGAGTTTTTTTTTTTTTTTTTTTTTTTCATTTTGCATCTGCAACTACTTTCAAATAAGTGGATTAATTTATCCGTTACTCATTATAATAGAGGTGTACATAATTTCTATGAAGGGAGAGAAGCGGAACATGGTCAAAAGCGTATCTCAATATATTTTAGATGGCAATGAACATTTAAATGTTTTTAAAATTTCATTTCGAAAGTACTTTATCTTTTGACGTCAAAAATCAAAATGACACTATTTCGAAGAGGATAACCTGCAACAGAGTCAATAACGAAATAAAAAAAGGGGTAAATTTTAGATATGGTTCCTCTAGTTTACAAGAGATCTGAATTTCGTAAGGTGTTTCTTAGTATTATCTAATAAAAATTAGTTGAAGTGCATATTTTCACAAATAGCCACACTATTTACATCATTTTGACGAAAACCCCCAATGCCCTAGAAGGGAAGAAGCCCCTAAAACCCTCACAAAACAATTCGCCTAAACCCCATCTCCTCCTCCTCCAGTCCATTCCCACAATGAAGCCACCGCGCAAAACCACCGCACCAGCCTCCACCGAATACCAAAACAAAGACCACCATCACCACAACCACCAAGAAGCAGACACAGAAACAACCTTCACACCCTCCACTGACATCTGCCAACAACTCCTCGACCGTTACAACAAGTCCTCCGCCCCTCAACACCGCCACCTCATCGCAACCGCCGCCGCCACTCGCTCCCTCCTCCAATCCTCCTCTCTCCCGCTCACCCCACTCTCCTACTTCGCCGCCTCCATTGCCACCCTCGCCGACGGCTCCCTTACGCTCGACTCCGACGCGCTCTCCGCCCTCACGGCTTTTCTTGCTATCGTTCTCCCGCTCGTGCAGGAGAAGGCGGTGGTGCGGTCCAAGGCGGCCGAAGCGGTGGGGGTTCTTGTTGGGGTGGCGGAGGGGAGGAGTGATGCAGTGTCAAACGCTAGTGCTAGGGCTGTGGTCAAGTGTTTAGGGGTTTTGTTGTTAGGGTTCTGCAATTTGGAGGAGTGGAATGAGGTTAAATTGGGGTTTGAGACTCTTCTCAAGTTCTCCATTGATAGGCGTCCAAAGGTATTGTTATGTTGTACTAATCGTTTCTAAGTAAGTTTAATTGTCACAAGGCATTCAGAATTCCTTAGCTTTACATTTTTGCCATATGTCACCGGTAGTGAATTCCGAAATCTAGAATATGGTGGCACTTTTTAGTCACAACCTTGAATTTTTTGACAATGTTAACTTTTCAGTCCATCTAAGATAGTTTTCACCAACGATTTTGCTTTAAAAATTAAAGAAATCATAAATTCTATGCGGCACAAGGGTAACATTTAAAAATTCAGCGGGCACTGACCCCCTGGTCCTAGGCTGGATCCGCCCCTGAATGTCACAGTTTTTTGGGTAATTAGAATGTCACAGTTCCCGTAATTTATTTGGTTTGTTGTGCCCATTTTAAGTCATGATGAAAAAAAGAGAGCTTTATTTTCTATTTTCAGATTGATTTGGATCAACCCAATACAAATGATTTGTTCCGCATCCTATTGTTCAGAATTTGCTTGTTGTTTTGATTTCCATGAATCTTATGACTTCTGTAGGAAAATAATTTTGTGGCTGCTGTTTGAATTTGAAATGTTTAGAAACCTCCTATCTTTGGCTCTTATGGTCTTGTTATACGTTCGAAGTAGAACAAATTGATTATGATTATACTGAAGATTTTGGAGCTGTTTCAATTCCATCATTGCAGGTCCGGAAATGCGCTCAAGATTGTGTTGTTCAGCTCTTTAAGTCTCTAGAATCACCCACTGTCATAAGTGAAGCAAGTAAATTGGTACTCTCTTTTTTCAAAGGTTGTATGCCATTTGCAGTTGAGATAAGTGCTTCTGGAGACACAGATGTATCAAAAGATGAGATACTGTCAAAACCTGAGCACCTAGATGTTGTTCACATGCTTACTCTACTGAAACATATTCTTCCATATCTCTCTGTCAAAGCCAGTTTGAAAATCGTTTCGCAATTGCACAAACTCATGAATTCCCATTTCTCAGCACTAACGAGGCACATTTTTGGTGTTATTAAAGTCGTTTTTGACACTTCAAAAGATGAATTAATAATTGTAGAGGCAGAAAACATCATTAAATCCCTCGAATCTTATATATCCGTAGGGGGAAAAAACCCCAGTGACACGGTTTTGTACGCGGCAACCTTGTTAAGAAGTGCTCTTGACAAACTTCAAGCTGGTGAAGCAAGCAACTGGATCAGCAATCTTCCCTTGGTATTTGGCTGTATGGCAGGTATGCTCGCCTGTAGGTAGAAGTCTTGTTGTACTTAATAATGATTGCTAGAAAAAAATCATAAGCGTCACTACTGTTGCAATAAATGACTAATAAGCATGTTTTCAATTGTTACATGCTTTTGTGCTAAATTTTGGATAGGGGAGAAGAACCAGAAGAGGATTGAAAGTTGATAGACTAGACCTTAGAATACCTCTTATGGAACAACAATATATTGACCAAAAAGTTAAGGCATATAAGGAGCGGAGCCTCACCAGGCTATTGATTGGTTAAATCTGCATAGTCTGGTTCGGGAAGGGAATATTTTTCTTTAAAAATGTAACTAAAAGTGCAAGTGTGCAACTTGTGAAGTACATAAGTAGTATTGGTTTTTGTTGTTTAGAAACTTCAACTTTTAGAAACTTCTAGTAAACGAGGATTCCTAGAAAAATTAAGACTTGAAACAATAGTTGAGCGGGGAAAGTACTTGGAGAACTCCACCAATAAAACTGACCCACGTTACCACAAAACCCTGGTACACTGGAATTACGTATGGTTCGCCTATCTTCCAAAACAATTAATTTAGAGTTCTGAAGCGATCCCAAAGTTTTTCCTCTTAATTTCTTTTGTATTTTCCTTGGTAGAAAAAAAATTAAATGTAGAAAACTAAAGACCTAAGGATGTGGAACATTAATAAGACAAATATAAGAAAATTTTGGTCAAAAGGCTTCTACAAGTTTAATATACATAAATAATCTAAAAAACATCACTCTTTTAGTGAATGATGCATTTTCAATGCGTATATTTGTAATCGTAATATATAAACGCTTACCCTCACTGTGCCACATTTTAGGGCATGTAGGATACATGTTCCTGTCCTCGATCCTTGGACGATCCTTGTTCCCAGTGACATAGATACTTTCACTGACAGACGGAGAAATCAAAGAACTGGAAACCTAATAGAGAAAGAAGAACCGAGGTTGGCTGAAATTCTGGATCAGGCTAGTAAGGGTAGCAGCTGATTCGAAGAAGATTGTTGGTGTTACGAAAAGATCGCACGAAGAATAGGACTCATTTGAATCAAAGAAGCTAGGTTTTTAAATCGGAGTATATAGATCTTTAAGATGGAGTTCAGTTGCTGATGATGTGTTGAGTCCGATCAGCTTGGGTTTTGATTGGTACTTTTTTCAATGCAATGTGGGCCCCATGTATATGTAGGGCCCACCCATGTGAGAGTGGCATTATTGACTAGGGACCGCTGGTGGTCGACGAAACGAATATGTCACTTGGAGGTTGATTGCCAATGAAGAATCTGGATTTGTTTCACTTTAGTTGGGAAGAGACTTCTACTAGTTCATTGTGATTTGTTTGACTTCGTTCGATAGATTGTTGGGGTTACTCTTTTTTCTCCTATTTTATTGTGTAGGGGAATTGCCTCTCTATGGGTCAAATGCTAGGTTTAAAAATTGGGTTTGTACTGGTTCTCGGTTACTCTGGTTCAGATCAAGTCGGTATTGCGGTGTGAAGCAAAAATACTGCCACACCAGACTGGAACTGAATTCCTGGACAAATCTCGACCATTCCCTAGTAATCAATTTGAGTCTTTGACTGATTGGCCTACTTGTGTCATTAATCTTCACCAAAGTGGTTAAGCGTGCAAGCTGGCATGACAAACTTTGCCATTGGGCAACCTTTTGTATGTGCTAGTGCCCTCGCAGTTTATAAGCGTTGTCGATTTGGGATAAGGATTCAAATGGAGGTAGTTTTATATTGTTTTCAGGACGCTTGTTTTTCCTTTTAAATCGATGTGGGAGTGAGAAGTGAGGAGGCTTTGCTATTAAACTACTAGAACATTGGGACCTTCCCAAACAAAATATTTTCTTTTGTTGACGTTAACCTCGTTCTCAATCAAACATTCAACATGTTTTCAATAGGTCACAATATTGAGTAAAATGCTAAAACTTAATATTAAAGTAGTCCAAAAACATGTACAATTGTGTTTTAATGGGGTTGCTAATGATTTTTTAAAGTTCACGACTGTTGCACCCTGTCCCTGCTACGTATTGCTCAATACTTCTGCTACCGTTACAGTCCAACCATTACTGTTGCGTCTCCTGATTCTGCTTGATTGTATGATAGAGTTCAAGTGTTGGCAACCAAACTTAAGATGTTAAAATGCTAAAATTTTGGTGCAACGGATGTGAAGTACATCAAGAGAAGTTTCTTATTATGACTGCCCACTAATGGATTATGGTTATGATATCTGACATCTGTGATAGTGTTGATGCATTTCTGTATGTTATTATTTTTTTTGTTATTAATCCCATTGACTACTGTGAATGACCATTTGCTTCCGCTTTCCATCTTCACAAACTGTTCTTATATTCATAATGCCATGGAAATATTTAACTTTTCGTGTTTGTATTTTTAGGTCTTTTGACTTCTGAGGCTAGTACTGCTGCGCAGGCTTCAGATATTTTGAAAGAGTTGATTAACTCCCATATTAGTGGAAATTTATTGACAATTGGTAACAAGTCAGTTGACAATGATGTTTTGTGTACCATGGCATCAAATGCAATAAAATCCATATGTGCTATCTGTGAAAAAGTGCTCAGCAGCTGTGGTGGAATTCCGGACAAGCATATTTTGTCGGTGATGTCTGTTTTGTTCCGCAAACTTGGTATGTGATTTTCTTCAGGTATTCCTTATTCCAAAAATATATCCTAGTGTGCGACTTGAAAATATCTTCCACCTCCTGCTTAGTTTTATAAATGTTGGTATCGCAGTCTATCTATTTTTAATTGCTTGTAACAGATTTAACTCCTAAAATCACACTCTCTTTCTGCTGATATGCGGCGTTGGACTTTTGGTCAAATTTTTGAATGTGTCCAAATGGGTTTATCAAGAACAAAATCTCCTTTGCATCCAGACAAGCGTTCATAGCTTTTGTTAGAGCTTGTCCCACATTGTTTAATTATAACCTCCAAAGCTAGTATATGAGTCTAGGTGGCCTCTCCACTCATTGCAAATTAGTTTTGAGTTGATGCTTTAACATGGTATCATAGCTAGGCTTTCAGAGGCTTTTGGACGAGACTCTGTTAATTGGTTGCCGTGTTGTTAAGTACACCTTGTTTTGTTGTTTGTTGAGATCCCTATGTTACAATCGGTACTTTTCTTCTTTGGAATTTCAATTCGTGTAGTTTGTTCACCATTTTGACAAGCTCGACCATTCAAATATTTCTAGATGTGCATATATGATAGATGTTGTCTGTTAAAGAACACAAATCTCATCTTACAAATAAAGTTCTGCTTTCTTTTGTGGACGTCATAAGACTTTTCAGTGTTCCACTTGCATCTTTGACTCCATATAGGGCAAAAAACTGGTAACCTTTGGAATTTATCACATGATTATAAAGTTGAAGTAGTCAAAAACCTTCATTTATGGATTGGAATTTATGTAGATGCCCTTGTTCATCCTTAGTTACAAAATTTCAGATGTCAAATCCATGAGATGAACAGTTAATATGGCTACAAATGCTATTCTTCTAAATTAGATGAAAAAGAAAGATCAGACGGCCTACATCCCAGTTCTATGGGACAATATTTTGTTGTCAGACTGAAAGCCTAGATTTGAATGACAGCATCTGAAACTGTTGGATGGATAACAATTTAGTTGTGTTGTACTTAGTTCCATGCAGTGAACGATGTTGTCTATGTAAATCTGTCATTGCCTAACGCATGGTGCATAGTCGAAGTTGATAGTTGCACAAGAAGCATACCTTGTGTTAGTTCAATCTTCGTTTTCTTTTCCACATTCTGCTGCTTGGACACTTACTCCTGTACTATAAGCCAAAGTTTTTATCATAAGAGAGCATTTGTTGAGTCATCACTCCAAGAATGCGTACCGCATGTTTTTATTTATTTTGCATGATCTATAGTTTGATTGCTAACTTTGAGTCTTCCTGACAGATGCTATGTTATAGGCTTAAATGATAAATCTATCTCATTATTATGAGCCTGTGGTTGTAGGTGAGATCTCATACTTGTATATGAAGGATACAATACTGAAACTCGGTGACATGATGACACTTGCTTGTAGGAGTAAGTCTGACGCCAAACATGTGAGTTTTGCTGAAGATTCTCTAATTTACTTGTTGTGCCTTGTTATTATTTACTTCTTTTTGCTTGTCCTATTTGCCATGCAGCCACCCTTTGAAACAAGTAAAGCTCCAAATTGAGACTAACTAAACAAAAATGCTATGTAGCTAAGCAATTAGTTTTCACCAATCCAGACCGTGAACTCCCAGGGTTAGTCATTTCGGAAGTGGTCAGGCGTCCAATTAAGATATTCTACAGTTTAAAACAATTGAGTAACACAGACTTTGATTTGGGTTTTCACTTATCTTTGTGTCTCCTCATACTTCACCTCCTACTTTCCGGTGCGCATGCTATTGGATTCTAGGAAGCATCATTTTTTTATGCTTTTGGAGTCCAATTTTCTGAATTAGCATTTGTAAAGTATGAAGTTTTTCCAAAGACCCCCTAATTTAGATTTGCAGATTTCTTTTCTTTTTCCTTATATTTAGAGGCTTTTTTCTTCTGAGAATGAGATGGTTCATGAGATTGTACTGTTTGAGTGACCACTTCAAATGTTGGTACTCATCTTGTCTGTAGCAGCTAAACGGAGTTATCAAGGTTGTGTTTGGTTAGATAGTTTAGTTTAGTTTTGATGATGTCACAGGTGTAATGAGTGGAGAGAGATATAGAGAGAAATGGGAAAAATGATGGTGTCATCAAAACTAAAACTAAAACTAAACAGAGAAACGAACAAGGCCCTAGTCTTTAATTTGAACTTTGCTTGAGTGATAGTAATCAGTTTACTGTTAGTTTGGAAAGTTTGTTGGAACTTTGCCGGTGTTTTTTAGGTATTGATAGTCAACTTATATGCAACACATGCAGCTTCAGGAATGTTTTGGATCTGCTGTTATTGCTGTAGGGCCAGAGAAGATACTTGCCCTTGTGCCTATCAAACCTAGCGCTGAAGATCTCACTTGTTCAAATGCATGGTTGATACCTATTCTGAGGGATTACGTAGTTGGATCATCACTATGGTTCTTTATGGAGCATATTGCGCCTCTTGCTGAATCCTTCCAGCGGATTTCTGCTAAAGGTACTCAAACTATTTGGAATGCTTTTGTGTTAAATTTTGTTGCAGTTTGTTCAATGTAGTTTACCTTTCATTTTCTGTTCCATTCTGTCTTCTGAGGTGTTTTTTCATTTATCCTGTATATTCTAGTTTATAAACTTCATTTGGTGCTTAGG
This sequence comes from Vaccinium macrocarpon, assembly GCA_022606695.1. Taxonomy (NCBI): domain Eukaryota; kingdom Viridiplantae; phylum Streptophyta; class Magnoliopsida; order Ericales; family Ericaceae; genus Vaccinium; species Vaccinium macrocarpon. The sequence goes on along the minus strand of CM040171.1, from coordinate 36,910,359 downwards.
TCCCAAGGGGTAATCGAACATGGGCCACATGTAGAATGTTGATCTTTGTGATTTTGCTGAAAGTGACTTACTCTTTCTTGAGTAAATATCTGTACAGTTGTTTTTGGCTCTTTATAATGGTAATTTGTGCTTCTTCAAGATGTTGCTACTCCATACAATTGCCATCTACTCATCATTCTCTTATGGTTGTATGCACCCATTTGTTCAAGCACCTTCGCTTTTTATCTTCTTTTTTTCTGTTCCAAGGATAGCTCTCTGTCTCTCTCTCTGTCTCTCTCTCTCTCTCTCTCTCTCTCTCTCTCTCTCTCTATATATATATATATATATATATATATATATATATATATATATATATATATATATATAGGTATTAAAAGTTGTAGATATACGACATAAATCAAACGTTCAATCAGGTATAACCTTTTTTCTAATTCATCGGATTCTATCCCTCCTGAATACTCGGTCACTTCGTTTCCCTCCAAACACACTGCATAAAAGCGTGGTAACTTCTCACAAATGTTTACATAGTTGCTTCCAATGGAACCCATGCCTCGCTATTGTATCTCAATCACTGAGCCAGTAAATTAAAAATCTCAACTCTCTTACCATTGATTTGCATCACAATTTTATGCAAGGTGATTCACTTAATTCTTTTTCTCTCTACGTATCCAACATCTCTAGGCCCCATTTGTTTTCCTTGATTATCAATTTTGAGATCTAATCAAGTAAGATGGTTGCCAAAGAAAAGATACCACCATTGTTGGTACCCTGCCTCCCAACCACTTTCTGTGGAAAGGATCACTCTTCTCGAGTCTCGACCAATAGAAATGAAACACCATGATTTCAGTGAAAACATCCCACTGCTACCCTCCAATCTAATCTTGTCCTCCCAACCCCCAATTACTCCGACTCGTAATGCATTATCTCTACTTCTTCTAACAGCCTGTCTCGAATTATCCTAATGCATGGGGATCCCAGTTGCCTTCAAGGCTTTAATAGTGAGTCTATAGTTTTTAAGGGGGCCCAACTGCCTGGTTGTTTACTGCAAGACATTCCATGCACAGAAAATGTTGTCACGTGTTCGTACTCCATTAGGAAATGCCATAACTGCTTCGCAAGTAGTTTCTAATGAGCCTGTTATCTTTGGGGCGTTACATCTGAGGAGTTGTTAAAGTGTGGACATGGGAATGAAACGTTATTTAATCATCTGGTTTTCATTTATTTTTCTTATAACTTCCACTGAGGTCTGTTCATATGTCTTCTTTGATGGTTTGTTATGCAATAGTTTGCAATATTTTAGAGTTTCATTAATCGTGGAATTGGTCTCTGTTTTTGTATTAGCTAAAAAGTCGGCTATTAGAGAAGATCTGCAGGCTTATGCCCGTGGCTGTTGGGGACTATTACCTGCCTTCTGTCGCCATCCAACTGATACATACCAAAATTTTGGGTCTCTAGTGAAGCTTTTAGTTTCTTTCTTAACAAAGGACTCTTTTATGCTTCAAAATGTAGCCATTGCTCTGCAGGTTTGCCTTCAAGCACTTACATCATTTATACATTTGTTTTTCGGCTATTGTCATAATTTTATCTTGAATAATGTTTCTTCTTAAATTCCATTCTCTTGTGTTTTTTCATATTTCATCTCATTCCATGCTTCATAGGAACTTGTGAATGAAAACAGAAGTGTACTTGGACCCAATGTGGGTGCCAGTGAGTTTGCACCACCTCCAAAGACATCTGAAATTGATAATTCATTAAGAGGGTTTGAAAGTAAACCTTATCCAAAGAAATATGCAAGCAGAAACATAAAGGCTTTGGCGTCATGCTCTGAGGAGTTGCTTCAGGCTTTGATTGATGTCTTTTTTGGGTCACCTCCAGAGACGCGTGCATATGTGAAGGTTTCATCTAGTACTCATCTGCTTATCTGCTGTGACATGGTTAATGAGTCAGTTCTTGCTTGTGTTTTCATTTTTACAATCCTATCCTTTTCTGATTATGAGTTCTCATTGTAATCATTTACGGTTCTCCTCTATTTAGATTTTGTGCTATTTTTGCTGATGCTTGTGTCCTGTATTGTTGAACTTTATCCAATTGTGGAAGTATAATTTGTCACATTTTCTAACTGTCTAAAGTGCTGCTAGATTCTTTATTTCAAATTGGGGTATGATGGCACTTTTTTTTATTACTCCCTCCGTCCCATTTTGTTGGCCCACGTTTCCTTTTTGGGCTGTCCCAAATTGTTTGCAAATGTCTATATTCAGAAACCACCAAAAGGGCAAAGATCAATTATACCCTTTTTGAATAAAATTCTAACACCTCTTAAAGTAATTGTATAGTTTTAAAGGGCTTTTTTTTTTTTTGAAATTTATATACTTTTCAACCCAAAGCATTTGAGTCAATAAATTGGGAGAATTCCCGTCACGAGCAAACAAATTTGGTGGAGGGAGAATTTTAAAGTAAGCTAAACTGCTGTTTCTTTGACTAAATCGTTGGGGGAGTATGAAATGTGTGTTCATCGCTAATGGACGTAACATTCCATAGACACTTTTCCAAAGTTTAAACAGCCATTTCCACCTCGCGTAATCCTTCCTACACCCAGTAGTTTAGCTATTCCGAAATCTTCATATATGCTTAGTAGATAAAAATCATAACATGTGTTGGTTCAAGAAAGGCCCATGAAAGTGATTATTATTTTCTTGCTCCATAGCAGTCTTCGTGCTGTATTTAATCAAGTTTATGTGCTTCAACTTATTTTTTACCCCTTTTTTATATGTTAATTTCAGGACACCATCAGATGCTTAGCATCCATCACTGATTCTTCAGTTACCAAAAGGATTTTCATATCCACACTGGAAAATTTTCAGCTAATAAATTATTTAGATGAATCTGGAAAGCAGGGGAATCATACGGGTGATTTAGCTGATCAACAAAAAGGCAACTTTACTTCTAGTGAAAAAGAAGCAAAAAGGTAATAAGTTTATTGTGGGTGCTTTATATTTCTTCTTCTTTCATTCCTTTCTTCAATTACAAAACTTTGAATCATCGAACAAAAGGGTATAGATGGACAGCATGGGACACCTTGATTTTCTAAAATAAAATATGTGCACGACGGGGATATGACAATACTTGTCTTTTACATGTCTTTCACTTGCACATACTAATATAACAGTCACAAACCATCATTATAATGAAAAAGCTATTTTTTCCTAAACCTATTTCAAGTTTTGATAAAAATTCAGCAACTTGACCAATCAAATCACGTTAATTAAACTAAAAGAAGTTCAGGTCATCCACTGGGCTCTCCATCTTTCACTTCTCAATGGAATGGATCTCTGATCTGGGTCACTAAATATACCTCTCCTGATATGTAATGGTCTTCCAATTTACTCCTTGTTTTCAGTTTTTACACTTTTGTTGCTTCACTACCTTCCTAAAATGTTTTATAACTCCAATATGTGTTAAAAAAATGCGTGACAGAGAGTTCATATCATGTCCCCAACGTGGGTTGAGCTCCCCTCCATACAACATCTCTCTTTAGTCACACTCAAATTGGTCCCGTTCCCAAGTCTAAAATGTTGATCCTTACGATGCATTGAGTAGAGCTTGCATTCTAAAGCATTCCTGGAAAAAATAAGCTTGATTGGACATCTTTAGATACCTGAATAAAATATACTTACATCGTTTGATAAAGTGGACCGTGCAAGTAATTTTTTTTCATTGTCCATTTTAAATACTAAATACGATTTGTTCACTTATCAATGTAACATGAAGCCAATTTTTTGTGTAGGTGGTCTACATATGGTATCTAGGTGATAAATGGTTTTGATCATTATTTTGAACTTGGGGCAGGAACCATAATTGGAGGTATGGAATATAGAGAGATGATGGTATAGAGGGGAGCTGATAGTGTCCTGCAAAAGAAATAACCATAGAAATTCTGACATGCCATTTGGCTTTTTCTAACGCGGCAACGTGTGTCTGAGTTGTAGACCCACAATCCAGTGTCTTACATCGATAGAACAACAATGGCCTAAATAAAGCATGAGTTTCAGTCTTGTTTTCTCTTAAATTATTTCTTTTGATAGTTTTTGTCTCTTATCTAATTAATGCTGTTCTGTTGTGATTCTTTTAAGCATTTATTATCTGTAATTTGCGATCGCTCAAGAAACTTTTTATTGAGCTTTCAATGTCTGTCAAAACTCTCATGCTTAGATGAACTTTTCTTCCTAGGTTAGCTATTTGTGATATCTTCTCTTTTCCTATCCATAGTTGCTTATGTACTTCTTTTAACCAACCTATGTTGCTAGCACTTCTTGCCATTGTAAGAACATCGGAAATGCAAGCAAAAAGTCTAAAAGCCCTTGGTACTTGTTTGATCACTCGCAATGATAGTTTCGGTTGTAGTTCACTGGGGAGGGGTGGGCCTGTTAGGTGTCAAACTCTTAACCTTGAATAGTGCCTGGTGCTGCCACCATTGGTCTTATTGTGCCCCTTAGTAATTCATGTTAAATTAGACCTCTTATAACTGTATACTGGCCTCAAGTTGGAGCATAGGGCTAAGAAGCACAGACTATTCTAAGAAGGTGCATGCTGGTGTCATACACCCTCACTACTCGGTTATTGCCAAAGATGTATTATGTTACTTTTTTTTGAGGTAGACTTGCTTCAGACATTTCGTGGCCGACGTCCATCACGGATGGAATACAAGTGCAAGTCATATATTGGAGTTACCAAGTTAGTTTATGATTTGAAATGTATTGCTTTCTGTCGATTAGTCATGTTGTATTATTTGTTATCTATAAACAAAAGTTCATTCTAATAACGAGTAATATGTACACAACTCATATGCTTAAGCCTTAAGTGTGCTGAGGATTTTTCTTGAAAATTCTAGCTTATTGTGGCATATATAAATAAGAAATTTTACGCCCACAGCCTTATGAGATTTATCCTTTCCTCCCTCCAAATGTATGGGTCCACTCTTTGATAGTATAGGCTGGTCATGCAGTCATGATGTCTGCAATTTATAAATCTTATAGTTCCCGTAACCTATTGAAGTGGGTAATATCTGAGTATTTCCTTTCCCGTATTTAGAGGTGGTTATATAAATAAATGGTAAGGCCCCACTGTAGGCTGATTTAGAATTATATGAATGAACATTGTGTTCCTTTTTTATTTTTTTTATTTTATGAATTTAATTTTGGTACAGGTGCCTGACAGTGGAACTAGCATCTTCCCTTGTTGAAGGAGCTAGCGAGGATCTCATAACGTCAATCATGAGCTTAATTAAACACACTCTGCAGGTGCTTGGTGATTAGATACTCTGGATGACTTGCTCCTAAGTATCGAATATGTTATTCTAGAATTAGTAAATCCGTGCTAATGTAAAAAACACTTGTCTTGCTTTTGGTGTTTAGGAAAGTAACGAGGATGGCCAGAGTGAAGCTTACAACACCTTGGGCAGGATGTTTGAGGTTTGTATTCATAATCTGCTACTTATGAGAATGAATCAATGTGCCAAAAAGAGCGTTCAGAATGATTAACTGTGTCGCAGGAGCATTCCTGGTTTTGTTCATCGCATGTTGATGAGCTGATGGATTTTCTACTTGGCTTGAAGCCTCCTGTTAACATCACAACGCTTAGAAGTCGTTTTGCTTGCTTCCAGACATTGTTGGTTGACACCCTAAAGGTAGAAATCTTTTCTGTGACAGAAGTTCAATTACAATGAGCTGTCATATAATTATGTTTCGGGATTCATATACCTTTTTCTTTTTTAATTAAATGCTTTAAACTTATAAACACGTACAAGTCTCATAATGTCTAGGAGTTCCTGCATGTTAACTACTCTTATAAATGTTTCAATGACTATTCTAAATGTCTTAACTAGGGTATTATATGTGTCCAACTAATATACCATATCTTTGCCCAAGGGTTGAGTGATATTATTCTCTTGTAGCCCGGTGTCACATTCCACATTTTCTCGCCCCCATCTTCCAAATTCCACCTTGCTTCTTTTAACATATTGTCTCTCAACAAGAAATTCTCCGCTCCTGGACTCTACTCTCAAGTTGTCGGGATTTCACTTTATTTTGCGTACTCTTTTGACCTTGTCAGTGAATATTGAGGACTATAATCATGTGCTGCGACACCAAACACTCTCTAAGTATGACCTTATACTAAGAGGTTTGTGCCTCTTTTTAAATTATGTTCTATTTGACCACTATTAGACCACCTCTCAAATGTGATCAGGTGCTGATCTCTCTATTTAAAAGAAAGTGTTCAGAATTGTAAGATCTAAGCCACTTCAAAGTTCAAGATGCTCTTTTGAGCCAAAACCAAAACCACCATGACTGTTGTAAGAGAGGCTGACCTGAGCCAAAGCTCTCTTATATAGGGGGAATGGTGTAATCTGGAGGCGCAAAGGAGAAGGAAAACAATGCAGATGAGGCCTAGGCAGAATCTCTCCTTAGGTATACTCTTTGTGGGTGCAGTCACTCAGAAATCTGGGAGGAAATGGTCTCTAGAGAGGATAATCTCTCTCGATAATTCAGTGTTCACTAAATTCTCTCTCAAATCTGCTCTCTGTTAATATTCTAAAAGGAGTGTCTCTTATTTATGGTCAATGGTAGAGCCAGAAGTTTAGACCGAGGGGCGGGCGACTTAAGAAAAGCATTTTCAACCAAAAATGTGCTCAGCATATCATGTAGCTTGTGTAGTATATTACTATATTGTATTTTTTTTTATTAAAGCTGAAAATAAACCAAAATAAACCAGTTTATTGGTTTAATTTTGGCTTTATTAAAAAAAAAAAGTTTCGGCCTTAATTTTATACTTTTTGGATTCGTCTCATTGAGACGAATCCATGAACCACGAAAACTTGACGCAAAACTAACAAATGCAACAAAAAAAAATGAATAAAGACAAAACGAAAAAACCGTTTTTTCCTTGTTTGCCAAATCAGTCTAAATTCCTAAGTGGATTTTGTGGATTCTTTTACAAGTAGAGTGGGCCTTCTGTTTTTCGTGATGGAGGGTTTGGTTTCTTTGTTTCATGTGCAAGTGGCATTCCTTTGATGCCTTTTATTTGATGCCTTCGATGTCTTCAGCCCTGTTTTTTGTGATGGAGCAATCTAACGCAATCACCGCAACATTATAACGTTGATTAGACAGGTTGACTTGTTCCTTGCAATTCTTGCTTTCTTTACAACACTTCTCTTTTTGGCAACTCGGTTCTTTTTGTGCTTTGAGTTCATATCTATTAGACATGTAAGGTGTTGCTATGCTTAGCTGGCCAATCCATATATTCTCATCCGTAGATAGATTTGTTCCTTTTGTGCTTTTGATTCACAGATATGATCCATTGAAGGCTTTGAAATGTAAAGCTGGCCAATCTGTATCTTCTCATCTATAGATGATATTGGATGTGTATTAATAATTCCATATGCTTTTTGCAGAGAAGTTTGGATGAGGAAAACTCAAAGGCTTTTCTTGTTCTCAACGAGGTTATAGTCACCATAAAAGATGTAAGAGCTGCCTCATAAATCTGAAATATGACGATGATCGTTCAAATATTTCATTTAAAAGCTGCTATGTGGGTGTGTTTGGGGCGTGTGAACATTTTTTTGAGAGGTTGTGCCCCAAACATGAATACTGACTGGAATTATGGCAAGGATATGAATTTTTTTTACCCTTGTTCATTGAATAATTTCATTTGTATACCTATCTAGCAGGACAATCCTAATTGTGTGGAGTTTGAAGATAATTGTGAGTCTGTGACAACCGACTAATGCCTTTGTGTATGATGAAAAAGGGTCTGTGTTTCCAATGGTTAAGGAAATTGTTTTTGAGCTGAAAGTTATTGGGGTGTTCCAAAATAAAAATAAAAAAAGTTAGGTTTTCCAGGAAAAACAAGGTTTCTTTATTTTATTTTTTTCCCATTTTTCTTTTTGGAGGTATGAAAATTTTAATTCAGGAAATCATGCTTCATGGATCACTATACTTCCTGTTACCTATGAGCTTGTGTTTTGGGGGAAAGAGACCTCTGCCTAGTTTGATCTTAAGTTGATAGGTATGATAAGAATTTAAATTGCTTTCCCCCTTTTCATTGTCACATTGACTTGTTGAAAGATTTTGTAGCTTGCTAGAGCAATTTAAAGTTTTGTTAGATAGCTGCATAACACCATGTGTGGAAACCCACTTTCTCGTCTTTCTTCTTTCAAGTTTGATGCCTTTTGGGTTAGAAAAAAAGACCATGTTGGCTGGCGGAGAAGCTTTGACAAATTCAATGTTTATTGCTTGAAATTAGAGTCATTTTCTAGTTTTGGTGGCCATACCAGATCCTGTTACTGCACATTGTGACTGTGCCTTAACTGTTTTTTGGTTTGCTATTTTCAAGTTATCTTTGCTTATAAATTATCTATACGCCTATAAACCATCTTTTACGGTCTAATATTTTTTACGTGATATTCAGCAACATATATTCCTATCTTAATAAGGTAGTTGTGTTTATTTGGTTTCCCTTTTGTTCCAGTCGACTGAAGAAGCTAGAAAAGCGGCATATGATATGCTTATTGGCATAAATTTCGCCTTGCAAAAATCACGGTTTGCTACTTCGGATGAGCCTTACCAAAAACTCATTACAATGGTAGGTGCATCGCTGTCCTGCTTTGGCATTGCATGTATGCATTTTGCTTCATTATTCAGGGCAGTTTCTTATTTTGTGGTTCATGTTCTTTCTTGTGCTACATATGATCACTAATTGGATACCAGTTGGTGGAAAAGGAGCAATGGGGAAGTATCCCTGTTGCATTCCTATTTTCTTGTAGCTTAGCCACAGAATAAATGGAAAAGCATGTCTAATATGCAATACGATTGGGATGGAACAGATCCATATTCGCTATAGAACTAGATGAAGTTTCTCCTCCATGCCCACCATGCTTGTTACCTTTCCGGTAACCGGTCAAGTTGTCCAACTTTTATAGAAGTTTCCTTCTAAAGACTAGGTAGAGTAGACAAGATACTATCATGACATGAAGATTTATCTTACATACAAGAGCGCAAGGAGTGAAGCAAATTCCAGCATTGCCTAGATACTATAATGACATGTAGTACACATCCCTAGCACTCTGCTATTTGGGCGAGGGTCACTTATGTTTCTACACTTCGCGTTACTTTGGTACCAGGCAATGTGGCGCATTCAACACCACCTATTGCATGCATGCTAGGTACACCCCTTTTCCATCCACAGTACTCTGGCCTGGATGCATGTAACGTAGTCTTGGGTAGTCGAACTCTACCTCAGAAGCTAGTAATTGAAGTGAGGGTACCCTCATGCTTATGCATTGCATATTACAGTCATGCCAGGTGATGTGGGACTTTGCTTTCCAAGCGTGTTTGGTATTCCATTTAGGCCTGTATTCAATAATTTGGTTCTTTATTCCTTGCTGGTCAGTCTAGCATCTGTTAGTGTACCAAAATACCTTCCAAATTTATCTGCATTCATGTATTGTTACAATGTGATGCCAATCTCTATTTTCTAGTTTAACATCTTTTCTTTTTGCAAATATCCAGATAATGGGATATCTCTCTGGTTCCTCTCCTCACATAACGAGTGGAGCTGTTTCTGCCCTGTCTGTACTGGTGCATAACAATGCAGAAATCTGTCTCTTGGTACCTGATCTGGTCCCATCTGTTCTAGCTTTGCTGCATACCAAAGCCGTTGAAGTTATTAAAGTGAGTGTGCCCTAACTTCTAATCCACGTTCTTAATCCTTTGTTACATTTGGATTCTTTTGAGTTTTTTATTTCAATTTGAATAGGCTGTTTTGGGATTCGTGAAAGTACTTGTATCATGCCATCAGGCAAAAGACCTACAGAATATTCTGCCTGATATTCTTAATGAAGTTCTCCGATGGTCATCGGTCTCCCGGCATCACTTTAGAGCTAAGGCACGTTATTCATGTTTAATTTTTTTAAGTATATGTAATTTTGTCTGGATGTTTCTCTCTAATCCTTTTTTGTCTGAGAGTTTTAGATTTGTGTCTCTCATCATAAGTATAGGTCACTGTCATTCTGGAGATCCTCATGCGTAGGTGTGGTTCTGCCTCAGTTAAGTTAGTTACACCAGAAAATCATCGGAAATTTGTCAAAGACGTTTTGGAGGTACAGTCTCCTTTTTGTTTCTGTTCATCTCAAGTTCTTTATATATGATGCTGAATAAAGTAATTTATCAAAAAAGATAAACAATAAACATTGGAAAATTTGCACTGTACTTTTGTTTCAGAATCGCCATGGCAAGACAAGTTCGAAGGAAAGTGGTGCTGCTGATATGGAACCACAAGCTTTGGAGTCATCTCCCAGGGGGTCTGTCATAGAAGCGACGCTGAAATCTTTTCATAATCACATTCTCGGTTTGAATTGATTTGTCATATCTTTTTTACATTCATTTTGTTTAGGATGCAACGGAAGAGGAAACACGAGGACCCGAGTATTCCACCTGAGGATAGTGGTAAAATGGAATCTAGATTTAGGAAGCGGGGGAAGAAGCTTGTGAAAAAGGCTGGCAGTCATAATGATGATGGAGTCGCTGAGGGTCAATCCCATGGAAATGAAAGGAACAGGAGGAATTTTAATGGGGACCCCACAGCAAGCCGAAAGATGCACATGAAGCACACAAAAGGAAGAAAAGAGTTTTGAGGGGCTAGTTATAGACCTGGCGCTGCCTCCAAGATGGGAAAACACAAAAATTTGCGAGGAAACAGAAGAAAATCGTAACTGTAGCTATGGAAAGTTTCATAATACCTCTTCAAAAAGATACAGAAAACCTCTGAACAACTCTGCCGTTGATAAATCTACAGAAAGTGAAAATGGCACATGGCTTTAGGTTGGTGTAAAGTTCTGCATTTCAGCATAATTTGGAGATAGTGTTCGGGATATGTTTATTGTTGGGTAGAGCAAAATCCCCCAGTTTTGGTTAAGGTAATTGGGTAATACAGTAGCAGAAGGCCAAACGCTGTGTTGTAATCTACAATTGCGATGATTTTCTGTGCTGATTTCACACTTATTTATAATTTCACGAGTCGTGTACTAATCACAGGAGCCCTCTTCTTAGCGTTTTTGGATGAAGCGACGAGCCTTTTCTATTAAGTAGAGTAATGCGTGTGGAAACATTTGTACGGATATTTTGAATTTCTATTTTCGGTTGTTGCTGCAATTAAATTTAGCTGTACAATGTGTCACTTGGTTATTGCAGTTAGCTCTCTTAACTTCATGGCTATGGTGCATGATTTGCTGCCTTACACTACTGACTTTCTTCGGGGAAAAAAAAAATGATTTGCTGCAGACTGAGATCCCTGCGGATTATGGACTAACGTTGGGTATTAAATACGTAAATTCATATTCGTAGTTTTTCGCCCCGTGATATTTGTTTATTTTTGGCTTTTGTGCTTTCAATTGAACAAATATAATGAACCAAAAAAATAAATAATTTTTTTAGATATTCTGATTGGTGAAACTTTAGCTGGGATGTGACACTCTTTTGATAGTACTCCTAGTTTTTTACGAGATTTTTTAAGTAATAAGTGGAAAAAGATAGATATAGAAATGAGAGTAATAATTTGAGATATAACTTATTGAGAACCGTGAACTAAGAGTAGGGGTGGTTGTTTACAAGATTTTTTTAATAATGAGCACAGAGAGAGAGAAATTAGAGTAATATACTGTAATTAGAGATAAAATTCACTGAGGACACTGAACTGAGAGAGGATTGGGTGGTTCTCAGCGAAGTTTTTTTTTTGGCATGTGTGTCCTTTTTGTTTTTTGTGCAAAGAAAAGGAAGATATATGCCCTGTTCGTTTCCCAGTTTAGTTTTAATTTAGTTTTGATGACATTATTATTTTCTTCATTTTTTTCTCTATCTCTGCACTCATTACATCTTGGCATCATCAAAACTAAACTAAACTATTTAACCAAGCACAACCATAATAGTTAGATTTCAGCAAATCCCGAAAGTACGCATGGAAAATTTAATGAAAAAAATAGACCACTGTCATTTTCTTTTCATTCCTAAGTTCTACTGTAACTTGGAGGTGTTTTGGAGAAAATCTATTGTTTTTAAAGACATTGAATATTTTAGGTGTCTCGTGATTTTTTAAAGATATTTTATAAAATATATATACTTATTTACTGAAGTTAAAAAAAATTCAAGCTAGATAAATAAAATTACCATTTTTTTTTTGTATTTATCAACTTTTTACAATTTCTAAACATGCTATTTTAGTTTTTAAATATCTATTACCAATGTGCACAATTTAGCAAAAAATATAAATTACATGAATTTAATATGATAGACAAATAAATGTGACGTAATTCAAGCATAACCTACTATTTTGAGTAATTATTATATTCTAGAGCACCCTACGTGGTGCTCCAATCACATATATCACCACACAAACATTTGGAACCTAAGATAAAGCGACACAACTCATATAGTTGTGCAGGTCGTCCGGTCACAAAATAATCTCTCTAGTATTTCTCATATTTTATGTATTTAAAATTATTCTTTTCTAACATTATTTGGAAAAATATGAACGGATACGATCGTTTGTTTAGCAAACTGATATTAACACTCTACTTTTTTCTATAGACATTCTATTTTTTGTCTCTATTCATATAGTATAAAGGTAATTTTAGGTAATAAAGAAAAAAAAAGTCATAAAGTATAAAGGTAATTTTAGGTGATAAATAAAAAATGTGTCAATGGAGAAAGAACCGTGATAATGATAGTTACATATTTTTTCAATCACTTTCCACAACACACTCTCTCTCACCTCACGTGTGGTGGGCTACTGGCAGTACAAAATCTGTTAAAAAAAATCTGTACTCACAGGTTAATCAGTTTTCACATTCAATAATACTATAGACCCGGAAAAATAATCTCAATTGACCCCGAATTTGTAAGTAAATCAACGACTGAGTCATTAATTTTTAAATTCTGAATGAATTTTCTGCTAGCAGTCCTCTTTCACATTTGCTCGTGTGTGAGCAGAACTCCGCCAGAAAAACAGGTTTATCCTCTTCCTCTCCCCCCGGTTCCCACCATGGCCACCTTCCAGCATCCCCATTTCTTCAGCTCAAACGAGTTACTCAAACCCCCAAACACAAATAAACCCAACAACAATACCACCAGCAGTAGAATCCCACCAGCAATATACAAGAGGGCGAACAAGAAGAAGGAAGAAGAAGAAGCATGGAAGGAGAAGAAGAAGGTTGTATTCGTAGACTACAACGAAGGGAATCACAACGTCAGTGTTCAATTGAGTGGTATACGGAAAGCAGATTTACCTAAACATCAACAATCGCGAGTCGCTGGGGATAGATTCCAGAAGGATTGGTCTGTTACAGATGTGGTTCAGAGGGTTTTGGGGATTAAGCATTGGGAGGATATTGATGGACTGCTCAATCGGTGGGTCGGACGGTTTGCTAGGAAGAACTATCCTCTTCTTATTAGGGTAAGCAAAATTATGACTCATATTGGTTTGCGTAATAATGAAGGTCGCTAACCACCGCCCACTCGGCGATAATATGTATATCATGCCCAACAAGTTCTTTAGTACATAGTCATGGATGTCAATACTCTTTCACAGTTTTCCAAACATTTTATTCGATTTCGATACGTTGACCTAAGGCCGTTGTTAGCATTTTCCAATTGTGAATGCTAAGAGCAGAGTAATGTTAACCTTTATTTGTTAAGTAGTTATTGAACTTGAGCTCAAGCTCGAACCTTACAAAGATTTTATGAGTCTAGCTGGCCTAGGCTTGAGCCAAGCTCAAGCTTGTTCACTAGCCTTAAGGAGCCAAATAAATTATGTATTTTTGCTTAAGTGAAAAGTGTGTTAACAATCTTCTTGTCGTTGATATAATAGCCTTGGAACAAAAACATTCATTCTAAGTTAACTGAACTAATGGGTATGACTTCCTCCATTTGAAGTTCGGGTTTATGACCTAAACACGTAAACCTGATTCTTATCTGTTCCTCTCTTTCTCTTCTGTCGGTACTGCTTGCCAATTGTTTGAACTATATCAACCTTGTTATTTCTCATTCTGTTGCTCTTTTATTGCGATTATTCTATTGTTACATTTACTTAAAAACAGAAATTATTGTATTGTAATGTTTACTTATCAATAGTGGCAGCAAATTTAATAGACGCCGTGCAACAAACATATAACAATCCCTCCTTGTATTTTTCTTTAGTGTAGGAAATCACTCAAACAGGTTCTATTGAACATAGCATTCATGTTTTCAGTTGGATGAAGAATCAGAAGAACTATTGTGCAAGAAATGATATTTACAACATGATGATCAGGTTACATGCCAGACATAATCGAACAGACCAAGCACGTGGTTTGTTTTTTGAGATGCAAGAGTGGAGGTATGGTTGCTATTACTATGTTTCATACATGCGTTACCTGCCTTGGTTTTGTGCTGAAAAAGGGTACTTGCCGTGCTAACTTACATTGATTATCAACGGAGGAGCATATTTTTTAGTTTTTGAGTACTAAGGTTTGAAAATGCCTCAAATGGCTTGTTGGAAGAATTTTTTTATTGTTAATATTTGATCATGTCAGAGGAAATATGATGACATGGCAAGATGGCAACTGGCCAGGGTAGCTTGCAACATCTAGTGGTAGCCGTGCATATGGAGTTGGCTAAGTTATACTTTGTTGTCAAGTACCTTGTCAATTTACAACCAATACACCCGGAAAATAGAGTGCAATTTATGCTTGTTTTTCATTTTTATTTTCTGCTATGTAAATATGGGTCGATATTGTGAAGCAAAGTCCCACATCATCTTGGTATCAAAGTAATATGAAGGATATGAGCATGAGGGCACCCTCACTTTAAAAGCTACCTTTTGTGGTTGAGTTTTAGCCAAGGCCATGTAACATGGTATTAGAGGCTCAGAGCTAGGTACCAAAGTTGCGTAGGGTGCGTGCACGAGGCAGTTGCTGTCGAGTGAGCATGCTGCGCTTGAGGAAGGGTGTGAAGTGAAGTCTCACATCGCCTGGGTAGCAAAGTAATATGAAGTATATAAGTGAAGGGGCACCCCTCACTCGAAAAGCTAGCTTGTGGAATTGAGTTCTACCTAAGACTGTGTAACATTTATCATACCGAATCATATTTCAATGCTTTTTTTAAGAGTCATATACCCATTACAACGTCTTATCTTTTTTCTGGGTGAGACTTTCTCAACCAATGCACGGACAAACAAGCGGGTAGCCACAAACAGGAGGATATCCAGACTAAAGGAGGGACATGTAGTCTAGAATCTGGATAAAGAAAGCTATGCAACTTGAAGGTTGGAAATGCATGTAGCTGTATGGGTTCCAAACCCTTTTTTTGGGTCCAAGGGCTTTGAATCATTTTAGACTTATGTCTCCCCTTCCCATCATCCCAGAATAACTCGAACAAAGAGCTCCTCTGTCGTGCACTTGAAAATATGGAGTTACATATTCTGTTATTGTTTTTTATGCAAAAGGCTTCTCACGTGTCCTTTTTCAAGCCCATCTTGAATATGATGCGGTGCTCCTATATAAACTATTGGGAATATCGTAGCGAAGAAGTCGACCTAACAAAATAAATAAACTCGTCCCAACTAAGCAAATAGGCTATGTTTTGTGTCGCAATTGGTCACCGATATACAAGTGTTGGTTCTCTATCAGTTGGGGACGTCTACATGCTTATATGAATCAACTTTGTGTTCAAGAGAAGGCTATTTGCTCAGTTAATGTCATTATAATCATGGCTTTGCTCAATTAAAATTTGACAAGAAAACTTCTTCTATTTTCAAGAAACCAACATCTTGTGTAGTGGGAGAAATGAGGATAAAAAATTGAGGATTTAAAGAGAGATGACATGCGGTTGCTGGACTCTGATTTTTTATTTTTTATTTTCTAGTGTTATAGCTTTTCAAATTTTGAGATTTGAGAAACTTGAATTGACCATGAAACCGCAAATTTGAGTGCTTGGCTGAAAGTGATGTCGTAAAATGAAAGAAGAGAGACATTCAGTCTTTTTTATTTTGTGTACACACATTAATTTGTTGAGCTGAATCAATATGCATGAACTTCTTTTCAGGGTTTGTACTTGTATCACATGATGGGTTACATGCACTTGACTGAGCCTGCATGTCTTTTTAGTTTTCCTAGTTGTTGTTATCTCATGTCTTTATCTTGTTTTAGTGAGAGAATTTTCCTTACTGTAGTTATTGTCTTTTATTTTTTTATTTGAAAGGATATGTTTATTTTTTGTCAATGATTAGTGTTTATCTGGTAGGTGTAAGCCTGACGCTGAAACTTACAATGCCCTCATCAATGTTCATGGTCGGGTTGGACAATGGCGCTGGGCAAAGAATATAATGAATGACATGCTCCATGCAGCTGTGTGTATTTGTACTCTTCTCTCTTATATAATGTCAATTGTTCTGATGTTTTGCCTTTCATGCTCAAATGCTATCTATGGATTGAGTAACTTCTAGTGGTAGTTAAATGTTGGACCTGCATCGGTTTGGATTTTAGGTGGTATTTAATAAATTGACATCTATCTAAAAATTAAAATCTAGAAATTGAATGCTGATTTTAAAAAGCTGTGTTGTTGATAAAAAAAAATGAAAAAATTAAGTGCTAAATTATAACGACTTATATTATACAAGAAGCTAAAATCTCAAATACATTGTTTAAAATATTTTTGTCTTTGATTTTTATGTATGGAGGTTATGTGCTGGTGGTAGTGGTGGCAGGGGTGGAGGGATGCTGTTGGTGGCGATAGTGGAGCATAGAGGTGGTAGGGAGTGGTGTGGTGTGATGGTTGTGGCAGTAGTGATGTGCTGTGGTGACCATAATTTTCATATAAGGTGGAGTGGAGGAAGAGGGCGGTAGTGTGAAGGCAGCTGTGAATGGTGGTGGTGATGTGGTGTGGTGTGGTGAGGTGATGCAAATTGTGTAACAGTTGGAGAGGTGGTGGTGGTGGCACTGTGGCAGTGGCAGTGGAGGTGTGGTGGAGGGTTTGTGGTGATAGCGGAAGAGAAGTGGTGGTGATGTTACATAAGCGGTGATAAATTCACCTAGCGCAAGAGCTCTGTTATGATCATGTTTATAGCGGCGCTACAAAATTGAAGTGATATGGAATGAAGCAGTATTCATTGAGTTTCACTCAATACATTCACGTGTTGAAGTCTGTTATCAGACAAACCCTCAAGTATTACTGAGACATCTTTATTGCCATCATTCTATGGGATAGATTAAGGACCTTGATTTGTTTACTGAATTGATGCTGAGTCTCTAATACTAGCAGAATGCTTATGACCTCTGACCTTTATGAATTTTTTGTGCAGATTCCTCCTAGTCGGTCTACATACAACAACTTGATCAATGCATGTGGATCAAGTGGAAATTGGAGAGAAGCTCTAAAAGCTTGTAAAATGATGACAGATAATGGAGTTGGGCCTGATCTGGTAACTCACAATATTGTTCTATCCGCTTTCAAAAGTGGAGCCCAGTATTCGAAAGCCCTCTCGTATTTCGAACTTATGAAAGGGACCAATATCTGTCCCGACACAACTACCCATAATGTCGTGATACATTGCCTTACAAAGCTTGGACAATATGCACAAGCTATTGAAATGTTCAATTCAATGAGGGAAAAAAGATCAGAATGTAAACCTGATATTGTGACATTCACTAGCCTGATTCACTTGTACTCTGTTAGTGGTCAGATAGATCATTGCAAGGCTGTTTTCAATACCATGCTTGGAGAAGGCCTAAAACCCAATATTGTTACTTATAATGCTTTAATAGGTGCCTATGCTTCACATGGTATGAGTGAAGAGGCCCTATCAACTTTTAGTGAGATGAAGAAAAATGGTTTTCGTCCCGACGTTGTCTCTTACACATCGTTGCTCAATGCTTATGGAAGATCCGAGCAACCTAAGAAGGCAAGGGAAGTATTTCACTTGATGAGACGAAATAATTGCAAGCCCAACGTGGTTAGTTACAATGCACTAATTGATGCCTATGGATCCAATGGTTTTCTAGCCAAAGCTATTGAAGTGCTCCGTGAGATGGAGCAAAATGGGGTCCAACCAAACATTGTCTCTATTTGTACCCTCTTGGCTGCCTGTGGGCGTGTTGGTCAAAAGGTCAAGATTGACTCTATACTTTCAGCGGCTGAGTTGCGAGGCCTTTCGTTGAACGCAATTGCGTATAACTCTGCTATTGGAAGTTATATGAATGTCGGGGACCATGAGAAAGCTATAGAACTATATAGATCCATGAGGAAAAAGAAAGTTAAACCTGATTCTGTTACTTACACTGTCCTACTAAGCGGTTGTTGTAAGGTGTCCAAATATATTGAAGCTCTTGGATTTCTTGACGAGATGATGGGTTTACAAATCCCTTGGACCAAGGAGGTGTACTCATCTGTGATATATGCCTACAGTAAACTGGCAAGTATTTTGGCAATGTTCTCTCTTTGTCGTCACTTCTGTAGCTTCTGATTTCATGTAATGTGATATATGCATCCCGTTTTCTCTACAAATTTTTAGGGTCGATTCACGGAAGCAGAATCTACCTTCACAACGATGAAGGTAGCAGGTTGTTCTCCTGATGTCGTGACATATACCACAATGATACATACATACACTACTGTAGGTAAGATAGTTTGGTTAACTGCTGACAGTTAGACAGTTACAAGAAAGATGCTCAATAAGCTAAACTTGAAAGTTTCCAATTTCAGGGGATTGGGAAAAAGTGGCTACGACACTTGAAGAAATGGGTAAGAATAATGTCCAACCTGATGCCATTGCTTTTTCGGCTATGATGCGAGCTTTCAATACTGGGTGCCAGCCAGCAAAAGTAATGTCTCTTGCAGGGTTCATGAGAGAGAAAAGCATCCCCGTTAGTGATGCTATCTTCTTCGAAATGTTATCAGCATGTAGCATGTAAGTTCCGTTTGGCTTCAATGATCTGCCGAGAGATTTTAGCTGCTTTAATACATTACTCTCTCTCTCTCTCTCTCTCTCTCTCTCTCTCTCTCTCTCTCTCTCTCTCTCTCTCTCTCTCTCTCTCTCTCACACACACACACACACACTTGCTAGCAAGACAGGCGTGTGCATATAGGCCTGACTGCTCCATGGTCTGGCATTTCTGTTCTTTGAGCTTTTCCTGAATCTACATTCTGTGCTGGAATCTTGAATTATGCTTTTCAAACGTCATTTGAAATACTAAACCTGAGTAACCATCTACTTGATGCATGACGGATCCATTTGGGATGCCAAAGCCAACTTTTTTTGGAATATTTTTTTTCTTTAGTGAACTTCAACTCTTCTTTGGGTCATAGCGGGTACATTCTTTGGAAAAATTCTACTAGAGAACTTAACAGAAAGCGGGCCCCAAAACTGGGACAGCGCCGGGTTTTTTTTTAAAATTTACTTTTTAGTTACTAGTACCCCCTCCTTCCCTTTTTTAGTTTTGACTATTTCATTTTGGGTTGTTCCTTAAGAAGTCTGTGTTTTGAAAAGTTAATGGGTAAAAATTTTTACAATTATTATTTTGCCCTTTTCAAAGGTTAGTGGTAAAAAGTTAATGTGTAAAAGTGGAGGATAATTTTGGAAAGTGGAGGTAAAAGTTGGTGTAAAAAGTGTAAAGTGGTAGTAAAAGTTGATGTGAAAGGTGTAATGATAATGCCTCTTTAATAAGTTGGATTTATGAAGCAACACACTTAAAAAGGGACGGAGGGAGTTGATTATGAAATATCTGATTCCTCTATTCAAACAAATCAGAAAAGTAAATTCTTTATCATTAAAAGCAGGGAAAAAAAAGTTGAGAAACGGCAAAAAAAGATGGAGCCTGAGAGATCTTAGCCAAATGACACTGCATCCTATTAATTCGATACCGTGTTATCGTACAAGGTTGTGGGACCGACAGGTTACCACCGCTTACGAGGCTGGTGGTCTTTCGTTCGTGACTACTTATGTTTTGGATTTGGGTCTCAGCTATAATAAATTAGCTCATTGCATCGTACATCTCCTAGTGCGATATTACATTGCTGAGACTAATACTTATTAATTTTGACTGCAGGCTGCGAGATTGGAACACGACAACCAAACTGATTAAAATGATGGAACCTTCATTCCCTGCTATTTCAGTAGGAGTTCTTAATCGGCTTCTGCTTTTTATTGGGAAATCTGGGAAGATTGAGACCATGATGATGGTAAGTGAATTTTTTTCCTTAGGCGTGGAAACTTGAGTCAACATTGTTGTGGAGTAACACAATAGTTGTTCTGCATACGATTTAGTTTTTCTTTTAATCTCTTGCTCTATCTACTTAATAGTCTTCTATGGCAAGAAAGGAATAGTGGAATACTTAGAGGCATTCATAAGTCCCCTTTCATTTTCATTGGTCAGATCAAGTATGTAGTGAGGATGTAAAGGCTTCTCAAAGTAGGAATTATAAATTTTCTGCTCTGTCATCTTTGCTCTGCCAAAATTGGCAAATTGCTCATTGTATCTTCTAGTTGTTTAGCTGCTGCTTGTTGAGGCTTATGCCTTGGTGGTTGTTTGTTCTTGAGGATTTCCTCTTGCTAGTGCTTTCTAAGAAGTGGTTCAGTTACCAAAAAATGAAGGTTGTAATTGGATCAAGGATAGGGCGAGGAAAAGAAAATAGGAAAGTTAGTAGGATGCAACGCTCTCATCGGCTAGATTCTTGAACATTTCCATTTTATTTTTTTTTCCCATACCCAAATCCTTAATACAATCATACGAATATAGCCCAAAGTGTCTGACAATTTTTTCCCAGCCTGATGAGCCAGTTTTGTGGTATGCAACAGGCATCCTATATAGGTTCGTACTTCCTAGAATTCAAACTGAACTCTGAATTTTTTCCTTCTATCTCATATGCAGTTGTTCTTAAAAATAGTGGCATCGGATGGAGAAATCAGTGTCTCCTCTTATTCAATCGTGTTGAAGAATCTTTTGGCTGCTGGAAATTGGAGGAAGTATATTGAGGTAACCACATCTTCTTTTTTTAATGCTACCTTTTTTTTCTCTCGTAATTTGGGAAGAAATGCATGACCTGCTTCCTGAATTTAGCTACATTGGTTACGTGGTTCCTTCTTTTTGAATATCTTCTAAAAATCTTGATAGCATTTAGAAATTACACTTCACTAGTGCAGTTGAATCCAATTAATTGATGCATATTTATAATTACCAGCCATTAGTCCTTTTTTGCCTGAAACCTATGTTTTCTAAAAAATTCTAGTATATCTCTTTCTCGCGAAGAAAACCATGATCTATTGTTGTAGATGGTCGAAGTGTCAATTTTTTTCGCGTAGTGGTTTTAACTTTTCGGGTGTGGTGGTATAAGTTAGAGATACAATCATGTTCAAGGGCATGAACCTCAGTGAAATTAGCCCGGTGAGCATTTTTGTGCCAAATCCAACTCTCCTCTCACTATGGATTGGCCTGGCCAATATAGTTCTCTTTTCCATATTCTTTGTAGTTGTCACGAAATACTAACAAGAATGCGGGTGTACGTATAAACCTTCAATCCCTTGAATGAAACCTCCAGGCGCCAACCGGAAAAAAATGTAAAATAAATATAAAATAAAGAAAAAGAGAGAGAAAATGAAAACAGTATTTCAATCGATTATGAGATAGTTCCCCATGGACCGTAGTTATCCAACAAGAGATTGACCTCCCTATTTATCTCATAAATTTCAATATTTGGCGCTTGAAAGTTTCAAAGCAATATTTTCATGCAGGTATTGGGATGGATGGAGGATGCAGGAATTCAACCGTCATTTGAAATGTATCGCAGGGTATTATACTTTGCACAAAATGGTGCTGGGGCTGAATATGCTGCTGTCATACAAGAAAGAGTCCGTAAATTATCCTTTAGTAATCCTTGAACTATGTGGTGTTTGTAGATTTTGTGTACGTATTACTCGATTTGTAGGAGTAGCCACAAAACATAGGATTTAGAAGGTTCATTAACATGGTTCCGATCATAGCTTTTTTGTTCAAATCTCTATAGAGTAATTCAAGTGATCCAAGGGTCGTAATTAATTGAGGTAAAAATGATCTTTAGTACCAGTTGAGCAACTTAGCCAAAAATTTTAAGAAAATTCAACTGTAGCAAGTCAAAACGTAACTTTTTTTTTTTGACCCGAAAAACGTAACATTTATATGGAAACGAAATGTAAGGATACAAGGGAAGATAACTTTTCCCGAAAATGTCCGTGGATCATTTCTCTTTCCTGAACATTTATGAGAAAAGTTAACCCAAATCCTACTACTTCTCGTCCTCAAGGAAAATAGGGAATCAAATTTCAAACACTCGAGCTGCATGATTCTACCCTTTCCCACCATGACATTGACCGAATCACCGGTACTTGAAGTAGCAAATGTTATGTAAAATCTCAGTAGTTTGCCAATCTGAGGAACTGCTGAATAGAAAAATTGTTAATCGAATTTCAATTAGAACGAGTGTCCCTTTTGAAATGCCTTAAGATTCTATCTAACCCAATAGATATTGTGATGCTAGAAGCCGTAAATGCCGAATCAGCAACCATTGACGTTGCAACTTGATGTAAAATCTCAATAGTTTGCCAATCTGATCAGTTGTCGAATAGGAAATCAGCATATCAAAAATTTTATTAGAACAATGAATGCCCTTTTGAAATGCCTCAAGATTACGACTAAGACGCTGGATATCATGATGCTAGGATCTGCAAAAGCCAAACTCAACTGCATTTGAAGTATCGAAAGCTAGAATCTGTAGTTTGTCATGGAGGAACTATCGAATGCGAAATCCGTGAATGAAGTTTGGATTAGAACACCGAACAACCTTTTGAAATGAAGTTTGGATTAGAACACCGAACAACCTTTTGAAATGCCTCAATTTCATGAAAATTTGGATTGATGACATTAAAGGATTCGAAAATTGCCCCCAATACCTCCATTCATAAGCAAAGTTTATTTTTAAACCATACAAATATTTAATACGGATATGAACCTCATCAATAAGATCTCAGGTCAGGTTAGACTCCCACCATTTTAAGTGGGATCGTGGAGTGTTATAGGACGCTCTTGTAGTGCGGCATCAACGGCTCGAATTTCATCTTAGCAATGAACGATTCAGATTGGCAAAGTACTGAGATGAAATCAAGACCGTGAGGGCGCCCCTGTAGTGTGGTGTCAGAGCCGTTGATCTAAATAATCAAAGGCTCGAATTTCATCTTAGTAACGGACGGTTCAGATTGGCAAAGTACTGAGATGAAATCAAGACCGTGAAAAACACGATTCTCTTACACCGTACTCCATCATCCAAACTTCATTTCGATACCTATGCGACCGAACAACCAGACTGAGACAACCCCCAAGAACCGCCATTTGATCATACACAATCTCGTAATTACCAAACGAAGCAGGTAACTACACTTCCCTGAAAATCTCATCCGGCAAATCAAAAGCAACGATAACATTAGAACCATAATCAAAACCACCAGTCCTGCAACAAAGCCAATGGAGATGCTCATTAAACTTAATCCCAGAAGTAAATCCCAAAGGCATATAATGGGAATCTTGAATTCTCCTCCAAGCATCGGTTTTTAGCGAATACACAGCCACATTCGTGATAATATTAGCATCACCATCAACTTCAGGATTAGAATCAGGATGGTAAGAGAGCATCACAACCTTGTAATCATCCATAGCCGACTCATAACCAAAACCGCGAAGATGAAAGCCGGAACCACCAACGGAACCGAGGGAAAAAGCGGGCAGTTTCTTACAATCTCTAGTGGATGGATTCAAAATGAAGTTGGATTTATCACCTTCATCAGAAACAAGAAGCAACCCATTGCAAGAGCCGGAAACATGAATCCACTTGTTGATCGAGGCGGGAAAATCAAGCTTTTTCGCGTTCGGATTTGCGTCGGCGAAATCAACGGAGTAGGGAGCGTGGGAGCCGGAAAGGAGAATGGATTTTTGGGAGGAGTAGTTGTTGGTATTATTGGTTCGATTGAGGTGTGTTTGAGCGAAACAATGGGAAGAGATCAAGGAATTCCAGGAGGGAGATACGCGCTTGAATTGGCAGAGAGATTTGACTGTGAGACGTGAGAGTATGTCCGCGAACGATTTCTGGTGTAAGGTATCTCGTTTGGTTTGAGTCGCCGTCGTCATTGGCTTCACCCTTGGACATAGTGGCCGCCGTATTCACCGTCCAGAGTGATCTGATATTCGAAAAGAGAGAGAGAGAGAGAGAGAGAGAGAGAGGGGTGTTTCTTCGTCCAAACGTTGCAAGGATTTGGGCATGCGTAAAGTTTTTCGAAAATTTTCAGGAAAAATAAATTGATTGAGAGAGACCTCTTGAATCTTTCATTTTTCTTTTTTGAAACGTGATAGTGATTAGGGCTGAAACCAGTTTGGCCTGGTTTTGGGCGAACCGGTAAAACTCAGTTTGGGAGATTAATTGAACCGAAACCAATTATATAGATCTCGGTTCAGCTTCGGGTTCGATCAGGTTGGGTCGGCAAAAATAAAAGCAAGAGACAAAAGCCCTAGATCTGACTGAAAAAATGCAAGAAGATAGCACCAGGAATCACAAACATGGACAGAAATACAAATTTACAAATTTATTTACACATCATTTGGAAAATAAAAATAAAAAACACGCATATTTATATATCACACGGTCTCTATTTTCCAGATCTACCGATATAAATACATCTATATATATATATATATATATATATATATATATATATATATATATATATATATATATATATATATATATACATACCAGAGAGAGAGAAACGAACATGGACGCCTGGACGGAGATGATGGACCATGAGTCGCCGATGATGGTGCACGAAGATGATGATGGACGGACATGACGATCGACGATGATGATTGGTTTTTCTCTCTCACCACCACCTCTGTTTGGAAAAAAAAAAAAAGATTTTGGGAAAGTGTTTTGACTATTGAGTTGAGATGAGGAAGTTTATATATATACAAAAATACTATGAGTATCCCAAAAAATGCATTTTAAAGTGAGTTGTTTGATGGAGATAAAGTTCAACAAATATGGTTCTTAAAAAAAAGTGAACTAAATTTCCCCCATTCACACATCACCCCTTTGCATGTGGGGTGCATTTTTAGGATCCCATAAGCATTGTTCTCTCTCTCTCTCTCTCTCTCTCTCTCTATATATATATATATATATAATAGATCAAATTTAGTAATAAATATGTTTTGTTCCCTCTTACAATTGTAAAGTGAGTGTCCCAAGTGGTAAAGGCTTTGCCTCTCATGCATGAGGTCAGGGGTTCAATCCTTGCTACTTAACTTTTGAAGTTAAATATATAACCAATTTGGTTTGGTTTGTTTGAAAATTCCTCCGAATCGGCTTTCAAATTTTTTTATTACCACGACCCGGACAAGAGAAAAAAACCGGGAAAAAAAATCTCGGTTCGGCCATGTTCATCGGTTCGGTTCACTAGTTTATATTTTCATCCCTAATAGTGATGGTAATTTCAATCCTGCCATGAGATGTTATGCACGGATGACAATCATACCCGTCCCACCCCGCATAAGAAGGGTTCCTTTTTTTTTTTTCAATTTTTTGGGTAATGGGTGAGGGAGGGGGAATAAAAACCCGATCAAGTTACGGTAGGGTTAGAGATAGTAGTATCCTGAGGGAGGGGAAATGAAACCCGATCATGCTACGGTAGAGTTAGAGGTAGTAGTATCCTACCCCAATCAATACCCCCAAATATATATATGTATACATATGAAATAACATTGTAATCATTTTATGAAGAGGTCCTCATTTCTCATTACTTATGTTGTAACTTCTGTTCAGCCTCTCAAGAATACGCCATTGGCCTTTGTTTTTGGTGGTTTTCTTTCTGCAAAGAATTAATTAATCGAAAAAAATATTGTAACCCTTATATTTTTATTTAATTTCATTTTATGAAGAGGTCCTCATTTCTCATTACTTATGTTGTAACTTCTGTTCAGCCTCTCAAGAATACGCCATTGGCCTTTGTTTTTGGTGGTTTTCTTTCTGCAAAGAATTAATTAATCGAAAAAAATATTGTAACCCTTATATTTTTATTTAATTTCAAAAGTACTATCATATATATAAATGAAAATTTTCATTTTAGATTTATGGAAACTATAGATCATAATTTTTCTTTTTTTTTTTTGTTGGCAATAGCTTGTGATGATTGAATCAGACATGTGCTTATGAATAATGGTTGTTCGGGATCAAATATGTATAACATTTGAGAGAGAGAGGGAAAAAAAAAAGTGGGGTGGGGCTGGTAGGGTAGTTTAATCTTGTTCCCCGACCGAGTAGGGTATGTGGATGGATTTTCATTACCTGATCGTGTTAGGGGTAAGGTAAGGGGAGTTTGCCCCATTTAAGGTAAGGGTAGAGGTAGATCAAAACCTATCTTGTTGCCATCCCTAGACTATTCTGTTTTTTCTCAAAAAAATAATAATTAGATTTTAGCTCTGTTCTCTTAAATGTTACTGTGTAAAGTGACTTTTTCAATATTTTTTTTTTATTTTCATACCTTTTATTTATTTTTTAATCTTTTTTTGTTATTAGTCATTTGTATGGAAGAGATTAATTATAAAAGTATAAAAGTATAGACCGAGATTAAAAGTTTGAATTTTTTTTCATAACTTTTTACTTTTAAATTCCTCTTGTCAAGACGAATAATTAATAAAAAATATAATATGGATTGAACAGAAATTTAGAAAATGACAAAATATGAAAACCAAAAAGAAAAAATTAAATGTTTAGGAAAATGGAATTAATATTGTGTGGAATTCTAAAATAGATGTTTCCCAATTGATCAGGTTCAATTTATTTGACATATGTTATAAAGAGTTTCACAAAAATAAAAGGGAAATGATAATGCCAAAATACTTTTGTTTGTACCAAAACGGTAGTGCATAAAAGACTTGTACCTTACACATAGTACAAGGTTTTTAAGCACTGTAATTTTGGCACAAACAAAAACGATTTTGGCATTAACACTACTAAA